>OX421976.1:82069544-82809544 GCA_949128135.1 Parasteatoda lunata
CCTTCAGGTGAAGACAAACGAAGAATCAGGTTGTAGACTGAATCTAGACTCATCCGTGACATTATCTCATTGAAGCTGTGTCCAAAGTTGATGTTGCCATTGTATGTATCATTGTTAACGCTCTCTTTTATAGGAGTGAGTGGAAATGAAATCGCTACCTTTCTGGCATACAGTCCTGTCTTGTATCTAGCCTTCTTTCAACTATTACCCGTGAAACTGATGTTCCTGTGGCAGGTCACGAGAGAGTTGTGCAACTGTAGACATCCTCTTTCGCTTGGCTGCAAGCACCAAATACCGGCCATCTTTAACCGGGGTGGCTCTTGGGAAACCTGATCTTCTGGACACTGTTGTTGTACTACTTCCACATATTAGATATGACACATGGTGTTACATCTAGTTCACTTGCAACCTTTTGGGGCTGCTCTGCTTTAAGTCTACCGACGATTCTCCATCTCATACAGCCGTCTGATGCGTACTCATACCGCATATACAGCCAGACTATTCAGGAAAGTTATTACTGTATTGTAGAGTAGATTTAGCTTGACGCAGACTTTTATAACTCTTGCTGACTAACAGTCGCTCTCATGAATATGTAAGTCTATCTCAGAGACACTGATATTATATGCCACTCTTTAGCCCTGCTCAACAGTGCCGGTTTCGTGTGGTTTATTAGAATAAATGTGAGAAAATGTTTTCCGTCTCTTAATTTTTGCCACTAGTGCATTACTGATTAGATAAATTGATATTCAGATTCTTAGTGTAATGATAGCAAAGTGTTTTATTAATAAAAGCCTTTAAGCAGCTTTGTTTAAACCATATGGCGTGATAACTAAGAACATTGCACTTTGGGTTGTGATTTTGATTTCTTGATGATCAGTAATGAAGGCAATATGACAGTGAAGATGAACTTATGTAGACAATGTATATTCTGACGTCACAATATCAGTGGAAGAGGTTAAACTAAACTAAATTTAACAGTGAGTGCCTATCATGAAACAGCAAGGACTAATAGCGTGTGCCGTGTTGTTCAGTATTTAAGAAAACGGTTATTTTATATCCGTCGTTGAACAGCCGACCCACTTTAGGGTTTACGACTACTAATGTTCAACTCCGTAGCCTTGTAATTTTCAACCAATCCAGAAGAAAAAGAAACTCCTGGATCAGTTTCCCCAGAGGTATTGATTTGTTATGGGAACATGGAGGACTTTGCAACTTGACAGATTTAACGCGCATCAGTCACCATTTACTTCACTGGGAGTCTTAGGCCGGCCGGAGATCGAACCCACGAACTCTTGTACATGGGACACAGAGCCAACCAGGCTATCCCGGCCCTGAAAGAACATAAGTTTCTTCTTTCAAGTAAAAAAATTAATTATATATATATATATATATATATATATATATATATATATATATATATATATATATATATATATATATATATATATATATATATATATATATATATATATATATATATATATATATATATATATATTATATATATATATATATATATATATTATATATATATATATTATATATATTATATATATATATAAAGCATGGACAAACAACCTGATAACTAACAGCAAGAAATCAAACAAATTACCTAAATTCCGAGAAAATTTTTGACTTATTGGGTCTTTGTTGGATTTAATATTTTTTATAAAATAAAAACAGTAGTAGCTATAAAAATAATACTAATAATAACAGAATGTGATTATTCATAATTATAAAAAAAAAATTATACTTTTATGCATCACGGATTATTTATTTTTTTTTTAATCCTTTAACCGTAAAAATGTATATATATATTTTTTTAAAAAATATGGTATATTCGATGACAAAAATATTTAATATGTGCCTGAATAAATTTTTTGTCAATTTTAAGCGAGAAAAACACATTCTCTGAGTCATTCCCGTATTGTATATGTATATATATATATATATATATATATATATATATATATATATATATATATATATATATATATATATATATATATATAAATAAAGCATGGACAAACAACCTGATAACTAACAGCAAGAAATCAAACAAATTACCTAAATTCCGAGAAATTTTTTGACTTATTGGGTCTTTGTTGGATTTAATATTTTTTATAAAATAAAAACAGTAGTAGCTATAAAAATAATACTAATAATAGCAGAATGTGATTATTCATAATTATAAAAAAAATATATACTTTTATGCATCACGGATTTTTTTTTTATCCTTCAACCGTAAATATGTTTTTATATATTTTTTAAAAAAATATGGTTTTTCGATGACAAAAATATTTAATATGTGATTAAATAAATTTTTTTTAAATTTTTCAATTTTAAGCGAGAAAAAACACATTCTCTGTGTTATTCCCGTATTGTATATATATATATATATATATATATATATATATATATACTATATTTGAGGAACACTAAATTTCTAGATGATTAGGTGATTAGGTCAATGTATATAAAACCACAGCTTGATATTAAAGAGCAGCAACAAATACTGATTAAAAGCCTAAAGAATTTTAAAAAATGCACTCACTCACATGCTAAACTAAAAAATATAATCATATTTAAAAGTTGAGTATGGAACATAATTATTACATTGTTAATCATACACATATAAAAACCCAGCATACAATTGATAAAATCAAAAAGGTTTTTAAAAAAATATGAACTTACTATATTGACCCTAACGAAAGTAAGAAAAAAAGAAAGAAAAATTCCTAGAAAATTACGTGTTATCTCTTTGCCATCAAAATATTGTTTTTATTGTTGTTTTAAAATAAGTTTCTTATCTATTATTAAAAAAAAGAAGGAAATTGTGGCTTAAAGAACATAATACATTTCAATTATTTACATCATTTAATAAAATACTCTTATTATGTTTTAAATTGCAAATTAATGCAACGTACGGTATTTAAAAGCCACAATTGTCACATTATTAAACCTCAAATCTACCATCCATTCCATTCAATCCACAATATTGTATCAATCCAAGCTAAACTTAGTTCGATTCTCTCGAATTTGATTACGACTGTCTCTGAATTCATCCGCAATTTCATGAACATGACGGACGAGCGGTATTAACATCCTGGTATATAAGGATTGAGACAAAATCTTGATTCCATCATCTTTTTTTTTTTTCCTTCCTCTTCATCGTCCTTCCCATCCCTGCTGTCGTCTCCTCTGTCTCAATCAATGCGACAGAAGAAAAGGAGGAAAAGGAGGAAAGAGATGCTGGAATGTGATGGATGGAGCAGGAGATGTGGTAATTTGCAGGTCGGTCACACCCGGGGATCAGGTCGCGGTTTGGAAGCTGTTCCCCATTAATCTTCCTCCCTTTCTGCAACCTGTCACTCCTTGCCTTTCTTCTTCTTCTTCTTCTTCTTACCAAAGTTGTATCTTTCTTTTCCTTTTTGATCAGCTTAGCTTTTCCAGGAGGAGGAAGATTTATTGGGTTCTGTAGAGGAGATGAGGAGGCATTTAAGAATTTTTGTCTTCGGCCACTGGCGACTTGTGACTTCGCTGGACAGCCCTTGATTTATGTCGTCTTGACCATAATATGTTTTGGGATTATGAAGAAAAAAATCAACTGGTATAGATGGACTGAGTGGCGTTTTTTAGCATTTCGTTTGCAAATTTTCTCATAAAATGACTATGACTTAAAATTATCACATATTTTAAAGTGCAAAGAAACACAGTATACTTAATTTTAAGTGAAACATTTTCTGATCAAAACTTCAGAAAATGTATTAAATAAAATATTCTCTATAAGAAAAATAAAACAAGACAATATCTAGGAAGAAAATCAAAAAATTAAAGTAATAGACGGGAAATAACGATGAATAGATGGGAAATAAAGTAAAATAATTTCTAAAAAGAAAATACTATAATCTCTAGAAGGAAAATAAAAAAAAATTATGTATAGAAAGAAAATAAACAGAATAAAATAATTTTTAGAAGAAAAGTAAAATAAAACAATCACTTTAAAGAAAAGAAAATAATTGCTAGAATCAAAATAAAATAGTCTCTAAAACAAAAAATAAAATAAAATAATCTCGCGAAGAAAAATAAAATAAAATAATCTCGAGAAGAAAAATAAAATAACCTCTAAAAGTAAAATAAAATGATCACTTGGAAATAAAGAAAGTAATTCGCGATCGCAACGAACTATAGGGGGCGTTGTTGTATGTGCCGAATCCCTGCGATTTCCATATGAACAGTCATTCAGTTACACTGGAGACGTCTTTAATGTAGCATGTAGCATTGTAACGTTCCATCTTTATTGTGGCTGATTAAATTTAAGAAAGTAATAATTAAATAATAGGCTGATTAAATTTTCTTTCTTATGCAAACGAAAACAAAATGGTATCTCTTTTTTTTTTTAGAGAAGGAACATCCAGAACACATCGGAAAAATATTTGTAAATAAAGAGAAAAAAATAGGTATATTCTTATAAGAGTTCAAACCTAATGCCTGAGAAATAGTTTTACTAAATTTAATGGTATAACATGAAAGGCCCATTTAAATTTTAACGTAAAATAAAGAATGCTTACGAAAAAAAAAAAAAAAAAAAGAACAATTCTTTTTTTGTCGCCATTTTTTAGTGTTACGAAAATGCGTTTTTGGGACTTGCCAAAAACAAAACAAGATGCAATTTTATTTTTTTAGGAGCGAAATATTTTATGGAGTGAAATATAACGAAAATGTACCAATGTCCATAACATGAAACTTTATCTTAGTGAACGTCCGTTTTGGAAATGTTATTTCATTTTGAATCTTATTTATTAGAGTTCATAATAGCTATAGAATCAGGTGAGAGAAAAGTTTGTTTTGAATCTATGCTAAACTCTATATCGGCCCATTTTCCACCGAAATCCGATTTACTACTTTGATTTTAAACAAAGTGTTTCATTTTAAGATTTTTTCCAAAAATTTTAAGTATAGATTGGCGGCACTTAAAAATCTGCCAAATCTGTAGCTGTGGTTAATACGTAAGTACAGAATTTTTCTTCCATACTTTTCTGAATCATATTACTTCAAACATTAGAATATACAAGAAGTATGCATAAACACATAATGCTATACCATTTAATTTTTCAAAAAAGTATTTTGACAAAAATTTTTATCAAAATCTTATGAACTAAAAAACGTAAAATAAAGAATTCTTAGGATAAAAAACGATTTTAAAAATTCTTTATATTGAAATAAAAACTTACATGTTTCTTTTTTTTTTATTCTTATAGTTCTTTATCAGACGTAAAAAACCATTCTGTACAGAACTATCATCAAATAAGAAAAAAAAATATTTACAAGCAAATTTTTTATTATAAAAATCATAACACTCACCTGTTTTATAAATCCGCAGAATTCCAAATGAAATGGTCTTCGTTTGAAAATTTTATTTTCAAATAATATATGCATAGATTATCCCTTCATTACTTTTAGATAACATACCACACATCAAAATTTTATAATTGTAAGATCTCGATATGAATTTGAATATGTAGCTTGAAAACAGAATAGCTGAATTTTAGTTGAAATTATTCTTTCAAAACTAAAAAATACTTACCAAAGAAAACGATAAAAAAATTATTAATAATCAGCACAAATGAAACTATTTCAAGTAGTTCGGATGATTCTTTATTGTTGTTTTCCGAATTATATAGATACAGAAATATATACTATTCTATAAAGAAGAATATTCTATAACTATTACAGCTCTGAATTCACTTAATTCATTGGAATGACGAAAGCAATGTTGACTTCCTTTTAATTTGTAATGAATTGAAGACAGAAAAAATTATTTTACCGTAATTCACACATCTGTAACAGCAAGTAATCATGAAATTAGAAGTTATGTTGTTGGTAATAGAAAGGTAAAAATTATTGAGAAATTGTTCTTCAAATGCTTGGCGTGTTCTGCTTCAATGTTTGGCATATTCTGGTTAGTTTTTTCAAGAAGCTCTACCTTTTCCTTAGGGAATTTTTGCTTCCTATTTGCTGCTAAGAAAATGGCGTCCGTCATTGCCAATGGTTATGTGGGAACTAATGCCCGATATTTACAGTCTCCCCCCTAGATGGCGTACTCGAGTGTTGCGATCGCGAATTGCTAGAAATAAAATAAAATAATCTCGTGAAGAAAAATAAACAAAATAAAATAATTTCTAGAAGTAAAATAAAATAATCATTAGAAGAAGAATAAAAAAAAATTTCTAGCGGGAAAATAAAATAATATCCAGAAAAAAAAGAAAATCAGTTGAAGGAAAATAAAATTGAGTAGTCTCTGAAAGAAAAAATTTTTGACTTTGCTTTTTTTTTATTGCATACATTTTTAAGTATATAAAATCTAACATTTTTAGATTGGTATAGCTTTCTGATCAAGACTTCGATCTCTACTGCGTAAATAACATCAACGAATGCTTTTATTTATTATTAATAGTAAAAATATTCAAAAATTTATTGTGTTACCTTGTTTGTATAGAATAAATTTTAAATAAAGAAGAATTATTAATTAATGTGTTACATTATTTTGATGGCAGAGTTCATTTATTTGTAGAAGATGCGACTGCGCAGACGTTTGAGGTTTGACGCCATTCCAAATAAATTTGCATTCAACTATCTGAATCTAATAGCAGTCAAACGGCCACCAAACATCTTGGAACCAAAAAGAAATTTAAATTCAATGCTTGATTACATGTTCTAGTAGCACCTTCAGAAAAAAAAACTCTGAAAAGAAACTTTTTTACTTATCTAATATTAAGAAAAAAGTCAGAATAAAAAAAAATTTAAGATATGGGAAGTCATTACACCACTGTACATTTTAATAATTTCAAATTTGTATATCAATTTTCATAATAAATTACTCATTGACTTTGATAATTTTTATTATGAATATCGATTTTTATTATGAATCACTCATTGATTTTAATAATTTTCATTAAGAATATCAATTTTCTTAATGTATCCCTCGTTGATTTTAATATTTTTGATTAAGAATATCAATTTTCTTAATGAATCCCTCGTTGATTTTAATATTTTTCATTAAGAATATCCATTTCTTTAATGAATTACTCATTGATTTTAATAATTTTCAAACAAGTTGGATATTCTCGTCACAATTTAACCTTTTTAAAAAAAAGTTTGATTTAAGAGTTTTAGTTTCTTTACAGTTAATTTGAGTTTCGGCTGCTCAGATTTTGGCGAGAAAACTCCATGAAACCCTTCAATTCATTTGAACTCATAGGCCTTTTTTACTTTCCATGGCGTAAGAGCTGCAAAATTCAGCTTCATTTTCATGGAACTATGATATGTTTACTCTAGTTTATTAATTTATTATCAACAACCTTATAATTCGAAAATAGCATTAGTCATTTGGTGTAAACATTTCGTTATTTGTGTATGTTCCCTCTAGAGTAAGAGAAGGAATCGGAGGATGCGGAGGAAATGATGCATCTGTCAAAGAGACAGAGATCGGGCCGGGCAACAGACGGACTCGAGAGTTTTTGGAGAATGAAAAATCTTCGCCATCAGGCTTTAATGGTGAAAAGGCTCTTCAGCCACACCATTAGCCTCCACTACTCACCTCGTGGGGGGCCAAGTTTTGGCGATTAATTGCCCACTCCAAATTAAATTGAGAATGGCTCTCTTAGAAATTAAGTTATCGTCTTTCTTGACATATTGAAAATAAATAAGTTAAACTAGTTTTTTTGTTGTAAAATCTCTCAGATTGTTCTGTTTTGAAAAGGAAGTAAGACGCTTAAGTGAAGGAAAGATATGTTTTGAATTTATCATCTTTAAATATTGTGGTAACAATCGTGAAAAATTTTAACTAAAATTGCACAGAACTCCCAAATAAATAAACAAGTATAATAAATAATATAGAAATGAAGTAAATAATAGTTGAAATAAACAATTTCAAATATGACATTTTGACATTCAAGCATTTTGATTGTTTTTTTCCTTATTTTTTCTATCGTTATTATTATCAATAAGGTTTAATGTATATAGCAGCTGATTTGTATTTCAATAACTACGAATAATATACTTCAAAGAAATTTAGCTTTGAAAGTTTTATCCCGGAACTTTTTTAACAAATTTAAAATACATTTTTCTTTATTTTGAGAGGAGAATAATAATATTTTATAGGATATACTATGAGATCTCCTTCTCGCTTCGCAATCATTTTTATTTCTTATCGATAATTAGGTAGTAAAAATCAAAATTTCTGCCAGAGTTCTTCTTCTTTAAGGTTATATTAAAGATTTTTAATTGTATTACCACCTACTAACTTTCCAATTCTACTGAAATAAAATTATAATTTAAATATTTTACCCAATCACCGTTTGAACTTCTAGTGCGAGTTTTAGTATTTAAGTATGGTTACACTAAAAACTCTTTAAATATTTTTCGCCAAAAATATCCTTTAGCAATAATGCAAAATGTTAATTTTGGTTTGGAATTTTAAAGACAAAGTCGTTTTGTATTTATGTTTTTAATTCCATTAGGTGATTGAACACAGTTTTGAATAAAAATTTATTAAATGACTAAATTCAAAGAAAATATAACTTGTTTACCGTTTCATAAATATCAGAGAGTAACTAAATATTTTCCATAATAAGGTACTATTATGTGATTATTTTATAGAAAAGAAGCAATACTTTTTGTTTGAGGTCTTTAATTTTTGTGCAATAATTAAAGTCAAAGACATAAAAATAATAGATAATAATATTTAGGAAAAGATGATAAACTTTATTGTAAATACCGTTAAATAAGGGTTAAATAAATAGTTTACAATTAATTAAAGCTCTGACATTTACTATCTTTAGGCTGATGACAGTCAAAGATATCCGAGCTTTCCTTGTTTATTAACAATCATATCATGTGATTTTTTTGGTACATTAGAAATGTTCGAAGCGGTACTACGGCAATTATTTTTTCATGATATGTAGAGCTAATGTTTCAATGCAGACATTGTTTCAGAATAGACTATGGTGCTATGCTTAAGCTTTTATCCCGAGAAAACACTAGCTTAAAACTTTTTATGGACGCAATTCGAATACTATCTGGTCAAAAGAACAGAATAAGCTGAAGATAAAAATAATGTTGAATAAATCTAATATAGCCATTATCTCATAAGAAGAAACTGTAGCGGAACAGAAAGTTGCGCGGTCATAATCTGACTTAATTATAGTTTTGCGATGATAAATTTTAACCAAAACAGTCTCGAATAATCACAAAATCACGTGACGATAATTTTATGAAGACAAATTACCGCGTATCGGTATCGAAATTGTTTATCTCAAATTAATATAATTTTGCGATGACGAATTATCAAGAAACAGCGCCTTCAGTGGTCATAATCTTGTGTGAAAATATTTTTGTTCTGGACCAATTATTGTGGAGTATTAAATTTCCGTTTAATAAAACATGTTAAAAAAAAAAAAAAAAATAGCCATAACGAGGAATAGGAAAAAATTTAATTTGGCGCATTGTTCTTCATTCTATCGCCAAGTAATTTTCTCAAAAAATGCAACCCTGTCGATGATTTTTCTTCGCCTTATGAGCGTGCAGGGGCAAACAAACATTCAATCCCTCACATAAACAGCAACACTCGAGACATTAACATCCTCTCAACCCCATCATGTATGTATTTTTATCTTTGATGTGCATATACATATATATGTGCACTTACACATTTAAAGATAAAATATATACATTGGAGCACTTTTTATTTCCTTGCAGTGATCTTCTTGAACCTAGCTGTGAGTGATTCACGCTCTTTTGATGTCATATCGCCAAAAACCCTCGAAATTTCGCCTAATGAAGAAGCATCAAGGCTTTTGCTTGGGTTCATTTGGCTAAGCACGGATTTAGACTGAGATGGTGCGAGATCTTTATTATTATTAGCTGAGGATCTTCCTTTATGTCTTTTACAGTGAAGCGCAAGAGCAAGAGATGAGGATGCGGGAGAAGGGATGAGGAAAGAGATGCTCATGATGATGCTCTATATACTCACTTATAGAATGAGGGATGACGGCGGCTTTGAGTCAGAAAAAAATTCATTCATCTCACTGTTTGAATTTAATTGTGTGAGGTATTTCAATTTAAATGAATAATAAAATGGAAAGAAACAATTTTAATATTTTTGAAAAGTATTTTAAGTTGTAGAAGATTTAAAATTTTATTTATTTTAGAAGACGAGATTAAAATTAAAATTCTTGTTTTTCATAATTTTTTAAATTAGTTAATTCATGATTTATTATTATTTAAATACAGCCAATATATCTATAATTATCACTATAAAGCTACTGTTAATATATTAATTCACTACTTTGTACACGCTAATAAAGATAATTAATTAAAAGATAAAATTTAATGAAAAGAGTTTAATTTATAGCGTAACATCTAGAAGATAATGGCGTGCAGTATAAGCGTTTAGAAGATAATTATTTATAATGTAAGCATTTAGAAGATTATTACTTACAATATAACTGTTTAGAAGATGACGATTTACAGTGTAAGCGTTTAGAAGATAATTATTTACAATTTAGCCGATAATTATTTACAATTTAGAAGATAATAACTTACAATATAACTGTTTAGAAGATGTCTATTTACAGTGTAAGCGTTTAGAAGATAATTATTTACAATTTAGAAGATAATTATTTACAATTTAGAAGATAATTATTTACAATTTAGAAGATTATTACTTACAATATAACGGTTTAGAAGATGACTATTTACAGTGCAAGAGTTTAGAAGATAATTATTTACAATGTAAGCATTTACAAGATTATTACTTACAATATAACTGTTTAGAAGATTACTATTTACAGTGTAAGAGCGTTTAGAAGATTACTATTTACAATGTAAGAGCATTTAAAAGATAATAGCTTACAATATAACTGTTTAGAAGATGACGATTTACAGTGTAAGCGTTTAGAAGATAATTATTTACAATTTAGAAGATAATTATTTACAATTTAGAAGATTATTACTTACAATATAACGGTTTAGAAGATGACTATTTACAGTGCAAGAGTTTAGAAGATAATTATTTACAATGTAAGCATTTACAAGATTATTACTTACAATATAACTGTTTAGAAGATTACTATTTACAGTGTAAGAGCGTTTAGAAGATTACTATTTACAATGTAAGAGCATTTAAAAGATAATAGCTTACAATATAACTGTTTAGAAGATGACGATTTACAGTGTAAGCGTTTAGAAGATAATTATTTACAATTTAGACTATAATTATTTACATTTTAGAAGATAATTATTTACATTTTAGAAGATAATAACTTACAATATAACTGTTTATAAGATGTCTATTTACAGTGTAAGCGTTTAGAAGATAATTATTTACAGTTTAGAAGATAATTATTTACAATTTAGAAGATAATTATTTACAATTTAGAAGATAATTACTTACAATTTAGAAGATAATTATTTACAATTTAGAAGATTATTACTTACAATATAACTGTTTAGAAGATGACTATTTACAGTACAAGCGTTTAGAAGATAATTATTGACAATGTAAGCATTTAGAAGATTATTACTTACAATATAACTGTTTAGAAGATGGTTATTTACAGCTAAATCGTTTAGAGAATGATGATTTACAGTGTAAGGGTTAAGAAGATGATTATTTTTATCATAACTGTTTAGAAGATATTTATTTTCTGTGTAGTTAATAAGATGATTGTTTACAGCATAACTGTTCAGATGATGACTATTTACAGCTCAAGCGTTTAGGACATGATTGTTACAAGAGTATAACACAGTATGTCTGAATAATACAGGTTAATGGAAACACTGAGGCCTATGTATGCTACAAGATTAAATTTTCCTCTTTCCGAATGTTTAAATAAAAAAGTTTGATTTTACAAACCTGTTATAAAAGCATAAATTATATACATGTTTCAACATCTAACAAGAAGAATACAAAATGAAATGAGTAACCCCAAAAAACAGAAACGAATGTTAAAATAATAATAATATATTTTTTGAAGAGGGAAAAACTTTATTAGCTTCAAAATGATTAAAGTGGGAAAATCGATATGTTTTGAGCGCTCAAAAACAAGGTATTTTCATGATGGTGATGAGAAAAAAAAAAGAAATTTTAAAAAAGAAAACAAGAAATTGTCAAAGAAAATATGCAAAATAAAATAAAGGTGAAAACAAAACAAGAAATACCATGGAATTCATCGCAAACAACGCTGACGGAAGGGTGTAAATTTGGGCGTACTTCTAACTTGTATAAAGGAAGGAGAAAAACTTATGCAACTAACTAGGGAATTGGTAGTAAATGAAACAAGATTCCAAAACGTCAATACGAGCTGATATAACAGTGGTGAAAAGAATTCGTTACTAATGTTTAATTTATATCCAAGGTTCCAATAATGTGCGGAAATTAATTTATCTAATCGTGAACGACGCATACGTCTGCCGTGTTCCCCTAACCAAAATTTTAAAGTATGCTTGGTTTGTTCAAGATTGCATTGATAACATATGTGCTCTAGCAGCTAGCAGCACTCATAGAATCCTTACAGAACTTATGTTTAATTTTGCCAACAGGCTTGAAATTGATTTTTAAACTAAAATGGAACAATATGTTAGCAATTTTGTAGCAAACGGAGGGGGGGAAAACTCTGTCCAATAACAATTTCACTGTAAGGGTTAAAAGGAAGAACGTTTGTTGCGTAGTAAGTTTAGCCAGAGCTGTATCAACTACACTATGGTAAAATCTACTGCTAACAGCAAGCGAGCGGAGGAAGTTAAGTTCGGAATCTCAAGAAAAAGAGTCAAAGAAGAGGTTGAGTGCATGGAAAATGAATGCATGAAAGGCAGAAATTAAGAATAGAAATGACAAAATGTTCACGATAATCAGAGGCAGGAAACGTTGTAAGGTGAAATTAATTTCCACGTCTAAAGTAAATTGAATGCTGGAGTTCACTGCCAATGAATCTTTCAGATCAAAATCTCTGCCTACAAGAGAAAAGTACTATCTTTTCCAACAAGAGAATTTGAACACATTACGGACTTTTTCGGCGAAATAATGCATGAAAATTTCACAAAGAAATGGAGTGTGGGCTTAATCAATTTGTTTATAGAATTAACTATTAAATTGGAATGCAGTTTTTTTTTTCAACACAGGAATCAATAAAGGAGATAACATCTCAATAGAAAAGTAGTGGCACTTTTATAATTGTATATTTAAATAATCAATAGTACCAGAAATAAGGACATTATGGAAGAGAGCAACAACGTCAATATAGAGCATAGTGAGAATAGCGGAACCCTAAATAATTTACCTTTTTTTTGGAATGTCAATTCAGTAAATTTTATAGATAGAGCCGTGGTGGATTAGGGGATGGAGCGTTCATCTTCCTATGAGGTGAACCGGGTTCGAATCTCAGCGATGACTGGTCGATAAGACTCCCGGCGGACGTAAAATATCTTCAGTGGTAGACGGATAATATGTTAGAGTCCCCTTGCCGCCAGGTTAACCATTGAATGTTTTCGCATTTTTCTTCTCCATGTAACGCAAATGCGGGTTAGTTCCATCAAAAAGTCCTTCATGAAGACGAATTTCTCCCTATAATTTTATCCAGGAGCTCCCTTGTCTTCTGGATTGGGTTTAAAACTACCAGGTTACGGAATCGGCGATTAGTAGTCGGAAACCCAAAAATTGGGTCGGCTGTTCAAGGACGTTTCTAAATTAAAATAAAATTTAATACTTTAAGTTCATTAACAATTTTGAATATATAAACCAAAGGAAAATTACAAATTAATCAAAATAATTTAATGATAAATGTTTTTAAAAAAAAAAAAAAAATTTAAATCCGGTTTTATGTCGAAGAAATGAATATCTTGAACTGCATGTAGTGCAAGTGTATAAAATAAAATTTATTACGGTTTTTCGATGAACTGAAAACTAAAAAGAACTATTATAAATATTGAGAAGGGTTATCAAAGAAACATTTTTCTTTATTTTTGCAAATTTGCTCATTTTACATTAAATTAAAATGGTAGATGGGAAATACTAATGCAGTGCATGTCCTTTTCTTAATTTATTAACTAAATTGAGATTAGAATTTTTTTTTCTTTTCTTTCTCATAGACATCATATTTAAAAACTTTCCTATAATTATCGCAAATATTAAATAGAGCCAGGATATCCTGAGTTGCAGGGTGCTGGACTCACGTCCATGAGAGTGGGAGTTCAAATCTAGCCGTCAGTAAACAGTGACTGGTGCACGTTAAATATGTCGGATCACAAAGTCCTCTATGTTCCTATAACGAATTATGCCTCTGGGGGTTCTGAATTAGAGATTGATCATTCTCTGGTTCAGATCGAAATTACGATCTGTGCATGATTGAGTGTGTTTATGAATAACCCTATATATAACCCTCGAACTAATAAGTCCTAGTACGTGGAAATCCGATCCTTAGATCAAAAATTATTGCCAGTGTTAATTTTCTTTTTGACGGGGTACAGCTTTCAAAAAGTGATAAAACACGATAAGATAAAGAATCTAACGAGATTTGTGGAATTCATTTTTTACAATTTTTTTTCTCTCCCCTCCCCCCCTTTTTTTTTTATTTTTAAAATGATCCTTTTTAAATGTTAAATTAACACCCTAATGAAGGAAAAATAAAACATTAAAAACTAAATCTGTCGAAGTAGTTGGAAAGTGATCACAGCAACTAACGGAAACCGACAATCACACTCCAAAACTCAAAAACAGTTGTCATTTTAAATTCTATTTCTACTTATATTCTCCCAATTTAATACCTAAATACAAACTAAAATTGACGGAAAGTATTAATACCGCCTGTTCATTTCCTGTTATTCAATAACTTGTAACCATAAGAAGAAAAAAGACTGACTCAGAAATAAAGTGAGAAATTTCCTGTGTCCATCCCCAATATGCGAATCGACGGACTATATAGGCCGATGTTTACGCTTTGTGATCAGCGAAGGAAGTTCTGTCATCGCATTTCAGCTTCTGATATGCATCCACTGACTTTCTCAGCCTTAGTCCAAGCGTCAAAATATGCCGAAATGAAATTGTTTGAAATTTTATCATAGGTCATGCCGTGAAGATATATTGGCGAATAATTTAATACATTTGTCGCCAACGTGGCATTTATGTGGTTCATGAGTTAAGTTCTGAGTTAAGAAATAATTTTCTAATTGAAATCTTTATTATCGTTATCTATTATACTTCGCATTTATGTTATTGTACTTTCAATTGAAGTTTGGATTATATATATTGCAGAATAATAGTTGATAATACTGTGATTTTAGTATATAATGTTTATAATTGACTCTCTATTAGAGTATATCAATCGTACTTTCTTCTAGAGTTTAGGTTATATACTATGAATTATCTGGTGTAGTTGTCCGTTTGTCTAATGGGTGATTTTTAATGTACTGTGGTGCAAAATTTATTTTTCTTATATTAACATTGTTATAGAAATCTTTTTGTCTTTTAAATAAGATAATTTACTATTTTAGAAATGTACTTTAAAATAGAAAAAAAAAAGTAAATTAGTCATTATATTATCGGGTTCAGTTAAAAAATAAAATATTGATGTCTAAAATTCGCATTTATTATTATGCTTTTTATTTATTGTAAGCAAAGTTTTATTTTGAATCAATTAGTTATTTTAGAGTGAATAAAATTATAGAATTTAATATTTGTTAATGATTACAATTTAAATTCTATTTTCCAAAAATGGCATCCTGGCTTATGAGTTTCGAGGGGAATTTACAAAAACGTTTCCTGTTAAAGTATACTCAGTCATTTTTGTAGTTGTCTACTGCACTATCTAATTAAGCCTAAATTAGATATGTACTAGACACCTTTGGCGACCAACTTAGTTACCTTTTAAAATTATATTGTATAATACCTAAAACTTTAGTAGTAACCAAGTCGAATGCAGAGCAGAACTGTATTTAAATATTCCAATTCTTCAACCCCTCTTCCAAACCTAACACCTTAAATAACTTTAAAGAATTATGTTAACCTAATGTTTTTACCTTCCAGTTGTTGCCTGTACAGAAGCACTTTGATATCAACATTAACAGTTTTAAAAAAGATGTCCGCGATATTGTCAAGGTTCTTTATGCATTGAATTTTAGCGATAATTTAAAATCTGTGCGACTACCATTAAATCACATAAACCACTGTAAGTATGAGTTCGGGATATTTCAGCATAGAAGGCAGCAGAAACGTTGAAATTATTCATTTCTGTCATGATATAAGATAGAAAACTTATTCCAATGCTCCATTGCTTGCTGTACTACTTCCTCGCGCACCTCTCGATCCATAACTTCGGTATTGTATAATATCTATATGCTATTCCTTGAAAAGGCAATCTCCGTCACCAATAATTGGTATAACAATATACTGCACCTAAGCAGTATTAAGAGTTATCTTGTGTACTTTCTATTAGAATTTTGATTGCATATGTATTATAGAATGATAGTTGATAATATTCCGAAATGGCACTATGTGTTTCAAGAGTTCTGTTAAAATTAGTTTTATTTAGGTAAAAAAAGTTTTACTTAGTTAAAAAAAAAATAGTTAAAAATTTTCTAATTATATTTTTTATTAAATTTCTCTATTGAAGTATGTGTCTTATAAGACACGGTTTTCATTTGCGTTTGCAATATACAATGCCAAACATTTTTTTATTTATTAAATAAATTGTTATAGGAACCTTTTGTAGTCTTTTTATTTTCAAAATAATGTAAATAACTATTCTAGAAATGTATTTTAAAACAGAAAATAGATGGTAAATTAATCATCGTATTCGGTCCAATTAAAAAGTAAATCTGTTTCCCAAATTCCCATTTATTATTATTTTATTTATTGATCATAAGCATAATTTTCATCAACCAATTAGTCATTTCATAATAAAGAATTTTTGGTTTTCACTTGATCAACGAAAGAAGTTCGGACATGGCAATTAAATGTCTGTTATCCATCAGTCCGAGAAGTGAGCTTTCTTATCTGTAGTTCAAACATCAAAATATGTCGAAAAGGAGATAAAAAAATTTTTCTTCCAAAAATCATGCTTTTTATCGATATTACAGAGGAATTTTTCGGTATTTTCATTTCAATAATTTTTTAGTTGTCCATTGTATTTTCGGACCAGTGGTCATTTTACAAAGTGCGGTTATTCAGAATTAATTTTAAAAAAACTATAATAGAGCCTTTTTGTGGTCTATTTCTCTAGAAAATAGGGTAATTTCTTTTTTTACAAATGTTTCTTAAAACGAGAAAGAAAAAGCATTTTATTTATTTTGCGGAATCAATCAAAGAAACTGATTTCCCCAAATTCCGTTTTGTTTCTTTTTTGTTTTCCTTTGAGCCAATGAGAGATTCTTTCAACTTGAGAAGAAGACCACTGATACTCAGCCACTTGGTCTCTGACCTCAGCGTCAGCTGGTTGTTTATGAACAGAATGGCATGTTAATATTCTGGAAAGGTAAGTTTTTTCATGTAACTTAGAATGTTTATTAACATCAAATTAATTAAATACTTTAATGTATATTGAATACATCGTATGGCATATTGAATTTATTATTCGTCCTTATCTGCGTCTTTCCTTCATCCTAGATTTTTTTTTTAATGTATTATATCGTATCCATGATTCCATGATTATTTTTGTTTTATGTATCTGGCAACTATATATATATATATATATATATATATATATATATATATATATATATATATATATATATATATTATAACCGTCGTTGAATTGAACCAATTTTTGGATTTACGATTAATAATGTTCAACTCCGCCGCCGTTTAATTTTGAACCCAATCCAGAAGACAAGGAAACTCGATCGGTACGAGCCGGGTTTGGAATTCGTTTCGACTAACCATCGCGGGAATTTGAATTAATTGGATTTGATATTTTTTTTTTTTTTTTTTTTTAATCAATTTCAAACGCAAAAGCGCAAGAGTTCGTTAGTTACTTTCGGGAATTTTAAACTTTGAAAAACAGCTGTTCTGTTATTAGTCCTTTACGAATTTCAAACTCAAAAAAGCAAACTTTGATATTTAACTAAATTCAAAAAATTGTCAAATGATTCAAATTTTCAGTTCAAACTCTTAGATTTTTTATTTTTAGCTTTCTTGTTACGAAGTTTTGTACTAGTTTCTCTGAAAAGTTATATTTGTTTCGTGTAGACAATATATTTCCTTAGAAACACGTATTCCTTAAGAAAAAAAAAATCTATTATATTTTTAAATTTTGTTCAGACAGTTATTTTCACAGGAAAAAAAATTAACTACTTGTTTTGTATCGAAGTTTAATAGTTTTGGGGAGACATCCGTATCAAGATCTGTGACTGAATAATCGCCTAGTCCTGGCAACTTCCGGGCAGCACCCGGGAGAAGAAAAAAAAATTCAGAGAAGGGGACCAACTCGAAAGGTATAACTCGTAACCTTGGCGAACAAAGAGCACGTATCACAGTATCACGTTCACAGTATCCTTTGGCCAAGCTCGTAACCATCCCGGGCAAACATCTACATATTTTTTTTAAAAATAAAAAAAATTGAACATTTAAAATCCACTTGGCACCTCGGTGATTGTAGTTGGCGCGACATATCACGATACGGAAATATCCCCATAGTTTTTTAAAGAATTTAATTCAAACAGTTTGAAATTAGAAAATTAAAAATTAAGTTTCAAAAGACTAAGAAAAAGCAAATGTATACTTTATAGTTCAAAGAATAATGAAGAGAAATAAACAATTTTGAACGCAATTATTTGTACTTAATTAGTTATTAAGTACTAAATTCTAAAATACTGTTATTAACGCTTAGTGAAATAAAAAAGAGAAAATTAGCCACAAAAATGCAGTTAAAAAGTAACAACAAAATAACAAATTCCTTCTAATTCTTTTTCCTTTCTCTTTTTATTATTCGCCCGGATCATTTAATTCCGTTGTCGTCAGTTGAAGTATATTATAGATGGCGCGCAGGTGGCTGAGACATTTTAAAGCGACACAAAAGAACCCAAAATGAGAACGAAAAATATATCTCAAAAGAAAAACGAGAAAGAATAATAACAAGAAAAAAAAGATCATTACCCCAGCATGCAAGCAGACCAGAAAAAAATGAAATAAACAAAAAAAGGAAAGAAGAAATGAGATATAAAAAATGAATTCGAAAGAGAAATGGAAGAAAATTCTACATTTGGATGACAAAGCTGTCGGTTCGGCATTTTGAAATAAAAATGGCAAACTGACAAAAGGAGCAGAACGAGCTGCTGGGACCAAATGTCACAAATAGACAGTGGGCTATGAATATTAAAAAATGAAAAAAGGTCCCTTTGAAATGGTTCTACTGGGGGGTAGGGGTTCAGTTTATTTTTTCCCGCAAAGGAAAGTGTCAATTAGATATTTAAAAGTAATTTAAGAATTCATTTTCTTCTAAAATACTAACATTAGCTCTCGAACAATAACATTTACAGAAGTTTTGCGTAAATACAGAAAAAAGGAGAATTGACGGAATTTTTTTAAATAAGCTTTGGAAATAAAAGGAAAAATATTGTTTGTTGTCTGTAATATTTTATATTTTATCTTTCATTTAAAAAAAATGGTTTGGAGAGATGTTTCCAAGAAAATTTACAAAAATTTATAGTGTTTTCTTTTTTTTTTGTGAGCAACTTGAATATTTGCTAATGTTTATTCTATACAAAAATGAATAATATTTTTATTTAATCTGAAAATGAATTCAATTTAGGAAATTCTGGTAATGATTCTGGTAATGATTCAATTCTGGTAATGATTTTCTTATTTGTCTATCCCTTTTGGGGCCTCGGGGCACTGTCAGTTTTTGTTTTTCCTTCACAATGGCCCATCGTAAATTAGGGAACTGCACAGACAACTGATTATACCTAAGTGTAATAAAAAAATAACCATTTAGTAAAGTCGTTAACAATTTCAAACAATAAATTTAACCTAAACTGACAAACAAACTAGAATTTGAAAAGAAATTAAAAACTAAATAAAAACTAATAAAGCAAGCCCACGAAAATTTGCCAAAACTAATCGTAAATCATGACACGTGAATCAGTCGACAAATCTAAAAATGATAAACAAACGGAAAGGAGAAAAAAAGATAATAAAATTAAACAAAATAATAAAAGATGAAAGGAATACTTATTTTCCAATTTAACTCTTCTTTAATAAAAATACAGAATTTTTCTAAGCCCTAAGCAAGCATTCTTTCTGTTTTCAGCCGTTCGTTCTTTTCTTTTAAAAGAGCGGTTCGCAATGGGCCATTTTGTTTTCGATATTTAACTCAAGCGCTTTTACTTTACTCAGAACCACATAGTTTCATCTAAAAGACAGGGGGAAAACGTTAACATTTTTTGACAGTGTAATTTATTAAATTTTGACGAAACGTTATCAAAGTCAGTTTGTTTCAGCTTCAAATATCAAAATGAAATTGAAAGAGAAATGGGAGAAAATTTTAATCTCTGGTGACACATTTTTCGATTTTCCATAATATAGGTAACCAATAAAAGTTGTACTAGAACAAAGTATCTATAAAATGGAAATTAATGCTGCACTGTAAAAAAAATCCATGCGAATTTACGGACAAAGAGGGGCAGCAGATATTCGAGACAAAGTCCGTTTTTTAAAAAAAATGTAAACCTTAAATTGCGAATTAATAGTAATTTTTTATTGTAGAAAAAATAGAATAAGCCTGTGAAATAAGCAGCATTGGCTACTATGTCATAAAAATGGCAAAAAATTTCTAGAAAAAGAATGGACATTGTCCGTAAAATATCGCAAGAGAATAAAATTAAGGTGAACCCTATAGCACGCCACAATTTGGAGATAAGCAACTATAAGGTGATAATGAGGTCAGTATTACACACAAACCTCCTTTATTTCCCACATAAGCTAGAACCCATCAATCCGATGCTGAGTGGACCTCAAGCCACAAATGAGGATCGAGCCCTAGTCCTTCGCACTGCCAGCTCAATGTCTTTAGCCTGTGAGCCATCGGGGATAATACTCGAAAGAAATAAGAAGGAAATGATAAAGTAGTCTATAAGTTTTGGTATTAATAGAAAATATATTTCTTCATTCGTATTTAATTCTATACAAGTTTATAACGTGAAAAAAAAACGATGTGCTTTTGTGTAGTTTTTTTTTCTCCTAAAGTTTCAGATTTAAATCATGAAAATTACCCTCAATCACAAATACTATCATGCTGAGGCTAACACTCGTTAGTTGTAACTGGTGAAATTATTCTTTCTCTTTTATTTTATTTTAGTGATAAAATAGAATGAACAAATTTTTGTTTTTATAGATAATCTAACTAAATAAGATTTTATATTAAATCCCATTTCAACGAGCTTGCATCGCAAAGTATAATATCACACAGCAATTTCAAGGGGTTAGCGATCCCCAGAGAGCAGGGAGCGGAGCCCCTTGGTGATCATGATTATAATATAGAAAATGAAGCGTCCTGTCGTGACGTCAGTGACGAACTTCCATTTGAAGGTATTAAACAGTGGAGAAAAAAAAACGGCTTGATTGTAGATTTGAACATTATGCGTGTGTAATCGGACTATGCCCATAAAAACACTCACTACAGCTATACACTAATAACCTACATTTATGGAACTTTTCCGTTTAGATAGAAAAACGGGCACTTGTCTGTAAAATTGTACGGTAATTGGACGTTAAATAACATTCTTTTTGATAATGTGGGCAACGGAGTCTTGAAGATTTTATAGGTGGATGAGAGGTCAATGTATTTTTAGTCGGAGAAAAACAATATAGTTAAAAATATTTTTGACGTACTGTCAAAAATATTTCATTTTTTTCAAAATTAAAGAAATCGATACTTTTTTTTTTAGAAAAATTGTTCTGAAAATTAATGTTTTTGCGCTTTTTTTAATGATTAACACTGTTAGAGGCATTCTGTATTTGTAGCTGTTATAGGGGGGAATTGTCCCGGTTCAGACGATTAGGGTTAAAGGGCTTGATTGTTTGTCCTAATCTGTATTTATCAGAGGAATTTAACCTTTAAAAAATCTAACTTTCTCGGCTATTAAGACAATAAAGGAATATTTTAATATATGTTTCTCTGAAATTTATTTTGAAACCAAACTAGTTTCATTGCCAAATATGAAATCTCAGACTCAAGCAGGAATATTCCCAGTCCTAATCCCCTTTTTCCCCAATCGCTTCAAAAGGGAAAATGATTAGCAACTGGGAATGAGTCATAACGTTTTTAATCAATTCTCATATAATTGAGTTGATTTTCAAACACTTCAAGCATTTCGTTTTCACCAAACTTTTCATCTCAGATAAAAAAATAAAAAAATTATAACCCAATTTCAACAGAACTAATCGTAAATTAAGTAATATAAAGTTTCAGAATAAGATTAAGGAAATAATAAATCGAAAATTTATTACTTAATGTCTGGATTTCGTTTAGCACAAAATCATAAGAAATAAAAATAAAAGAATGCGCTGGATAATTTTTTTAATAACCCTAATGATAGAAATTGTAAAATAATTATCTGGAAACAATACTAAGGAGCAGGTAGATGAAAAATTTATCACTTTTAGAAAAAGTGTGGCTTTTCTATATATTGCAGTAAGTCTTTTACATATAAAATAATTGAAAGAGAAAAAACGTAGTTTTTAGTGTAATTAAAATTATTAAAATGTATTTTGTTTGAATATATTTTACTAGTAGGTATTATTATTTTTGAAGAAATCAGTCTGTTTGTTAACTCTATTATTTTATCAAAATAAAGACTTCTAATTTGTTAAAGGTTTTGATTATAACGTGAATTTATTATTTTTATTTCTACTCGAATTTGATATGCTATATGAGATAGGATATTCTATATTCAAAATATGGTATTCTATATGAGATAGGATATTCTATATACAAAATATGGTATTCTATATAGTGAGAAACTTTTCAAGTAATAAATAAAATATAGATAATATTTCTGACTTTTTTAAGATGAAAGTTAAGTTATGAATAAATGAGAATAATGAAATGAATATTTTAAACAGTAATTTATTACAGAAATTTATTTAATTGTATTTAACAAAATTTAAGAAGTGTAGTAAGTTTTTTCTATATAGTTGAAGTAAAAAAAGAAAGAAAACGGAAAATAAATTGAGCGAATTTATTCTTAAAGAAATAATAAATAAAAAAAATTTTCTTAAATAATATTTTTTTCCTAATTTTCCCCCTTTGTTTTCTTCATAAATATTTTAATTTCAGAACTTTAAACATCAAATAGGGATAGCTGAACCTAGAAAAATTAAACTATTTATTATTATATCCATTAATAAAATTCTACATTGACATAAATCACATTAGTCATCAATATAACATTATAAATAAGTATTGCTTCTGTCAATTTATTATTACAAAACAATGCAGTTATATTCTATCAATACATGTTAATATCAACATGCTTTATTTTAACTCTTCCTAAGATTATCGAAAATAGAGATTTCAAATGATTATTAATCACAATAAAATGGTAATTTTTCCTTTAATATTTTACGCCGAATTAGTTTGAAACTAATAGTTTAAATATTCAAAGTACTTAGTATACATAATGGTTTAAATATTCAAAGAACTTTAGCGGTTGATTTTCCAATTTTCATTTAATAAATTAATTGAAAGTCTAGCGCGTTATACATACATTTGGAACTAATTTTGTAAAAACTTTATGTAGGTTACAAAGTGATTTTGGAAATGATTAAATATAAGTATCATTTTATCAGTTTGTTTTACATGATTAAAACTTTAATTAAAAGAAAAATTAAATACCATATTACATTTTAAATCTTTTACTGTTTAAGGAAAGTTGAGTTTGTACTTGTAATTAACATAATTTCAAGTCTAATAAGTAAGTTATGGTCGTAATTTTTAAGAAATAAGAACTCCATAAATCGTCGTTTGCATTTCACAGTGAATGTGAGACTTATATAATAAATATAATTGTAAATAAAATGGATCAAGGCTTAAATATTTGTAAGAAATCTCCTGTTTCTTTGTATTAATTATTCTAATTATTTTTTCTTCCTATCGTTTCATTACTAATATAATCCATTTATTGTAACTACCGGCTGCCTGGTTTATAGGGCGCTGTAGTCATGTTTGTACGAACGGGAGTTTGAATCCAGCCGGCCGAAGACTCCCGATGTAGTAAATGGTGACTGGTGCACTTTTCTGTCGGTTTACAAAGTCCTCCATGTTTCCATAACAAGTTATATCTCTAGGAGTACTAAATTGGAGAGTGATCGTTCTCTGACTCAGGTCAAAATTACGATCTGTGGATGTTTGGATGGGTTCGCCCTATAAACGGAAAGAAGAACAATCGCACCACTTATAGCTTAATAGCCTGCGACAACAACAACACTGTAACTACCTTTTTTCTAATCTTTTAGCCGTTTTTTTTAAAACCATTTTTTTTCTTAACTATCGCATACCTTTATTCTAAAAATCCCTTTATTTTAACTTTAACTCCTTTATTCTAATTATAACTTTTCTATTTTAACCATTTCAAACATTCTTTCATTGTAATTATAACTCCTTCATTCTAACTATTTCTTCACTCTAACTTTTTTACTCTTATCATTCCTTTACTGTAACAAGTCCTCCACCCTAAATCATTTACTCTAACCATTCCTTTACTCTAACTTCTTTATTGTAACCACTCCATCATTCATAATCTTTTACTCTATTCATTCCTTCATCTAATTCCTTTACTCTAACCATTCCTTCATTTTAAATACATTCCTTCCCTCTGACTACTTCATTTTAACTCTTTTACTCTAACCATTCCTTTACTCTAATTCCTTTACACTAATCATTCCTTCATCCCAACTCCATTTTTCTAGTCATTCCTGCATTCTATCAATTTTTCTTATGTTTTAACTATCACTATAACTTATTATTTCATCAATCAAAATCGCACATCATTATGGAAATTGCTAATATGAATTCTTGAGATAAAATGAATAAGGAAAGAAAAGAATGAAAGAACAAAGGAAGTGAAAGAATGAATCAGTGAATAAGTAATTAGAGAATGTCCGAATCAGCGAATCGTTGATTGGGTTAGAAAATAAATACAAAAGTTTATATACGTTTTATTAGCACTTCAACACAGCTGATATGTTTTTTGGCATTTTCCTTTATTTTAACGTATATTTTTTTAAAACTAATACTGAAGCATTTTCACTGAATAAAATAAATAACTTCGTTAATTGCTAAATAAAATTATTTTCATACCTTCGAACTCCCAGATCAACAAACAATTCACCTTCACATTTACGCACTTAAGTTCTTCCTAAAGAAAATCGCGTGCAAAGTTTGATTTTTTTCCCCCCTCCTCCGTTCATTTTGTTTATCAGCATAATTAACTTATTGGCTAAAGAGAGCTAGTAGCTGACGTTGAGAACTACCGACCTTCAGAGCAAAGTTAACGGAAGGGAACGCTTTCGTCGTTTGCTGCCAATATTGACAGCCGTTATTGAAAAAGGAATCGTTTGGCATAATGAGTATTCGATGGGATGTTAGGTACGAAATGACTTTACCCATAAGGCTTCCTTCTTTAACCAATAGAAAACAATGCACGTTTTGCACTGATTGGGGAAAATAACTAGAAAAAAAAAAAAAAATTGAATTGCTTTTAGCTTTTTCCTGTTTTTTTTCGCATGATTGCCGCTTATTGGCAAGTTTTAAAACTGCTTTGATTAATTGGCACAAAGTATTGTATGGAACTATTTGTGAATCGAATTTTTTCTTGTAGCCGAACATAAAGATTAAAAATGGATACTGGCTGCGTAGTAATTGCTAAGGAAATATGGTTAACTGACGGCGTTAGTCATAATCGATGGTGAGTTAAAAATCATGATTTTCACGATATCTCTGTGAATTAGTTAACTAAATATTAGACGAATAATTTAAAGGAGAGGTTGGTGAGGTTTTATGCGATACATCGTAAGAAATTAGAAAGAGTTTCGTATCAAAAAATTATTGAATGATATCTTAGAAATCAATCAAACCTTCTAATCAAATTTAATTCAAGTATCTTAATCTGTACAGTATTGCTTTTATTTTTGTAATTTTTTACTTAAAAACACGTTTTATTTTTGTAGCTTAAAAACTTTTTATCTTTTTTATCGAATAATCTTTATGAAACAAGAGCAGATTTGCTTTTTATAATTTGAAACCAAAGGCTGTTTTTGAAACGCTCTGTAGTCGCCAGAAATTATGCCTTTTTGATGTGAGTTAGCAATAGTTACTTATAACTGTTAGATTAAGCTTGGCCTGCTTGGTATAAACTGTAAGAATGGTTATCGGACAAAAATAATTCTTTATTCTTGAAATTATTCATTTTATGTTCAATTTTAAAGTTTGACGACAAATACTGATGCAATCATTTATAAATGCACATCATTTTAGTAATTTATTCAATACATTGTTATTTTAAATTTTTTTAAAAATTTGTTATTTTTATTGACATTTTACGTAGATGATTTCATAAAAATTACCTAAATATTAATTTTAAAAAAAATTATTATTGGTTGGATACAAACCTACTGAAGGTTTCAAAAATTATAACTGGTTAGAAAAAAAAAAAAAAAAAAAAAAAAAACTTACTATCGGAACCTCTGTGATTTTCCCACGGAACCTTAAGGTTCCGTGGAACACCTTTTGGGAATTGCTATTCTAGGTTACTGATTCAAATTACATATTTTCGAATTAGTGATGTTAATGAAGCGTTTATATATAAAACGAAGAAACTTTATATTATTTCATTTAGTTCTTATTTTCTCTCGTAAAAATAACATTTAAATCAATCCAAAAAAAAGAAAGAAAGAAAACCTCTCAGCTTATTTGGGCAATGCGAAGTTAGAATTATACATTAAAGTGGGGTAAAGAGATTTGACTCATATGAATCAGATCATATGGGTGCTTCAAATCACGATTCGAAGCAGCACGTCAGGATCAAGAGATTCAATTTATTGATTCTAACTAATATGAATCGCTAAATAGAATGTTGAATTGCTGATTTAAGTAGGAATCACGAAAGACGTCTATGACTCATAATAGCAAATAGTGTGAATGATTCCAGTCATTATAACGCAGATTCATTGATGGTTTCTAAATTGAACAAAATAAATTAGGAAATTGATTTTACTCCAAGTTCTCTACCACATCTCCAAATGGTGATTGTATGCAAATCAACAAGCTGGAATTATTGGCTCTAATTGACAAATTTGGATTATTTGATGCTAATCAATTTAGTTCTGAGCTCAGATAGATTTGAATCAGTATCGAAAGATCGATTTGAATCCAGAAATCACTTCAAATAAACCTTTCATTTAGTTTCCTGAACCAACAATAGAAAATTCTTTTATTTAACAGCTTATTCAATAAAAAAGCTACTTTAATCATTATTCGACTTTGAGTTATGCTGCTTAACCAATGTTATAACACAACTGAAAAAAAATTAGATTTTGAAAAAGTAATAGTTAATATATAAATTAAAATAAATGGTAAACTGTTGCAAAATCAATGAATCATTATAATAGATTATAATTCTGTGGTATAGCGCAAAAAAATGATTGAAATGCTAATTTAAAAAAATTCATTTTAAAAAACATTTTGCAATAGAAAAAAATAATTACTGTAAATATTTGTTTCACTGTCAGCTGGAAAAAAGTAAAAGAATGATCAAAATCATGGGAGGGGGGGAATTCCCATTCGCAGATTACTGAGGTAAAGATCCATTTTACACTACTTTTTTTTTTTAATTCTTTTTTTTTTTTTTTCTTTTCAAAAAAAAAAAAAAAAAAAAAAACCCAAAAAGAGTCATGTTATGTAAAATATGCTCTTCACAAAGCTGCATTACACTCTAATAAATTGAGAGCTTACACATAAAATAAAAAAATATATATAGCAATATATTAAATATATAGAAATATTTTTTTTTAAATTGCAGAGCGCGAATTAGAATTTTTCCTTTTTTTTTTAAAAATCCAATTCGATTCTCAAAAAGAAAAAGAAAAGAAAAAAATTGGATGTTTAACCGATCCCTTGGAATAAAATACGATGCAAATTTGCTGCGACCTTAACAAGGTGTTAAGTTTTAATCAGGCTGCAGTTTAAAATGAACTATTTAATTTAATTTTCGTCTATGAAAGCTTAAAAAGTACGTGTGTGACAATGTAACACAACTTATAACTATTTGAATGATAAAGCATTTTTCTATTAAGAAACATTTACGAACTATTAACTATGTGTTTGCTCAAAATTTCATAGCTGATGAACAAACAGAAAAGTTTTTGAAAATTCCAATACCACCGCACCATCACGATAGTGAAAGGAAGGGGGGGGGGATGTTATCCGGTTCAGTTTGAGTCTGAAAAAAGTTTTTGTTTCATAATTCCAGCATCAACTAGGAAAGAGATTGGACAAAAGGAAATTTTTTTGACATTGTTGTGCTTTTATTTTACCACAGCAATAGCAGAAAAAGTATCTCTTTGTATAAGAAAACATTTGATACGTGAACACTAAAATAGTTACTTTTCTAGTTTATAGATGGCGCTGCATTTCCAGTCCACAGAATAGTTTTTGTTTCATTTCAGAGAGCGAACTGCTCTTTCTCCTTCTCTTCGTATGATGTGCAAAAAGATGTGCAGTAACAAAAAAAAAAGCATCAAAGTAATTTTGAGTGCTACAATTTAATGTTTGTCATTTTTAAAGCATTTATTTAAATTTTTGTTAGATCGTTATCTTGTTTGTTCGAATAAAATTTTTGTAAAATTAAATAAACGAAACAAAATAATTCATTTTTTGTTCAAATAATCTAATCAACTAGACAGCACTGAAATAGCGAAAGTTTTTTTATGCTTTATTACTCTTAAAAAAAAAAAAAATTAAAAAAAAGAGAAGCAAGAAATTTTCTTTCTATAATAATCTATAGAAATAATAATCTATAGAAATAATAATCTCAAACAAATTCATGTTTTTATTTATTTACTTTAAGCAGTTTGTATATTTTAAAATGTTGTAAGAAAAAAATTCAAATTTCAAATGTAACAAAATATTTTTATTTAATAAAGTTACTATTGTTTACACAAGAAAAAAGTATTTTTTCCCCTTTTAAATATTTTTACAAAAGCATGTGCTATAAAGGTTTAAACCATATTTTAACTTTTTTTCTATTAAAATTATTTAAACACTTCCTTTTCAAAATATTTTTTTAAAAAATTCAGAACTGTAACATGTTTCTTAGTTTCACATAAGTAAATAATGATAGCAAAGAAATTGATAGAATTTTAAATTATTAATTAAATCATAATATTTTTTACAACAATGAAAATAAAATAAAACAACACTAGAATTATTTACTTCGTTCTTAAAAATGCAGTGCTCGAATTATACGCAATTTTTATTTTTAATCAAACACAATTATTTTTCCCCTGCATAGTTTTTTTAAAAAAATTTTTTACTTTTACTTATAATTATTGATAGTGTTTCATTTTTACATTAAACTAATTTTAACATTGAGAAACTTGATTTATCGAAACGAATGTTATAAACGAAACAGAAACTAGGAAGAGATCTAAAAGTATTTTTCTTTCCATAAAGGGCGATGTCAGCCGAATCATTCCCTAACTCTTCAGTCGACTCGGCCGTCTCTCAGCCAATCGGATCGCTGTTTTGAGCACGTGACAAAGGAGATCAGCGTCACGATCGCAGACGACGTGTGGAATCCTAGTTGAGTGGAGGGTAGTATCTCTTTCCGTTTCAAGATCGTTTGCTCGCGGCTTCCGATATTTTTGCAATCGTAAACAGTGCCTGTTTCCTGACGATAATACGTTTTATAAAGTGTGGATTATTTGATGCTTTCGACTATTATTTTTGTGTTGTGATATAGTCTCTTATTTCTATTGGATTATAAATTTAACAATTTAAAGCAACTATACGACATGCGATGACTTTTGACAAAGTCATTCATCAATATAACACATCAATCAACATATCTCAACATTTAATCGAATGATGCCTGTACATCAATTTCCTGAGGTAATTATAAATTTTTATTCTTATTCATAACCGTAAATAATTTTCGTCTTGTATGTGACTTTTAATTTTAGCCGCAATTATGAGTTTGTTATGAACGTAATTAGACCTATAAAACTTCTTTATAAGACCAAATTCTGCCTTATTTTTTATTGAACTTAATATTAATTAATCATTTTAGTTGAAAATAGATATCCGATTACAACTTTTTGTTAAGTTAATATGTATTCAGCTCTAATCTTAAAAAGTTATTCACTGGAATGTTAATCGTTATTTAAGTCCCGTTTTTAAAATAGTCTGGACAGTTTAATAAATTGTGTTAACTTAAAACGTGAACTCACGTTTTTAAATGAAATAATTACTTTCTACTTATTTTACCTATTTGGAGAAAAGGATTTTTGTTATAAAACTTTTGAAAATCGATTTATTTATTTCTCTGAATTCGTTTTATTTACAGTTATTAATTTTTACTTTTATAACTATAATATATATTGTTAGCAAAACCATTTATTTGGAACAGAAATTAAATTTTAATTTTGAAAAAAAAACAAGGAATTTTTTATATGTTAGTTTTATACGTCTTACAGAAACTCCTTTTCGATTTACTTTAAATCAACTCAAAATAGAAGTAATCATTTAAATGATTAATTGTTTATTAAATACATAGATGATATTTACTTAATTTAGTATCTTAAAAGATATTAGATTTCTTAGAAGGTGTTCGTGTGTTGCCATATCGGATAAGAGGTGGCGCAATGTCCTCATCAGGTTACAGGAAAGCCTCCCTCGGACTTCAAACCTATCTCCTGATTTTGCTCCTTGGCGCAATCGAATTATTAAAGTCTTTAATTATATATTTAAAATCTATTTGACTAATTAATTGTAGATAATTATAGATTCATATTATGGAACAAATAATATTTATTTTTGGCAAATTATTTAAAAATATATCCTTTAGATCCATATTTAAAATATAAATTTGTAATTTTAACGAATAGAATTTTTTTCTTTCATTTTTTTTTTTCAATTAGCCTGAAGTATTATTAACTATTTTCATCCTAAATTCAACTGTAATGGTTTATGTTAACGTGTATGGATAATGTTTTGGCGAACGGATTATTTCCGTCTATTATTATTATATAACCGTTAATTGTTCCGATGTTGATTAGGGATCGGATTGATCGTTTAATGAGTGATAAATTCAGAAAATGAAAATACAAAATTTGTGGGAAATACTAAAAATAAAGGTAATGTAACAAGTTACACCGAATTTTTCCAAATAGCTAAGTTTTGCTGTTAATCAATAAATAAAAATTTTGTATTTATCTGTTATAAAAACCTGGCTGCTAAGTTCGTCAAAATGTAGAAATAATACTAGATTCTAGTTTACACAAGTCACAAGCAACTAATAATGCACATACGTATATCAAATACGGCAATATCGATTCCATTACTGACAAAACATATCGATACGAAAATTTCGTGATCATTATTGATAAATATAATTATTGAATACGATTATATTACGGGACATTATCGATAATGTACCCTATCCGATACATAATACTGCCAATCACGAATACTTATACTTTAAAGATGATTATTGATACATTTCATTTGAGTAAGGAAAATATTAATCAACGAAAAACTAATCTAAGTTAAATTGGAAAAATATCGCTTATTTAGTTAAATATTGATAATTTTGATAATACTTCGCCATTGTTTGTTTTGGTGACAACTCGAAAAAGCAGTCAACACATGGTTCACTGATAAGTACCAGGAAGGCGCAGAATTTTTAAGTGTTCTCTTTTAATCTTAGTTATGTAACTTAAGACCCCCGTGGATACACATAGAACTTATATGACAAATAAATCATAACCTGCATAGCTTCTAAACAAACAAACATTATTTTGAATATACTCATTCATTATTTTGATATATTAATAGACCCTTTTCCACCTGACTGAGGTTCAACGGAATGGAGATTTTTGGTTTTGTTTTTAGGTTTTTAATATATATCCGTTTTTTGCGTAATTTATGTTCAAAGAATTTTACGGCAGCATCCAAATTGGTTTTCGTAAAATAGTAAAAGTATTTTTTTCAATTTAAATTTTATATAAAATAAGAAAAATGTACGGTATTAAATTACCTATCCGAAATAGCTGCCACACCTTTATGTCGTTTGGAAGCGACGCCTTTACTTCTTTTTGAAAGGTATTATGCTACCTTAACTTCATAAGTCTGTTTAAAAAATATTAAAACATCGAGAAAACAAAAAGTTATATAACGAGTTGGCGGACACAGAGGCCTCTTAAATGTCTTGTTTTTCTATCTGATTAAGATAGTAAATTTGAATTTAAACGAAGATTGACAGCTTATAGGAGCACACCTAATATAGAGTACAGAGACAGACGATCGTATCGGAACTATATCAAGTACATAGTACAGAGGCGCATGTGTTTCAAGAAACATGTCACAACGTTATAGTAGTACCAAAACGATCGTTTGTTTTCGCTAAATTATTATTTTTGATTTTAAACGCTGTTGTCTTATTCTCTTTTTTGCTAGATAGTCCAGCATCAAGATGTTTTTTATGTTATGGATTGTAATTTTTTTTATTCTTATAAACAAGTTGATAGTTTACGTGGCAACATAGACGGTGCTTCGTGATTAATAGTATTAAGTAGTAGTTAAAAGCTAGTATCAATATTTATTAACTTCAGATATGCATAAATTTTTAAATGTATGAATTGCATTTTTATTTATTTCAACAACATTACACCATCAATTCCTTCCTGAAGTCATTAAAGGTATGTTTGTTTATGTGCAAGCTATTACAATTAAGGGTTCTAACTTGAGTTGACCGTAGTTATTGTTTAGAAAACATTTCAACTACTCCTAATAGATGTCAAAAAATAGAAATGATTGCATGCATTTTTAATGCATGTGAAATTTAGTTTTTCTAAAAGAATTTTATTTCAGTTTTAAATTAAAATTATTATTTACATTCAAGCTCATAAGTGATGATAGGTCATTACAACGACAGTTTATGAATGTAAAACTGAAAATAAATTAATTAATTCTAGATACAAAGATATGAAATGAGTTAAGTTATATAGTAAATATAAAGATGTGGACTAATTAAATTAAATTTATGGTCAGTATTAAATGATGAATAAGGTGATAAATTTTAACGCAAATCACAGTTTAAACTGTTTCATACTTATAAAAATCGCTGTGTATTTAATAATCAATTTTACCAAAAACGAAGGAAACTGTTTAAATGTATCTTTTAAATCGATAACGTAAATATTTAGAAATTATTTCCCTTTCCTTTATTAATCAAACATTTTAGCAACTTCCAAGCTACTTAATTATTTCATTGCAGAATTCATCCAAACATCAACTATGTTGATGAAATCTATCTTCCTCTGTTAAAGAATTCACGGTTGCCAAAACAAAAGGCGAAAGAATTTATAAATAATCGTCTGCAAATCTGACGTAGTGGCGGCGGCTCTGTAACGGATCAAGAATCATTTGGTGTTCTCTCATCCTTTCCATTTGTCTTTTCCATGTTAGAACGTTTACTCCAGATATTCTTTTAAAGAGGGAACTTGGATTTTATCCCTTTTTCCCTTGTCGGCATATCGTGTGAATTTATCTCCCCTGCCTCCCACATTCTCCGATTTTCATCGATCCGGTACTACTCTGTTCTGTGCCGCTCTTCCGAAAATCGCCAGATCGTGAAATGTCGTTTACGAGAAATTGAATCGGTTCTAGTAATCGAGAATAGGTTTTGAAGGACAGTGGTCTATCTTGATTGGATATCATCAGGTTATGCGGCTGTGTTCTTAATAGCATATTTTTGGGCAAATAACGTCATTAAACGTATTAATACAGATATTCTTGGTCCTATTTTTTAGCTATTTACACCCTCATTTTTTTTTTATTGTTTTTAAGTATAAAATAGGTGTAAAGAAGTCTTTCATGCTGTTTCACATTGATTTTTCGGTTATAACAATAGAGAAAAATGGTAAAGAAAGGAGGAAAAAAAAATAAATCATTCATCACTTTTCAATAACGAGAACGAGAACTTAGATTTTACATATGAATTTATTTTCCTCATCAAATCTATATAATTAGTCGTACTTTAGGTGGAATGCATAATAGTTTTAGGAGTAAATTTAATCATATTTTTTCTTTTAAATATGAAGCTAAACCGTTTATTAGTTTTTATTTTATTCGACGAGAAAAGTGGATATGTAGCATACATAAGTGTTTTATTGAATTTATAAAACAAGGATTGTAAATTTTTATGCTGCAAAACTGATCTTTTCTACCTTTAAATCATTTGGATTATTTTCAATATGAACGCAAAATAAGGCTTAACATTCGCCATTTAATTCTTTAAACTCAATTAGAATTTAACACAGATTTTTGAATTATTAATGCTAATCCCTCTATGCCTCAAAAAGATTTCTCATCTATCAATTTATACTTTTTGTCTAAAACGATATAAAAAATTTGTGATATCAATTATGAAATAAAAATTAGCCATCATGTGTCATTTTTAAAATCGTTTGCTCTAATCAAATGCTTTGCCCTGATGTTAAGAGCTATACCCTTAATGTGCTTACATGTCATAAACTTTAGACTAAAAAATAAATAAAAAAGTTTTTACTTTTTATCAACTCTTGACTCTACTATAAAAAGGAGGGAAAACATTAACTAGAGATGAAAAAAGAAACTTTTAAGCAAACGATTTTTCCAGAGAGAACTATTGAAATTATGTTTGAATTTAAACGGTTATCGGTAAATGGATCACAAATTCATGCTAAACAATAAGTTGTAAGTTAATTCAGATATGTTTTTTTTTTCCTCACATTTTGCGTAAAATATGATTCACTATTAGGATCATAAAATTTGTTTTATAACAACAGTTTATTAAGTTAATTCTTTTTCTATTGCATATTTTTTATATAAAATATGACGCATTAAATAAAGTTTATGGCTGCATTTAAATCGTTTATAAAATTTAAAAAGTTATCGTAAGTTGTGATGTTATTTCGGGAATACCACCTCTATCTGGTGATTTGACCGTGCATTTAAGAACGACGCGGAGAAAAACGGATGAATCACGCCACTGTGCTCCGCAGTGGACGCCGACACTAGAGTGTGTGTATTATGTTTCAAGTTATCCCTGAAATGGCAGTGAGCGATTTTCTCTTGCCTCTGAAATCAGCCTCTCCAAAGACTTTCCCGTTTCGGCATCGGAATTGCATTTATTTATTGCTGAGACTTCGCAGAAAAGATCGTCTGCTATTCCCGCGGTGCATTTGCAGTGAATTAAATTGATTTCGTTAAAAAAAATGTTGTTCGTTTTATCATGAAAAGTACTCGTGGATGTGATGTTTAATGGTTGAATTGGTTGATGGATTGTTATTTGATTGTTCGAAACATAGTTTCAATGTTCATTTTTTACTTTTTAAATTACGTTTTTACAGATTCGATATCTTAGAAAAATGTATTGCGTTCTTTTAAAAATATGTGGAACAATGTTTTTAAAACATAAGTTTATTGAAAACATAATTCTATAATTAATTATCTGTTGAACATAATTTTTTACCCTCATAAACAGGCTTAGTAACATCAATAAATTCTCTGTATATCTGTAAAAAGTATGTTTAAAACATTGTAACTCTAATTAGTATTATTGAGTTATAGTTCTTATTTTACAATTTCCATTGAATTAGGTTTTATGAGCGTTTTTTAAGTATGTTTCAAATATTTTAATTAATTTTTCATTGTGATATTACCAATCATTTTTATCAATATTTCGTCTTTATTAAGATGTATTAATCGAATTTACAAGTAGGAAATAATGTAATATTCCACTGGTGTTATATTTGTTCTTTTAAGTACAAAGTGTCCCACTTTTTTTTTTTTTTTTTTTTTTTCAAAATCATTGCCTATTTTATTTCCAAAATTAAATTTGTTCTCCAGTCACTCGCTACTGGCTTTTGAATCAAGTACCACTTGACTTCATACTTTTCAATAAACTTATTTATATATTTCTTTAATTACAATTATTCTAATAAATACTATTATGTGCCGAGCAACGCGGTATTGTGTTCATTCTATTTTATATATAAAATCTAGTACTTTTTATTCGTTCGAATAAAAAGCACATTTAAGAATAAGATCTCCGACATTTAATCGACAGTTATGGTACAAACCAACCAATCAAAGTTGGTTTCACGAACCATGTAATCTATGGTAAGGAAACTATTTAATTTCTGTAATTATATTTTGCCCATTAAATGCTGTCATGTGTTTTACAACGGGGCAGTTTGTTCTCTAAAATGCAAAATATATATATTTATTCCCTCAAATTTGTGACATATTTCATTTCCGAAAATAAACGATTTAGTAATTGATAATAAACCGATTGATCAGAATTGAAATTTGAATCAAGTAATTTTTCTTTTAATAAACGATTTACGCTTTCAATTATCTTCACATTTATTCGAATATAATTGTGTAACATACTACAATGCATTGTGTTCGTTCTCTAAAGCAGCTCTTCCCCAAAGGTGTTTCGTGGAACCTCAGGGGTTCCGAAAATTGACTCATTTTTAAAAAAATCTGTAATGATTTTTAAAACCTGTAATAATATTTATATCCAGTCATTATTTATTTAATATATCTATTGTTTTTATTAAGTTATTCAAGCATAATGCGAGTGAAAAAGTAAAGTCAGTACTTAGTCTAATGAATGCAATCCTGTAATGAACAGCGGGTTTAAGAAATTTTAAAAAATGTATACATTTATATAATTATTAATATAAAAAATACCTAATTTTAAATAATTATTAATAGGTGTCATTTCAGAAGTAAAATTAAAATAAGTGATGTAAAAAACCAATTGCTATAAATTAACTTTGAATCAGATAAATTTTAAAGTGATATTATTAAAGTGATGTAAAATTACTAGTTTCCTTAAAAAAATATTTTATACATGTGTTAATGAACTATTTTCATCACTTGTTATACATTTAAATATATCTTAATTTTTATATTATTAATTATCTATATTCATTTTTATTTTTTAACTGTTAAAATTATTAATGTTGCGGGCACATCTTTCTAAATTAGAATAATTTTAAAATATTCACTAATTTGAATGAAGTATAATATATTTTTCTGATTAATGTAATTATTTAACAATTGCAATCGTTTATAATATACAATTAAGTGAATATATTCTCAAAATAATCATTAATAGATCTTATTTATGAAATTAACAGTCAAATTTAGTTATGTAACTAATCAATCCCTCTAAACTAAGCTTTAAATTAGATAAATATGTCTGTACTAATTGAATAAATTAAAAATAAAGTATTTTTGATTAATGTTTTCTTTTTTTTTAGCAAACGTAATTACTTGAATATTTTGATTAAAATGACTGGAACGCGCTTATGTAAATACAATTTTCTTCATAATAAATCATTAATCGGAGGTCGTTGCCAACATTATCCTACAAAACATGTTATTTCTGCCATAAATGTTTTTTAAAACGATCATCAAAATCTCCCATCTGATTTTCCCAGTCACCTTTAATGCTCGAAAGTTCTTCGGTTGTAATTATATATCGTCTGTAAATAAGTGCTTTTACCCTACACTTGATGACTGATTTGAACTGATGGAGCGATTAGCAACGCCCACTTTTTCAAACCACATCCGTAATGGCGGATAAGAAAAACAACGAAAAAACCAAGGAAAACGATTTCATTAAAGTCAATTTACAAAATTCATGTGGCATCGTTTTTTCATTATCAATCATTTCCTGATTGCTTTCTTTTAAGGACAATGCTGAAGTGTAATATTTCGTTGAAATCTATCGTATTAGTGGATGGCGTGTTATTAATCTTTTTCACATAAGAGAACTGGTAATTTGATGATTGATTTTTTTGACTCATTGTTTTAGTAATGACAAAATAATAAGCTGTCTTACCTTCTTACCCCGATGATTTTTTAAATTACTGAAATCTTGATTTGATTTTTATATTTTTTTTTATTTCATCTGCGCTCATGCTCGAAATGCAATAATTAGGATTAATGTACTTTACTCTAATGTCAAAGTATAGGATTCTATCGCACCTTAATGTAAAGTATATGATTCTACCTCACCATAATGTGCGGTACAGCCATTTTACAGTCATATATTTTATAATCTGATAGCATCGTAACTTAATGTTACAATATATAACTGAACCGTATATTAGTGTTGAAGTATTCAGTTGAACCATATCCTTATGATAAAATAAATTATTGCACTGCACCCCAATGTTAGCATTGCATCATAAAATGATTGCACCTTATCCTAGAAGTAGATTATTTCATCGTACCTTTGTGTATAAGTGCATTGCACACACGGTATTCTAATGTTCAAGTCAAGTACATAATTCTACAGTGTCTTAATTATAAAGTAAATTAAAATTCTTTGAATTTCCTTTTCGAAATGCGTAAACTTATCCTACAATTTTCTTACAAAACGGTGTTGTTGTGCAACAGATAATGTTTTATAATAATTAATAATTTAAATCAATAATAACCTACAAAGAATCTTGGTAATCAATTATAAATTATTCAAAAAGACATGCTTAAAATGTAAATTTAAACGAATGATTTTTAAAATATTTTTCGAATCATTCGAGCTAGAAAAATGTGTTCTTTTCAAACATTTCTATAGAAAATTGAGCTTTTAATTTTTGCCCATAACCTGAAATGTATTTCAGTTAAATAATTTCTTACTCGAAAGGTGTATAACTTATCTTCTTTATTTCCACAGCGAAATCTTATATTTTAAAATAAAAAATGGTTTACCGACATTTATCGTTTGCTTAAAAACTGTATTCTAATTTATTATTATTTTTTAAGCACTAAAGCTTTCCTATCTAGCGCATGAAGATACTTTTTTCGTTATAAATTATTTTATACCTACTGATTCTAAATTAATACAAATTGTAAGAACTACTTTATAACATAATAGTTCTGACAGTTTTAACATAAGAGTAATGGGGGTATTTAACATAAAAAACTGAAAACATTTCCCACTGTTAACTTTTATTACTCAAATATTTTTCTCCTATTCGTAATTTATCCTACATCGTGTAAACATTGTTGGTTTGTAACAGATAACGATCATCGATATTCTTTTCAAAACTGGGAAACGATCACTTTTTTTTATCGTCCACTGTAAAAAAGGGTTTCCCAAAAATGTGTCAAAATAGCTCCGAAACAATAATCGAATTAGAAAACCTTACTCTGTACTCATTATTGAGTGAGGTGTGGATTGTCTAAAAAATGACGCATGACAAAAAAACGCATCTTCAAATGTGACATTGTTCAAACTTATACTAGTTCATAACGATCAAATAAATATTCGAAAAGAGAATCTAATTAGATGATACTTCATTACAAATTTGTTTCGCGAATAAAGAATATTTTAGATGGGTAGTAATAAACACTTTTCTTTCTTACCGCTATGTTTATTTACAAATTTGGACGGATTATCAGAGCTCTCAGAAAAACCTAGACAGACCCTCTGTAAACTTTATTTATTTTTACATAACGGGTCCTGTTTTAATGCTGATTGAATTCTTAATCATTTATCTTAATTTGTACACTCCACAAACAAGTTGCCGAAACATGATTAATAAACACACTTTACAAAATGTTTTCTTCGCTGAAACAACCTGGTAGTTATTTATTTAGCAAAAACCTATTAATTAAAAAAAATTTAACAGTGCTAAATTCTTTAAAAAAAAAACACACACACTTCATAGAAAAACGCGTTTATTATTGTTATTCGATTTTCAAATAACCTTTTTCTATTTGTTCAATTCGCAAAAAAACGGCTTCATCTTATCAACACCTTATTTCGACTTTTAAACCAAAAATTATAAATTTGTATAAGGAATAAATTCTGGCCGAAAGAGCTATTATAAATTAAGCACATTTCACAGAAAAAGCTCGTTTAAATAATGTTGCTTGTTTTTTCTACACTTATTTTTTCCTTTAACTCCCAAATAAGATATAGGGATATTACAAAACAAACTATTACAAATTTTAGAATAAAAAAAAACTATATTAAATTTATAAAGTAAACACATTTCATTAAGGAACTCGTTTAATAATATTGCTTGATTTCTACTCCAACTTAGCTTTTTCTTTGCAATTCATAAAAATATCTTCGTTAATACTAATTTGTCTCGATTTATGTAGCAAAATATGTTAAAACTTTAGAACATTACAGAAGGAAGAAGAACAAAAATGACTTTATAAATAAATCGCTCTTTAACGAAAGGTTTGTTTAATTATGTTGCTTGATACCTGAATAACTATTTTTATTCATAAAAGTGCCTTTATCCTTTGCTTTGACAGCTGAGACAGGTGGACTACAACATTCAATTACGTAGTCCCAAGCCAATCAAAACAATGGATTTTCTTGTTAAAGCTGACTTCCCGAAGATTCGTTATCACCATTATAAATGCGTCTACAACTTACGACATGGCAAGAACTACCAGGTTCGCTTTCTTTTTAACATGCATCATCCTCCAAAAAGCCTTTATTTTCACCATGCACCACTCATGACATGAAAGCCTTTAATTAAAAATCCTTTTATCTGCTCTTCTCGCTTTGTCTGCTCATCACTTTGTCAGACAACTTTATAAAGCTCATCTGTCTTTTCCAAAAACCTTCTGTGGCAGGGTAAAGTTCAAAGAGCCCGTCATCTAACTTGAAAACCCTTTTGATATGGGTGTGAAACTTGAATCCTTGACGGTGGTGCGGAATATAAATAAAATAAAAAAAACTGACACAACTTTTTATTCGAATCACGTCTCTGTTCATGGGCGGAAACGGGTTGTTGCGTTCGCAAAGTGACATCACTCCCCCAACATTGGGTGTGTCCGTTTGTTCCCTTTCAACTTTCTGGAATAGAAAGAGGGTCTGTCACTCATATCCTAAAACCTGTTGCTTCTGTCAAATCTGTTTTATGTGTTTTGTGCCTTGGTCAGCCACATACATATCACGGAAGTGCGTACTGTCATATTTTGGCATCAGGACTTTTACTTTACTGTAAGGAAGTAAAAAAAAATTTCATAAATAAATTTGAAGGTGTATGTGGGCTGTATAATTGACATTAGTATTTTATCTGAATATTTATAATATTTGGAGGTGGCGTTTCTATTTTTGTCTAACCTGAATTAAGATGTATCATTGGTTATTCATAACTGTCATTTTATTTTGTTATTGCTTTTGATTGATATTAAGAAATTCAACTTTCCTCTTCATCTTTGATTTTACTTTCAGTTTTTGATTTTTGTTCTCTTAACGAATTTTTGACGATAATGTATCATTCAAGAGTAAGATAAAATAGACAAAAAGTGGCAATTAGCACTACGGATTGGGAGAAATAGCACATGACAAGTTCTAGAGCTTCTACGGAGTTTTTCTCATAGACTTAAAAGAAAAGTTCATTAGTATGTCCCAAAATAATCGTCGAAAATCAGTAAAAGCCCACTTTTACTTGCAATTGTAAACAAAAAATGTTTAATGGTCTAATCAACAGTTTAATTTTAGTTTTATGGTCAATATTTTTATTTATTTAAGTTTTACGATTATAATTGTTTTGTTTACACTAAAGCAGTTTTTAGCTTTTATTTATAAATCAAAATGTTTATTTTTAATAATTAAAGAAACTTTTATTTGAAATTTTAGAAGAAGAAAAATATTACTCAGTTATTAGCAATGATAAAATAAAGGGTTCCTATTTGAGATTATTCAACTAACTTAGAATTGCATATAATTTAGAACGGCTACCGATTGTAGCAAGCATTTTCAATTCAGTTCTTGGCCTTATCGAAACTTGTTAGGTTTAGCGATGAAAAATTATATGTTTCAAAATAAAATATCCATTAAATAACGTAGACAATTTGCATACATTATCTTTTGTTGTTAATGCAAAAGCGAAGCATTTATCATAATTGAGTAGTTAAAATAGTTAGAACAATTATCATTTACTTTCCTTGGTTTTTCGAACAAAAAGAAAAATAAAAGTATTATAATTACTATCGCAAGAATAATCATGATAGCTTAATGTAAGTAATAAAACAATTTGGAAAAAAGCTATTTCCTTTCTCCAGACACGTTTTCTAACTTAAACAATTGATTGCTCTATAGATAATGATAATAGCTGATATAGCATAATAAAATTGATAGCCTTAGTGAAAGTATTATTAGATAATTTATTCTGTCATTTCCTTTTTCATTTAAATCGTTAAACATTTGCTAGTATTCCCGCGAACTCTAAAAAATTCAACTTGTCACGAAAGATTATTTACCGACGTCGCCCAGATTGAAATATTGTTAAAAAATGCTAATTCATTTAGGACTACGCTCTTTGTCGTAAAGGAATTGATTCTACGCTTCGTCTAACATGTCACCAAAGCCTTCATATTTCAAAACTCATTTTTTTTTTACATTTCGTTGAAAAGGTTCCGTTTGTTTTCATTAGAATTTCGGAAGATTTTCGGTTCATTCCGATAACAATAAAGCTATTTCGTCGCCAGGACGGTGTGGAAGATCGATGTTTTACGAACTGCCAACCGCCAGCTTGTTCTTGCCGCCAAACGACCGTTCGCCATCGCCAACTGTTCCTGTAAGCTCGTTGTTTTCTGTTTCCGAGTGTTTGATTTCTTTTGAATAATGATTGGGTTATGGGTTAAATTACCTGGCTATTCACCTGCTGAGATAAATTTATTACTTTTGTTCTGAGAATATATTGCGTTACATTTTCTGGGACTGTCTGATTTACTTCGAAAAGAATCATATTTAGAATTATTCAACAAAGTATTATGTATTTTGCAATAGTTCAAATGTTTACGCTTGTGTTATTTTATACTCATATGACAGACTACTGTTGTTTTAAATAACTACTACTTTTATTTAAGTTATTAAGCATAACTATATGAAAAGAATACCTTCATATATACAACTATTTAATATCATATAAAAACTAGATGTGCAATAAACTATGTCGAATAGAATTATTTCTCGTTTATTTCGTCGGAATTTAGTAGTGAGGCAATTACGAACAAGCGAATTCCGTGGATTATCCATAAAAAGGTCGGAAAATATCAACTGTACACATACAGATTACACATGTGTATATAATTTTAAAAAGTTCATTATTAAAACTGCTATTTTTGAAACAAATTTGTTTCACTGCTAAGAAAGAACTTATCCGCAAAAATATAAAAGAAAAAAAAGAAAGTTTTGCGAGACAGAATATTATACAAATAATAATTCATTCTTGTATGAATGTCATTCATACAAAATATCATGGGACAGAATTTCATGTGTACAAATTTTTTTGTGGAACAGAATCTCACACTGGAATCGTCTGCCAAGAGTTAACTTAGGGCAAGTTATTGTATGATCGAATCTCGTGCGGACAAAATATCATAGAGCAGAAACTCAAACTGACAAAATATCATGAATCAGAATTTCACGCAGCCTAAATTTAGCAGAGCAGAATGTCTACAAACTAAACGTAAGCAATTATTGCCATATTTCATGCAAAAAGTTGGGCATAGAATTAGACTATGGATAAATAACTCGCAAATAATCAGGGATTTATTGTATCTACATTTTTAAATGTACATAAGCAATAAAATTACAATGATGAAATTTAAAAATCTGTAAGTCAAAATCAATTTTCAAGCGACTTTTTTCTTTTTGTTAGGTTACTTAATAATTATATAAAACACCAAACGATAATCAAACGAAAACGATTTTTAAAAAAATAAATAAGCCTCTTTCTATGATATTTACAACAATGCTTTTATATTGATAAATATACATTTATTAGCAAATATTTATTCCGTGAAGTTAGGTTTAGTCTGGATTATTTTGATTCATTGCGAGATAATAGGCACAACCGATAATCATTCTCCCATAATTAACTCGTTTTCTCTGTTTGCTTTAACTCATAATTAGTTAATTAAACTACTCCTATCTTTGTCAGAAATAAATTATATCTCGAAATTTTTTTTTCTTGTTGAAATTTGATAACTTATAACAATGAGATTTGTAACTAATTATCTTTTGCAACATAGATTGGATTTAACATATACTTATGATAATGTGATATTAAATTGTCATATTAAGATATAACGAATTTGAGTAGTGATTAAATAATTGAATGAAAATGCATATTTATGACTTACCATTTGATACAAATTGTATTTGAACTTTGTTCTTGACTTGATTGTGAAACAAGCTACGGATTTTACTGTTTTATTGATAAATTGAGTAATTAAGTTAGCTTATGCGTATGGAATAAACTCTAAACTTTTTGAGTATTGAACGATTTATGGTTTTTATGCGCAATATGCTTTGTTTAAAATTTCATATTATAAAATTGCGTTGTAGTACTGAAGAACGGCAAGCTAAATTTTGAATGTTTTGTAACGTCTTATAAGTTACATTTTGAAGTTAGTTATTACTGGTACAAACTGGTAACTTTTTCATTATGCACACGATGGTAAACTTCGTATCAGTGAATTGTATTGTAAACTTACTAGCTGTTTAATTATGAGACAAAATATTTATTAAAATGTTTTTGTCTTATTTATAGTTTGAAGTTCTTAAGTATGGAATAAATTATAGATTTTTTTTTATTGTGAAAACTCTTTTGAATTTTCTAAACTTAATAATATTTATTTTATTCATCCTAACTTTCTAGCTTTTGAACTATGATATAAGATATTAATTTAAATGTTTTGGAACGGCGGATTATTATGTTGTATTTTGAAATGAATACTTGAATTATAAACATGACTTCTTTATTGTAAAAACTACATGGAAAGTTTAAAACTTTGTACTGATTATCTATATTTTTAACTTACTGTCTTTTAAACTATCAGACGAGATATTTATTTTAATGTTTTGTAACTTCTGAATGATAAGTTGCAATTTGAAGTTAGTTTTTAAGTAGACTATGGACTTTTTTTAGCTATGGAAGTTTTTTTTTTTTTTTAATTTGATTTATTTTATTTTTAATACTAGAACTTTTGAAATACTCACATCGAGTATTAAAAAATCATGTAAGTCTATTCATACCAGTTCAATTGCTCTGACTAAATTATCATAGTAAAAGCATAGTTATTAGTAAGTCTGAGTTTTCTATTATTTTTCATAGAACGTATGTTTCTATATAATTAACAGAGGAAAGTAAACTTAAAGCTATTTCTAGAGAGTTTTTTTTTTTTTCATGCACATGAAAAAAAAAAAAAAAAAAATTATTAAGCCTTTTTATACGTCGCACCAGCTGTAAAGTTGTCGACGAATTATTCTGCGGCAACGCTTTTGCCTTTTCCCCGTCTCTCATAAATCCCTCTTGATGACCCATTTGGATTTGTCGACGACCTCAAAATTGTCAGGATCGAGCTGTAAGCTCATTATATTTATGCGACAACAAACGTTTCCTCATGTCTATCTGCTTAAATCATCGCCAAGAATGAGAAGAAAAAAAATGTATTTTGGCGACAGAAAAAGAATTCTTTTTTCATGAGTGTAGGCACAAACAAATAATTTCTGAGCGAGGAAGCTGTCATCGTACGTCAACGCAAAAGAACAGGTGCTGGAATTGTTTTTTCTGATTGCTAGACACTGCTACTGCTGCTTGTTTTAGAACTTCAATAAATTAGTTTGCCTCCTCTCACTATGATGAAATTTATACTTACACGTCATGTCTGAGAATTAAATGAGTTCAAGTGCGATTTTGCTGAGATATGCAAGAATTAAGTTGTTTTCTTAACAGTAGTTTAATTGCTCTCTGTATGGCGCAGCATATGAAGGCAGTTAATGATTTAACTCAACTTAAAATACATTTTAGATGTGAGTAAATTTTAAATTAAAATAAACTAAGCCTTTGTTTTCTATCCATTAGAGGACGCTATACCACGGTACAAACGCTTTAATAGCTACTTCTTCACAACTGCATTAGTAATTAAAATTTTAAAATACAGAAAAAAGTGAGTTTACTTAAACAAAGTATTAACCATGAAGTTTAAAATGCTTGAAAAGTATCGTGAAAAGATTTTTTCTGTATTTGAAACTTCACGATTTACTTTTTACTTAATTGAACATGCTTTTTGCAACTTTTTATTTATTTATTTATATATATATATATTTAAACTCAGTAGTTTGTCTGCCCCAGTCACGTAACACTATTTTCAATCTCTTATTACTCCAGAACTGTTGGTGATAGGGGGTTTTGAAATTTGCACAACGACTACGAGGAGTAGCTTTAGCCCCCGATCCGAAAAATCGTTTAAAATGTTTAGTTACTTAGAGTTTAGTTTGAAAAATAATTTTTACGCATTAGTACAGCATAAGCTATTGTTTTAAATAAAATTGTAAACGACTCTGGTTAAGTTTTCATCGCGCGTTTCTTTCATTATTATGTATTTGTAAGTTATTATTTGTAAGTTCAGTCATCAAGGGGAATAGTTAAGGCTCCTATACTATCAGAGCTGACTTATCAAGCAATAGTGGAGCAAAGTTCCCAAGTTAACGTTATGCTAGTATTAGTTATGTTTTGTGCTTATGTTAGCTTTTTGCTCCAAAAATAAATGATAATTCGGCCTGTCTAATTCAGGGGCTCTAGGAATAGTTATAGTATTTGATCGGTGTAACGTCACCGAATTACCATTTATTTGAAACCATTTATAGTTTTAGTATATAGTATAAAACAAAATAAGGAGCTATTATAAACAAGGTGCAATTTTTTTCAAACACTTAATGAATCCTTAGACGAAAAACTTTTCTATAATTCTGCACGAAAAAATAATGTAGTTCATATAATTCGGTTAATTTTATGTGAAGTTTATCTTGAAATGTGTTCCAGAAATTTCTTCATAAATTTTTTTAAAAAAAACCTGATGAAAAGTGAGTGGTGTATTTAAATTTATTATTGTTATTCGAAAACCATCAACTTTTATCTGCTTTCCTTCAAAATTTTATAAGAAATTCTTGCAAAATGTTTTAAGATTAACTTTCTATAAAATGAACATAATACCTGGAAAATTATTAGCCAAAGCTGTATAAACTTTTTTTTTTTTTTTTTTTAAGTTACATGCAAGATTTTATTAACTATTTCGTAAGAGGGTATAGAAAAGTTTTTTTTTTTTTTAATATTTTTTTAATTATTTTTTTAAAAACATTTAAAGAAATTATTTTATTTTATACTTTAAAATTTAAACTATTAATGTAGGTAAAACAGAATTTGTCATGAAGCATTTCTACTATAGTATAAGCATTCTTTTGAAAATCATCAAAAATAACTTTAGCTAAAACTCGTTCAAAATGAGGTGTATTAGTAATTTATTTTTTGAGGCGGGTGTGGAATTAGTTCTAAGCCGGTTCACCTCATTGGCAGGCGAATATTCTATCCTCACTACAGCTCGCTGTAGGTTAATTAAAGTATCCGTTGCTCAGCTAGTCTTATTTTTTGTCAGGTAAACTATTTGTATGTAATCTTTCGACGATTTATTGCAATAAACCTAAGCTAATTCTGTCTGATTGAGTAATTCTTCGCGCATTTCCTAATTAGCCTATGGATGTTCTTTCATTCCCTTTACTATCTGTCCTTACTGTTGGGGCAACGTTGGCCCATCTAATATGGTGCCCCTGAAAGAGTGGCCAACAAATCTGCCCTTCAGATGCCTGTATGGCCTACTAGGTCATTCTCCAGGTGGGCATTGGGGGAAAAATATAGATATTTCTGTGTATTGGGATGTTGTCTTTTTGAAATTTCAGAACTAATCTGAAAATATTACTAAGAAACTTTATACCGTTATAATGCATCATTAAATTAACAAACTTGTAAACTTAAGATGATTATTGTAAACACGATGTATATAAAAATTTTCTGTAGATCATATTTGTAAAGAAAATTGACTATAATTATTATGATTGATTTCTTTAAGTATAGTAAATTTATAATTATATAATAAAGTCAAAAAATTCGTATAAACCACAAAATCTGTCTTAATTTACGGTCTTAAATTTACCTTGATTTCGCTTACCGTCATTTTGTCATAATTTTTCTAACTAATATTTTAAATTTTGTTCAGAATATGTTATGCTTAAAATGAAACTGAAAACATAAATAAATATTGTCTCTTTCTTCTATAACGCTTAATTAATCTAAAATGACTTTTAAACTCATGTTTCAAAAAGTTGGTATAAAAAAAACTGAAATAAAGTTACAAAAATTAGCATGAGTTATAACCTCTATCCAGGCGCATAATAAATTCTTTGATTACTGTCGTATATAAACCGTACTTGGCTTTTAACTGCTTTTAAGTCGCCGACAAGTGTCATCTACTGACATAATTTAATGCCACTTCCTCTGGCTGTTCAGTTTTAACACCTCTTCTTGCCAAAGATTGACAAGCATATCTAGAAAGAGAGTGTCATATTTCTCGGATTTATTATTTTGAAAGTCGTAAATGCCTATCGTATTTCAAGAGATCGGGACATCGCATTAGATAGACGACACAAGTGCAGGTCGTTCAATGCGACATTTTATTTGCACAGCTTTTGTTTTTCTCTCCACTGTAATCTGGAGGTCGTTTTATTCCTCAGAACTTAAAAAGAAGAAAACAAGTTTGCCAGCCGTCTTATTTTACGATTATTTTATTTCCATGTTTTGCTGCAATATCTGATTTATTGTGGACGTGAGACAGTTATTTTAAAGTGTTCTTTTCATTCGGAGAGAAATTGCAGTCGTGACGTTTTTCTTATAAGATGTTGCCAAAGTTGACTATGGAACTTTTAATAAATACGCGTAAAGATAAGAATTGTGAGACTCGAAGTAAAATCAATTCTAAAAACATAATTGATGTAAGTATTGTTAAAATAGTAATGTGATGAAAGCATCACGATTAATTACTCTTTTCCAAAATAATAATTAATGTTAATAAATTCACTAAGCAAACTCGCTTTATCGATAATGTTATATGATTAGAACATCTAGCTCATTTCATAGATAATATGATATAATTAGTGCATCAAGATCACTTGATCCCAAAAAAGTAATAAATATGAACTATAAACTACTAAGCAAACTTGCGTAACATTACGTTGACAATGTGTGATATAATTTGTGCATTAAGATCATTTATTTCCAAAATTATTATGAATATTAACAATAATTCTTCTAAGCAAGCTAATTTTAATGGGATAGAATTAATGTATCAAGATCACTCAATCTCGAAATAGAAATTAGTTTAAAAAATAAATGTGCTGAGTGAATTGAAATTTGAAATAAAACTGTTTTTAAAATGCAAGTTTACTTTACCTTAATAAAAGAATTCTTGTATTAAGATTAAACTATTTGCATAACACTCTCATTTTCTCTCGTTAAACAAGTAAATTTTTACTGCAAAATTTATTTACTTTATTCTATAATAAAACTTTTAATTAAAAGTAATTTTTTTTTTTTGGAGCAAAAACTAATTTTACACTCTATGAGAATTAATATATTTACAATTAAGCTAACTACAAAGCAAGCTTATTTTAGGATTTAAAAATTACAATAAAACTATTCATAAAGCAAGTTCGCATAATAAAAACTAAAATTTACAATAAAACGTAATATGAAACAAGCTTACTTAACTGATAAAAAGGCGCTATTGTTCATAATATAGTTTAATGTTATGATGTTTATGATTCATGAAAAGAAGTTCGCCTTATGTTTTTAATTATTAGCAAAATGCGTTATTTATTATTATGATAAATTTAATATTTACAATATATTATATGAAGTTTTACAATATATATTAACACTATACACTATTTATAAAACATTAATATGCATTTTTCTTATAGTTTGATTCATAATTATAGCGATTAATTAGTTATATAGTTTTACTGACAGGAACTGTTATTAAAGAAATATAATTCTACTTTGTTGTCACGTATTTCTTGCTGTCAGTTGTTAGAATATTGGCTAGTTGTAGCTTGATAACTTTGTTGATTCTAACCCTAAGTTATTCTGCCAAATTTTAATTATTTAGAAATTCAAAGTTTTTTAGTGCTTTACTTACTATACTGCTTAATTTGAGTATAATTGTTTAAATTCTTAAATCAAAATCACCTTTTTTTAAATCATAATTAAATTTACCAATTAACTCCAATGTCTAATTATTTCTGTGTTTATATTGTATCGATAGTTTTTCAATGATATGAAAAATATCTTCACTGATATATATTCGTTTTATAATTATATTATCGTAACTCTACATATTTAAAAAATTATCCATTAAAAAAAGTTAAATATAATTAATAATGTCTTAAGATCAGCCCTCGAGGATTTGTCCTTAGACTTAAATTAAATGTTATAGCATCGAAACACCAATATATGTTCTTTACATTTCCCCTTTTTCATTTAATATTTCTGTCATTAAGAGAAGTATTACTGTCTCAATAATTTAACGATAAAAATCATGTTTTTCGAATTGATTTTGCTTATAGAAAATTCAATTCAATATTTTTGACTGATATTCCATAAAGTACTTGATAAGGTCATATATTCAGCTGCTGAATGATTGACGTGGCTTTTTTAGAAGAGGGAAAAAGTGAAAACTTTTTTCCCTATGTAATTTCATATTTATTCACAAATCTTTAGCCCTCCATCCCCTTTCCACTACTACTCTATCGATACAAACAAAAATCAGGCATTGGAAAACGCTCTACCCGTTGTTATCGTTGTCAAATAAATCCAATAACCCGCTTGTTAGGCTGGTACTTTATTGGCACCAACAGGAGACTGAGGGGGAAAAAAAGGGAAAAATCGATCCCGCCAAGAGGAAATGAACCACAACGTTTTTGACAGCAATGAGAAATAGACTTCATAACAAAACGCTTAGACGCCATAATTTTGGTCACTTCGTATCGATTGGTCTTGGACTTCTTTGGACTAGGGAAAAAAAGAAATGGCAGTTTGAAGTGATCATTAGAAAAGACAAGTTTTATATATATCCCTCTCCGAGTGAAGGGTTTTTGGAAGAATGGGGAATATTACTGTTGCAAATTCTATGTTTACTATCTCTGCTTCTGGTATACTTGCAATTCAAATACGATCCTGGTCGATTGGCAGTGGTTTGTCAATAGCCGCAGCTGCTGCTTGTATTCCTTGACATGGGTAGACTCTGGGGGTTCGCCAAAATATTTAACATAGTTACGATATAGGTTGCTTTTCTAGAACATTTGAAACTTACCCAAACCTCGTAAGTCCATTTCTGAGATGTTGAGTTTTTAATCCCTTTTTTAAAAAAGTAAAGAAACCTAGCACTTTTATTTTTTCTAGAGAGTTAGTTTTTACATTTATTTTATAGTTCCTAATTGTTCTAAATTCGCCATATAAAGCTTTATTGATAAATCAAAACTTTTGAAAATGTTCGAAAATCGTGATTTTAACAGGCTATTATTAAATGTCTGGAATTTCGTATTTTTAATCTCGCTCGTTTTGGTCAAAAAACGGGGGCTTAGTACTTTCTTAGAAGAAAGCCAAATTTTCTTATTCATTTTATGACAAATCTAAATGATATGTCATTCGCAGATAATTTTATTGAACTATGTTGTGTTAAAGTTTATACATGCTGACGATTTTTAAAAAAAGTATTTCTTCAAGGCTTCAACATACTAAATATTTAAGATCATAATCAGTTGTGATGTAACATATTTTTAAGTAGATATCAAATAAAATTTTAGAGATTAATTATCAATTATTGTGTTTGTTTAATACAATCTCAAATATTTTGTTCAAATTTTAAATTTTTTCCCCTTTTCTTTCCAGTCTGACTCCAAAACCAATCCTTTGGCCCTCCTTGTACAGATATGTAGCAATATAGGCGCAGAGAAACCAACAACCAAGAACTCATCATCGGACAAAAATGGCAACTCCAGTAGCAACAACAGCAACAGTAATGGCAGTAGCAGCAGTGAAGAGATCCGAGTAACCAAAGATAAGGATGTCTTGTCTTGCAGTCCTGCAAACAGCGTGCACTCCGCGTCTTCTCTGACCAGTTCTAATCGAACGTCCAGAGGCGACGATGCGCCAGGGTTCAACAGCAATAGTTCGAAAAGGAACACTCCATCGGAATGCAGGTCCTCGCCTTTGCTAGGGAGGTCTTCGGTGGAAAGGAGAACAACTCCCGGTAGTGTACATTCACCCGATGGTAGCATACACCATCGACCTAAATCGGGTGGAGAAAAGACTCCGACTTCGAGTGCCACTACTTCTTCTAGTCATGAATCTCATCAGTCCTCTGTGACATCATCTGCAGGGGCTGGTGGCAGCTCTTCTAGTGATCCCACCTATAGTTCCTCTTCCCTGGGGCTGGACTTTTCAAGAGACACTGGACTTCTTGGCAAAGATGGTGGCTCTTCTAGCTCTCTTAGTGGTCTCGGAAGTTACAAAGCCGGATTAAATGGACTGAATCCTTTGGCATTAGCCAACTGTTCTGGCTGCAGCCCTGTTGCTGGACACATACCCTTAGATGCCACAGCAGCCGCTACTTATCCTCTTGCTGGGGCTCTGAAAGGTGCTGCTGGCTACTCATTTGGATCCGCTCTTTCGCCTTATATGAACTATGCACGTATGAAGAGTGCTGCCGCAGGTGGCGCTGCTGCATTCGTTCCCGTATGTCGTGACCCTTACTGCACTAACTGTCAACTAGCCGCTCAGTTGCCCTATCAAGACAGGCTAGCTGCTCACATGTCTGGCCTTTATCCCGGTGGTTTACCCGGATACCCTGTGCCTGGTTTTGCCAGTCCAGGCTCTTCAGCCTTTGCCTCGTCTGTTATACCAAGGCCTAATGTTTGTAGTTGGATGGCAGGTGGTACTTTCTGTGGTAAGCAATTTGCTTCATCGGATGAACTTTTTCAACATTTAAGGACTCACACCAATATATCTGGGGCATCAGGCTCTTTGCCACTCTATTCTCCTGGGGTAAGCTTGCCTTCAGCCCTAGCAATGGATGCATGTGGCTTATACACTACCCCTTCTCTAACTACCCCTGCTGGACTCAGAAGGACTTATCCCACTAGTTTGAGCCCTGTTAGCTCATTATCTGCAGCAAGCAGATACCATCCTTATAAACCCCCTGGGCTATCTCCTTTATCATCAGCACCTTTACCACCCCTAGGACATCCTGGACTAGGTTTCTACAATCCATATAGTGGTGTTTATGGTAAAGGATAATAGATGCTTGTGTCTTGATATGTACATAGGAACCTATAAATAATTATAAATATTGTAATAAATTATAGAATTAGCTATAAAATGAAATGAAGTGAATTCATTTGATTTGTTTATATTATAAATAGAACTTAATAGATTTTAAAAAAATTAGTGATAATTTACGCATGGAATATGTTTATGTCTTGTTTCTCTGTAAACGTTCAATTAGTTTCAGTATAAATGTTTTTTTTTATTTATTTATTTTTTTTTATAACTAAATTTCTTAACAAAACACGGTTAATCTAATATCAATCATTCAATCTTTAGCAATATTATTCTTTTAACTGCGTTTTTAGATTTTCCAATGAACAATTTGCTTAAAGAACTAATTTGTATTAAAACCATTTCAAAATTGCTTTTGTATAGTCTTCTTAAAATGAATTATTTATTGCTAACCAATAGTGTTTCTTGAATATCTACCAATTGTCTTATCCATTTATTGAAGAATTAATTGGATAACTATTAACCCTTTCTTGCTTAATTTTTAAATTCTGTTCACCATTTTTTTTTTTTTTTTTTTTTTTTCAAAATTAAATTCTTTATTCTTGTTATCCAATTAATAAAGGACTAGCTTCATTAATTTTATCCATTTATTTAAAGAATTAACTTGATCCATTTTTAGAAATAATTAAATTTATAACTATCATCCATTTCTTGATAATCAAATTAAAATAACTACCCGTTTGTTAAAGAATTAGTTGTATAAATTTAACTCATTTAATAAAGAATTTATTTTATTCATATATTAAAGAATTAATTCGATAACTATAATCCATTTTTTAAAATACACTAACGATTTTTACACATTGTTTTCAGGAGTATCTATTAATTCTTTACTTACATAAACATATTCCTTGCATAATGTTCGATCCCTTCTATCTTAATAGAGCATTTCCTCTATTAAGATATGTGATGCAGTTATTGTTTTATACCTACCATTGTTATTTAAAAATTTACTTTGTTACTGTTTAGTCTTTGTGCCATGTTGCAAGTTAATATTTGTGCTCACAATATAACAGAAAATAAATAAAATTATATCCTTTTTACATTTAGACACATTAATAATTTCACTAATAAACGTAGATATCACCATATAATAGTTTACATATTTTAGAAACCGGTTTCTTTTACAAATTTAACATCTTAGCAAAACAAAGTATATCATTGTTTGTCATTGTATCACGACTTAATAGGACGATATTTGGCTTATTTTATCGCTTTGATCTATTAAACTATTTATACTACAATAGTTGACTTTACAATTGGTTCAACACAGTTTAAAAGTATTATACGTACACATACGTTTTTTTTTCTTTTTTTCTCCTTCCTTCTAATGGATAGTCAATTTTGTTTGGATAAATGTTGTAGAAGTTATTAATTGTGGAGATAAATATCAATTTTAGTTTCTTTGTGCAACATTTAATGCAATCGATATAAATATTTTAGACGGTGCCTGATGATACCGGAAAACCGCGGTTTTTATCAAACCTTTTTCGCAAGTGCAATCTCAGGAACATAATTTATTTCCCGAGTCTTCATTTTAAGTTCTTATGGTGAAATCAATATATCAAATCTTTTTAAATTTCTTTGTATTAAATAGTTGGTCATAAATTGTAAAGTTCTGATGATAATCAGTTTCTGTATTTGTGATTTTTTATCTGCTACTAATTGTGCAATTTTATTGCAAAAAAATTTGAATTTCCGATATCCATTAATAAGAAAAAATTCAAATATATTTTATTTAAATTGTATAACATACCTACCTGCTAAGAAAGTTAGCAGTATTAAATTTTGATTAATATTACAAATAATTATAATTTTGATGATTAGTAATACTTTTCCTACATTATTACTAAACATTTTTAATCTTAAGATTAAACAATTCAATTGTTTAAAATAGTGTAAGATGCACATTTTTTTTTAAATGTACCTTATACAATAATTATATAATATATCTATTATATATTAAAATTATAATATATATATTAAAATTATTTAATTAATGTGCATTAAATTATTTTCGTTCTTCTTTCTGTGCATTTTAACCTTTTATCATGGTGGACTCTGTTGAATTAAGACACCATTTGAATTAAAAAGAGAAAAAAAAACATTTATTGGATATATTAAAAGTAAAATCTAAAAGCTTTTGAAAATAAATGATTATTATAATATCAACATTTAAAATGATGATTTTAAGGACATCAATTAATTTTCAGATTCTTGTAATTATATTATTTGTTGAACAAAAATTATTGGCGTTCTATAAATATATGATTCATAATTCTATGAATTCTTTATAATCTTATTTACTCAAATTGTGAAATCTTATTTGGTGAAATTTATCATTTTAAGTGAGCAATTTCTACTTTAGTTGCTAGAACAATACATATTAAAAAATATCCTTTAGTTATTAGTTCTTTAGCAACATTATTTTAATTAAATTATTAAAAGCAGCGATATGGTATAAATATCAGATCTATCAGGATAATTAAACCTAAATTCATGTACTCGGAGTTATTATTAACAAATTTGTTTTACTCTTTAGCAGATTTATTTTTAAAAAAATAGTAAATTTAAATATTAAAAATTGTGTTTAATTACTAGATCATTAGCAACATTATATAAATTCAATTATTAAGTTTAACATCATGATGTAAAAGTTTGAACAATTCTACTCAAATGCACGTACTCGGTGTTATTTTTAAGAGATTAATTTTATTCTCTGGCAAATTTGGTTTGGAAAATGGTGAATTTTAAATAAAATATATTTATTAATTTTTTATGACTATACCTGATTGAAATTCTGTTGATATATAAATATAAATTTATTTATTACATGTTACAAAATTACTTTTTAGATGTTTTATGAAAAAAAATAGTAATAAATATTCATGTTTGCCTAAATAGGTGAGATTTATTTAATTAACATGATTGATTATTATTTATAATTAATAAAATATGATAAAAATATAATTTATATTACTCTATATTTCGATCAAAATTACAATAAGCATTGGTTTTATTATGAATTATTATAATTTAAGAGCTTTATGAAAAAACATGCTAATAGTCACAACATATTTTTATGTAAAATAATATCGTTTTTTTTATTTATTTTACATAATAAAATAGTGTTTAACTGACTCAATGGGCTATAATAATTCTTATTAAATCTATTAATTTGAGTGTTATAGTGATTTCACTTAACATGTTCACGTGTACTTGTTAAATAACATATTAATAATTTTTTTTTAAAAAATCAACTGTAAAATGTAACGAACAATCGAAAACTGTCCTCAAAATATATCTTCTTTCACAAAAAATTTCTTATTGTTAAGGAATAAATTAATGTTTCATAAACACAGACGATAAAAATGTACGCAAATACGAATGTTTTGATAATATAACAACACAGCAGATCATAGTATGTTCTTCAACCCTTAAATTTGGCTGCTTTCATAATTTCACTTATCATGTTTTTTCACGGAGCTCTTCAGCTGTTATTTTATTTTACTTAACCTAATCAAATCAGCATACTAATTATATGGTTGTTTAAAATTAAGATAATTTATTTGTTATGACTTCTTCAAATACTATGAATGTAAATTTTCAGTATTTTGTTTGTAGCAAATCTATGAATGCAGTTTGCATAGCATGTGAACCTAAGTGTGATTGTAAATATAAACTCTTATTGCACATAATATACATATGAATATGGAAATTAAATGTTCTCTTCTTCTGGTCATGTTTCATGCAAACAATACAGTATGTGTACATATTTTTTTTCTAGAAATAAATTCTTTTATTTGTAAACCTAAAATGTTTGTTTCATTTTTATTATTTATTACAAATACATTAACATTCAGTATAGAGTTTCAGAATGAAACAGAATATATTGGTATTGTCCGTCTTAAGGGCATCTTAAGTTCCAGTGTGTTGGCCGTACTTGTCGCTATTATAATCGCACTAAAGTAATTTTATTGACTACTAACTATTGTTTTTTTTTCTTTTTTTTTTTTTTTTTAAACTTTCAATATTATTAAAATATTTTATAATATTAATTTGTTCGTGTCATTGTAATAAGTTACATCACTGTTTCTTGTTATCTATATATTTTTAGTTAATAATAACAATAGTATAAGTAACGTAATATAATGAACAGTTTATAATAATCATAAATTAATTCATTTCTTTTCATTCTCACAAATTGTGGCTTTCAAGTTTGGATTTGTCCCAACGCTTTGTTTGTATTCACAAACTATCATACAAAAGTATTAAAAATAATAGCACAATAATCACAAAGTAATATCAAGCCTTTAGAGCTATTAGATTACAAAATTAACGTATTAAAAAAAAAAAAAACAATGAACATATCGGATTCTTAATTAAAATTTCATGAAAATGAAATTGTAAAATCATTTTAAATTAAAATAGGCTTAAAAATCTTTTTAATCTAATGTTCTTTTTTTTTATTTGTATTTCTTTCTTTCAGTACAAAATTACGACTAGTTTTGCTACTTAAATGAAATCAATTTATAAGCAAGAGTATTTGTGAATAAATTTATTTATTACTATAATTAAGCATAAAATCGTCTTAGTCTTGGAAAAATCAACTTAGTGTGAAAATGGAAGTAACAGAATAATTTGCTTGTTTACCGAAGCAAATGAATTACATCCTTGTATTTACTTCATTCTACTTAGATTGCGGCTTTTTACCTTTCTTTTTTAAATTTGAATATTAAATATATTTTGAATGATATTAATAAATTTATATTCAATAATCGGCAACGTTTGCTGAATTGAATATCTCTGCTAATTGTTCATTTTTCTAATGATAAATAAGTGTTACATGTTCTGTTTGTTTTTTATGAAAAATTATTTCACTTAGGTTATTGCAAATCTATTTCCTTAGAAATCAGTAAATTTGATTTAAAAATTGCTAATATGCTTGTTTGTTGTTAATGCATTAGACGAATCACACTTAAATTTTTGCTGCAACACTTTTTTAAAAAGTTTTTTTCTGGTGTTAGTAAAACTTACATTTCATCAGAACCTGAAACCAAGTCGTTGACTACCAGATAGTTTTTTATGTGTTGAAATTAATTAGGTATTTATGATGATCATTTTAAATCAAATTTAGAAAATGAAGAATAAGATTTGTAGGAATTTTTTTTTTTTTTTTGCTCCATTTTTGAATTTCATTCTGCAAAATCGGAATTTTCCCAAAAAGTTCACGGAGCCCCTGTATAATATTTATCATTTATTTTGATCTAAATGAATACAAAATCATAGAAAAAGTGCGAAAAATTTAATAAAAAATCTGCGAAAATGGGATAAGAAAAAAAAAATTAATTTGAGAAAAAACATAATAAGAAAATTATGTTTAGGTTGATGATCGATGAAAATTATGTTGATGATCGATATTCGATCATCAAACGTAATCAGGAAATTAGGTTTAAATATCGCTCACCAAGGTTAATTACACTTAACAGTTTATATTTACACTTAACAGTTTCGGCAACTAAAAAGTATGTTTTCTAAGCAGAGTTTAAGTCAAGTTATGAATCCTAAATAAAAACCAAAATTAATCCTGTTCTGGAAAAAAAATTTAAAAACTAGAATTAGGGAAGAATTATTCTTTTTTTTTACTTTTTGTTCTCTTTCCTCATTTTTTTAATAAAATATAGAACACAAATTTATCAGAAAAGTGTAATTTAACAAGTTACTATTATTTCTTTAATGTTCGTTATGAGTTAAATGCTTCAGAATAAGAAGTAATTAAAAATAAGATGGGATAATATTAAGGATAACTTTATTTTATCCCATTCTTTTATAACTATTTTTCTCATTCGCGTAAAAGGTTTTGTAATCAATAAATTAGAAACAACTTTATTGACTATTTTTTACTTAATAATGCATTTATCTTGAAATAAATAAAAATACCATTTTAAGACTTTTTTTAATTTTTTTTTTCTGATTATTTTAACCTCTTAAGTAATAAATATTGTTGAAAACTAATATATTTCATGTTTGTCAAAGATAATTTTCCTTTATTTTGGATTTTAAAGGTCAATGGGAAATACTAATACAATTTCTCATAAATTCAATTCCTTTTCGTAATGTTTTCTAGAATAGTAAATAAGCACTGAAATATTGATTGGATAATTACAAATTTCCTAAATCGTTATGAGTTAAAATAAATAAATATAACTGCCGTAATCCCTGCGACCATTCCACGGAATAATTCCTAAGATTCCGCGAAACATCTCTTGTTCTAATACGAGATTAACAGTTGAGAAAAAAAGAACACGCAATAAACTAAAAACTATGCAGAGATCCGTTAAATCGGAATAGATATTTGAAAGAGTGATTCTTTTGTATCGTAATATCTGTAAAAAATAACTTAATATTAGCTGTTGAGTATAAAAGGCAATTGCATTTGCAAACAATTCCTTTTTGAAATTTGCTATAAAATATTTAAAAAACATCGAATTATTAATCGGATATAAATATAATTACAAATTTCACATAAATCGTTATGAGTTAAAATAAATAAATATGACTGCCGTAATCCCTGCGACCCATCCACGGAACGCTAAGGCTCCGCAAAACATCTTTTTGGAACCGTTGTTTTGATACGAGAACAATTGAGTAAAAAAAGAACAAACAAACAACTAATAAATATGCAGAGATCCGCTATTTTCGATTACTACATATTTGAAAGAGAGATTGTTTTGTATCGTAATAGCTGTAATAAATAACTTAATATTAGCTGTTGAGTATAAAAAGCAATCGCATTTGCAAACAATATTTAATTCTTTTTTGTCCCACTTTCACCAGGTAGAATTTAACCACGACGTCACGAAGCTTTATTCCATTTAAGTACCTCGTTGGCAACAGTAAGTTAGGTCAGTAAAAAGAAAACTTCCTAATCAAATTAGGTTTTTCACATTGCGTGATGTAAAATCATTCGAATGAAAGAACATTTTAAAATAAATTAAATTAAATTCGACTTTTTTCATCACGAACTCATGAACGCGTGAAGGAAGAAGGGAAACAAAGTGCAAATGTCCATGAAACTTTCCAATACATCTCCATCTCTTGATATCGTCGTCGGTGAGAAACCTCAAAAGAGCTAAAATAAAATACTTTCCATCTCCATGTGACGCGTCACAGAGTGTTAATGGGACAAGCAGGGTGAAGCCAAACACATGTCCGCGTCAGTCAAGCGTCTAGTTCTCTGTTGACAGAAGACCTCTTTCATCTTTTCTGACTTGGGTAGTCTCCCTGACGTTAAAAAGAATCTTGCAGGATGGAATCGATCAAAAAACATTCGAAAGAAAATATCTGAGAACAAATGAGATTTCCCCCCCCCCCGTTCTGCAAAAAGGCCACAAACTGTATGGCTAACGTCAATACATTAAAGAAAAAAAATTGTTAGTGCAAGTCCTCAACTGAAACGAAAGCAGACACTCCTATAGACGAGAATAGCCGATATGGTCTATGTTTTTAGTTGTGAAGAACTCAGAAAGCATTGTAAAACTATCATTATGCATATATTTAAAGATAACAGCTCAAGAATCTTTATGTTTATCACCGGTTGTCAAATAACCCCCCCCCCCCCCTTATTGCTAAAACAGAAAAACTGAATAGGTTGACGGATATGGAAAAAAATCGCACAATTTTATTAAATAAAAAACTAACAACTATTTAAAAAAAAAAAAAACAGGGACATTTTTTAAAATTTATTAAAAAATGAGAAGTTTAACTTTTTTGTGACTCGTCCCAGGTAAAATAATGTGAAAGAATGCGATTGTTAATGAAAAATCTGTAGTTAGTAAAAAATAAACCCATAAATTAGATAAAATATTTTTGGAAAAAAAAAATTCAATTAATTAAACTCAAATCACTTTTTAAAATTATTTTCAATTATTCTATTAAAAGCTAGTGAGCTATTTGAGATCTTTCGGAAAATTTTTTATTGAAACTATAAACTGGGTATATCCAATAATATTTTTACAAAGACAATCGCTTTGTATATAAACAGAAAAATAAATCTTAGAATATTATTTGTTAAGTGATAAAATTGTGCAAAATGTCCAATATGTTGGATGGCGGCCCTTAAAAAATTAATGATACTGTGTCAAAGAAAATAAAATTGATTAAAAAAACCACACAATATTTTTTCCTTTTCATGCTAAATTTAATATTCCCCCCACTAAAGTCCTAGTGAATATAAATATAAATATGTTTACCTTAGTTTACCTTGCGAAAAACAAATAAATAAAATCCACGTCCTCGGTCGGCGGACACAAAACCAGACACTCTTTCAGACAAGAATGACCGGCGTGGTCTACATTTTTTTCATAAAGATTTCTGTAAGGCCTGATAGTAATGCAAAAACTATCATTACACGTATATTTTATGAGATTCTGTAGATTTATATTCACAGGCTTGTGTTATCTTATGATAAAGTGGTGTTTAATGTTATTCCTTATTCATACTAATACTAATATTTAAATGATAATTCGCAGGCAAGCTGACAGCTTAGATATAGATACGCTTTAAAACCACTTTTATTTATTTTTCTTTCCGGACACTCGTAAAAAAAAGATATGTTTGCATAAAGATTGTTAAGCCTACAGACAAGTTCAGAAATTGCAGAGGTAGTATTTTATTGTTTTCTTGAACTTCGTAAACCTTTTTTTGGACTTTTGAAAAACTATCTTGGCGAAGATTCAAAATACTTTTCTGTATTTGTAATAATTTAATGCTTTTATAATTATAAAATTGTTTTTAAAAAAAAGTTTTAAAACAGTAGCAATGGCAGGGGTGAAAGCGAGACGGAAAATAGGAAAGGCTGGTAGTGAAACCTTTTCAGTTATAGCTAGTTTTGGGGAGGAGTTTACTTATTCTTTTTTTAAATTATTCAACAATATCTACTTTATCTTCGAAAAGAAACAGTTTTATATATATGCTAAAATTTTAAAAGAAATCTTGATAGTTACAGATATTTTATTTTTTACGAAAAAATGCTGGAATGAAATGTCTTACGTACCAGGTTTTTCTCTTTTCCGTCTTGCTATATAAGGGCTTTCACCCATGAGCAATGGATTCTATTCAAGCAAAGTGTTTGAAACATTCATAAAAGAAACTCCACTGCCTGCTTACCTCAATGCTCAACCAAAACTGTGTTAAAATTCAAGATGAATGGGATAGGGGTCGCTTCGCGGCCCAGGTGCCCAATAAAATAAAAACACTAGGACTAGCAATGGATGCTTGATTAAATTTACTGCAATTTGCTATCTTCATAAAATGTGCTTTCGAACTTAACCAATCATTAACACTCACTGTAAATAATTCCGATTTGAACTACAGTATTAAGTGCCGGCACTTTGGGTGCATCAACCGTAAAATCCAATTTACTGTCAAACTAATTTTTTTAGTAAAATATTAAATCGTAATTTTTACAGACACATTTCATGAGAGAGATTCAGTGATTTTATGTGATTATTAGTGTAAAAATTACGGTATATCAGATTTTTTTTCTCCGGAACATGCTTCAGATAAAATGAAAAAGTATCGGCTCCTTGAATACCGGTACTTTTAACAGTAATTTGTTCAGGAATTTATTACAGTGCAGTTCAAATTCAATGGATGCATTTTTATGTTGCTTAAAATGTACTCTAATATCGTAAAGATTTTGTAATATTTACACACATATAAGACAAATTGCAAAGCTATGTATTTCACATAGTCTCCAGAAAGTGTGACATTTGTATTCCTATAAATTTTAATTAATTTATTTTCTTTTAAGGATTTCTTAACGTCTTTTTTTATTAAATTATTCAATCCTTCAAATTACACATTTTAAAAACAATAAATTTATTATATCATAAATTTCGTAAAGTCTCACTTATTTCCTCTGTCGCTTGGATATCCTTCAAATATTGCGTCCGATTAGAAGAGTGTTTTACAATAAACAAAGCTAGGGCACGATATTAAAATCACTATTTTATTTCCAAAACCTTTTTTTCTTAATAGTAAGCGAATTTTTTATATATATATAGAAAAGAGAATAAACAAGTAAAAATTGTAAAAAAAAAAATATTAAGAAAACAAATTACACAAGAAGAAAGTTACAAATTTCAAGTAAAAGTTAAAGAAAAAATAATGGATGCTCCTAGAAGAAATGTTGGGGAAAGAAACATTTCTTCTGTGAGTTTCAGTTGTCAAGAATTTTAACGATTAAAGGGAAATACATTTCAAAAATAATGCATTCCTGGAACCAATCGTTGTAGGCTAAGGGATCCATGGAGGTTCAGGAACTACAATTTCGTGACCAACGGCATAATTGCACAGATGAAGGGCATGATTGGTCAGCATTGTGCACTGCCCATCTTTACTTCCCGGACAAGTTGGTACCTGGTACCCGTCCAACCGAGGTGGGTTTTCGAACTGTCACTGGGAATCGAACCCCAGTTCTTCTCGGTGACAGTTTTGTGCCCCAAATACAAAGCCATCGTGGATAATATTCTACTTCATGCATTCCTCGATAATTTTCGACTCAGAAACTCATAAAATTTATTAAAACGTTGTTAATTTTTCTTTTCTGCAAAATTGCATTGTTTATTTGAATTAACTCCTAAAATTAGGAAAGATTATAGATATAGATCATTATAGAATGTTACAGTAAAAATCAAAGATAAAGCAAAAACAAGGGAATGAATTTTGTTCTATTCTAACGCAAGTATGAGAGGGTATAGTGATTCGCTTATTTTTGCTGACAAAAGAGGGGAGGGGATTCAAAAAAGTCAAAAACAGGCTTACATAATATTTGAATGGCCCTAGCCTTATAGCCAGATATCCAAAGTAAATTTTAATATAAAGTACAATAAATTTTTTATTGCGCATATTTTATAGCTATATATTAAGGTTATATAATATTTATTTTCTTTAGCTTTTATATTTTTACAATTTATCAGAAAAATGTTGTTCTTCGGGCATTATTCGATTTTTAAAGATATTCTCTGGGATCGGTTGCTGGGGAGGACTGATTTGTTCTTCGCTCATACCCTTTATGTTTTACGGTAAATATTGAAATTACAATAAAAACCATTGTCCTCCTGACTGCCGGTACTTTTTACCATAAATTTAGAGATTTTTTTCTGAAGTAAACTTGTTAAATAAAAATACACTAACTGACGTGCAATATAGCGTAGCAGGCGTATTATTGCATCAATGTGTTATTTGATGGGTGAAAACAAAAGGTTGCTGTGGTCACAAAAATAAATTATCAAAAAAGGCTCTGATTGGCGAAATTGAAGGCATTTACAGTTAGAAGCGCAAAAACCAGGGTCGTCCACATATTTAATGATACTACCGCCCTATTGTGAGGGGTGGATGCATAATAGCAATGTACTATTATTCCCCGATTCCCTTACTGGGCAGTATGTGATTACATTACAATGTCCACTAAATACCCTCCACAGTCCGAATAGATTTAGTAATCTAAGCCCCACAGTTGTTGAGGGGACATTTGATTTATAAGACACTCTTGTTTCGCAAATCTGTGCGCTACGGTGATTGGCTGCGCCCTATATATCACCCATTTACTCACTACATAGTTTAAATTTCGAATGTTATAGCTCATTTGTTCCAATGAATCGAAAAAAATTAGTTTGGTAGTGTGTTTTTATGAAAGTTGATTAAAAAATCGGTTCAATGCATGAGTACCATAACTAAAAACGGTCGTTCCGAAGTAACAGTAGATTTTCGTAAACGGAAAATTTTTGCTGACAGTAATAGTAGTCGGATGTAAGAGGCCTGATGATAACGGTAACAGAAGCAGTAATAGGAGCTTCTCATTCACACTAACAATAAATCCTATTTAATATATTAGTGGTAATAAGAGCAGTAGCCTTTGCCGCAACAATGTTTCTCATTAATAGTAACAGAAGCCTATCTGCAACAATTACACTTACTTCTGTTAAAAATATAAGAAAAGCTACTTTTTAATGAAGATTAACATGGCCAACGGTATCTCACCCATTGTGGTGGTCCTGAAAAAGTGGATACCATTTCTGGAGAATGCACTAGTTCTGCTCATCGGGAGGACTGATTGTGCAGCTCATAGGAAAAAAAAAAAAAAAAAAAAAAAAAAAAAAAAAAAAACTTGTTAATAAAGATAGTAGTCTCTTGTCATTAATAAGCAAAGCAACGTGTTAATAATTAACAATGGTCTCTCTATAACAGTAATATTAACCTCTGGTTAAGGGTAACAGTATTCATCCGTATGGCACATTTGGATAAATTTTCTTTTAAATGTTATGCGAAAGAAAAAACACAAATACTTAATGTTTTAGAATTTCAAAATTACACAATAATTTTCTATTTCAAAAGAAAAAATTATTGGAATTTTCTATGAATTTATTGTTTGTTGCGATGAAAGACGTTATTTTAAGGTAAACTGACATTTTGTGCACGTTGTTAAAATTTTGTCGTTGTTTTTATGAATCAATGTAAAGAATTACTTGCTGGTTTTCCTGTCTGATTTAAAATCAAGGCAAGAACAGGAGCAAGAAACGTTTCAAATGAACGTAATAATTGAATTGATTTAAACATTAACATTAAACGAAAAACCACTTCAAATAGATAACTCATAGAATAGATAATTCACTTTAATAAATTTTTGTTTTAATGGATTTTTATTTCATCACGGGCTGTTAGGATATAATTATATTTTAACCCTTAATTACCAAAAGGTTTTTCTTTTCCTTTTCAAGATAAATAAATAAATTTAAAAAAAAATTAATTTAAAAATAATTAAATAAAAATAAATAATGTTTTTTCTTTTTTTTTGTGTTTTACTGATACCTTGAAAGTTGTTTCGAATCCCCTCTCAGCTAACTGCCGCAAGTCAAATTAGCTCCAATTAGTAAAATCCGTTAGAAGTTCAATAAATTGTATTTCAGAGGTAAAATGAGCGTTTTAAAAATCATATTAAATCTATGGAAGTCAGAGAGAGATATGTTCGATTAAAAAAATTTCCCCTCACATCTGACAAATTTGTATGAAAGTGAAGGTGATTTCTTCGTAATTTATTTGTTAGTTTGTCTCGCTATATGTCTTAATGAATCGATTCAATTTATTGTTTCCGGCAAACGATTCCAATTACAGATCTAGCAAACGATTTCTTGTCAATCTCGATAACAATTTAAGTTGTTCTCCATTGAATTTATTGATCAATACAGAATACATCAATGTATCAAAACAATATTTGCCGATGTCTTTTGTTTCTAGATATTTATTTTGGAATGTGCGTTGACATAATTTGACAAATAGCTGGAACACATTTGATGCAAAACATTCGAGGGTATCAAAAACCAAATGACATACATATCGTTTTCAAACATGCTTTTCGAAACAATTAAAAATGAACAACTTGATGGATATGTTTGTGGTACCGAATAAATGAACGCCTAAGCAGAATAATATTCAGAGAAGTTTGCTATCAAAACATTTCTTTGACATCAAATTATAATTCCCAATCGATGTTTCTGACAAACTTCAATCTCAGAACCACCGGTCAAAACGTTTGAAAACTCGTCGAAAATGTTGGCTAATTACTCCTCCCCCCTCCCACTCCAGAACTTTATTATCTGCACTGTGATTTAACTTCTGGCTGTTTAGAACGCTCGATCAAAATTCCAGTTAATTTGGCATTTCCATCATATCTCTCTCTCCTTCTACGTCCCCGGTATCGTTTTCATCCGTGTGCATAATACGATCCAATGCCCCTGTGACACGTGACCACTTCTAAACTGACCACCGCTTTTACCGCAGTCAGAGGGGTAAAACTGACCATCACTTTACCCGGTGAGCGGACCGCTGGTCAACTGTGACAACCCGAAAAGGTCAGTCTTTTGGCGCGATAAACGGTGACATCGGCAATCACCCCTTTTCCCCGAGGGGGGTTTCGAACATAGAACATCGGGGTAAAGGGAGGAAAAGGGAATGAGTAGCCGGAATGAATGCATTGGCTCCGGTGTTGGCTGCAAGTGACAAGAGCCAAGGGGCACAAACACCGCCGATGACAAGTTGTCGACGCTCTTTAGATACCCCCACCTCCTCTCCTACTCACAACCTACTTGCCTTTTGCCAACAGACATTTCTATGATTGGGGACCGTATATAAATCTATGACTATTCAGACGTAAAGAGGAAAACAACAAATTTAAGGGGACTGACTTTTTAAAATGATCTTATTTATTATTATTTTTTTTATTTTGTATAGCAAAAATAATTACGAAATATTCTGGGTAACAATTCAAATCAGATATGAGTTATCTGATTTGGAGCAAGAATGTTTAAAAACATAAATTGTTCAAAAAATTTTCTTGCTATGTGCATTTTTAATTAGTTGAAATTAAATAAAGGGATTAATTATTGGGATTAATAAATTTCCAACATTTAAAAAAATTTTTTACACATAAATGAATGTCTGTCTGACCTTTATAGACTCCTAAACCATCCGCCCTAAAGAGATGAAATTAGGCGTAACTGATAATATGACGCATGGGGAAGGCTTCCGCCGATTTCAGAACATGAAATTTCAATTAGATTGTTCGGGAGGGGCGTTTGAAAAATTGAATTTTTTCATTGACTTAGAAATCGCCATTGACTATAAAAATAAAATTAACTGCGCGTCTGTTTTTTTCCTGCTATATTATATTTCTTAGAAGTTCATTGATAGTTTTTTAACATTAAACTTTTTTTATTCGTTATTTGAAATCAATGATCTACTTGAACGTGGTAACATATGCGGATTATGTTATCAAATTATTCCTTAAGTACATGCTAATTTTGTTTATAATTATGCTTTTAAAACGTATTTTATGAAGTTAAATAATTTAAAATCAAAGGTAATTGAAAAAAAAAATTAACTCGAAAGCAAAATTAATGCAGAAATAGTACTAATTCGTTCAGGAGATACGTAAAAAACTGAATGAACTAAAACCCATAAGGAATGGAAAAATGGTACTATGCAATTTATTGAAAAGAAATTTTAAAAAAATCGCCTGTTATTGACGAGAATGGCCCTTAATTAATTTTTGGTATTTAGGCACTAATTGAAGAAAAAAAAATGAAGTACTAAAATAAAGTACTAAAAAAAAGATGTAGTAAAAAAAACCCACAAAAAATGGAGAAATGGTACTAATTGCTAATTTGTTTAGGAGAAAATTAATTGTGTACCCTTATTGACGCCAATGATATTCAATTAATGTTGGGAATAGGAACTAATTGAATTTAAAAATAAATAAATAATACTAAAATCTTCGTATTGTAAAATAAAATTAATGAAGCAATGGTGGTTAAGAAGAAAAGTTTAAAAAAATGCCATAAAACTTTTGGTACCGATGTCTTACAAATAATTTTGGTAATAAGTATTAATTGAAATAAAATAAAGAGCAAGCTACGGATTAAAAAGCCAAATTAGTGGAGAACGTTTAGGAGAAACTTAAGAAAACTTCAAAATTGTTATTCACACCAATACTTAATTATTTTTAGTAATATGCACTACTGGCATTATGGTAATTGATGCAGACACCGTGGAAAAAAGTTTATTACTAACCTTCGCAGGTATAAGTACAGAAATTTGCTTGATTGGGTTAAATTTAAAATATGAGTTGGCCTCGAGCCAGATGATACTGAAAAAAGGTCATCTTTATATTGATGAGATGAGCTACTAAAATCTCTGTTTTCTTAAATCTAATGACGTAAAGTCACCGGGAGGGACGGCGAATAAATTATAAATAAAAAAGGACATTGAAATTATTTTAGCTTTATTATTTGCATTCTTTTATTTCACCTCGTGCGAAAAATGCGTATTCAGCTATTAATTAAATATTAAAAATAAAAATGTTCATTTTTACAGTGTTTAAAGTTCAATGTCCCTTCTAAGAAGTTCTAATTTTTTTTTAAATTATTTTTTTTATTATTTTTTTTAACATAAATTATTATAAACTTAAAATTGGGAAGTTGTATCTGTGCTATCTGAAGCAATTTTCAATTTTCTCTGTAGATTCGCAAATAATTTGATTTTATCAGTGTAGTACTTTTTATTATGTTATAAATATAAATGAAGTTTATACGTAAAAGATTTCGATTACTAGTTAAAATATTCGTTTATTTAATTAATTTTCAAGTAAAAATTGAATAAAGTTTTCCTTTTTGATTTTTTCCGCTAATTTTTACAATTTACTAAAACTTTAACCAGGGTTTGTATACTTAAGTTAAAGCAATAAAAGTATTTAAATCTGCTCAAAATCATTAAAATTATTCAAGTAAATAAGATCTGATTGCCATCTCTCAAGATTTAATTATTTAATTCTAAGGTGAAAGGTATTAAAAAATTACAACTTTTACATGAAAAAAAAAAATGAAAAAAAAAAAAGAAAACTTTCCTTTTTACTACATTTTTTATTATTAGGGTTGCATAAAAACCGACAGCTTAGAATTGAAATTCAGAACTTAATTAATCTAAGAACTTCTGTGGGAAATAATTCTTAAAATCATTATAAAGAAATATCAAAACTTCTTGCTATTGTACTGTAGAACAAGGGTTAGCAGTTTTTTTTTTCAAGAAAAAGAACATTAAAGAGAAAAAAGAATTAACAGAAATAAATTTTACTAATTGCAAAACAGAGAAAATTGTGATCGCTAGTTACCCACTGATCATTTTTATTTATTTATTTACAGATTAGAGTCTGAATAAAGGTCACAACGTTTTAAGCCATATGGGTTACAAAAACTGCATCAATCGAAGGTTGACTTCTTGTTGTCGAATGGGCAGAATTGGTTTTCAATTATGGCTAATAATCGTTTCTTAAAATATCACAAAATTCTTTTAATTTTGAATTATTCATATTTATATTGAAATCGCCGGTCAAGACAGTAATTATGACTAAGTTAATCATAAAAAAAAGCATTAAAGTATTTTAAATTAATATTTTGTAAAAACTTTAAAAATGCACACTGGTGAAAATAGAAAGAAAGAAAAACTTAGTTTGGAAACAATAAATTCAAGAAAGCTCCAGCATCATATCCTCTTCTTTTAGTTTTTCTTCTTGTGGTGCTTTTTTATGAATCCTTATGTTAACCTGATTTTTTTTATGACTCCTACAAGTCTATACATATTCGCGATTGTGTTATTGAAGCTGATCAAAAGTATGCTGGCATCAAAAACTTAGTAAAAACGAAATGGGTAAAAACGAAAATAAATATTACTTAAATGAAATAAACTAGAAAATAAAATCTATTAACTTATAGACATATCTCACTTAATTCTTAAAATATTATATTTCACTACAAAAATTGAAAAAAAAAATAAAATAAATAAAGCCATTTAACAGAACTATCTTATTTCTGTCGCCAACATCTAAAGAAATTTAATCTTTCATTTCCTTTCAGCCAGATATTTCATTTTTCTGAAACATACAAAACCACGCTCTAACATTAAAGGAGTACAAGGCGATATAAAAAAGAAAAAAATCACTGGCGACGAATTGAGTCTCATTTTGGCGATAGAAAAGAAGGAGACGAGGCGGTAAAAAAATAAGAAAAAAAGTTCTTGATAGGGTTCACGGCATATGTCTCTCTGTTGTGTATTTGACAGCGAGCATTGTGGGCTACTGACAGGACAATTTCAAAGCCACTTGATTTCTCTCGCTCCCCATCCAAGTGTCAAAGTCACCGTCAGGACCGACCACCGCGAAAACCCTTAATAAACTTCGTCCAACAGAAATGATTGACGTGCCCCTGTACGACCGTTAATTGTAGCCATTTGCAAAAGAAAGAATGACAGCGAATGATTGAGTTTTAGAATACCAATTTTTGATCAAAGAGCAGCTGCTTCCAGCTTTATAATGCTTTAGAGCAATTTTTTTTTAAAAAATAATTATTGTTATTATTGCAGAAGTGGCTTGCTTACGAGGAAATAAAGCAATAAAATGAATCATTAAAATCATGAATTGAGTTGTTAGATGAAGACGATAAGTGTAGTTTGAAAAGACATTAAGAGAAATGGCATTGTGTGGTTTTGATTTATTCAAAGCTGGCGGACAAAATTCTTTTCATTTGATGATTATCTTTACAATATAAGCTATTAATTTTCACCTTACAGTTTATCGTATCAAATGAATATCGTAAAAGTGCACATCGTTTCATTGAAAAGCAGCTGTACCAATAACTTCTACTTGAGTCTAATATAAAACTGTATTACCTTATGTATGAGAACGTATATATATATATATATATATATATATATATATATATTTTTTTTTTTTTTTTTCCTCTGCCACCAATATTGATAAATTTGATTAATTAAAAATAGAAATTAGTGTTCATCTTAAATTAAGCATTGTTTCCTGCAAACCTGCAATGTTTCATCAACTAAGTAGCAGGAGACCAACATCTCAACTTGACGGATCTGCAATCCACTGATTCGCTAACCCAAAATTTCAATTGATTATTATAGGTGAGTGGATCGGTGGATTTGCTGATACATCGAATTGTTTATCATTTGCTCTTGAGTTGAGTTGTTTACCTCCTGTTTTAGTTTTAATTTCTGTTTTCAAGAACTCCGACGCCCTGTGGCTGAGTGGTAGCGCTTCGCGCTCCCATGCCACAGGTCCTGGGTTCGATCCCGGGCAAGGTTGACTCAGCCTTTCATTCCTTCATTGGGTCGATAAATGAGTACCAAGCATGATTAGGAACTAAAGACTGGGGGTTTCATGTTCGGCTGACCACCTAACTGGAACTCCTGCACCCCAGAGCCCAAAGTCAGGAAAACTGAGATGGGCCCAGTAGACCTTGGCCCTCTATGGACTATCGCGCCACTAAGTTTAGTTTATCAAGAAGTCCTGCAAAAACAGTTTTAGCTATGTAGTCTAAATTGTTCGAATAAAATAAGTGTTTTTCTAAGTATAAAAACATAGATTACTAATTTTCACAAATAAATACTAATTTTCATATTAAAATACTAATTTTCACATTTAAAAATTTGAATCATTCTACCTTTGGCAAAAATTAATAAACTAGAATCACCATAAATTGGAATGAATGTTATAAGTTACATATCATGGTTCATTAAAAGCAATTGCAATAATGCTTCTAAATTGCTTGATGCGAATAAAACTGTAACTCTTTAAATATAACAACCTAGAGTTTTATTTTTACCTTTTTGCAAAAATTCATAAATAGAAAGCATCTCCATAAATTAAAGTTTTAATAGCTTATTTATCTTTAAATTTTTCGTGAAAATTCGTAAATTGAAATTATTAGCATACATTGGGAAAGAATCCTTATATATTATTTGATTGAAATGTAATTGTAACAATATCTTCTGCTTGATTCTAAATTAATTCTGCTTGATTCTAAAAAAAAAAAAAAACTCTATTTATTTAAGCAAAAGAACTCTTTTCGTTCCGTTCTTTCATAAAAATTCATAAATTTGAGTCATAAGTTTATAAATAAATTGAAATCAACAGTTGATTTTTGAGTGCATATTGTTTCATTGTAAAATAGGTATAACTACGTTTTCGAGATTGACTCTAATAAAATTAATTTTATTTAAGTTTAAGAAATTATTTATATTTTTCCAAAAAATTAGCAAGCGGTTTAATTTTTATCAATGGAGCTCTCTAAGGCAATCAAAAAATTCAATTTTTCAAGCGCCTTTCCCTATGATCTAATTAAAATTTCATGTTCTTATTGCCAGCAGTGATCTTCCCCACGTTTCGAACTATTAGTAAGCAGAATTTCATTGTTCTCAGTCAAATGGTTTAGGAGTCGATAAAGGACAGACATTCATTCATTTATATAGATAAGGTTTGTACCAAAATTATGAATATGAAAAATGAAATATATGTTTCTTTTCCTTTACTTTTTTCAAAGCACCCCCTTTTTTTTTAATAATAAACTTAGCGTTATTTGTATCTTTATTTTTACTTAAAACTATTAAACCAAACAAGTTATACAGTAAATAACAAGACTGTGTCACGTCATGTATTAAATCACAAGAAACTCATTAAAATTGATGTTTACAAGAGGAAAGAAAAATAAAAAGGAAAATTAAATAGTTAGTTCTAAATTTTTTTTTTTTTTTCCTCTTCCTTTCTTTTTTTCATTTTTCACTTCCTTTTCTCAATAATTTTAAAATTTTGCATGTCACAACAACAAACTCACGTAATTGTTCAAAATCGATCTAGCCAAATCAGGTAGTAAATCATCTATGCTTCCTTTTTTTTTTATCACTGTTTAGACGGTTAAAATTAAGCGGACTCTTTTACAAAGTTCTTACCAAAGAAAAAAAAAATGTTACACTTTCTAAAGTTTAGGAACCGCTAACAGTAAAAACTAAACAGAAAAAAAAAAAGAATTTTTTCCCCTCCAATAACTGCACCTGGCAACATTGATTGAAACATACTCATGCTTCAAGTCATCGTTTCTTACGAAGAAAACTTGCATCAATAGGTTGCCCAGTTTTTTGTGTTCGTCTCGTTTTTTCTTTTCTTCTTTTTTTTCTTTCTTTCTCCTTTGCTCTTTTACTACTAACCGAGCTTTTTGGTGTGAAAAGAAAATTTTACTTAAAGGTGCGAAAAATAAATGAAAAAGTGGTCTTGACGTGAAGTAATTTTTCACGTCGAGTTCTGCACGCTTGTCAGACTTTTTAAAGCGAAAACACGTAATACTCAGTATTTAAAAAACGAAGCGGAGTGGGAAAAGAGGAAAACTTCTAGTCACATTAAATGGCGTTTAACAAACACGTCACAATGTCTTAAACGTTGGATTGAAAGCCCGATGAAAATAATAATAAAATAAAAACTTTAAAGTCATTTGAAGTTTTTTTAAAAAATAAAAGAATCGATACAATTGAAGTATCGTTTGCAACTTTTCAGAACAATGTTTCTTAAAGGTAAAATGAAAAACGTAATTTTATTTTTAAAGGTAATGAGAACGGCGGCGGCTCAATTATGTTCCGAGGAACCCTAGTATTTTATATCCAATTAATAATCCATAATTTATTTAATGTTAAAATAAAATTATTTAGGTAAAAATGAAAGCCCGATGAAAATAATAATAAAATAAAAACTCTAAAGTCGCCTGAAGTTTTTTTAAAAAAATAAAAGAACCGATACAATTGAAGTAACGTTTGCAACTTTTCAGAACAATGTTTCTCAAAAGTAAAATGAAAAACGTAATTTTAATTTTAAAGGTAATGAGAACGGCGGCTCAATTATGTTCTGAGAAACCCTAGTATTTTATATCCAATTAATAATCCATAATTTGTTTAATGTTAAAATAAAATTATTTAGGTAAAAATGAAAGCCCGATGAAAATAATAATAAAATAAAAACTTTAAAATCGCTTGAAGTTTTTTTTTTTAAAAAATAAAAGAATCGATACAATTGAAGTATCGTTTGCAGCTTTTCAGAACAATGTTTTTTTAAAAGCAAACGAAAAACGTAATTTATTAAAGGTAAAGGAGAACGGCGGCTAACAAATTATGTTCTGAAGAACCCTAGTGTTTTATATTCAATCAATAATCCATAATTTGTTTAATGTTACAGATGTTTAAATGAAATTATTTAAGTAAAACTGCCAACAGATAAGAGGAAGTCGAAAAATTAATTTTAAGAATTCTGCTTCTATGTTTACTATTCTCGACATTTAAAAGATTAAAAAATCATAATTCAGCTTATTTTATTCATTTTCAGCGTATGCATACGCTAAGAACTAATTAAGAATTTAAAATATTTCACTCTTTGCACTAAATATTTCTAAATAAAATAATTAGTAGTACCTTTTTTTTTTGTAGTATATTAACAGCTGCTAACGAATTTTTTTTTCATCTAAAGTCAGGACTCCGCAAAAAGAGGTTCGATCATTTTGAGTTCCATAGTCAAACAGTAACCACTGATATAGAATGATAAGAAAATGCTTTAAAATATAGAATGTTGATCTGTACTTATTTTTTCATTAAAAAAGGGTCAATGTAAATTAACTTTAAATATCAATTTTATTATCATCATTTTTTTTTTTTTAAATTATGCTTTTTGTCAGTAAACAAACAAAAATGGGTTAATATCTCAGTTACTGCTCAGGCTCGAAAGCTGTTCGGGTGACGAGTTAATCTACAGTTTAACTATGATGATCAACTAAAGTGCAGGATGAAATCCCCTCCTTTTTACTTGGTAACGTACACATTAACGGTTTCGGTATCGTTAAAGTGCAAAATTTTGTTTTTCTTTCTTACAAATATCTATTAAATATTTAATTACCGATCTAATCTGTAGATTAACTAGAATGGTCCGTTAAAGTGCAGAATAAAGATTTTTTTCAGTTTTAAAACTACCTAATGTGCACATTAACGATTTCGGCATTGTTAAAGTTCAAAGTTTTGTTTCTCTTACTTACAAATAACTATTAAATAATTAATTACCGATATAATCAGCAGGCAAACTAGAATGCTCCGTTGAAGTGCGAAATAAAGATTTTTCTACCTTTTAACTAGGTAATGTGCACATTAATGATTTCGGTATCGTTAAAGTTCAAAATTTTATTTCTCTTACTTACAAATAACTATTAAATAATAAATAACATTATGTTACTTCCCTAAGTTGTAATAATATACACCTTTTGAGATATATATAACCGTTGAGAAAAATAGTTTTTTTAGCTGACTGATGATTGATTCTAAGAACTAATCTGTTGATTGTTTGATTGTATTGATTGATCTTTAAGACTCTGAGAAAAATATTAATAACTTTCTGTTAATTCAAGCATACAAAAACGCTGCTGTTCCAGCAAGTATCTTATTTTCACTTTAACCAGTTCACTTTAACCAAAATTTTGGCGTATGTTTGATGTTGAGGTCTAATACATTTTTAAATACACAACTGTTATCGTGTAAAAATTATACAGGTCTTCTCACCACCAAATTATAAGGGGTAGCCGTAATCTAGCAAATATAGTCCCATTAGTTTTGCGTATTTCGCTCGCGCATCTCGCGTATCTTTTGCGTATCTCGATAACTTCTTCAGCAAATTGAAAAATTTTAGCTTATACAATTATAAACTTCGTTAATCCTAAGATAATTCCAAGCGAAAAAGAATTTATAATAATTATTTATTATTTTTAATTATTTTATTTAAATTTTCTCTTGTACCGATGCGTAAAAAAATAACTAAAAATAAAATAAACGAAATATTTTGCATAACTTATTGTTAATACAACATTCTGTGTAATTTCTTAGTCGAAAAAATTTTGAATTTTGTAAGACATAAAATTTCTGCATAATTTTAAAGAGTGTAATTTTATATGCAGACATCAACATCTTAACGAAATCGGTCGTATAGTTCTTGAAAAATTAAATTTTAAATTTACGACTTTTCTAAAATTTCATTTCTAAGGGAGTATTCGACCAATTACGCTCAAATTTTGTATTTTGCCATATAAAATTTCACTCTTTAAAATGAAGTAAAAAATTGTGTGCCTTACAATTCAAAATTTCTTCGACTGTTACTAAACAGATAATTAAAAATGATAAATAGTTGTTATAAATTATTTTTACGCACGGAACTATCTTTGGATAAACAAATTTTATTAGTATGTGCTTAGCTTTTTCAATTCTCTTGAAAAGTTCTCGAGATTTAGCGAAATACGCAAAAAGTAAAATTAACATTTAGGACATTTAAGATCCGAAACTTTCTGACCAAACTGATCGCTTTTCTGACCAAACTATAAAAGATACGTTTATACAAGGAAATGACTTTTTTGTGTCTGATTTCGTAACTTAAAATATCGTCTGCAAAAAATTAATAACTATATTTAAGGTCACCTTCTCAAACGATTAAGTTTGTGCTCTAGTACGCGAAAATCCGATCATTAAATCAAAAGTTATCCAAAATGTTTTTTCTTTCTCTTTTTTTGCAAATTGCACAAGAAATAAGGAACTATAATTAAATCATTTTTATTCAACACATTTTATATTAATATCAATGAACTTTTCTTAAAATAATAAGCTGTTGGAAGAAAATACTATTTAGATCATTAGCCATGAGTAAATTTTAATCACATGTGAGATAGTTTCCTCATTAACTTAAAAATAAGTAAACAAATGAAAAAAAAAAAAAAAGATTAAAGAAAGAAAATAATAAAATGTATTCTTCCCCTGCCCCTCATTCTATTTTTTTTCCTTTTTTTTTAATCTTTCATAACAATCGTTTTCAGCTGTGTTTTAACTGCAACTGAGACGTAAAATTGTATAAACTTTTAGCCCGTAAGTTACGAGATTATTGTTTGCATTCTCTTATGTGTATAAATTGTTTCTTTTTCCCGTCGTATATTTAAAAGCGAATTTGTTTAGTTTTTTTCTGGAATTAATTTTCTTTTTTTCTTTCTTTTCTTTCTAGTTTGGAACTTGATTGTGCCTAGCGTGGTCATAGATCAGCCCTAAACAATGTCCTTTGCTGCAAGTAAGTCGTTTTCCTGTCAACTGCTTCCTTTTCATATTATTATTTTTGTTGGTGCGTTTATTTAATACACATATATTTGTACGTTGAACGCGTTCGAATGTGAAATGAAGCAAATTATTTAATTCTAAACAGGTTCTTGTTAAAATTTATGATGCGATGAAATGATGGGGATCGTATAAATATTTATAAAGTGACCGTTCGTGATTTTTTAAGTTTTATTTATTTATTTTTCTAATCATATTTGCACTTTGTCTTTGACTCTTATCTTGGCTTGATCAACCAAATGCATGCTTGGGAGAAATTCTTTCGAGTCTTCACATTATTGTCATATATATAGCTATAGTTCGAAAATCGCTAATTCATACATTACCCAGCTAATTTACTGATTAGTTAGAGAAATTCGTTAAAGTTCGAAAATAGTGCAAAATGATTTTACTATTAGCGCAAATATGATTTCACTATTAGAGCAACTATGCAAAAAACTTAACTTAAACTTCTTCACTTATGATTTCAAAGTTTTTTTTAAAAATCATATTTGTAAACTTCTTCACTTATGATTTCAAAGTTCTTTTTAAAAATCATATTTGTACTTTATCTTAGATTGTATTTGGGCCCGAAAAATTTCAGTTTTTACTTGTCCTGTTGGCCAGATATAGTCAACGAAATACCTGCTCGGGCGAAATTATTACATGTCTGAACATTTTATTTCGAATATATGTTATCGCTATATATAGTTTCCAAAACACTAATTCGAAAATTATCTAACTATTTTGCTGATTAACTATCCTAACTCCTTAAAGTGCGCAATCAAGAATTCCCACAATTTACATAGGTAAAGTGTGCATGTACGGTTTGCGTATAGTTAAAATTCCAAATTTTTTTTTTTTTTTTTCATTCTATCAGTTTGAGCCGCGATGGCTCAGTGGATTGAGCGTGCGTTCGCCTTCCTATGAGGTGAGCCAGGTTCGAATCCCAGGGATGGTTGGTTGATCCGGCTTGAACCGACCAAAGTGCTGAAGTGAAGATATTCTCAGTGATAAACGGATCATGGGTTAGAGTCCTCTGATTCTAGGAAAAAAAGGTACTGGAGAAAGAGGTACGGAAAAAAAGGTTCAGGAAAAAAAGGTACCTGGAAAAAAAGGTCCCGGAAAAAAAGGTACGGAAAAAAAGGTCCCGGTAAAAAAAAGTACCTGTGTAGAGAAAATTCTGTAGGGGAAAATATTTGAAATGAAAAGATTAGATTGAAGCGCTTTTTGCTGTTCCGTGCATGGTTTTTTTTTTTCGTGTCGCGCGTTTTCAAAGTGCTCAAAAAATATCATTTAAAATAAAACATAGCATATTTTATATTAAATCTTCCCCTTAGAAAAATAAAAGCAATAAAGAAATTAAATACACCCAGCTCATAAGAAAAGAAATACCGCGACTCTACTTAAAAAGGACCAATACTTTCACATCCAATCACGAATAAACATCCAACACATAAATCCTCTCAACTTCCCCGATTGGCTACTTTAAGCCTCACATTAGCAACTTCTTCACAAAATATAATTTAAAATAGAAAATAACACATTTTTCACTTAAAAAAATTACAAAAAAAAAGTAAAACATTATTGAAATATTTAAATAGTATCTTCTCGCTTTAAAAAATAATCAAAGAAGAATAAATAAATGAAATAAAATTTAAAAAAAAAAGCGTAATACAACCAGCTCATAAGCCCCCCCCCCTTACCCTTCTCCTTACCTCAATGATCTAATCTGAATTATTACAGATAAAAAGAATATTCATTGAAACAGCAAGAAGCATTCATGCTGCCCAGAAAGCGAGAGGGGAAATATCCCTACAGATTTTCCCTATGGAGGTACCTTTTTTACCGGGACCTTTTTTTCCACGGACCCTTTTTTCTGTACCTTTTTTACCGGGACCTTTTTTTCCGTACCTTTTTTTCCGGGACCTTTTTTTCCGTCTACCGAGTCCTCTAGCCGTCAAGCTAACTATGGGAGGTTCTCGTGGTTTCCATGTAAGGCAAATGCGAATTAGTTCCATCAAAAAGTCCTCCACGAAAATAAATTTCTTCCAATACTTGATCCAGGAGTTCCATTGTCTTCTGCGTTGGGTTTAAAATTACAAGACTACGTACATTAGAAGACGAAAACCCAAAAATTGGATCGGCTCTTCAACGGCGGTTATAAAGTAAAAAATTCTATCAATTTGTTTGTTAACTATTGAGGTGGTTCCCAAGAGGTGTTCCGCTGTACCCTATGCTTTTGAGAAAAATATAGCAGGGGTTCCGAGAATTGGGATTTTTTTAAAAACTGATAATAATTAAATTCAGATCAAATTCCATCGAATAGATTATTAAAATATTCATAGTAAATTTTACAGAAGTATCACATTTATAGTTTAACGTATTCAAATATGCACATTAAACCAAGTTTGAAGCATCAAATTATAGAACAAGGTATTCAAAGTAAGGTTCTCATTGCACTAGTTGTAACTTGTATAGAAAAAGTATTCAAAATAAAGCTCACGTTAAACCTAGTGTGAGATCTTGATTTTAGAATTAATAGTTTTAATTTGAATACTTCAATTATTTATTAAATTATTCAAATTAAAGTTCGTATTGAGCTAAGTGTAAAATACCGATTTTATAGTGCAAGGAATTCAAATTAGAATATTCAAAAAGTTTACAAAAGTATTAAATTTATGGCATAAAATATTCAAATGTAAGTAAACATTGAAATAATTGTGAAGTATTAAATTACAGCATTGCACCAATTGCAAAATATCAAATTCGAAACATAAAGAATTCAATTAAGAGCTTTCATAAGTATCAAACTTTTAGTATAAGGTATGACCATAAAAGTTTACAGTGCATCAATTCAACTTGATTCATTCAGAATAACTTGATACTTATTTTATTCCAATAGGGACATTTATAAAATTAATATCTGTTTTCAACCGGGATAAAATTCATAAAAGTTCACATTGCATCAAGTAAGAAATTCAACTTGATTCCTTCAGAATAACTAAGCATTTCAAATTAACTAAACATTTATACAATATTTTTGTACTCCAACAGTGCCATTTATAAATTTTATACTCGTTGAAAACAGGCATGAAATTCGTAAGAGTTCATATTGCATGAAGTAGGAAATGCAACTTCATTCCTTCAGAATAACTTAGTACTTATTCATATAATATATGTTCCAGCAATGCCGTTTAAAAACTTCATAACTAATTTCAACAGTAAATTTCAAAAAAAAAAAAAAAAAAAAAAAAAAAGGATATGAATGATCTGTTTTATATTAGGTATGCTATTGGCTTCAATAGCGATTGCCAAAAATAACTTATTGTATGTAAACTTAATGAAGAGTTTTTAAGATTTTAATTCTTTTTTGAAAAAATTCATGTGGTAGGATATTTTTTTGAATGATTTGGGTCTGCTATCACCGGATGTAGGAATTTCCCTTTGTCTAAATTTTAAATCGCGAATAGAGGTGAACGAGAATTTACCATGAAGGGTTTATTCAGCGGTATAGAGTCCTGTTATAAAAATTTGAATTTAATGTGAAAAAAGGAAAATTTATAGGAGTGCACAGTTCAATTATTGAATATCATTCATGAATATATTTGCCTTTACTAAAACTGCAGTCACTAAACTTTATGTCATAATAATGCCTCATTAATTTCTGTTCAATGGCGGTAAAATGCATAAACTAGCTTTCAAATAAAAATCAATAATCTGCACACAATGTACCTGATACATTTCCTCTGTAATTGTTATGTTGTAAAAAAAATTGCATAATGTGGATCATTCATGCGACGTAGAGTGTTAGCAGGTATATAGCGTGCGTTATTAATAAAATAACGACGACTAAAACATTCTTTTGACCGCCAAATCCATTCTTCCTTGAAAAATATTGTTACTACTTTTTTTAAAAAACCCAGTCATATTAACTTCATAAAAAAAGCAACTTGCTCATAAATTATGATTAACCATTGTTAGCTTTTCCCACTGAATTGGTCATTTCATTGCAAAAAAGGAAGTTGAATTGCTACATATTGTAATGAAAATTTCGAACATGAAGCTATGACTCTTCACGCATGCGCGATTTCGTGACTGTTGCCACATCGCTGCTGGCAATATCTTCCGGCGGGAAAAAATAAAGAGAGATTGCGTGCTGATGCTAAATTTCTCTACTTGAATTCAAAATGCGATAATTTAAGTGCGAACGTAGGCAGCTTAGTTCTTGTTAGTGGTTTTTAATGCGTTGATTTAATGCGCGGACATGTCAAACTCGTGTTCATTGTGAGCTCGTTATTGCAGTTTTCTTAAAAGGATTTTGAGAGCTCAGGTAAAAGTGTTGTCTACATACCTTCTGCTGCTATTTCAACGCTGCAGTGAATTTGAGGATATTTCGAATGGATTTATTAGTCACGAAGTTTTTACGACTGTTTTAAAAACAAATAAACTGTTCTAAAACATAAATTTTTTTCTTTCTCTTTCGCTTCTCATTCGGAGGTTTGTTATACAGTATGGAATTTGCCAAGGAAACATAAAAACAATTTATGTTAGAATTCAAAATAATCTGCTAATTTGAAATCAGACCATTCTCTTTTAGCTTAACATGCTTTGTTACCCATATGGCTCTAATACAATAAGTCTCAAATACGCGTAACTGAGTACGCATTAAAAATGTCCATGTTTGACGTCTTCATTCCGCTTTGAAGTTCTTGCAGTAGCTTTTCAACTTCTTTTTCACTAAAATACTGTAAAAATGGCTACTTAAATTTCTAAAACTTTCTTTGTGACGAAACCGTTTACTGATTTATGCTCTAAGTGGACTTTCTTCGCTTGCTTCTGTGAACAACTTAAACGATCATTGCCTGGTAATGTAATTATAATTAAACTAAGTAAATTGCCTTTATAATCATAATTTTTTTTTTTATTCTAGTAAATTCCGCGCATGAGTGCAGTTGGGTAGATTAAAATTAATTAATTCATATTCTTTATTTCTTGGACTTTCTTAGCTTACTTCTTGTGCGTAGCTGAAACAAAAATTGGAAATTCATTTGTTGTAAACTAGCATAATTTTTTTTATTTTTTTTTATTTTTTTTATGAAGGTAGATTTCAATCCTGCGTGAAAGGGCCCCCAGCCATAATGTATAGACTTATGGCTGCTACCACCTCTGCCATTCTATCACCATAGCCTGCCTTACTGCCTAATTCCAGTCGCTCAAAGGCATCACATTATATGAAAGAGTCGGTAGCCCGTTTCGCGCACAGGTACTCCGAATCAGTCCAAGTCCATATAATGAAGTAAATTTCTATCTGTAACGAATTTTTTAAACGTTTATCATATAAATTTTTACCATTTTCGGAATTTTTCTATTTTTTCCATAATTTTTTTAATTGTATTTAAAAGTTGTAATTCCTGTTTAACCAATTCACTCTTTTATGTGCCCTGTCTATGGGACCACGTATACATTATTCATTCCAGAGAAATGACTCATTTTTTATCAATCCTTCATAATGTGTATTATTTCATTTTTGACTTAAAGTCATCATCATATGTGTTTGAATTTATCACATATTACTAAAAATTGTGTAGCATTTATTTAAATATCTGCATGAAAGAAATTTGAGTCCACTATAAACGAGCTACCAATTTTCAAGTTTACCCTGTCTGATGACTCAGTGTGCTAATGTATGCAAGGCATGAGCAAATAACTGATAAATTTTTAAAAACGGTATTTTTATTGTTAAAGGCTTTTTAGGTTTATAATAAAACTAGCTAACTGGGGCCTTGCTGCGTCTTTCATCCAATCCGTCCTTAATTTCTGATACGATGAAATAAATACTATTGGATTAAATAAGCACTAATTGAAATTTTTTTTCACCATAATTATTCTTCAAATTGCGTTATTCACCAAAAATTTTAACCTTCAGCGAATGTTTAATACAGATAAATATTGTACATTAGGATGCTGGATGCTGGATATGAGAGAAATCTCAGTGTTTGGCGCCACTAACTGATTCGTCTTATTCTATTGGTCATAAGCTGAAAAGACATATAAATAGACATAGAAATAAACAATCTTAAAATGGGAGAGGTGGGGTTGGGGAAAAATCTCCATTGTCAAGGATGAAGTTGAGCACATTAAAAATGAAGTAACACTGATTTACAAAATAAGACATAGCTATTTACAATTATATACACAATGGGATGAGCAGTAATAAGATGAGATAATATGTTATATATGTGTGGAGAAGTATTCCTCTGCTAGCACAGCGACCCGGCCGTCCCGGTTGTTACCGCTCGTGCCGGGTTGCTCGCTGTGTAAATTAACAGGAAAGTGGCTCGCCCGGTTGGGACCCTTTCGGGTTGCTCTTTCCCCGAGCGCTCCACTCCTGGAGTTATGATTGGTGAGTGTTTGTGTTGTTTATGTTTTAAAATACTTGGACATTACGCAATCTGAGCTTAAGAAAGCTGTAACTGGGCTGTAGCTGATATTATCCTTAATAATATCTATGTTTAGTAGGAGGTTGAAGTCTGATGTCGAACATTTAGTGGCGTCACTAAAGAATTTTGTATTCAGTTTAGCAATGAATTCGTTAATATCTTCGATTTTAAGATACTTTCTGAGGGAGTCATTGCTAATAGCCCTTGGGGCTCCTAGCATTAGTCTTAGAATTTTACCCTCCGTACTGGATAACCTTTTTTTCAAATTGTTTGTCATGGTGTTTAGGGCTGGGCAAGCATACGTAAGTATAGGTCTAATGGCCTGTAGGTAAATAAGTCTTTTATTCGCTAAATTTAGTTGTGAGTATTTACCAATAATTGGACTAAGTCCAAAGAAGGCACCTTTTGCTTTTTTAATAATCTCATTTACATGAGTGCTCCAGCTTAGGTTTTGGGTTATAGTTACGCCAAGATATTTTACATTATTTACAGGTTTGATACTGGTGCTAAAAAGGTTAATGCTATGATTTGCCTGTTTTTTGTTATTAAAGACAATAAATTGACTTTTGTTAGGGTGGAGTTGGATCTTCCATTTGGTGCACAAACTTTCTACTTGTATTAATTTTGTTTGAAGTAGTTCTACTGCTCTTTTGGGGTTCAGGGATCTAGTGATGATTGCGGTATCATCCGCGTAAAGGGCGACCATTTCGTTTAGATTGCTGTTATCTATTGGGAAGTCGTACGTGTATAAGATGTATAATGTGGGCCCTAAGATCGAGCCTTGTGGGACTCCAGCATTAACAAGTTTATACTCAGAAAATGCGTTATTTAGTTTGATCCTGAATTGCCTGTTGCACAGGTAGGAGTTTAGTATATGAAGAATTTCCATTGGGAAATTCATATGATAGAGTTTTACTATTAAGCCCTTATGCCATACTCGATCGAACGCTTTCGCGACGTCGAGCAGGATAAGGGCCATAGTCTCATTCTTATATTTTCCATTACCAATAAACTCTAAGATATTTATTAGTTGTTTTGTTGTGGACAGATTGGGCCTAAAGCCGTATTGTTGCTTGGGTATCTTGTCCAGATAGCTATCTAGTCTATTTTGTAGGATTTTTTCAAGGATTTTGGAGGTGGTTGGAAGTAAACTTATTGGGTCTGTAGTTTTCTGGGTCAGCCGCGCATTTGCCCGGTTTTGGGATATTGTACATTAGAAGAACATTAGAAAAAATATAAAAATTGTTTTTAATTAAAAACTGGTAAAATGTTTTATATTTTTTATTTTTTTAGTTTAGAGTATTAAAAGTTCGAAATTTTACCATTTGTAACAGGAATACTTTTAACAGTTAATAAAATCAACGTAAGCACTAAAGCGGCCTGACACTCACCTTTTGAGTTCTAAGATTTTTTTGGGGGGTATCAAATTTAATACTTAAAAAGAATGCAAGCTACGTATAGATATTTCGGGAAAGTTTAGTAAAATCGGCAGGTTTAGAGAGTTGCGCTTAGTAACTCCGCCTACTTTTTATTCTTAAAGACCAAATATGGAGCCAGCAATAAGTCCACAATAAACGATGGATTCACTAGTAGGAAATTGTAAAATGCAAATATCATAAAATGTAAAAAATCACAATAATTGTAGGAAATCGTAATAGAAGTCATACTTAATTGCTTTTATAAATTAATAACTAAAAATGTTGAATCCTTTTACAACAGAATTTCCAACAGTAGGGGAGAGTCGGGTAGCTCCGCCCACTTAAGAAGTATTTTATATATTTCTGAATAATATTGAGTAATAATCAATATTTTTGTATGTTTCTATTGTTTTATCATCTAATTAAATAATGCAAAAAGAATAAACCAAAATATACAAAATATATAAAATATAAAATAGTTTAACTTAAAAAAATAGAAATTTAAAAAACTTTGACTACTGTATTCAACATATTTTCAAAACTATTGTTTACCATGTTACCAGCTGCATAAGTACTTGAAACTTTGAAAATAATCTTTTTTTAATATACTAATTAATGCCCGATGGCCTATTGACTTGAAAAAATATTCTATACATATGAAATTGACAGTGGGCGGGGGTACCCGACACTCCCCTATATATCTACCTATAATGAAATTTTTAATCAGAGTAAATTATATTCAACATATTCTCCATATAATAACGCTATGAAAAAAGTAAGTGAGGAAAATAACAAAAAAAATCTTGATAGACACCAAAATAGGAAGAAAAAAAATAAACATTTCAAATCATGCTGTGGAATGAAGATAACATCACCACAAAATTTGCTGAATTCACAAACTTCTTATTTAATAACGATATTCACGTCGCCACTTATTACTGAAACATACTCCAACACCAACAACAAATTTAATATTGTGAATTATAATACCTACAAGACTGAGTGCAAACAATGCAGAGATGGTGGCACAGCCATTTTTGCGAAAAAAATCTCTCAGCGCTGTTCTTTATAGATCCAGTGTAGAAGACGGCTTCGAAGTAACTTCTATCCTGCTCTACTTAAATCACAAAGACTGTATTAAAATCACCAGGATGTATAATAAACCAACCTATATCATCACTAAAAATATACTGGAACAACTTTTCCCTGATGATATGGACTGCATCGTGGGCGGTGACTTTATGCCCAAAAACACCATTTGGGGAGCCCGAGTACCCGTATAATATCCACCTTCAGCGTGATCTACTTGATTTTTACATAGTGAATAAAAATATCTAATTTAACTGTTACACGGTCACAAAATTATCGAGCGATCATGTCCCAGATATAGCGACTCTAGGCCTGCACAACTATGAGATAAGTAAGAAAAAGAATATAAATTAGGATCTATATTATAACACCCTAATTCTACAGGAAGAATACAGATCACCAACAAATGTTGAGGAAATTGGTAGTACTATTGAGCTACTTACGAAAGATATCCAAAGTGCTCCAAATGCTGCCACTTCTTTCTCAAAATCTTCTGACAACTACCAAAAACTTCAGAGAGAAAACAAAGAAATGATTGGCTACAAAAATCATGTCAGAAAATAGTGGCAGAAAAAAAAAAAAAAAAAAAAAAAGGAACTTCAGTGACAAAATCAAACTAAACCGCCTGACAAAGAAGATCTGAGATATGTGTAATAAACACACAAATGAATGTTAGAGAGAAAAATTTCGCTAGCCTCAATATTGACGACCGATCGCTTTGGAAGATGTCTAAATCGCTAAGAACCACTAAAACGCCAAATAGGCCCATAATTCATAATGGAAATAGCAACCAAGAAAAACTTAAGATATTTCAGATACCCATAGAAGAGCAGTTTTCTCTCAACAGATAAAGAAATAACTAATGATTATAACCCCTACTTCAATAATAACAGCATCCTATCTAATGCTACCTTAGAAGAAACGGGAAATAATATTAAAAGGTTAAATAACAGGAAAGCTCCTGGCAAGGATAATGTGAATAATAAAATAACTAAAAATCTTCCTAATAATAAGATCAAGGACATTATAAATATATATAACGCCTGCCTAATGTTTAACTACTTCTCCAACACATGGAAAAATACCATAGTCATTTTATTTCTGAAGCCTGGGAAGGATGCAAGAAATCCTGAAAATTTTAGACCGATTAGTCTACTCAGTACTTTAGGGAAAATCTTTGAACTTATAATTAATTCTAAACAGATAGAAGCAGTACCTAACCTTCATCCCGAAGGAACAATTATCTACAACTGAACAGTTAATAGGATCTTTTACTTCCTCAGAGAAGGCATTTTTAAAAAGAAAGCAACAGATTTGCTCATGCTGGAAGTGGCCAAAGCGTTTGACCGCGTCTAGCTTAGCGCCTTAATACACAAAATGATCTAGCAAAATCTTCCTTATGATAAAATTAAAATACCTAATTCTTACCTGTCCATAAGGACTTTCCAACAAGCTACTTTATTGCCTTCTATGCCGACGATAGAGCAATAGCTATGAAATCTATGAGTCCCGACCAAGCCCTTGTCAATTTAAACCAACTCATGCCACCCTTTGAAAAATGGTGTGAACATAATAAAGTGGCCATCAGGGACTAAAAGAAGGGAGAGGCTCAAAAAGACCAATAATGATATCACCCTTTTTAATAACTAATCAAATTACCTGGATCTGACAATTAATAGCAAATTAACTTGGAATTCACATATCCTGAAAATTATTAATAAGGCTAATGCGGCATATAGCTGCCTAAGACCACTCTGAAATTGAAATTCCACTCTCCCACTAAATCTGAAGAAATTATTGTACTTACAATGCATTAGACCTATCCTCACCTACGCTAGACCTGCATGGGAATGTATAAATAAAGCTCAAATGAACAAATTCGAAGTTGTCCAAAACAAAATATTAAGAAGAATGACTGGTGCACCGTATTATTTGCCTAACACTGCAATCAGAAATGGCTTAAAAATAGACACTATCAGCAACTTCACAAATAAACTTAATGCCACCTTCTATGGCAATGCAAAATAAACTCAGGTCCAGCTGGTTTTAATAACCTACTAAACAAAGAACTGATAGATGTCATGAAAGATTATAATCCTATTACCTCCTTCCTCCTATAGGATGGAATCATATCAAAATATTAAAAATAGTCACAATCTTAACTTCATTTAAATATTATCTGAGAAAGGGAAATAACCAATAGGGTGATCCATGACTCTGGAGTGCGCCACCCGCAAACCTCAATTTCCTTAAACTCTTAGATTATACCCCAGCCATAATGTATAGACTTATGACTGCTACCACCTCTGCCATTCTTTTACCATAACTTACTGTCTAATTCCAGTCGCCCAAGGGCATCACATTATATGAAAGAGTTGGTAGCCCGTTTCGCGGATAGGTAGTCCACATACCACATCAGTCCAAGTTCAAGCGTGAGAGGGTGGAGAAGTGTTTCGATGATTAACCCTTTAATGGGCCATTTGTTTCTAGTAAAGGTAAATTAAAGTACTTTTGAAATTGAAATTGCTTTAAGATTAGTAATTGATATAAGAATAAAAAACTAATTTAGTTTATAAAGATGCCATTTTCTTTTAGTGGTAAATATATTTAACACGACCTATTAGGAAGTTATTGACTTTTCTTTATTTATAAAATAAATTTTATAAATGCTACAAACTTCAAAAGGAATTATGTATCTTATAACTTTTATACGTTTTTTTTTAAACTAACAAATGGTGGTTAGTAATTTTAGTCAAATGCACTTTTACTTTCACTTTATTTAACAAAAGCTGGGCACCTGGGCCGCGCAGAAGACCCATATCCCATTCATCATGAAATTACAAAATTAAATAAATATATAAACAGTTTGTATACAGAGTCTCTGCGGTGACTGATATTGTAGAGCAAGCACCTTGCTTGTTTAACTGAAAAGAAAAGTGAAAACAAATCTAAGCAACTTGCTGTAGTAAAGATGGCTGTGACTTTATTGTCAACATGAGGTAGCAGGTTCGGATTTCAAGGCTGGTATTGTAGTTGAGGTTGTAATCTATTGATGTATTGAACTATTGCTACGAACTATTGATGTAAGAGTTGGAGATTTTTATTTATGTTGGTAGTTTTGGTATGAGGCGTCAGAGGTGAAGTGTGCAGCTATAGTTCTAAGGTCTGCTGAAACAATAATAGCCTGGTAAATGTTAAAATGATTAAAATTACAAAGTTGAAAATACATGAAAACTACCCTTTAAAGTTTATTATATTTTTTTAAAATAAATTTACACCCTCAGTAGATGGCTGGGTAGTTGTAGGCTGGCTGTGTGAACAATAAATGAAATTATATTAGCTTCTTTCTTTGCTTGCTTTCATGAACAGATAAAACTATCATTGCTTGGTAAATGTCTTCATTCTCTTCAAATAGTGGATATAACCTTTGCAAAGTGCATTTACATGCGATGATCGCTTAAATTAATCAAGAATAAACGAACAGAGTGCTTAATCATTAACCGACCTACACCGTAAACCAGTCCTGGTGGGGCGATTTAGCTGGGCACCTGTGCTGTGAAGCGGCCTCTATCCCATTCATCATGAACTAAGTTCCATTATTCTTGAGTCCTAATGGTTAGCAGGCAGTGAGGTTGCTACTCCACTAACTTATCCTAGTGTTTTGACTTCATTGGGCACCTGGGCGGGGCCACAAAGCGACCTTTATCCCATTCATCTGGAATTTAGCACTATTTTGGTTAGAAGTAAGCAGGCAGTGGGGTTGCTTTTATGAATGTTTCAAGCATTTTGTTTGAATAACAATAGAGGAATCGAAAAATAAATTGAGCAGCTTGCTCTAAACTATGTTTGTTTGAAGTTGTACACAGACCCCACATACTTTGGATCCAAATTTTTATTTCATAGAGCAAGTAATAAACTTTTACTGGTAATTTCCATTAAATAAAATTTCAATTTACTTTATTGAACTTTTACAAGTGATGCTCGTTTCAGCTGCTCACAAAAGCAAGCAAATAAAGAGATATGAACAATTCAGGTAAATTGAAAATTTATTTGATGGAAATTACCATTAAGTTTATTGTTTTTTTTTACTAACTTAAATTTCCTCCTGCGTGAAAGAGTGGTTACATAAATCAACCCCACTGCCTGCTAACCATAAAGACTCAACACAAATGGCAATTGATTCATGATGAATGGGGATAGTGGCGGCTTCGCACTACTAGGACTGAAAAAGTGGTTGTGTGGAGGGACTTTCCCTGGATCTGTGAGCACAGTTGAATGGATTGTCTGTTGGTAAATGATCAATTCAGTTAAATTGAAAATTCAATTAATGGAAAAAGTTTATTTTCTTTTATGATACTAAATTTTAAACATTGAGTGGGCGCTTAGATGGAAGGACCTTTCTTTTTTGTTTCTGGTAATTTCTATCAAATGTGTTTTCAATTTATCTGAATTGGCTGAAGTACGTTCGTTTCCTGCTTCTAGTAGCAGCTGAAACTATCATCACCTAGTAAATGTTATTAAGATAAATAAAAAATTCATTTGATGGAAACTACCAGTAAAAGTATTTTACACACTAGTTTTTTTTTATGAAAGTAAATTTCTATCCTAGGCGAGTGGTTAAAGGGGTGGTTGGATACATGGAATTTCTTAGCTGGTGCCTGTGAGCTGTTGAAATGGACGGTCATCACCTGGTAAATATTCAATTTAGATAAATTGAAAATTTATTTAAAAAAAACTATCAGTAAAAGTGTATTTTTTAATGAAAGTTAATTTCCACCCTGGGTGGAGGCCCGGGTGGTTGGTATAAATAATTAATAAAGTAAGTATATTATCGTCTTTCGGTGCGTGGTTCTGTAAGCAGCTAAAACGATAATCGACTATTTTATGTTATGCTGGCAAATGCTAGATCTAACTTTTACAAGGTGCATTCACAGCTGTTTCTAATCGCAGATCAAGCAAAGAGAATGCTTTACTATCCATCCCCCCCCCGCTGTTCTGCTCTAGATCAAAACTTTCATTTTGTTAAAAAAATTTTTAAAAAATAATGAGTTTTCAATTTACCTGAATCGAACATTAACTATTCGATGATAGTTTCAGCTGCTTTTGGCGCAAGCAAAAAAAGAAAAATATTCAATTTGTGTAAATTGAAATTCATTTGATGAACATTACCAGTAAAAATTTTATCATTTTCTTTACGAAGTTCAAGTCTGTCTAAGGTGGATGGACGTGGGTGTTGGAGGGTAAGGCACTCTGTCCGCTTGATCTGTAATTAGACAAAACGATCATCACCTGGTACATGCACCTGCAAAGGTTAGATCCACTGTTCGAAGAGAAAGAGCTTTTACCCTGTGATTGTCGTTTTAGCTAATCACAGAAGCAAAAAAAAAAAGAAAAAAAAAAGATCAATTTTGCTGGAAATTACCAGTAAAATTTATAAATTTTTTATGATGTCAATTTCTGCTCTCCGAAACTCTTATTGGGCGATTGCATGGAGTGACTTTCTTTGCCTGGTCCGATCACTTAATAAGCCTGTAAGGTCAGGTGTAGTTACCATAACAAGCGAAGGGAGCGCTTAGAACAGTTCTTTGTAATCAAAATTGTAAAACTTTTATTAGCGATTTCCATCAAATGAATTTTCAAATTATTTAATTGAAAATTTACCATGCAATGCTCGTTTCAACTGCTCATAGAAGCAAGGAAAGAGGGAAAATGTTCCATTCAGGTAAACCGTCATTTAATAGAAACTGCCAGTAAAATTTTATTATTGTGTTTATGAAGGAATATTTTTACCCTGGTTCCGTGGTGGGACGGGTGAAACAACTGATAACAAAAGTTTGATTGCTTCTGTGCTTAGTAGAAACGCCTGAGAAATTTTCGACTCAGATAAAGTAATAATTCGTTTATTGAAAACTACCAGTAAAAGTTTATTATTTTTTTATTAAGGTAAATTTCATCTGGTAAATGTTCCATTTAGTTAAATTATTTAATGCTTATTTTTATAATGTAAGTTTTCAAACTGACTAGATGTAAGAAATGCTTCTAGGAGAAGCTAAAACTATTATCACCTAATAGATGTTTAATTCGGTTAAATTAAAAATTCATTTTGATGGAAACTACCAGTTAAAGTTTTACGTAACAGGCTTTTTATGAAGTTTAACTTCTATCCTAGGCGGGTGGTTTTAGATAGGCGGTTGCATCGATGGAATTTCTCAGCTAGCTTCTGAGAGCAGCTGAAACGATCATCCCCTAGTAAACGTTCAATCCAGATAAATTAAAAATTTATTTGATTGAAACTACCAGTAAAAAAGTAATTTTTTAAACGTTTAAATTTCCACTTTAAAGATAAGTTTTAAAATGGTTGGGTAAACCAAAAAATTTCCTATACTTTCTTGTATATGTTCATTTAAGGTAGGCAGGGGAGATTGGATGCCATCAAATGAATTTTAAATTTATCAGTATTGACTGAAGTACTTTCTTTGCTAGCTTCTATAAGCAGCTGAAACGATCATCATCTGATAAAAGTTCAATTCAGATAAATTGAATATTTTGTTGATGGAATCTACCAGTATAGGTTTATTAAATTTTTTATTAAGTTAAGTTTCCACCCTTAACAAGTAGGTGAATGGCTAATTGAATTAATAGACCTGCGTACCAATTTTACCAGCCGAGACTATTATCGCCGGGTAAACATACAATTCAGGTTAACTGAAAGTTCCTTTGACATAAAATACCAGTTAAAATTTATTGCATTTCTTGATGAAGTAAATTTCCACCTTGTTTTTTATGGTCAATGTTTTGTGCATGGCTTCTTTCTTCTTCAAACACTGGATCTAACCTGACCAGTGCATTTATTGGGGAATGTATTGCTTTACCGTCCACCAACCCCGACCATCCACCCTTATGATCGAAATTTTCACTTCATAAACAAATTTATAAATTTTTACCGGTAATTTCCAGCAAATAGAATTTATTTACTTCATTGATTATTTACCAGCCGATGCTCGTTTCACCTGCTCACAGAAGAAATTCCCCTGCTTGCTCCCTCGAGCAGCTTAAAAGATCATCGCCTGGTAATTGTTAAATTCAAAATTGATATGATTGTAACTACCAGTAAAAGTTTTACACCTTGCAGTTATTTTATGAAGGTAAATCTCCTCCAAGGGTTTGTAGAGGAGCGATTGGATGGATTATATAATTTATTAGTAAAGATTCTTCTTTTGTTATACTATCTGAGCTTACTTCAGTGAGCAGCTGAAATAATCATGGTCTGATAAATGTTTAATTCATTTAAACTAGAATTTTATTTGGTAGAAATTACCAGTAGAAGTTTATTATTTTTTTAAACGAAAATTTCCATTCGCCCGCGGTGCTTAAATAGCTAAATAATAAAGATAATTTTGTTATCTTCATTCTTTGAGCAACTGAAACAATCATCGCCAGGTAAACGTTCAATTCAGATAAATAGAAAGTTCGTTTGGCCTAAACTACCAGTAAAAATTTAGTGCATTTTTTTAATAAGTGAATTTGCATCCCGGCTATGCTGACAGACATAATTATTCAATAAAGATTTATATTAATATTCTTTCTTTGCAAGCAGATAAAACGATCTTGTGAACATAAAACTTTCTAAATGTTATGCATGGCTTCTTTCTCCTCAAACAGTGCATTTACCAAGTGATGAGTGCTTTACCATCCACAACCAACGATCTGCTGAAGATTGAAAATTTTTCTTCAAAAACAAATTTATAAATTTTTACTGGTAATTAACATCAAATGAATTGTCGGTTTACCTAAACTGAACATTTTCCTGGTGCTGCTCTTTTCAGCTGCTAACAGAAGCAAGGAAAACAAAAATAATAAATTTCCATACAGATAAATAGAAAATGCATTTGATGAAAATTACCAGAATTGGTTTACTAATTCTTTTTATTGAAGAAAATTTCAACCTGAGGGTGTTTGTAGGGAAGGACTTTCATCGCTTGTTTCTGGTAGTTATCAAATGAATTTTCAATTTATCGGAATTGACTGAAAGACGTTCTTTGCCTTCTCCTGAGGGCAGCTGAAACTGTCATCGCTTAGTAAATATTCAATTAAGATGAATTGAGAATTCATTTGATGGAAACTAAAAATAATAATTTATAAATTTTTTATATCCGTAAATTTCTACCCTGGGTGTTTGCGTGCGTAGGGCTGGATGGATAATAAAATTATGATGGTACTTTCTTTCTCACACTTTCTTGGCTTACTTCTATAACCAGCGGTCATGATCATGGCCTGGTGAAAGTTCAATTCAGATAAAGTTGAAAATTCATTCGAGGGAAATTACCAGTTAAGTTTAAAAGGAATTTTTCTTCTTCTTGCTTCTGTGAAGTGATTATCACTTGGTAAATGCACCTGTAGTTTAATCCAGATACAAATTCTGGAATCATCCTGGGTTCAGGAAATAAGGCACTCGTAATTATTCAAAGAAAACATTTATTTACACAAAACACAACAGATTCCACACGCCCAGCGTGTTCGCGTTAAATACATCTACTTTAAAGAGAATACGTAAAGAACAATTATCAAATCCACGTCGCAGCATTTATACTGTGAAGATCGGGATCACTTCAGTTCGCTTCACCAGAAGCAGTGATAGACACAGCAGCGACGCCACAGGGCTCCCCAACGCAGTCACACGGAAAATCTCACGTAGTTAATCTTTATCTCAGAGAGCTGAAATGCTGGCTTCAATCTGTCTATACTAACAGCGTCTGCTTGCGAGTTCCAATTTGTATGGTAAAGTTCTTTGAAGATTTATCTAGAACTAGATGTGGTCCGCTGTAGGGAGAAACAAGAGATCTTTAATCTATCCTGTCGAAGAAAAACATAACTACAGTTATTAAGTTTTTTATGAACAAAAAAGTTTTTCCTGCAACGTTGTGCAGCAGGAGTAGGTTGCAAAGACCTAACTCTAATTTACAAAAATGAAAGAAACTCATTGTTAATTAAACTTCTAGAGTTAGAAAAAATTCTCCAGGCAAAGTTATAGGTGCACCATGCACGATCTCAGTAGCAGAACACTGCAAATGCTCCTTTATTGAAACTCGAATGTCCAGAAATATTGAAAATAAAATTGAAATCCACCTATTTATTGAATGAGCACGAATTGCACTCTTCAATTGCCTGTGCAATCTCTCTACCATCCCATTTGACAGAGGATGATAAGGTGTGTTAGGAACAAGTTTAATACCAAGGAGGCTGGCAAATTCTCGGAATAAATTACTCTCAAATTACCTTTCCTGGTCCGTTGAGCCCCAAAGGAACACTAAATCATGTGATCAAGTTGGAGAAAAATTCAAAAGCAACTGTCTCTGCTTTAATGTCCCGTAGAGGTACAACTGCAGTCCATCAGGAAAACTGATTCACACATGTTAAACAATAAATATAACCTCGAGAAGGAAGGAGTGGTCCCACCATATCAATATGAATATTGAATCGCTGACGAGGTAAGGGATATGTACCAGGACGACTTTTTTCACATGCTATCCAGCATCGAGACCATTTAGAAACTTTCCTCTTGTAGTTGGGCCACACGAAACGTTCTCCGATGAACTTGACAGTAGCTTTTACACCAGGGTGGGATAATTCATGAACTTAAAGATTTTAAGTCTGGAGGAACGTATGGCCATTTTCCCCCAGGAATGTCACAGAAGAGTTCTGTTTCCATACCGGGAACAAAATTCAATTTTAATGATTTATTACAAGAGTTTAAACCAAGAAGTTCCTTATCAATCAATTGAGCTTACGAAAAACCGACAGGGTCTTTCTATCTCCGATACTCTGGATAAACCATCTGCCACAACGTTAAGTGAACCCACTATATAACTCACATCAGTCGAAAACTGGATTCCGAATTTGTCGTGGAGAATATTTCTCATGCCTTTGAGTAAAATCGTAAATAAAGGTTTATGATCGGTATAAATTAAAAACTCGTGACCTTCCAGCAGGTAAGAAAAATGCCGAACAGACGCTTAAATAGCATCGTCGAGATAAGGAAAATAAAAATCTAAATTTCCAACAATCTCATACATAAATCTCTGAAATATTTGCTCGGCATCACAGAACCCAAAAGGCATAAAAAAAGAATTTCAACAATCCAAACGGAGTTATTACAGCTGTTTTTGGAACCTCCTCAGCAGCAACTGGAATCTGATGAGAAGCTATAACAAAACCTACAGGCGAAAATATCTTTTTATTATTAAGTCTACAGGCAAATTCATTCACTTGAGGAATTTAAAATCTATGAGGAATGGTTTGAGAATTTAACCGTCTATAATCTCGGCATGGTCTCTAATCATTTTTTTTTTTTTTTTTTGGAACCATGTGAAGTGGGCCAGTCCATGCACTTTAGACGGTCTACACAAACCCTGAAATACCATATACTGAAATTGTCGACTTGCAGCCTGAAACTTTTGAGGAGTTAATCTTTGAGCTTTAGAATAAACAGGCGCACCACAAGTTTTCAATATGCTCAGTGTTTTATCTGAATCGGCGATTTAGGTTGGCTTGGTTTGGTAATATCACCAAATTTTTTTATAGCAATTTTACACAGGGAAAGTTATTCTGAACAGTCGAAATACTTAAAGACTCGAACTCAGGAACAGTTTTCCCGATCCCTACCCTACCGGGGCCATTAGCATTACGTACATTTTTCCGCTTTATATCCACCAATAGCAGCAGTTGTGCCCAAGAAAATCTACCCCTATTATAGGTTTCAAAATTGAAGCAAGGATAAACGGCCACTGAAATTTTTGTTTAAATCCTAAATCCAAAGTAACCAATTTAGTACCAAAAGTTTTAATTTTGGTTCCATTTGCGGCATACAGAAAAAAATTAGAATGATAAACTTTTTACCATAAGTAAGATACTAACAGCAGAACCTGGGTCAACCAAATATTTATGATCGGCAATTTTATCGAAAACAAATCAGTACTTTACCAAACAAACCTTTTTCTACCGTCAGCGCTGAAATGGAAGGTTTATTTAGTTTTCCGATTCAAAAGTGCATGGTTATTGAAATTTCTTAGCTTTATTTCCAAATTTAAAATGCCGATTTATAGAATTTCGAACTTCACCTTTCCCGCGAGACGGAGACCTATGTCGAATTTCTTATTTTTTAAAGTCTCTACTCAATTGCTGTTAAGCGCTTTTCAGTATTTTGAAAACCTTGCGATTCGACATTATATGAAACCGAAGCGACAGCATCTTCGATAGAAATCTCAAAAATACAATCAGCCACTTAAGCTAAAGATTGCACATTATCTTTATTGATTGATAAAATTTTCTGAATTTGCAAAGGTAAGCATTGCAACCACAATTTTTTCAAAACCTCAGATGAAATTTTATCTGCAGCTAAACTTTGCTTCTCATAAAGAAGTTTTGAGAGTTTTTTTCATCGCCTAACTCAATATCTGAAAGAATTTTTTTTAAACGCAACGATTGAGAATCAGTATTTTGAGCAATTAGCCTAGATTTTATTTGAGCATAAGCTTCACTATCAGGTTTATTAAGTACAATATCTGAGACGAATGTTAAATCATCACTAAGGATGAAACAACATAATAAAATTTAGTGGAATCAACTGTAATGTTAGCTTATTTAAATTTGGACTCAAGCTTAGCGAACCATAATGCAGGCTTGTCGTTCATTATTCGCACGTAAAGTTTCCCCTTCCATTATAGTAATACTGTCAATTTAGGAGAAAAGCCTACTTAGGCATAAAATATATTACAAATTTTATACCATGAACTAGTAATAAATATAGCCTAAATATTTTAAAATACAACAATACTAAATATACTACGGAAAATTTTTAAGTACCTACAACAATGAAAATCTCAAAGCAACATTTAAACTAGCTCATTTCATTTTAAATATTCAGCCTAAATCTAACGTTCGGCATCTCGACTGAACCGAAAAGTTGCGACAAGAAATGCTACACTCACCGGGTCGCCACGTGCAGCTTCAACTAGATACAAATTCTGGAAATAAGACTCAGGTAAATATACCAAGAAAACATTTATTTACACAAAACACAACAGATTCCACACGCCTGACGTGTCCTTGTTAAATAAATCCGTTTGAAAAAGAATACGTAAAGAGCAAATATCATGGTTTATTGTTTTATTGAATTTACGTACATTTGCTGGCGTGTGTGCTCAATTTAGGCTTATAAACCTTTGTCAAATAGAAAGACAGATAATACAGAGAAAGACAGTATGAAGATACATCCGAGGTAACAGCAGGATTCGAACCCGCTACCTCCACGCTTTGCACAGCGTTTGGTAGGCGATACCACCCAGCCAGGGAGCCCCCCCTCCCCCATATATCAAATTCACGTCACAGCATTGATACTGTGAAGATCGGGACCATTTCAGTTCTCTTCACCAGAAATAATAATCAATACAGTAGCAACGCCACAGCACCTTTTAGCCTTTAGATTCACTGTTTGAAGTACAAGAAAGAAAAGAAACGACCTCGTCCACAGACCCAAAGAATTTTCAATTTTTTTTTTTATTAAACCAGCGACGGGAAATTTCATTAAAGGACTTTCTACAAAGATATTGTACATTGTCGAAGTTACGAAATAAGCATCGTCAAATTTTTGAGGAAACGAATTTCGTCAAAAGTGAAGAAATATTTCTTCAATCCATTTAATAATCTACCACAATCTAGTGCCTAGAGGTTCTGAGTTGAGGAAACATTTTCGTCAGATATATTTAGATTTCGCGTTTCATCAAAAATTATTCTAAAAATTTAACGAATTACTTGCTCAAGGATTGTTGAATCATCGAAATTGAGAGTTTTATTTCTGAGACTGAACTGTATTTTAGTAACGTCTCATCAGTTCATCATTATAGTATTACAAAGAAAGAAGAAAAAAAAAAAAAAAAACCCTTTTTTTCTTGCTTTTTTGTAATTTTTATCAATCTGGTATATTAAAATTAGTAGTATTTCCTTCTCTGCGGTCTCTCTCGCTCTTTGTAAAATAGCTTCCCTTTTGCAATTTTCTGACAATCTCGCTGTTTGAAAAACAGTTTGTATTAATATTTATTTATTTATTTTTTTTTAATATCTTGCTTTTTGAAAAGCAGTTTCACCTCTGTATTTTTCAGACTATCTAACTTTTTGAAAATCAGTTGCACCTCTGTATTTTTCTATTTCGCTCGTATAAAAACACATTTACCTTTGAAGTTTTTTTACTATCTCACAGTTTCACCTCTGTATGTTTCAGACTATCTCGCTGTTTGCAACGCAGTTTCCACTTTGTATTTTTCAGACCATCTCACTCTTGACTCACTTCGTCTGGAAAATATAGGCGTTCTTTGCTCAATACTGACCACATTGCCACTATCAGGTTTTTTAATTACGAAATATTAGATCTCTAACATTCTTATCTCCCTTCTCAAAACGGGTTTTTGAGGGAATGGTGTACTTTTTGTAGAATTTAGTTATATTAAAAATTACTACAGAAAGTTAAGTAAGTTACGAAATTAGATTAAAAAATGACCTTTATCTGCACCAACATACTTTTTTATTTTATAACCGTCGTTGAACAGACGACCCAATTTTATGGGTTTACTACTATACTAGTGTTCAACTCAGTAGCCTTGTAATTTTGAACCCAATCCAGAAGACAAGGGAACTCCTGGATCGAGTATTGGGAGAAATTTGCCTTCGTGGAGGACTTTTTGATGGAGCTAACCAGCATTTGCATTACATGAAGGGGATAGACCACGAGAAGCTACCACGGTTAGCCTGACGGCAAGGAGAATCTAACCCACGATCCATCCACCACTGAGGATATTTCACGTCAGTACTGTGGTCGGCGCAAGCCGGATGCGGAATTCGTATCGACTGGGATTCGACCCCGGTTCGCCTCATTGGAAGGCGAACGCTCTATCCCCTGAGCCATCACGGCTTTGAACCAACATACTGTCTTTTTCTCGATTCTTTAAGTAGGGAAAATTCCAATATTTGACTTATAATCACAATTACTTAGTCACAGACTAATTAAAGTTCGCTAACTTCAATGTTATTTTTATTTTCCGCTATTCCTCTGAAACTAAATGAGCGAAGTAAAAAATGTTGCATACATTTTCAAATGTCGTTTATTCAGGGATAATTTCATTTAAAACTAATCAATAAGAATCATCTACCATTTTTAATTATTTAATTAAATAGTTGTTGTTTTAGTTTATTTACGTCACAGTAAAATTGCACAATGGGCTACTGGTAAACTATCTGGGAATCATGCTTGAGGATGATCCGAACACATGTCATCACAATTTTTATCTTCTGCAGAGGGGATGGTACCCCCACTTTGGTAACCCGACGACCTGCACGAGTAGTCGAGCACTTTACGGTAGAACAATTTAACGAGGACCAATACCCCACACCATCGGTCCTTTCGCAGACTGATCCAAGTGGTCACCCACCCGCATGCCGACCGCAGCCAGTGATGCTTGACTTCGATGATCTTCTGGGAACAGTGTCTTAATGATCAGTCCACTAGGGAATTTATATAAATAGTTAACAAAACTATTTTGTGTTTAAGACAGATTTATTATTATTATTATTATTATTATTATTTTTTTTTTTTTTTTAACCAAGTCACGACAAATGTTAAATGACAAAATCTAAAGTTTGCAAAGAATAGATTTAAGATTAAGTTTTTGGAATGATAAAAATTAGAAAAAAAAAAAAAAAAAATACTATTTTAAAACCTGTATATCTAAAATACTATTTAGCCAATTTAATAAAAATTTTAGATTATTTTATTTAAAACCCTATGTGTGTATGTTTATCATTGATTGATAAATTTTAAACTTTAATAAATATATATATATATATACAGACCGAAATGTAGTTAAATATGTGTCTTTTTTTATAGTTCCATTTCTAAAACACAATATTACCCTGTAGATAATTTCCAGTCCAAATGAAAAATAAATAAAAAAAATAAAGTATAATAACAATAAATAACTTCTAATAATCATTTTTAAGTAAAAAAAAAAAAAGAGAAGATATTTTGTATTTTTAGTCCAACGTTGTTATCTTTTTAATAAAGTAATTCCTGTCCTGTAAATTTGTTTTATTAAAATCAAACCTTGTTTTACTTGTCTTAAGAAAGTTTAGACTTTCTTTTTGTGCATGTCTCATCTTATCTCTAAAAAAAAATAGGGTCAAATACTCAGACACATAAATCATTTTGCCTACTGTTCTATCCTTAAAAATCACATCAAATGCCAAAAATTGACAGTCACATACAAGAAAAAAACTTTTTTTAATCACCTCACACAGTGATGAAACTGTCAGTTCTTAAAAAAATTCTAATTTAGTCAAAACATGTACGACTAACCGCCAACCTACGCATTGGCGAAAGAAAAAAAATTAAATAGAGAATAATTTTTCTAACTCTATAAGAAAGAATCAACAGCAATTTATCACTGTCAAACGGTTAATGAAAAGCGGTCCGCCAAATTACACCTCATCTGTCATTTGTTTAGACAATTTTTCCTCTTCAATCTTAGTTCAGTTTTTTTTTTTTTCTTTTTACGTCCGCCGTCTTTGAACGTGCTGGCATTCTCCGTTCGTAAAATCATAATTCTTCCTTAAATCATATTTCTAGTTGAAACGCGAGAGACTTATCTTGGGTAATAAGTGCTCGTCGTTTAAATATTCGAACGTTTTTGGAGGAAAATCGAGAAAGCTCTTTTTTTTTCTTCTTCTTCTTTTCTCTTTGATTGGGAAAAGTTGATTGCCGTGTTTTAAGAGCTTAATCAATAAAAATTTTGATTGATAGTCTAATTCCAGGAAAATTCCATTATCGGCGTAAATTTATTATTAATAACAATATGATTATGCTTATTAAATTTTTCGGTTTTTGGAATTATTATGATTTGACAGGTATGGTCAAGAATAATTTTACATAAGAGGAAATTTTAGATCTGAGTAATTTATTAAAGAAAGTAATTCCGCTTTAGATTCCTTAATTAATGCCTGTCTATCTATGTATACATATATGGAAAAAGGCAACGACCATAACTAAATTGACAAGCATTTATTAGCATCAGGACAGAACACATATATATTAACAGAAAAGAATAGGCTTACTGCCTCGTCAGCCTTCAATCACATTCGCTGCCCGGGAAGAACAAGAATGCTTATCTAACCACTGTTTAGTTAAAGGGTTAGAAGGTGTGCAAGGCTGACGAGGTAGACCTATTTTTTTTAGTTATTTAATATGTGTTCTGTCCTGATGGTTTTTTTTGTTGTTTTTTTTGTTTTGTTGTGTTTCCCGTTTTTTAGGCACAGGGGTGCGATTGTTCCTGTTTTTCAGTGGCGCCATCTATGACCAGGAATTCGACTTCTGCAACACCATTCACTCAACCACAAATTCGTTTATAGGGCGGGTCACATTCACACACACAAAGGAGAAAGGACATAGAACACACACAGAGAGAGAGAAAGAAACATCCATGCCTTGCCCAAGATTCGAACCCAGAAACTTTCTGATGCAAGGACAGTTCCCTGCCCCCTACAAAGGCCGGTCGGCTGACCTGATGTTGATATATATGTATATATACTGGTATTATTAATTAAAATTAAGTCCAAGCTGGTGTTGAACCACAAATTGTAACCACGATTATAGGTAATCATATTTCTGATTAAATTCAAATGAGCAACTATACAGAGGGGCCAAAACGAGACCCATTACTGAGGAAATCGAAGATGGACGTGGATGGGACACATTCTGCGAATGCCTGACACTGAATGTCCTCGTGGTAGCCCTCACCTGAACTCCAAAGGGACAAAGGAGGCGAGGAGGACCGAAGAATGATAGTGGGATGGTCTAGCAGCTTGAGCTTGGCTAGGGAAGCTAGACAGCAAGCATTGGAGGACGGAACTTAAAGCCTTATGTGCCAGACTACCGTAAAAAGATCTTGATGATGATATTTTTTTTATAACAATTTTATCATGATTCCTCGTAGTTATGGTTTGTTATGCACACTAACAGGTGACGCTTGCATCGTTACCCCAGCCATTCCTTTTGAACAACTGTGCTCAGTTGCAGCTGTGTAGGTGAACTGTACTGCCAGCTCTGTGTCTTTAAAATGTTCAAATTTAACAAAACGCCCGCCACGCATGAGATATGGTCAGTGATGCGTAAAAAACCTGTCTACTGCATACATTCACTGGCAGATTTGTGAAGTTACCATTTGCAAAGTAGCAAAATTCCCTGCCATATTGACAGGCGATTTTACTACTCTATGACAAGGACTCTCTCCGCAGCTCAGATCCTAGCTTTATTGGACTCTTTTTGATGGGAAGTTTTGGACTACCTCTCCCTACAGTCTAGACATTGCGCTGAGTGATTTTCATTCTTTTCCGATATTTCAAACATCATTTTGGTCGCAATCACTACAACAATGATGAATACGTAATAACTGCCGTGACTTCTTGGTTACCGGAGCAGGTGGCAAGTTTGTATGAAGAGGGTTATTCTAAATCTAGTAGTAAGGTATGATAAGTGTTTAAACAAACATGGCGACTATGATGAAAAAAAAAAAAAGAGAGAGAATTTTTTAAATAAATTTGATTCTTGGAAAATTTCGTTTGGATTTTATCTTCAATCGCCCCGTACTTAAAAAACAACCCTCATATAATTAAATCTTGCGATAATAAAATTTAACAAATTTGACACAGCAAATATTTACTCGCTTTCTTGAGATTTTGTGCAAGAAAAATTTGGAAAGTAATGGGCCTGCACGCAATCAAACTACAAGACCGTCATTTCATGAAATGCTCTAAACATTTTATGAAATTGTTAGGTTCCATTAAACTCGAGGTCATAGGTAAGAAATTAAATCATCTTGCTTCGCATGTATTTTGTATTAAATTAACATTGTTGTAAAATCCTTATTTGTCGGTGAAATTTAACACATTGTACAATATTTGGCATGAAGAAAACTCGAGAAATTATAAGTAATATTAAAAGCTTTTTATGATATTTTACTAAGTATTCAGACCATGCATGAGATCCTAGGTCATAATTAAGTGACCTGAAATCACATTTTGCATTATAAACATAGATTAACTATTGCAATTGTCCAGTTTACTTAATTTTACAATTATGGTTTTTCCAAAATTTGTCAACTATGGCTGTTTATTACCTATTGGCCTAACGGGTATTGGTTTGGTTTTGATGGCGACCACACACTTTTCAACTGTGTTCAAGAGTAATATTAAACAGTGTGCATGCGTCGTCATTGCATGCGTTGCTATGACAACCGCTGCTGTTTTTCTTTTCACTAGCAGGCATTTTTAATGTATTTATATAATAATAATTTAAAGTATTTTTTATTATTAACGTATAATTACTGGCGTGATTTTAATATGAATATGAATGCCGAAGAAGGAAAAGTATTTTGTGACGTCTTGAAACACGTACATAGGCAGGATATTAAAATAAATCCGACAACAGACACCAATTGAGACAGTTTTTGCAACCCATGATTTGAAATGTTGTGGCGTTTAACGGAGTCAATCCAGAAGGAAAAAGCATTTGACCAATGGGTAACCAGTGATCGTAATAAGGCGATCACAACTTTTTTGTTGATTTTTTTACTATTATTTTTTTCAATTTGTGGTTGTTTTGATATGAAAATAGAACAATGAAAATTCTAATGCTTTGGCGTATTTAGTAATTCTTAGGAAACGTTTATTACGCCAACTTTTAATGTAAAGTTAGCACGCTGAGTCAAACTTTGGCAAACAAGTGACCAAAAGCTATAAGTCAAACGTGCCAAAGCATTAATTCGTTTCGTATTTCCAAACCACCCACAAAATCCATTTATTTTCCTGGTGGTCGTGGGAGCTCGCCAAAGCAACAACAAATAACTTACATCTCAAAACTGCCCTAACGCTCTTAACAAAATGCAAATCACCCAGTAACACAAACTGCCATTGCATTAGCGAACAATTAATCAAAAAGTGGCGAAAATTTTACTCAACTCGAAAAGTGAGGATCTTTCCGAATGCACAGTGTGGCAGCCAATCATTTATCTTCTTAGATCGGCAGTGGGGGGTGTTCAGATAAAAATCGTTTGGCACGTATGAAGATTGGAAGGGGGGTTAGGGGGTAGAGTCGAAAGATGATGGATGCTGGATCGCGTCCTCAATGACAATAGCGCTATAGCGAAGAGTTGGATTTGCGTTCAAAAGCCCGCGTTTTATCCGGCCAGATATAAAGACTTCGTTTGTGTCACTCGCTATGCGTCTCATCATTAATTATGAGTAATGATGTGCCACTTAAAAAAAATATTTTGCAAGGTATTCTATTGGTTCTTCGAATAAAAGCACGTCAAGGGAAATTTTTTGATAGTCATTAATAAAACATGATTTATGTCATATCTGTCCAAAAATAAAGCTGGCATAAACAAGAGATATGCTGGTTTCCATACAGATTCTTTGTTAGTTAACACTTAGATTAGTAAGTCTGTTTAAATGACTAATACAGATTTTATGAGACTTTAATGGAGAAAAAAACATTCAAATCTAATGAATTATATTTCAAAAATTCTCTTGATAACCAGAACAGAATATCGAAATATTATAAACAGATTCAAGTTTGATTAAATAAATAAATAAAATAGGTTGAACTCACCCAAGGGGGTATACGAAGATTACATATATATATATATATATATATATATATATATATATCATTAAATTAAAAATATCTATATATAATTATTACATTAAAAAATTACGCTAAAAACTAAAAATACAGTAAAATTTTGCCTTATCCAAAAAGTAAAATACAATATGGTCCTAGGTACTACGCCTATCTACTATGTGCTGTGGAAAATAAAAGAAGGAAAAAGTGAGTTCAGGCAAGCCTAGAGTAACCCTGGTTTTCTCTACGTTTGTCTGAACTCACTTTTTCTATACTTTTAATTTTAAATTAATAGTTACGGAGGTAAAAAGAATTTGCAATGAAAAGTTTCCCCCATGGTATGGCGTCCTCTTAAAATATTCTCAATGGTAGACGGTTAGAATCCAATTACCATCAGGCTAAACGGGTTTTCGTGGTTTTTTCTCACCACGTAAGGCAAATGTTCCACCGAAAAGTCCTCCATGAAAGCTGATTTGCACAATATTTGATCCAGGAGTTCTGGATTGGGTTCAAAATTGCAAGGCTGTGGAGTTGATTTTGAATTTCAAATGAATTTTAAATGTTAGAATTTAAAATGTTAATTTTGAATTTCAATGCCGATTATAAAAAAAAAATTAGGTTAAGAGTGGTGATTACAGAATACCATATATCAATTAGTTCCATTTACATTTCTAAGGGAAGAAAAAAAAAAAGGAAAAACATGTTTTGAAAGCTTTCATCAGACCTCAACGCCATTGCATGAACGCTTTTGTGATTTTTAATGCACCCCTCTTCCGAGGAAATTTTCTTTTGCCCCATTCAAGAGTAGGGGAATGGGAGTAGGTGTGCGAAAGAAATTGCGGGAGTTTCTTATCAGTGACGCCCCTGTAAAACACGACCTCCATATATCAGAGAATATTTCTCAAACTATCAGCAGAAGAGGGCCATAAGCGTCTCATGGGCCACATCTTTACGAGCCCCGGTATTTAGCGCCCCTCCGAAATGACAAGTACGACCGCGTAAATAGGGCGGCCAATTATCCGAGCGACCGCTCCGGGGGTCGCCACTGCTAGGAAAACATTTGTCGACGAATTAAAATAAGAGCAGGGGGGTGGTGCTGTGGAGACACGACGGAATGTTTTGTTCTTTCTTGGAATGTTATTTCTTCTCTGCCGCCTTTAGCCTGCCTTCTCTGCCGCCGTCGTGAAAGAATGTAAGTAGTATTAAGAGTAATTTTAGCTACTTAACGAGTATTTATTTTGTATTCAACTATTTATCTGTTACTAATACTTGGTAATTTGACAAATGCTTATCAATTATTTATATCTTTTTCTTTTTATTGAAGAATAAGTAAAGATGATAATTTGTGAATTGACTTAATTTGCATCTTTCTGTGCGGTTAATTTTTTACCACTTTATTCGTTGTGCTTTTCTTATTGGAAAAAAATATTTTTCTTTGAAAGCATGCGTTAAATAGTACATACTTTATAAAAGAATATTTTTTTAATTAATTAAAAATTTTCGATTGCGTACATCTTTTACAAGTTACATTACTTACCATAAATAGTGGTTTAAGTTTATTTTTTAAAAAATGTGCTCTAAACAATGAAATTATGAAATGAAATTTACAAAAGCGTTTAAAATTTTTTTGTTTATTAATAAATTTGTTAATTTATTCAATTTCATTAATTTCCAATCCATTGCACTCATTATTTATTTCACTTCTGTTCACTTAGTGTAAAATAATTTTATTCGAAAACCTGTGCAAAATATTCAATATTGCAACTATATAAATGAATTTATTATTTTTAATTATTATAATTAATTATTATAATGAATTAATTATTAATTGGTAATATTAATAATTTTATCATTATTTATTTACATTTATTTTGGTTATTGTAAAATATTTAGAAAGAAATTTCAGAACAAGTATTCTAACAAATATTCTAATTTTTAGGACATTCCTTTTGCTTATTATCAGCATTATTTTAAGTGTTATATTTTTCATAATGATGGTGATATCACATCCGAAATAATTATGGCAGATTTATAAAAAAGATATCAAAAAAGATTAGTTAAATAAAATAGATATATCAAAAATATATTTTGAAAATTTTAAGTATTTTAATAATTTATTTAATCATATTTGTTTCAGATAAAAAAAAAAATCTATTTGAAGAATCTTTAGCTTCCTCAGAGGGCCAGAAAAAAAAAAAAAAAAAAAAAAAAACTTTAAAAAAAAATAATGTTTTCAACTAAAGTAACACGTGATGCACACATCGTAAATATATGTGATGTATTTTAGTTGCAATTTGGAATTGGCATGTATAACTTACACGCACATTTCCAATTTCTGTACTCAGACAAAAATTACGAAAATTAAAAAAATTAGCAAAAAGGTATTTAATGAACCCAAACAAATTCAAGCTCAAGATTAAAGTTTGTTGTTGGAAAATGTATAAAAAAGATATCAAAAAATAATAAACAATAATTTAATCAATAATCAGCTTTAAACTATTATTCATGAAATAAAGCTTCTTCTTGAAATTATAGTAGAGTTTTTTGAAATCATTGATTCTTTTATGTATATATTTTTGATTTCAAAACTTTTCCTTCAGTTTTTTTTTTTCTATTTTATTTATACGGATTAGTTAAAAATTAAATATTTTAATACACATTAACGCTCATATCTATTCTAGATATTATTCTTTGAGTAAATAGGATAGTTTAAAATTATATTTATTTTTAAATTTATGAATTTTATTTCCTCTTTCTTCAATATAGTATTTGCAAAACATGGTTATTTTTATTTTTTCTTCTTATTTCAGCAAACTATTTGTCAATGTTTGCAAAGAAGAATTCTAAAATAGTAAAATTAATGCATTATGTATTTTTAAGGAAAAATTTAATTAAAATAAGTGAAAAAAAAAATAAAAACTCTGGTTAAACATTCGATATCGCCGGAAACGAATCAACACTTTCAAGAATCTAGTCCATTGAAATATAGCTGTCCATCATCATAATCGTCACAATCCATGTGCTTAAAATTTCACTTAATGTAATTTAATTTGGCCACATAATTTTAACGAATATCATTAAGCTAGACGTTGTTGTTTCACTAAAGCTAAAAAATTAAAAAAAATTATGCTAAATGAAAAGAAATTCTAATGCAAATTTTTTATTCTTTATTAAATAATTAAACAGACAGAAAAGTTGATATCTTTTCTCACCATTTTTAAGCTTTGAGTAAATAGGAATTTTACTAGGGCAAAAAATTATTTTTATATGTATTTTTAAAATTGAATTCCTGTTTCAGTTGTATAGAACTAAATAAATGCATATGCTTGATTTCAATAATCTTATAAACATAGATTAACGCAATTAAAATAAAATTAATAAAATTAACTTGAATAAAAAAAAATTTTTCTTTTAATTTAATTATTTTTGAAAAGAATGAATTAAAAGTTTAGCTGGGATCACAAGTCTTTTAAATGGCTACTGGTATGCTGAAGATAATTCCCTGCATTAAATTCAAACTAGAATAAATAAATTTTTAAAAAATCAATTACTTATACTTTTCTAAATTTTTAAAATCTAAAACTATTCTATGTAAAGAATTGATTCATTTCCCCCCCCCCCCCCCCCACTTAATATGAAAATAAATCTTTGAAATAAATTTAAAATATACTTTAAAATTAAGATTAACATGGTTAAAAAATCAAAGAATAAAATTCTTTTGCATTTATAACGCATCATTTTAAATAAGTAATATCAGGCATCCATAACTTATTCTAACACCTTCTGTACAAAACTAAAAAATCTTAAACATTTAGAGCTAGAAAATTTCATCAACTATTAACAATGTTTCGGTGGGTAAGCTTGAAATTTAACAATATTTAAAAAATACGTTATATTAAGTTCGCATTATCATTGAACTATTTTAGGGTGGTACAATTTACTACATATCTTTGTCCTCACATTACCGTCTAAAATAGTTGGTTTTGATTACAAAAAGTCAAACGAAAGAAAGAACGTAATGGCTTTCACAGTAATAGGCATCTGCAATAGGCACGGTTGACGTCAGTTCGTGAATAATCACGTGACTTCCTATTTCAAATAAAAACAAACATAACAAAAGCAAGCGTTTTTATTAATTTTTATTATTTTTATTTTTAATAACTTAATAATTAGCACTCTTAGAAAAGCAATAAAATGTTTTCTGGGTGTTTTGAGAGATTCTGGATGCGCTAAGATTTTTAAAAGAAACTGTCTATTATTGTCCATGCCTATTATCTTTTCATACTAAATTTAATTTTTAACTTTTTGAGATGCTAATGTGGCATCAATGGAGAAGTGATGTAATAAGTAAAGAATGTAATTATAATATAATGTATTTATAGAAAATTATTCTAAAACATATTTAGAGCACTCTTCTAATGATTATTTTGAGCATTCTTCTAAAACATGTTTAGAACATTCTTCTAAAACATTTTTAGAACATTCTTTTTTAAATCTTATTTAGATTTTTAGACACTTTTTATCGTCCCATTAACCAGTTAGACATTCCTTCACACGATCTCTCAAATATAGTGTTTTTGTAATATAGTTGTATTTATAATATATTTACTTAAAATTTCTTAAGAAAATTCACGTTAAATTTTTCATACTAAATATAATTTTTAACTTTTTGCGATGCTATTGCGGAATTATTAGAGAAGGGATGTAATAAGTAAAAAACGTAACAAAATATAATGAATTTATCTAAAATTCTTCTGAAACATATTTAGAACATTCTTCTAAAACATGTTAAGAACATTCTTCCAAAACGTATTTAGAAAATTCTTTTAAAACATGCTTAGACATTCTTCCAAAACATATTCAGAACATTCTAAAACAAATTCAGAGCAGTTTTTTTAAAAAAATATTGTTAAGAACCCTTCTAACTTTTATCATCCAGATGTAACAAAATATAATGAATTTATACAAAATTCTTCTGAAACATATTTAGAAAATTTTTCTAAAAATGCTTGGAACATTCTTCTAAAACATATTTAGAAAATTCTTTTAAAACAGGCTAAGAACATTCCCCTAAAACGTATTCAGAACATTCTAACACAAATTTAGAATAGCTTTTAATAATATTCTGAAGAACCCTCTTTCTACTCTTTATCATCCCAATTTTAATTTTTAATTTTTTTAAGACTCAATAGTGGCATCACATTCATAAAAAGAGATGGAATAAAAGTATCAAAAATAAAAAAGCTTGTGTGCTATAAAATGTATTTGATGGTCACAAAGAAATCAAATTTAATTGTTTCCGCTGTCAGACTTGACGTATTTATGGAACATTTACTCATAGAATATTTGAAGAGACGTTAAAAATAATCACTTTGGACGATAATAGCATGGAAAGAATTATGATCGAAAAATTCTATAAAATACCAATCGGTTTTCTCCTGTTCCAACAAGAGTCCACCATTAAAAGCCACTCAAATCAGGGTACGAAGAAAAATTTCAAGTTGTGAAAGAGTTCGTAGTAAATCACAATGTTCAAAAACATCGTGAAACAGCGGAAGCAGGTCATAAAACTTTAAGGAGCCTAGTACAGAGATTTCAGGTAGTTTAATACAGGTGATGTGACAAATGCTAAGATTGAAATTTGTTTACATTTTGCCCAAAGATATCATGAATTGAAGAATTGTTTTGGTTATGTCTGCACGTGAAAATAGGGTGGTTTTTGCAGCTGTGTCAAGACAAATGGGGATTATAATGAAAATTGACTGACTAGAACGTAAACATGTTTGTCTCAATTAATTTTTATGGAGCAATAAAGAGTGAAAATTTAGATATCTGATTCGATTATTTAGAATAAAAGTGTCTAAACTCAGCGGGAATGTGTGCCCTAACTGCTTCGTATGTCCCGAATTTAATTTGATTAAAATTTTATTATTAATAATTTTAATTTGTATAAAATTGCATTTTTAAAGAGGTACTTTAAAAAATTCCTAAATGGTGCCTTAATGTTTTAATCAAATGCCTTAATGCTTTTAATACTGTCTTATTTTATTTTATATCCGACGTCGAACAGCCGATCCAATTTTTGGGCTTGCGACTACTACTCATGTTCAACTCCGTAGCCTTGTAATTTTGAACGAATCCAGAAGACAGGGGAACTTCTGGGTCAAGTATTGGGAGAAATTTTGCCTTCGTGGAGGACTTTTTGACGAAACTAACCTGCATTTGCGTTACATCGAGACGAAAACCACCTACCCATGATTCGTCAACCACTGGGGATATTTTATGTCAGCACCGTGGTCAGTGCAAGCCGGATGTGGAATCCGTATCGACCAGTCAGCACTGGGATTCGAACCCGATTCACTAATTCGAAGACGAACGCTCTATCTTCTGAGCCACCACGGTACTTAATGCTGTCTTAACGCTTTTTGCAATTTTATTTTATTTCTTGCAATGTGAAGTTTGCGAAATGAACTATGTAAACTCAATAGAGAAATTAGCTGCATGGGGGAAAAAAAAAGAAGCAAAATTTGTCCTTATTAAGAGACCTCTTCCCTCTCGATCAAACTTAACTGTCGAAGGGGTGGAGGCGGAGGTGGAAAATTTTTAATACTTTTTTTTTTATTATTTAATTTTCACAAATAAACTGATGACAGATATTTACTATATTCGGCAGTATCTTTCGATACATGTAAAATACAAGACCGACACCCAATAAGAAATTGAGATACAAAACTTGTGACATTTTAGGTTCTCAGTTAATTTTTTCTGACAAAATTACACCAATACAATTCTGCAATCAGTTTCTGAAAGGTATTTTTAAAAAAAGTATATAGTTGTCTGTTTTTATATTTTTGGTAAACATATATTAAGATTAAAATGTTTTTTTTTAAAAACATTATTCAAATAGGTTTTATCAGTTTAAATTCTTATAAAAGTAAATTTATAAAAAATCTAAGCCCTGACAAATATGCAGTTCTGAATTACTTACTCAAAACCTCAAATCACATAACTTTATTGTTTTAAAGTTTTGAGGAAAATTACATAGAAGTTCTAAAAGTTATTAAGCGCTATTTATCCCATTCTAATAAAACGAACCCTTTATTACCCTTCATTTTTAAATGGGATTGTATTATTATTATAACAAAAAGATACGAGCGACGAAAATTACATTAAAGGTGTGTGAAACAACTCAAAGTTATAATTTTGCAACTCCAAAACAACTTTTGAATTCGAACGCTCTCAGTGCTTACATTTACAGTCAAAATTTGCCATTACGAGCTTAAAAATTAAATAAAGCCTTTTTTGTTCATAAGTTTTTTTCCTCAGTTGGCTAAAAAAAATTTTTGGAGGGTAAAATTTCGATAATGTTTCGTTATATGAGCAAACATCTAGACTAAAAATTAACTGCAACTTGTTTTGTCCGTAATTTTTTTTTAAAAAGAGTAGGGGGGCTGTTCAAATATTACGTAAGTATGACGAAAGCAATTTTTCACTCACCCTACTATCTTGTCAACAAAAATTAACAAATTACAACCCCCCTCTTCAATTCTACGTAATAAAGTCGCAAAACTCCCTTCCCCTTATTTTACACTTTGACTTTTACTGTAGGTATCTAATTTTAGGATTCAATTAAGAAATTACAGATTGTGAAAAATTTTGAAAATTGCAAAATATGCCTTGTTGTTATTGTGTGCCTGTTAAGGCAGAGGGGTGCGATTGCTCTTGTTTTCCAGTGGCGCCATCTATGGACAAGAATTCGACTTCTGCCACTCCCATACGTCATGCTTGTTTGTAGGGCGGACCCATTCATACATCTATTCATTCATCCGCAGATCGACCTGAATCAGAGAACGATCAATCTCTAATTCAGTACCCCAAGTTATTGATTTGTTGTGGAGGACTTTGAGACTCGACAGATTTAGCGTGCATCAGTCACCATTTTACTACACGGGTCTTCGGCCAGCGAGGTTCGAACTCACGAACTCTCGGACATGGGTCCAGCGCCCGACCGACCAGGCTCTCCCGGCCCACTATATGCCTTAAAAAAGTTAATTCATATACGTTTGAAACTAATTAAAGAAATAAATCCACAAATGTAACTTTTATTCTAAATTTGTAAGTTTCCCGAGTGTTTTTTTTTTTTTTTTGTTAAATTTATTTAGTTTTTAATTATTTATTATTATTATTTTATTATTATTATTTTAATTATTTATTATATTTATTTAATTTATTTAGTTTATTTACCGCCTACCTTCTTTAGGTGTTTACGTAATATTTAAACGGCCCTTAGGTTAGCAAAAACTTTTAGAGCTGTTCCCTAATTTTTTTTTTTTTTTTTAATGAAACAAGGAATTTTTATCAATTGCGTAATTTCTTAGGTATATCAGAGTAGTATTTTTGCCAAATGTCGGTAAAAAGTGCATACAGATAATGTTACAGAATTTTCCAAGACAAAAATGTAATACCACGCGCTAAAAGTATTAAACATAAATTGTTTTTCGCAAATAACGTAAAAAAATCGACAAAAATATTTAAACACAACTGCGACGATAATATAGAAATTTAGGGCTTATTTTTATTACATTAAATAGCAAAAACAAATTTAATGTTATTTGCTCCTATATGTTTCGTATCAAATAATCTGTTTCTGTAAAAAAAAAAAAAAAAAAAAAAAAAAAAAAAAAAAAAAAAAAAAATCGATGGAAATTTCGAGATTCGTATTTTAATTTCTTTTTTGAATGTGTTTGTTTTGAATGTTTATTTAATATTGTACCATACAGTTAGCCTACAAAAAAAAGCACACAAATTGGCTATGAATCGACTTAAAATGAATGTTTTTATTATTTTTATATATTTAGAGATATTATGATTCAATGTTAACATTTTTGATTAATTTTAAATAAAAATATCCATATTTTGCTATAAGTTTTTGCAATAAGTTTCTAAGATTTTTGTTTATTCTTTTTATTACTTAAAAAAAAAAAAAAAAAAAAAAAAATTAAATAAAATCTAAAAAGTTTTAGTATTTTTTTTAACCAACTAAAAATGCAATATCAAATTTTTCGCGATTTCTTAACGTTTAATATTCTCTTGAGATTTTAATGATAAAATAAAAATAATCAGGATTAAAAAGTTTTTAAAACAAAATATAACTTGGAGTTTAAACTGGAAGAAACATAAAGTCTAAGTCTAGATAAATGCAGAGCATTTTTATTATTTAAAAGAGAAGGATTTATATTATTTTTCTAAGTAATATTAATAATAAAAACTTGAACTTAATTAAAAAATATTTTGGAATTACAATACGATTGTTAAAACAAATTTCCAATTTGAAAGAATAACTTTTAACATTTTACTATTTTATTGCAAGCTCTTACATTCCTTATAGAAAGCATTATGAAATCGTTGAATCACAATGTTGCGGTTAAATTTAATTTAGTTCATTTCGGACCAGTTTTAGAAGCTATATTGCTAGAAACTATTGCCTTTACAACTATTTCGAAAAATTATCTAGGAATTAATAATTCTTTTCCAACAACTACTTTTTATTAATGACGCCCGGTGGCTGAGTGGTAGCGCTTCGCGCTCCCGTGCCACAGGTCCTGGGTTCGTGCCGGGCAAGGTTGACTCAGACTTTCATCCCTTCAGTGGGTCGATAAATGAGTACCAAGCATGCTTGGGAACTAAACACTGGGAGTTTCGCGTTCGGCTGACCACCTAACCGGAACATCTGCTCCTGCATCCCAGGTCAAGAAAACTGAGATGTGCACGCACAGTAGGCCTTGGCCCTCTATGGGCTGTCGCGCCGCTGAGTTTAGTTTAGTTTTTATTAATATATAACTACTAGCTTTGCAGCTAGGAAATGTGACACTGTATTTATCTAATCATGCCTGAAGAAAATTTTGAAATCTTACTTTTTTGAAAAAATATATAAATAAATAAATAAATTGAGGGAAAAAAAACATATTATGAAATGGTGGATGTTGCACAAGAAATTCCATTACTAGCTAAGTTATTATAATAATTTTATTTTCTCTTATATCAAATTTTCAATGACACCTGGTTAGAAATAGTGAATTGTTATTAAAATGGTTCTGCACATACTTAGATAATATTTTTCTATAATATAAAATTTAGACAACACCTAATTATTTATTTATTTATTTTGATTTTGGAAATATTGTATAGAAGTATTAAAAATTGTTGAAACAACTGTTTCTCAAACGATAAGAAATAATAAAATTATAAATGCTTGCTCGAATGTTAAAATATTTATTATTCTCATTACTATTGCATATTGAAATAACGTTCTTCAATTAATTAAGGTTCTTATAATGCAATATTTTAACTTTTTGAAAAATTTATCTTGTTTAATTCCCACATTTACGACTTGTTTTTTACAGTTAGAATTCTTACAACTTAATTTTGTGGAATTATTATTCTTTTTGGTGAAGTTTTTTAAAATAAATAAAAGGGAAAAAAACATTTATTCTACCTTGTTTTAAACAATTCCCACTAGTTGTTTACAATTTGTTTTCAATAAATAAAATAGGTATTAAAGTCCTTATTACTTTGTTATGCGCGATTCTCACTTCTTTACGATTTGTCTTTAATAAACAGCATTTTGTTTCCAATAAACAACATTTTGTTTTTAATAAGCAACATTCTGTTTACTTTGTCTTGTGATTTGCAATCATTTTACGTTTTTTTCTTTCAGTAAATAAGACGTTAAAATTCTCTCAACCTTGCCTTGTTCAATTTTCAATATGTTACAATTTGTTTCCGGTAAAATATTAAACAGATTGTTCACTTCCCTGACATAGAAAATACGCACCATTCGTGTTTTTAACTATCAGTTTGGTTAAAAAAAAAAAAAAAAATTAAAAAAACTAATCATCAAAGCACAATATTTCATAAACGTTAAAAAAAAGGAGAATTTTAAAAATGCTTCAGCATTTAAAAGTGACACTCTAAATAAAGTACTTTAATTACTTAATTTAGAAAAGACATAATTTGTACATTTTTACAACGATTTATGCAAGAAAGTTGACAGCATGACAATTCATTAAACAATACATTTAAAAGATGCTAACAAATGAAAATTAAGCCTGCTAATAAGTAAAGATCACATTTGACAACGATAATTAAATACAACATAACGTCAAAGAGTGCTGCCAGTAAAAAAAAAAAAAACACGCACAAAACTTTTTTACAAGTGCTTCATGTAACTTTTATAAAAATTTTACGCTAAATAAAAACTTTAATGTAAAAACCACTAATTCTGAAAACTGTCATTGAAGTTAACATCTTTTAATGATGTTCAACTGTATGCGAACAGGGACTTAAAGTCTGGGACATACCACCATTTGTATAAAAGCCCTCTTCCTACTCTCGAAACCAGCTCATTTACAGAATGCCTCCACGTGGGAACTGCGACGAGCCTCAACGAATAGACTCTAAATTAAATCATTTGCATTTATTGCTTTGGCAAGGCAATTGCCAATTACTATTTTTCTCTCCCCCTCCTACCCCCACCCCCGCAACGTCTCCATCCTTTCTTTTTCGTGTCATGTTAAAAGAGCTGAATTTATTCCCCTCTCTACCCCCCCCCCCCCCAGAGACCACCCCCATTCCCCCTCATTTCTAACTTCCACACACTTTGGTGGTTGAGCACGGAGGCTAATTAAGTTTTTGTTGGCGAGTCCTTTTTTGACGTTGGCTTCTATTCTAAAACAGCTGATAAAGCTCTTTAAAAAGAGCTTGTTGTTGTGAATTTTTTTTTTTTTTGAAATTATTTTTATTTTTAAATTTGGAATGGTAAAAAATAAAAGAGACCGGATAAAAAAAAAAAAAAGCCTTTGTTTTGGGGGTGTTTTCCGCGACTTTAGGATTTTCCGAACATGTTTTTGCAAAGGAGTAGCCTGTTTTAATCGAAGCTTAGGTTTTAATGAGGTGTGCTGAATTTAAATTTTTTTTCTTCTTCTTTTCATGGAATGTTTTTGGACAAATATTTCTTTGGGAGAAATTCTTTGAAATATACACTTCAATTTAAAAACGTGCTCCGGCATATTATTTCCATATAAAATGTCGAATAGATATTATCTTAGAATGCATTTCCATTAGGCATAAGAAAAACCCTTAATAATTGCTTGCTGTAAAAGCTTATCATTATATGCTGTTTCGAAAAATGATGTTTTTCTTTCGCGTCTAAAAGAGGAGACATTTAAATTTCCAACACAAGCGAATGCTCAATTTCTGACCCAGAGAAATATATTTGATTACATTTCGTATTTTAAAATTTATGAGATGCAAGAAAATAGTTAGCAAAATTCTGGTTAGGATAAATTACGAGGAAAAAAATAAGATCAAAATATGGTAAAATTAACCGTGTTTATGGAAACACCAAATCGCTCGGTAATTTTTACCAAAGTGCTTTGGCAAGGATTTTGATAAAATTAACAATGGAATATGGTTTTACAATATGTGATAAAATTTGATAAATGTGGTAAAGATTGGCAGTTTTATTATGATGACATAATATTATGATAACATTGCATAAAAGCAATTTATTCGGTTAAATTTACTTTTTAGTTTTGTGCTGTTTATTAAATATGATGTAGCAGTAAGAACTGTAATTTTGAGAGCAAGAATTTACGGTACACCATTACCATACGGAAGGAAAAAGTACCAAATGACTGGTTTGAATACCGTATACTTTGGTTTTATTAACCATAATTATGTTTTTTTCTTCTTTTTTTTTTTACCAGAAATGTTTCTACTATACTATACAATTATTATACCAGAATTTTTTTCTCCGTGTATAAAAATATTATTAAAATGAGGTTCAATTAACTTTAGTCCAACTATATAATAAAATGACCAACGAAAAGTAGCATTACATGTGGTACGTTTTTTAAGCATTGATTATCAAAATCTGACGAATCAGTACCAAGATTGATCAATGATGCGAGGAGGGGGCGGGCGTAAAGATTATCAAAATCAGTTTGTTCAAGAAAACTGTTATAATGATGCTACGTATCAAATGATGTCAAGCTCATAGGGGAGAGAGGGTTTTCTTGAAATTGTGGAAAGGGGTGGGAAAAAGAGGTACCAAACAGTGTGACATCACACATTTTGGTTAAAATTAAAGCATTTAAATATTTTTATATTATTAGCTTATACACTTTTTCCCCTCATATTTTTCATCAAAATAAGTAGACATAACTGTTATTGCTGTTATGTTCAATAATGTCATTACAAAACATAGTTAAAAATTAAAAGTTAAATTTGAAATGTGGCCTGCATTATGCGTGCTTTGTTTCCAAACTGTTAGTATATGCTTATGTAATACAGCGTGACATTTGAAAAGGGAAAGTGTGACTCTTTGTGCCAAAGGGAAGGAGGGGTTTTAAAAATATTGAAAAAAAAAAAAAAAGTGTTGTATCATTTAAAGATTGACCTTACACTAAATAATAACTTTTTTCTTTTTGTTTCATCTAACCAATAAATTATTTCGATGGATCGAAGCACAATTTTACTGTGATGAAATAGATAATGCTTCGTTCTATTTTAATGTTTTCTTTTTTTTATTTTATTAAATTGACATTTTAATTTGTGATACCTAATCATGGCATATTTTAATATAATCATGACATGTTTTAATATAATCGTGACATGTTTTAATATAATCATGACATGTTTTAATATAATCATGACATGTTTTAATATAATCATGACATGTTTTAATATAACCGCAGTTTCAAAAGCGATGTTTTTCTTTTATATTTAGGGGAACATTAAAATTCTCTGCACAAACAAAAAATAAATTTCCAAATCAAAAACATAATGTTTGATTACTTTTCGTATTTTAACGTTGAAAATTTATTTTGGTTATAATAAATTATTAAAAAACCTTCCTCCTCCACAGAAAAAAAAGGAAAGATTAATGAAGTAAGAGTTTACTTAATTGTACTAGAACTATAAAAAAATGGCATTGAAAAGAAAAATTAATTAATACGGAGTATTTCTTCATCATCATTCATCAATATCTAACGAATAAGTATTGAGACCAACCACTGCAAAGGTAGAATTAAAATCATCAAAAACAATTTGTTTGTTGAAGATAAGCGAAAGAACTTTTTGAAAATAGTCTCGTTTTTATCCCGTTTTCAAGGTCATTAAAAAAAAAATTTTTTTTTTTTCTCTTCTGAACAACATTTTTTTTTTTCTAACTCAAATATTAATTTTCATTCCTTCGTTATTATATACACAGTTTCGAAAAGTTTTACATTTCTTTTGCATTTAGAATTATTTATTTGTTCATTATTATGATTATTATTTTACATTTTTTATTAAGTCTGTAAGTAAATTTCTAATCTACATATTTGATTAATTTTCGGTCATTAAAGAAGCGAATAGTAAATTGCTGAAAAACAAGAAAATGGTTATATTTATAAATTACGAAGGCTAAGTTACAAGCTTATGATTTAAGCCAGTTTATATGTTTTACAAAGCTAATAAATTACATACGTTTGGTTATGATTTTCGAAAGTAAAATTTACTTTCTTTACTTGAGTTGCTTTATATTTTATAATAGTAAAAAGTAGTAAAATAATTTTGTTAATCTAAATTAAGTTATTAGTGATTTAAAATAATGTTTAAATCAGAAAAATAACGTTATCAAAAAATCTCGAATTAATTTTAAGATAATTCACAAAAACTATATAAATAAATAAATAAAATTGAAAACATAAAAAATTAAAACGGGTAACATTTCGATATCCATTATACTGGGGATAAATGTTTCAATATTAAGTATGTGATAAACAGAAGTATTTAAAAAACAAAAAGAAGCAGAAAGCTACATAAAATTGCATCTTTCTAAAAACGAGGAAAAAACGCCTCGGAGAAATTCTAGAACAAAGCTTTTTACAACCTTGTTCTTTATTTATCGAAAAGTATTTTATTTTATTTCATAACCGTCGCTGAACATCTGACCCAATTTAGGGTTTACGGCTACTAATGTTCAACTCCGTAGCTTTGTCATTTTGAACTCAATCCAGAAGACAAGGGAACTCCTGGAGCAAATATTGGGAGAAATTTGCCTTCGTGGAGAAGTTTTTGATGCAACTAACCCGCATTTGAGCTACATGAATAGGAAAACCACAAAAACTTTCTACGGTTATCCTGGCGGCAAAGAGACTCTAACCCTTGATCCGTCTACCACTGAGGATATTTTACGTCAGCACTGTGGTCAGTGCGAGCCGGGTGCTGAATTCGAATCTATCAGTTATCGCTGGTATCGAACCAGGGTCACCTCATTGGGAGGCGAGTGCTCTATCGCCTGAGTTACCTCGGCTCGAACGAAAAATATTGCAAAACAGAATAACATTCCTCCAACCCAAACACACATTTGCCGATTAAGTTCTTTCTTGAGGGAAGATGCCTTTTAAAATTTACGCAGAACTTTAATTCACGTCCATTTTTTCTATCTTTTTAAACATAAACTAAAATCCAGACGTTGGGGGAAATTTCCCGGCATTACCCGTTTCCTATTAACTTTCAGGATAAGCTATGATAGACGACTCACAATTCGTCTAAAAATTACCCCCCCCCCTCCCGCATCCAACATACAAGAGAAGGTCGCAATCAATATATGTAACTTTCAAAATTTCTGTAACCTTAGCTTACCCCCCACCCCACACGTCATCCAACATCAAACGATTGGGGAAGGCTTTTAATCCATATAGAAGGAACCACGAAAAATAATGGATTGGACATATTATCGCTCAGTATTTCATTCCATCATTCATGTGTAGTTGTAGTTGGATCAGAGAGAGAGGGACGTCAGCTGTGGCCAAGTGCCCAGGGCCCGCTCTACTATCCCAGACCATCAGTCAAACCGTGTTGAGGCCCTCGCATGCGGAAACTAATGACCTATCACATGTTATTGACCACTTACCGATGGGTCATTTGTCATTCCCTTTTCTCTCCTGAACAACAGCGGCGGGGGACGTCGTCACATTGAGTTAGAGGAATTGAGGGGTTCCTTCCCCTCCTATGGAAATTTCTATAAAAATATGATTTGATTTTAATTTCTTCCTCCCTTTTTTCAACTAGTTTTTTTTTATGGTCTTTCTATTTTTTTTTTTTTTTTAAATTTGTTATGATCGATTTTGGAGTTTATAAATCTTGTTTGCCAAAGTCAGATGGTTTTTACAAGAGGAATTTATTTTGAAATATAGAATTTGAAAAGCGACATTTATCAAAAAAGTTTTTTTTAATGATTGCTTTGATTTTTAAACATATTTTTTTTTTATATGTATACTGAATGTCATAAGTAATTGTAAACCATTCTGTTTTAAAAACTTTGATTAAAGACTCTATATTTTATTGATTTATTAAATTTTTTTAAAAATATCTACCCATTATGTTACCCGTTATTTTTAAATTACCCGTTATATTTAAATAACCCGTTATTTTTAAATAACCAGTGATTTTTAAATTACCCGTTATTTTTAAATATCTATCCATGTCTACTCATTAATATTTTGTTTGAAGTGAATAGAGATTTCTCAGTATTTATTAAATATAAAAAAAAGGAAAATTTTTTTTTTACCAATGGCTAAATTTGGCTTGTTTAGTAGCGTAAAAGGATAAGGAAAAAATATTTTTATAATAATAACAATAATAAAAAGATTCTTAGAAGCATGTATTTAAAACTTACGCTACCGTGCTCTAATGTAAATAACGGTAAGGGTGAAATATAATATAATGGTAATACATCATATATAATAGTAAAGTATAATAACATAAATATATAATAAGAAATGCATTAATATATTTTAAAAATTGTCACAAAACAACAGCAAGTTGTGTAATAGCACGCCGCAAGTTTTTAAATGTTTATAAGGTTATATTCTCAATATTGTGGTCCAGCTTCTATCAATATCTTTACAATTTGCACGCAAATTGTAAAGTTATTAGTGCAAATTATCATGCAAAATACCTTGTAAATTTGCACGATAATTCTCAACAATATAAAATTGTAGCAAATTTGCATGAAATTATGGTTCAGTATGTAAAAATAGTGTTTTAAACACAAAGTGTTTAAAGTTGTCGTAAATTGGCCTGATGTTATAGTACAATGTGTACTAGTATTTTTGATAGCTTATTATTATACCACCAGTTCCTTATTTTCACCTGCTATGAACCCTTTGAATGATCGAGTTCTTTTGGCAAAACCCTGGCATTATACAAAAAAAAAAAAAAAAAAAAAAAAAAAAAAAAAGAGAGAGAGAAAAAAAAAGAAAGAAAGAAAGAAATCTTATAATTATTTCGAGATTATCCAATGTGAAGAATGGAATATTTATTATGATTTTTTTCTTTGTTGTGTAAATAATTGGTGCATGAATAAATTAAACTAAATTGTGGTTTAAAAAAAAAAAAAAAAAAAAAAAAAAAAACTCCATTAAACATCGAGAATAGTTGTCAAAAAACGTAATATTTTTTTTTTTTTTTTTGAATTTAGTTACTTTATTTTGAATTAAAAGTTTGATGATAAGTATTAGTGGATTTTTTTTATAAATGCATATTCTTTTTATATTTTTATAATTTATTCAATGTATTGTTATCAAAGAAATAGATAGTTTTTTTCTTTTAATTTCGCTACTTTTTTATTTGCATTTTACATTAAAAAAAAAGTTCATTTAAACAACCGAAATTTTAATTAAATTATGGATCATTTATTGCATATAATTATAATAATTATAGGGTTAAAAAAAATTTGGACTCCCGAATCCCTGTAACTTTAGGGTTCCACAGAACACCTTTTGGGAAACACCGTATTAGACTGTAGCAAACAGGGGCAACAAAGTATTACGCAGCCTGCAGCAATAAGTGCATAAACTTGTAGCAAATTTATTTGATGTTTTGGTTCAGCATGCAGCAATATTTTCGCACTGCATACGATTGATGCAAGCTTGCATGACATTATGGTTTAATGTGCAAATATTTTTAGCAGTGCAGATGGTCACAGCAAATTTGCATGCTTTTGTTCCAAGTATTCACTAATAATTTTAACAAAACAACCTTAGCACAGCTATTTCCACATAACGGAAACACGTCTTTATTCCATTTCAAGGAGTTACGGCCACATTTTCTAAATATTTAACTCCTACCCTATAGAGTGTTTAATCTCTAGGAAATGTATTTTCCCCATCCTTCATTGACTGAGTTAAGGAGCATAACTTGAGTTAGTTATTAGATGCGATCCATCATCAGATCCAGAACAATACATACACACTCTCTCTCTTTGATTTATTGAGTCTTATGCCTTCCCCACTTGACTTTCTACATCCTTCAGAATTGATCAAATTGCAAAGATGGATTTGTTCAACATGATTTCATTAATAGGCTATGTGTCATAGTTTTTGTAAAGGAATATAGAGTGATTATTCCACAGTCTGATTGAATAAATTTTAATCATTCAAAGAGTTGTTCTAAATTTAAGGGAAGTTTTCTATAAGCAATTTCTTTTTATAGGTTGGTAATTTATTACAAACTATGAATTTTACTACAGATTTACATACAGATATCCTAGTCCATCTGTCCAATATATAATAATATCTAATATACATATATAATAATATCTAATATACATATATAATAAACACATATACCACAGTTTTTATGTAAAGGAATATAGAATGATCATTCCATAGTCTGATTGAATTTTAATAATTCAAAGAGTTGTTTTAAATTTAATGGAAGTTTTCCATTTTCAACTTCTTTTCATAGGTTGGTAATTTACTACAAACTATGTATTTTACAACACAGTTACATAGCAGATATCTTTGTTCATCTGTTCAATATATAATAATGTCTAATATACATAATAATTAACATATATGTTATGCAATAACATTCTTGTGCTCTTTCTCTTTTTTTTTTACTTCTTTCAAATTGCAGAATGGATATGTTATGGGGAAGAAACTAAATAGATGTAATCACTGATTCGGAGGCTAAGTTATTAAAAGATATTACAAGTTCGTACACGTTTTCACTGGTCCATTTGAATGTCACTATTAGATTTTCTTGAAATAAAAATTAATGAAGTGAATTTAAATGTTAACTTACAATACAGAAAAGATTATAACAATTCTCAATTATGACGAACTATGCTATTAAATGGCTAAAACACAGAGCAAAATATGAAATCGAAACCATCTCTTTACATTGATTGCAGGTTCAAGGGGACAAATTATCATTTTATTATAGTCTTGGTGAAATTTCGGTGGTCCCGGACCAAAGGACCATCGTTATTCTTTTTTTTAACTATGGATTTGTTCTGATAATATTCATAGCTACATTGCCATTGCCATACGTAAAGAAAAAAAATGAGTAATAATTTATAAGTATGATTAAATGATTTTAATAAATTACTATTCAAACAATTGATCGAAGAAATTTAATAGTGCTTCATTTCTGTTGTTATTATTATTTAAAATTTAATTTTATACCATTATTATTTAAAAGTTTTCATTTAAAAGTGCTCAACATAGATGTTTTTAAAGTTTATAAGTAGATTTTAATGTGCATGCTTCAGAATGGCAACTCTTCACAAGTTACTAAGTGTTTTATTATGTAGTTAAATTTCGTAACAGATATTTCAGTTTATACATATCCAATATATATTTTCTATCCAATATATAATTTTATATAATTACTAAGTTTTTATATAGAGTAAGTGGATTTTAATGTGCATGTATCAGAATGGCAACTATTTGCAAGTTACTATGAGTACATAGTTGAATCTATTACATAGTTGAATCTATTTAAGTTTATACATCTCCAATGTACATTTTCTATCCAATGGAGTAGTTACTATGTCTTCTATTATGTATTTAAATCTCATAGCAAATATTTTAGTTTATAAATATCCAATGTATATTTTCTATTCAATATAGAATTTTATACAATTACTAAATTTTTATATAAATATTGTAAGTCGATTTTAATGTGTGTGCTTCAGAATGGCAGCTACTTGCAAGTTATTTTGTAGTTGAATCTCATAGCAGATATTTTAGTTTATACATATCCTATATATATTTTCTATCCAATATATAATTACTAAAGTATATACTATATAACTGAAGAAAATTCATAGCTGTATTTAACTCATGTTACCTTGCAAGATTTTTTATGAAACTGTCGTCCTGTCAGTTGTAACTAAATTGAAAGCTATTTTGAAGAATTGAACAAAATCATATATGTAATTTTAGTTTTATTTTAAGATGAAAAATGTTAAATTTTAAAATTGATTAAAAGCATTCCTGGTATTTTTAAACATAGGGATTTTCATTTCTGTTTCTGGAGTTTTCCCTACTTCTAAAAATCATTTCCTGCTAATGTTTTTTATCTTTTTTTTTAACTTGATAAAATGCTGCACATTTGAGTAACGGTCAATTTGTAGATCAAGAGTCAAAAACTAAACTGATGTTTTAAAATAGTTTCAAGCTAGACTTTAGGAATTTAATCCTTATACTTTATCACTTATTTGAATTTCCCCATGGTTACATAATTTATTACAATACTTAGAGATGGGGACATTTCACAGTAATTACAATTAATCAAAGGACTTAGAACTTTCTAAAAAACTTATCTTAGACCTTCATTTTAAATCGAATTTGGAGTGATGATCTTCACATTTGGAACGGAATGATATATTTCTCCGGTTATTCCAATTATTCAGCCTGATAAACATTAAAATGGTGTCGCATTTCTGGATAGTTTGTGCCGATGTTTAATTTGAGAGTTCTCTTGTCCTTTGAGTTATGCTCGAAATTACTAAGCTACGCAAGCATATTAGTCTTAAAAAAAGTCGTCACATATCGGCAACTAAGCACTGCCAACAAAATGAAATAAATGAATTGAAATATATATTGTTTACATTAATAACAGTACTCTCATAAAGTTGGGTTAAAAACATTATATAGTGAAACCCGCTTTTCCGGTGTTTTTCGAAAGACTCCGTCGTAATAGGAAAGGATGCGTTTTTGCAAATAATATACTATTTTTATAACTGCTGTGAGTTTTTAACTGTTACTCATGACTTTTAGGTCAAGTTTAGTCTGTCTACGCTTATTTTGAAAATTGAGCGAAACGTCATTATGGAGAAAAGCCACAGTTTTGTGAAAATGAAAAGCGTTTGTGGTCTAATTTTTAAGAACGTACTCCAATGCCGCATTACTTGGGCTCATAAAAATTTGTAAAATCTGAGAATAAGATATTTTGACAGTTTTCATATGTCGCCAAATTGGCTGTAAGTTTAACAACTTTCAAAATATATAAGTTATTTGTCTGTTCTGAAGCTCACTGCAGGATTATAAAAATAGTTTAAAATCATCGCATTGCTTCAAGTGCAAAGCATTTAAACTATGTTTTTTTTTTATTTTCCTTGGCGACAGAGCTTCAAAAAACATCGTTGAGTTGACCACTTACGGGACAAAAAATTTGAAGAACTATTGAAAGTGGTCAGTGGAGGATAATTTGTTTATGCCAGTTTGGTACTTGATTTTTTTAGACTGGTGATCAATTTATAGAAGTTGTCAGCTTAGCGGGGGGTCACTGTATTATTAGGGATATATGCTACTCATAATTCCATGTCTTCAACATGATAAGCATTTTTTTTTTTTTTTTTGTTGATCAAATGTGTTTTAATTAAATATGGGATTTTATATCGCAGTTTCGACTGGTTCAAAAAAAAAAAAAAAAAAAAAAAAAAGCATCAGTGGTCATTATTCCTATGATTCATCAAAAATTATTTTAACAATCAAATAAATATTTATTTTTCAAGCCATCAGCAACCATCAAAAATCGATTTGCAAACAGTCCCTTGCCCAAGTGAGTTTTCATTCCAAATTCTACTTTCAACAATAAAAACCGGGAGTAAAAAAAAGGAACATCTGAAAGGGAACTACAGACAAGAATCGTCTGCGGATGAAAACATTTCCCATTGATGGACAGGGGCAGCTAAAAGATGCTGGCCAGATTTGCTGAGCAACTCTCTGTACGAGATAGAAACCATATCAGGTGTTGTGAGGAGGGAAAAAAAAAATAAGAAAAATGTGGGTATGTGAAGGGAAAATTCGAAGTTGATGGATGGCATTCGCTGTGGCGGAGAGGGAAAAATTCTTTTAAGATGGGGGGAATCGATTCATAAAAATGTATTTCTTTCCATCGTTCTATTTTAGCTCCCAGTAGTGAAATGAAATTTTGTTCAGTGTGGGAAATCCATAATGTTCACGTTTGTAGTTTATGATATTAAACACGAATTTTAACATTCCATTAGATGGAACGTTTTGCATTGTGCCATTTGTTGTGAGTGAAGACGTGTTTGGGGTGAATTTCATATCAAAAGTTGTCAAGCATTTTTAAACGCCTTAAAGAAGCATTTTTTAAGCAAATCTAACTTGCTTAGTGAATAAGTATTTGCAGATAATTTGATATATTTACTAATTACATCTTTAATTTAAAAACAGAATATCTATACATTGACTTCAGCTAGACATACAACGAGGAATGTGAGGTAGAAAGTTCTGGGTACGTTTTCCCTTCTTATGTTGTTGTTGTCGTTGGATATTGCGGCAAGGGGTGTGATTGTTCTTGTTTTCCAGTGGCACCATCTATGGCCACGAATTCGACTTCTGCCTCACTCATAGGTCACACCCATTCATTCATCCACAGATCGTAAGCTTGACTTAAACCAGAGAACGACCAATCTGCAATTTAATACCCCCAGAGGTATAATTTGTTATGAAAACATGGAGGACTCAGTGACCCGATAAATTTAACGTGCACCAGTTACCATTTACAACATAGGGAGTCTTCGGCCGTCTGATCCAGTACCTTGCCAACCAAGCTATACCGGCCCCCTTTCTCTTCTTATAAGTGTATTACATAGCATAGCGTCAATACGTGGAACAACTTTGTCACTTTCTAAAAATATGATTCTTAGTGTTATAATATCTAAAAAAAATATCTGGCTAACATAAGCATGAATAATAAAACATATAACGAGATAAATTAAAAAATAAAAGAACGAGACAATTTATGGAATATCAGAAAAGTTGTTGACTTTGATGAGAATTGTTTTTGTTTTGAATTTAAGGTTCATACTAACCGGTTTTTTTTTTTCAAACGTATCACACGCAGGCAGAAAAAGTTCATAGAATAATTTATTTCTCTATATTCATTCGTTTAGGGAAAATTCATGGAATAGAGAGAACATATCCTGATAATGCGATTAATGTGTGGAAATTGATAAAAATGGAATATAAAGAAATCGTGCAATCATACTACTGGCACAATCTAAATTATAACCATGTAGCTGGCTATATTGGGTACAGTCTATAGGCACATAAGACATGGAAACAATATAAATTATAACCATGTTGGACAAACACGGGCACAATCTATTAAATAAAATATATTGATTCAAAAACTCAATATTCAAAAATATTGAGTATTTGTGCTTAAAGGAATAAGTAGACCCTGAGTAACGCGATACAATTGAAGAATAGCATAAATATGGAGTTTTTAAATTGTTACGAATATAGTAACAGAATTATAAGACTATAAAATGTTAATGGAAAATGATGTTACAAAATTCATGCGTGACTTTTTATAAGCGCTGCTTGTTTAAAACTGTATATCTTTTAACCAACTTTCTTCTTGGATTTTAGAAATCTGGAAATTGGCGAGATTGAAGGTACGGAGGGCAACATAAAAGGTACGAGAACAGATCGGTCTATGAAATCACATTACCGACCAATAATTAGTAGATCATGACTTGACTAACCAGTAGATTTATAACTTATAATTAAATAAGGAATATGAATATCATCCTAATCATATCGAGTTTTAATGAATTTACTGAAATATTTTCGTTTCTTTCCGATTGATTCACGTACATATTGAGGTCTCCCACTGTCTCCAAAAAACAGTTTAATTAAAGATTGACACTCCAGAATAGTTAAATCCTTTTAAACAACTTTTCCTCAATTCTTGCAGTTTTGTTATAAACTTCACTCATGAGATGAGAAATAAGGTATTGGGTGAAACATTCTCTTAGAATAATTATTAGCTACTTTTTGAGTGTTTGGATGTGTAGTGCAATTAAATTACTTAAAAATCGACTTGTTTCATAATTAAAATTAATATTGCTCTTAAATCGGTACAAATTGCGCTGGAAGTTCAATTTAAGAACTTCATAACGTGTTAAAATGTTATTCCAAGCCTCAAAGAATAGTTATAACACAACGGAAGTAGTTGCTTAAAAATTATATGCTGTATTTAATATCTTAGAATAATTCTCAGCTACTTTTTGACTGTTTGGATGTAGTGCAATGAAATTGCTTGAAAATCGACTTGTTTCACAGTTGGAGTTACTACGTTGCTCTTAAATCGTACCGATACGAATTGCTCTGGAGGTATGATTTAAGCAACTACGTAACGAATTAAAGCGTTATTCCAAGCCTCAAACAAGAGCTATAAGCGCTGCGGAATTAATTGCTTAACAATTATATGATGTATTTAATAATCATTACATTATTTTAGTTCTACTAAGTCCTTACACAGAATGCTCAAACACATTCAAAACTTGTAAAACCAACTAATTTAAATAAAAACGCAATCCAAGTACACAAGTGCTTGTTTCTTCTGCATGGATATCCCCGTGAAAAAAAGCTTCCTAATTTATCCGCCAGAGCGTTCTGTATACAATGCTTCTTTCGAAACCAAAGATGGTAGGACTTAGGCAACTTCCAGCAACGAAGTCGTCGATGGGCAGTGCAGAATTAAACGGCGTATAGTGTAATTACCTATAAAAGCTTTTATGGTTGGTTCTGGGTGCTAGAGTATAAACCTTCGTAAATCATTGTGATCAAATAAGCAGGATGAATAAACAAGTGCCATCCAAAGGGTTATATAGGGAAAGAGAGATAGATGGATGTCAGATCATCCAAAACCGCCATTTTTCTTCATTAAGAACCCAAACCGATTGGGAAATGGTTTTTGTAAAGCGCCACTGCCACTTTTATTGCTCCTGGAAATCCCGCTTTTATGAGGTCACGTAGCACGAGCGTGACTCCCTTCTAACAGTATCGTTAAGGGATCCTTCCAGTGAAATATCGCCAACTCCAGAAATGGCGTTTGTATCCATATAAATGTTTTTTTTTTCTTTTCTTCTTCTGCTTCTGGAGAAGTTCGTAGCGATCGTCGTCTGGAAACGATGGCGCTGATTTCTGAGTTTTTCTTATCTTACGATTGCAATTGAGTTCTCGAACAGCTTGATTGCTAAGGATTAGAGATGGGAGGTGATGACGCGTTTTGTAGGTGTAATTAGAAATGATTGTACTCTCTCTCGCTAGGGCTGGTTGTTAAGTTTGGGTGTTATTTCCAATCCTCACAGATTCCTAAAACATTCCTTTTTTCATACATAAAAATCCTGTAAGTAATAATTATAATCATCTATGACAATTTATGTTCTTAATAATTTATAATAAATTTTACTGGGATAAAAAAAGGTAACACGAAGAATCGACACATGCCTTCCAATGTTGAAATGGTGCAAGAATTTAACGATAAAATATTTCTAGAATGTTTCTCCAGTTGAAATGCTGCAGGAATTTCTTCAATATTGAATTGTTGCAAGAGTTGTTTCAATGATTAAATGCTGTAACAATCTTTTGAAGGTTGTCATAAGATATATTTCAATGTCTAAATCACTTCAACAATGAAATATTGACAGAATTTTTTCCTGTTGAAATATTGCAAGAATCTTTTTAATGTTTAAATCTTTTAAAAACTTTTTTCAATCTAGAAATAACTTGACAGTACTGAGATGTTATAAGAATACTATCTTGACTATCTTGAGGTGACTATCTTGACTATCTATACTATCTTGAGGTGTGCAAGAATCTTTCCAACGTTAAAATGTTCAAGAAACTTTTCAGTGTTTTTCATTCTTCTAAAAAATTTATCAATAATTGTTTTTGTAAATAAAAAAAAAAAAAAAAAAAAAAAAAACAAAAAAAAAAAAATAAAAAAAAAACAATGATGAATAATAATTTCGCTGAGATCTAAATAACGAAAATAAGAGGAAATTTAAAATAAATATCGTTTGGAAGTGAGCCGAGTTTGAAAACTGTCACTTTTAATGCACAAAAATAAAAAAATAAATAAAAATTATGTTATAATTTACAACTATAAATAGTAAAAATGCTTATTTTTAACTATAAATTATTTTATAATATAATTTATAACTATAAATTATTAAAATGCTAAATATAATATTTCTTACTTATTTTGACTTAAAATATTACAAAATAATGAAAAAAGTATGAAAATTATGTTTCATAAAAAATCTGAGTCAAAGGGTGAAGGGTGAGTCTCGATTGTTCGAGTTTCCTATAAACCCGAGTTCCTGAAAAAGAAAATCAGTTGAGTGTCTAATGACTGAATGATCCTCCCCTTGAAAAGTCATCTTAACCAAACATAGGCTTGCATCCCGAAGAGGAATTAAATTGTGATTCGCGTAGTATTTCTACTACCAGATTCACATGTTAAATTCAGCGCATTGATCTGGATGCAAGTGCTACATAGCGTTAAAAAAAAAAAAAAAAAAAAAAAAAAAAAAAAAAAAAATTTGCAGATTTCTACAATCTATTCTTTCAAGTCACGGAAGGTAAGAGGAGTTTAAAAAAAAGTATTTTGACTGACAGGAACCTAGAAATCCAAGTTCTCTCGTGCCTAAAATATGGTAGTTGACATTCAATATTTTAGAAGAAAAAAAATTTACATTATTTTCTATTCTATGACAGTGTGGTTCCAAAAATGGGTACTGAATCTTAAAACTTTTCTATTTTTGTGGACCACGGAGAAAGAGATTGTGTATTTAGTGACTAACTCACCAAGCGCTTTCTTTTAAATATGCAACACTAAAATTTCAAAAAAGCTTTTTTTTTTATTTGCTTATTATATTTTATGAATTCGGTAATTCGATAGTCCGAGGTAGGCTCGATCCCATTCCCCTCGAGTTATCAAGACTCTACAATAATCTAATAAACAAAATTATTATTGCCAAATAATCACTGTGATTTTTTTTTTTCCTGTTCATTTTTGGCACTTTTTTAAGTTAGTGAGAGAATATTACCATCATGTTTTATGCCCTATTAATTCAAATTTATCGTAAAATATGATTTCATATCAACAGCTTGTGAATGTATCTTTAAATACATCGCCAACTTTATATGTTTAGTTAAAATAACTTTATAAATAAATAAAGGTCTGTTAAGAAAATTCTAAATATAGCACCATAATCTCATAAAGTCGAATCCAACGTTACCATATAACAAATAACCCTGCGGTCACTAACAAATATCTGCCTTCTCTGCAAGCAATTCTCAACAGCAAATATCTACATAACAGTCGAGATATATCTCTGGGACGGGACCAGGAAATATTTCACGTCCTCAACGTCAGCTTTATATGGCAAGTCAGAGAATGATTACGATGATGATTATGAGGACTGCCTTTGAATCGATGTTCTGGAGCTAGAAGATGGTAATGACGCTCTTGCGTGTGTCTTTCGAGGAGTTGACTCAGAAGTCGTCTACTTGATCACCTGATATTACCAGCAGAGAACTGATACCCCAGGTGTGTGGAGGTTGAGGCCCAAGCGTAAACGTTTTTCTTACAGTCCGTGAAGTGAAGAGACGCCATCGAAAGAAATGAAGCAGATAAGGATTGAAGAGTCTTTATGGAATAGCACGTCATGAATCAAAATGTTCCAGATCGCGAGAGTATTTATTTCTTTCGAGTTATGTTTTGCATTACAGTTATTTTTTTCAAACTCTTACTTAGTTTATTAATTAAATTATTGAAATTAAGTTTTAAGCAGTTTTATCGATAAGCATAAAAATTGGAAAAAAGTCATAAAAATATAGTTACATACACCTTACTAGAACTAATTCATAAGAAGAAAAAAAAGTTTCTTCTTCAGTAACTTGATAGTACACAGTGGGTCTTGGCCTCCTCTAGAAGTTTTTTCAGATTAATTTTCTTTTCTGTAACGGTTTCTAGTTTTTCACTTGACCATTAATTTACCTAAGGTTTGGTCTTTTCTTTTTTGGCATTGAAAACATTGTATGTAGTATGATCTTCGTTCAGTCCTGTGTTCATATTATTCCTTGATGTTTAATGAAACATCAAGGAATAATATGTACATCTGGTAAATTGTATGAGCGATAAAGTTCTAAATGTTATCTCGCACTGTTTTATTCCCTCTACACATTTTTTGAAATTTTTTTTTGTGAAGAATATTTAAAATTCCCCCAGGCTCTCATCTCTAAGAACCATGATCCAAGTTTCACAAGTAAAAGCATATTAACAAAATTATTATATTTTAGAAGAGATCTAAAAGCAATAAAAGATCAAGCAATAATGAAAGATAAATTTTACAAAATTAATGTGTAAAATATAAGCCCTGGCCACAAAATGTCTGTGGGCGACTGCTCATTACAACCCTATTTTTTCCTTTGGTTTGAGAATTTTAAGATTTTTACATAATGATCTATGTAAATTAGTCATCATAGTAATTTTTCGCCTATCCTTTCAAAGTAGAGTTCTTAACTTTAGGAATGTTGCAAATTATACAAGCAATATTTTTTCTTGTGATAACGGAAGAATGTTTTCAGTCCTCGTGTAAATGGGTTGTAAGCGAAAAGAGTTATTTCGTTTGACAGACAGTATTATTCATTTAAACTGTCACTTTGTGTCAGTGCGCATGATCTTTAATTTGCCTAAAGAAAATGAATAGTCATTCCAACCCTATTTCTTTTATAAGAAAATTCACGAACAAATTCGTTGAAATTTCTCAACCAATTTTAGAGTTACTTAATTTGCTAGGAAAAAAAAAAAGTCATTATGAGTTAGCATCGACAAAGTAATGACATATTCATTTTGAGATAAATGTAGTGATAAATAGTAACAAGAACGATCCAATCAAATCGCAATTTTCAAATCGAATTTTGTTACAAATCTCTAGAAGTAATAAACCACATTTGCAGCAAGTAAGATTTTGTAACAGATACAAAATAACTGCAGTAGAAAATACTAGCCATCTCAAGTTGCTCCAGTGAGTTAGATCTTATGTTAGTCTTCGAATAATGATTTCTCATTCTAATTTTTTTTCGTTCCTCAGGTTAGAAAAATTTTCGGGTTATTGCATAATAAGCTAGGAAAAGTAGTCATTATGAGTCTATATCGACAAAGCGATAATAACATAATTATTTTAAGATAAATGTGTGGATAAAATGTATCGTTATTTTAGTTAGGTTGACGTGGGCGAAAGTAGAAAATCAATCAGCATTAATCATTTCCTCCAACAACAGCAAACTAGGAAAATGAAAAGTAAATTACACAGGGAAAAAAAAAAGATTAATGAAAGAAAAAAGCATGATTGATGAATAAAACTTGCTAATTACTTAATTAATCATAACTAAGGAACATTCGCAGAGAAAACTACTTTTCCAAGTGGAACGAAATAACTATTTCCTGAGTCATTCCCATTCATTTCAAACTTCTGCCAATGTACTTGAAAGTCGAAACAAAGAAATTTGCGTGAAAAAAAAATATTTTTTTTAAAAAACGATTTAACACATTCGAACTTGACACTTCCGAGTGATATACGACCTTCATTCTGTTATTCTCACGCGAGAGTTGGCAACGCATCACGCATGCGAAACCAGTCTTTTGCCCGGCATGGAACGACACAACTGCTGAATGAAAACAAAAATTGAATCGAATTAGACGTGATTAATGTCAGGCCTTCGTGGAAACAGGAGTAAAGCCTTCAAATTACCACGTCGCCTCCCAAATGCATCCATCTTCTAAAGGTCCAGTCTCCCGCTCTCTTTTCCCAACATATTGATTGATTGATAGATACGGGTTTTATAATGGATAAGCACTCTCTGTTAAGACCGTTCCATCTTGATCAATCCCGTTTCGGTCCGGTTGTTGTTTTTCAGCCGCTTTCTCACTGAAGAAGTGGATACAAAATAACCAAGAAGAGCTCTAATCTTGTGATACATTTTGAAAGGGTAATTACTTGGCGATGAGGCATTAAAATTAAATCTGGCGAAGTGATTATATGCCAAATGGAACATTAAAACTAAATCTGAAGTGGCGTCGGGGTGATACATCAATGACGGAAGCATCCGGCGTCTATTAGATAGTGGAACATGCAATCTTTGATTTATGGGTCGGAAGAACATGGCCTGGAATTGCTATAAATCAAGAGCGCTGACGCATTCATAAGGGCGCTGTGGAATGATGGGATACTAAATAATAGCGTTGGCGTGGAGAATATCCAAAGGGTTATTCTCTGAACACAATAAGGACTTGGCGTGGAATAAATACGGTTAGCTACAAAAACGAAATATGAATACTACAAACTTTTAACCTTTTCATCACCGCGGACCTGTAAACGTTTGATAATTTTGCTGCTGGGGGTAGGGGCGTTGAATGTTTATATTTTATATTATTTTGACTTATTAATTTAAATTTAATTGTATTTAAACATGCCTTCAAAATAAAATACAGTTACACCAAAAAATAAATATAAAGTGATTTAACATTTACTAGAACGTTAAATCAATGTGAACCCTGAGCTTGTTTCTTTGCAATGAGACGGTTCCATCTGGGGGTAATCGGAGACAATGATACATTACAAACATTAAAAAATTTATGTCAGTACCTTCGGGGCCCTTTTTTTTAAATAAATTAAATTTTAATGGAACACAGATCTTCCCTACCTACTCGTCTGGACCCGTGGAATGGTTATGATGGGGTCGAGGTATAACCATTTCAACAAGAAGTGTGGGGTCACTGTTTACGACATATTTTGGCCCAGGGTTGGCAAGAGAAAGTGAATTTTTTTCTTCGTACTATTGTGTTAGCCGTAAAGTGCTGAGGAGCAATCCTCTCTGAAATGCGCTATTCTTGTTACGATAGCAACAGACGGCCTCATACTTTGTGGCGGGAGGAGTTCTTACCGTAGACAAACTATAATTAATAAAATAAGGAATAAATAAATATTTTAGCAGGAAATGAATTTTCCCACAGATACTTTTAATCCAATGGACGCTTCCAATTTCAAGTTTCCCAATAGATTGACAATAAATACGTGGGATAAAAGAAAGTTCACAATAATTTAATTTATTTCAAAGTTAAATTAAATATATTGCAACATTTATAAATATAACTAACAAATAAAGAATAAGTATTTTACCTGGAAATAAATTTTCCCGCCGATGTTTTCAATCGAATGGACACTTCCAATTTCAAGCTTCTTAATAGATTCATAATATATAAGCTGCATAAAAGAAAATTGACTATTACTTAATTTTTTTATCGTGAAAAAACATTGCAACTTTTGAAAATATAACTTACCAAAAATAAATATTTTGGCAGAAAATAAACTTTCCAACAGATGCTTAATTATTATAATGACTAGAACCCGGATTTTTATGACCTTAAAAATCTCAATTAATTGCCCTTAAAAAGTGCAAAAAATGCCCTTTAAAAGTGCAAAAAATGCCCTTAAAAAATGCAAAAAATGCCCTTAAAATTCGAAAATTGCGCTAAAAACGCCTTATGACATGACTTAAATAAAGTAAAAATATTGAACTAAAACAATTTTTTACTCTTTAAAATTATTATGAGTCATTTTAAAAAATATAAAGCAATGCAATACTTGTTCTAGGTTCATTAAAGTTTGAAAAATATGTTTTATATCCTAAAATAACAAAAAAAAAAAAAAAAAAAAAAAAAGGAAAATATATTGACTCTAAAACATTTTCATTTTGTTTAGAAACTTTAATGAATATAACAACTTCCATCTCATAATATTACTAAATATCAGAATTACATTGGATTATTAATTTTTTTTTTAATATTTTGAAATGTAAACGAGCGTCTCTTGTCTGAAAGCTAATTTTTATACCTGAAGAAGCTTCTTTCAACGTCTACTGATGTTATTGGTGCGTACTTGAAAAAGACGGTCTCACTTACTGACAATTCTTCTTCAATTTGAAAAGATGTTGCTTCACCTGTTAATATCCTAGAGATTTTCTTCATAGTTTGGAAGCCAGTGTAATAATGAAAAATGATAAAAAATAATAAAAATTGGAAAAAATTAACAAAAATTTTAAAAAATGCTTTAAAATGCAAAATATGCCCCAAAATTTAAAGAAAAATGCCCTATAAATCTAATAAAATGCTCTAAAGGACAAAAAATGTCCAAAAATGCAAAAAAATGCAAATGTCATCAAAATCCGGGCCTTAATAATGACATATATTATAATATAATATTATAATTAACCGTTATAATAAATATTTTCCAAAATAAAATTTTTGTTACAATTTAAGAAATATACTCCTCCATAAAAGTAAGTTAACCCTAGACAAATAAAAGATAACAGCTACAATAAATATTTTCTGGTTTGAAATGATTGTTTTGCATGAAACCGAATAGTTTTCAGTGTAAATTATCTGTTATAAATCAAAACAAATATTTAACTGTTGGCGGATATTGATTAATTGCGATAGCAAATATTCTACAGCATAAAATATTTGTTTTATATTGAAGGAAATATTTTCTGAATAAAATGGGTAAAATGTTGGTGGAAGTAAATTTTATTGCTATAACAAATATTTTTCAGCATAAAATAGTTATATATTGCATCAATTGAATTAAATGGCTTAACTATTACAACAATTATTTTCTTGTACAAAATGAGTTAGTCGTTGTTAAATATGTGTCAACTGTTAAAATTAATACTTATTGTTAGAGATTCCATATTTTCTGGTGTAAATTATGTTAACTATTTACGAATTATGCCGAATGCTTCAACAAATATTTTACAATTACGAATAGATTTCCTGCTTTAAAAGTATTTTATGTTATAAATTGGGCTAACTGTTACTGAATATAAGTTAACTGTTAAAATTTAAAATTTTTTTTATAGATTTAATCAAATAAAAGTGGGTTTAGCCTTTCTTAAATATGGCTGATAGTTATAACAAATATTTTCCAAAATAAGAAACTTTTTAATAACAATGTATTTTCTTGTATAAAATGGGTTAACTTTTGAAAAATATGTTTGTTACTGTTTGTCTATAGGTCTCCACTTAAAGAATATGACGTCAACAGTAGCATTTTTTCATCATTTTCACAGATGTCATGAAACTGCATTCATGAAGTCACTTTTGAGAATAAGATCAACATTACAATGATATAAATTAGTATTTTGTAATCCTAACAATTTTTATGAACAATATTTGTATATTTATGGACAAAAATATTATCCTAACAGTATTTGTATTCCTAACAATATTTTAACAATATTTATGAATATTTATATGAAAATATTACACACTGGATTTTCGAACACTAAATTTCAGATTTGCTTTGTATGAATGAAACTTTGATATGATTAACATGGAATGTTGCTAACAACGTTTTAAGTAGTTAAATAGTGATTTTTGTTAGTGTAATTTAGGTTTATCTGAAATTAAAAGAAATAATTACAGTACAACTGAGAGCGAGAGATAGAGAGGATGGGAGAGGGAGGGGTGAAGAAAGGGAGACCCAAAAAATTTTCTGATATTACGAAGTTCCTATTTAAAAAGTGATGGCGAAATTGGAATGAACATAGATGTTTTAATACATTAGTGACCACCACTGCATATTATTTTTATATAAAAATAAATCTACTGGAAGAATTTGTCCTGAGATATCTCTAAATGATCAAGTGATGATCTTGAAATTTTTTTTTTTTTCTCAATATTTTTTTGTTGTTGTCCTGAACAATTTTTTGTCGATGAACTTACTGTAGAATTGTGCAAAGGTATTTTTTGTATAATTATATTTTGTCAAAAAAAAAAAAAAATCTATATAAATTCTAGGATAACCCCCTTCTATATCTTTTCAGTTTTGATTTCACAAAAGCCCATATAACTTTTAAATTATTAGATCAATTTACTTGTTTTTAGCCTCGTTCAATTCAGTGTAAAATATACCTCACTTGTCTAGATAGCAACGTTTAAATTTCTTTCTCCATTAACCTACCTCATCAGCAAATTCAAGACTGCAGCGAGAGCTTATCTCGAAAGAAGAGGCAAACGTAAGGTAATTAATTACTCGAATTCGAAACCAAAGCTTTAAAAACAACTTTTGGTTTTCATAAATTTCTTTCCAAAGTATGCTCTCATTTTGTTATTTTTATTTATTTTATTTATTTATTTCATTTATTTATTCATATTAGGATTTAATAACTGGCCTAATAAAGTAAAATTCATCAGAAATTGGTTAGTAAAGTAATAAAGCATTCAGGTCGAATTAAGATAATTTCATTATCAATCAAAAGATTATGTTAAAACGTATAAAGGAAATAAAGAATAGTTTAGAGCACAAATAGCTTTCTAATGATGAAAACTATTCATTTTGAAGCCTCTTCCATATGTTCGAATGTATCTTGTTTTTAAAGTAAATTCCGCAGTCTCTCGAGATCCATTAATGATGCTTATTTTCTCTCGTCTTGGTATAAAAATGTCCATTCCATCATTCCGACAGTTTTTAACCAATCAGAAACAGAAGCCACTCTTTCGGAAAAGATGTCTTTTTCGAATGTCAATCATTTATTCATATCAGCATCCGAGTCATAAACAGAAGAAACGGCTCTCTCGCGACACGAAAAATCTCTTCTTTTCTTCTTTGAGACCTCATCTTGAGCATCTTTCAAATAAAGATTCGGATGGAGTCTCCTCCTCTCCAGATGACGGAGTAAAAGAAGAGATGCGTGGTGCCGACCACCAGCCATCATCCATCCATCAACTGGCTGCCGATCAGTCGCTCTTCCGCATCATTTTTCTATTCCTCCTCCGCATCTTTTCTTTAAAAGTGATGGATGGTCGGAGTCAACGAAATGGACGCGGGCACGTCCAAAGTGAAAGTGAAAAAAGAAGTACGATCCTTAAAAAAAAAGGAAGTTGAAGGGGGGTTGAATTATTCTTCAGCTTCCACCCACTATCTTCTATTTCGTACATGTATAAAAAATGTATTTCCTCAGATTAGAAAATATTCGACTTTTTTGTGGTTTTTGCTCTCAAAGTAATCTTTCATTTCACGCCGCATCATCTGAAAATAAGTTCCATTTTTTTTTTCTTCTTCTTCCAAAGAAAAGAAACGGAAGATCTTTCTTAATATTCATTTTTTGTACTTTTGAAATTTATAGTGGAATATAGACTTCGAAGTTTATTATAGGGAATAGTAGAAAAGTGCTAAATTTTCATCTCGATTTGGGACAAGATTCGTCAAAATTATAGGCCGAAAGTGTGGGACAAAATAATTTTAAAAAGAGAATGCTTTGAAGAAAGAACGTTTTATATGTAGTTCCTCTATCCATCCAGTTGTTCCAGAACTTAACAGCTTCAAAACATTCTATACACTTTAAACGATAGGATGATACGTTTATGTGAAATGTTTTATCGTTACCGAACCTCACGCAAGGTTTTTATGGTTTCAATGTCTTTTTTCTTCCATTTCTTTATTTCAAAATTAATAAAAGATAAACCTTCTGCTTTTGGCTAGATCAATTAAAAGGAATGTTATACTTTAACTAATATTAATTGAAATAAAGTAAATTTCGAGTTTCTGGGTGTGTACTTTTGTTTTGAATTTAACAGGCGAGACTCTTTAAATAAAAATAAGAGAGAAAACTTCTCATATTGTTCTAATAATTTCAAAACACCATCCAATAAATTTAACAACTTTGTTTTAAACCCAAACTTTTTTAAATGAATTCTGCAAAATGTGTTTTCTGGAGCAAATTTGATTTTTTATATTTCATGCATCATGCTAGTGGAAAAAAATATTTTGTATGCTACACGTATCAATAATCATTTTTTTGAAACTTTTACTCGATGCAATCTGGAATAAAATTAATTCTATAATCTGGAATAAAATTGAATCGATAATCTGGAATATAATCTAGCTGGAATATAACCTGGAATCTATCTGGAATATACTTGAATTTAACGAAGTTAACAAATTATTGGAAAATAATTATTTATTATTTTCTACAAAACATTAAATTCTTTTTTTTTTTTTTTTTTTTTTTTTTTTTAAACTTAACCGGACATAATATACCTGGAATATAATTGTTTTTTACATCGAATCTAACAAATAGCTGAAAAATAATTATTTTAATTTTTTAAGTAGTATACTTACCTTGAACATAAAATATATGTTCCAGCCTGGAGTAAAATATTTTTTTATTGTTGAAAAAGCATATGCTTTGTTAGAGTTTCTAATTCTTATAGTACTCTTTGCCATTTTCTTATTATTTATTTTTCTAAAAATGAAAACTCGGTAAAATATATTGCATCAAACATAATTATTATTTTTTTGATATTCTATGTAAAACGAAACTGGAAATAATTATTTTTCATGCTTTAGATAATGTGCAACTGGAATAAAAACTTTTTAAATTCCAGGTATTCCTTATAATTTTTGTATGATTTATAGACAAAATATTATTTTCAATCTTCTTAAATTACCGTAATGCTATTTTACGAAAAGAATGTGCATGCAATTCTATTTAATTGCAATTAATATTTCTTGCTTATTCCTACTCTATGCCACCAGCTTAAAGTAATTACTTTTTTTCTAATATCAGTGATTATTGCTAATTAGGAATTAATACAATTCTTGTCTAATCTGTCTTTAAGTCAGAGGGAAAAAAATAATTCCCTTTCTGACGAAGCAATTATTTGTGAGTTACATAACACGCGACAAAAATTACGGATGAAAAAATAATCAATCTTTTTCCAAACGTGTATTTTTCCGACATGCAAATTTGAATTATGGCGCTAACTCGGGACTATTAATTTTTTTTTACTCAACTTCTTTTTTTCACCGTCAAAACCCTCCATATTATTATCACAATTCTTTTCGCTAATTATTTAACTTTAACAGAGCGTAAATTTCCGATTTTTACGCATCCCATCGCTTTGTTCTTTCTCAGAATTTGTGGATCCTTACAACAACAGATATCTTGCCTTGATTAATTACACAAGTACCAGAGTACAATTAATTTTTAGCATCACCCCTTCTTCGGCCCCTTTTTCCCCTCTAGTATTTATTCCTTTTGCAAAAGAGAACGTTTTCAGGAGATAAAAAAAAAATAAAAAATCATTCTCCCTTTATTCTCTTACCAGATTCAAACCCCGTGCTTACGGATCAATAATATAATTAAAAGCATACCGCTAATTGCGTTCTTATGTCCACATTAATCATCTGTATACCGTTCGTAAAGTGCACTGTTGTTGACTGCTGGATATTATTTTATTCATAAAAATGAAGTCCGAGATTGGCAAGTGTTCGCTTTTGTTTTTAATTAAGCGTTTAAACCGTTTAAACAGTGCTGTTTATCAAAGCGGGAAAATAAATTAGATTTTAATTTTGTTGAATGTTTTTTTTTTTTTTTTTTTTTTTTTTTTTTTAATGTTAAGATTTCACAAACAATGAATGTATCTGTTTTAGTTTATGATTTATTTTAAGTTTCTAATTTTATCAAACCAAAATACGAATTTTTTTTTTTTTTTTTGGTCTATGCTTAAAAAGGTAATTAGACAAATACGTTTGTTTTTAGAAGAAAGAAAAGTTAACTAGGAAAGAATTACTAAAATTTGAATTTATGTACCATTATATTAAAAAGCAACATTTAAACATTCAACAGAAGAAAACAACATTTTTTTCTTCTTCCGAATTTATAAATTCCGTATTCATTAACTATTTTTAGAATGTTAGAAAGAATTCGAAAGAGGATGTTTTGTTTGAACAAAATCTAATTTAAATTTATTTTTTGTTTGCTTTAATTTGTTTTAATCTTTAGATCGTCAAAATAGAAGGAGAAAGGGAGGGAAAAGGAGCATTTTCGAAACCTCATAATTTTTCTAAGGTCGCAAAAGTTGTCAAGTAATAGGAATATCATTCCCAAAATAAAGTGAAACCCGCATTTGCGTTACATGGTGAGGGAAACCACGGAAACCTTCCTCGGTTAGCCTGACGGCAAGGGGACTCTAACCCAAGATCCGTCTACCACTGAGGATGTTTTACATCAGTGCTATGGTCGGTGCGAGCCGGGTGTGGAATTCGAATCGTCCAGATATCGCTGGGATCGAACCCGGGCATGGCTGAAAGACCTTTTATACCAAGACGGAAAAGAACGAACACTGACTGATACAAAAGACATTTCATTCTAGCATTTTTTTCGAGAAAAATAAAATATCTGTGACTATCAAGATTTCCTTTATAATTTTAACTTCTATATAAAACTGCTTCTTTTGTAGGTTAAAAAAGATCTTGCTGAATGGTTTAAAAAAAAAAAAGAATTAGTAAACTCCTCTCGAAAACTAGCTATAACTGAATTGGTATTTCTACCAGACTTTATTCATTTCCTCTCGCTTTCACCCCTGAACCCGGGTCACCTCATTGGGAGGCAAGAGCTCTATCCCCTGAGCCACCACGGCTACCCATATTTCTGTTGGACTGATCAAGAGCTTTGAATATCAGATTCCCCTAATAATCTTATCCAGGAATAATATTTTATTTTATAACCGTCGTTGAAAAGCTGAGTCTTTTTTTTTTTTTTTTTTTTTTTTGCTTTACGACTACTAATATTCAACTCCATAGCCTTGTAATTTTGAACCCAATACGGAAGACAAGGGAACTCCTGGATCAAATATTAGGAGAAATTTGCATTCGTGGAGGACTTTTTGATGGAACTAACCCGTAATTTGTAATTGAGATGAAAACCACGAAAACCTTCCACGGCAAGAAGACACTAACGGTATGACACTAACATAATGGGTTAGTGTCTGACGGCAAGAAGACACTAACCCATGACCCGTCTACCAGTCATGATATTGTACGTCAGCACTGTGGTCGGTGCAAGCCGGATGCTGAACCAGGTATAATATTAAAAAATGTCATGCTCCTGGTATGCACAATAAAGTTATTCTATTCGCATCTGCTGGCATTTTCTGAGCTAGAAGATTAACAGTCAACAGCGCTAAAGTGAGTTACCTTTATTTTTCTCTTTTTAAGTGCCTTATAAAGAAACAATTTTTTCTCCAGATTTTTTAAAGAACTTCAGTTTTTAAAAATTTGTGTTTTCGAAAATGTCTAGTTTTTGAAGAATCACCTAACATTAAATTTTAAAAAAAAAAAAAAAAAAAAAAAAAAAGTTTAGTTCTGTACTATACAGACATTTTAACAACAATTGCAGAAACACTTTCATGACACTAAGCAAACGTAATTGAATAAAATATGCCAGTAAATCATCGCCATATTTGCTCGAGAATTGCAAAGGCAACGTTTAATTGGACAATCTTTTTATAATATAATATTAATATCTCAAAATAGAACATGCTTGCAAATTCAACACTTAATTAAACAACCTTTTTATAATAATATACTGACATTTCCAAATAGAACATGCTAGCTAATGCAACGTTTAATTGAAGCAACCCTTATATAAAATGCATAATTCCAGCTATCCCCGCAAAGCATACTGTCAACGTAAAAAGGTGAAATAAAAAAAAGGGCTCTTTAAGCTGCGAGAAGAATCAAACTTATCACTAATTTAAGTTGAAAGGTGGGAGGGAATTTAGAACGATCCTAAATACCAATAACAAAAACATTAAGAAAAAAAAAAAAAACTATTCCTTCTGAAGCATATTTATATAAATATATCGAAGCTTCGTAACGTACATGATAGATGGCTCAGAAAATCCAACTTAAGACTCATGTAATAAAGCCCCCTTTTCCACAGAATGATCGAAGAAAAAGTAGACCCTGATAAGTAAAAAGCAAAAGACAGCTTTGGAAGAGGAAGGATAAGGAAAAAAAAAAAAAAAAAAAAAAAAAAAAAAAAAAACAGGAGAACAAAAAAAAAAAAAAAGGACAAGAAAAAACAGGAGAAAAAAAAAACAGAGGCTAGCGATTGGTTTGATGGATCACCATTGCTGTTATTTTCCCATCAGTCACCGCGAGAAAGTGATAAATGACTTCCTTCCCATCATCCGGGTACTCCAGGGGTGGAGGCGAAGAGTTATGTAACTTCTATCCCCAAACATTCCCGCTGCTCTATCAATCCTTTGCTGCCGAAGTGGTGTAAATACAAACATTTTCTGCCATAAATATTCTTAGTTGCTAGAATTTTGTACTTTCTAATTTGAACAAATTAATCTTTGCACAATGCCTTATAATAAAATTAAAATAACGTTTTAGAATTGATTGATTGATTGCGCATTGAGCTCCCAATTCCGTCCAAGACAGGATCCTAAAAAGTGGTTGATATCTGAACTTGTAGTGCTTTTCGCAACTGATTCGGGATTTGGGAAAAAACAGATTCGTAACCGATTCCTTGCTCACATGGCCAAAAAAAAAAAAAAAAAAAATTTGCCGGGGTGATTCAGGGAATAGGGAGTTTACCTTCCAACGAAGCGACCCAGGTTCCAATTCTAGCGATGATTGGTTAATTCATTTACTGCTCTCGGCTCGCACTGACCACACTGCTGGCGAAAAATATCCCCAGTTACCTTGCCACCTGGCTATCTTCTGTGCGATGTTTACGTTTACTTCTTTCCTCTTAACATAAATACAAGCTGGATTCTCTCTCTCTCTCTCAAAGAAAATAAATCTCACAAAAAGAAAATCTTGTTTCAAAGCTTGATTCAGGAGTTTCCCTGTAATTTCAAGATAAAAATTCCAAGGCTATGGAGTTGTTCATTGATGCACCCGCAAATCCAATACGGACCGGTTGTTCAGTACAGGTGGGGAAATAATTTTTTTTTCTCCATTTGGAAAAAAAGAGTGCCACGATTAAGACTAAAATGAGTTCAATCAAATGCTGCTCGCATAATCACTGGCTCCACAGAACTGGTGTTATTTAAACGTGATAATTATTAAATGTTATTTAACGTGAACCTTTGAATTTGAGAGGAAACATGATACTTGTTAAACTATACGGTTATGATGGTTATAACTGCACACCCCATTATCTTAGTAATTAGACAGACAGAGATTAAAAAGGAGCAGTTCGTTCTTGTAAATTCCCTTGATGAACCTTTTGAGTCAGAACATTGAGAAACACTTCTTGAGATCAATTTTGAACTCTCTTGAGTGTTCCCTGGAGTCTATTTTGAACCTGAACTCGGAATCCACACTAACAAAAGTAAAAATTTGTCTGATCCCCTACGTCATCTTGCTCTTGAAGTCATAAACTAAATCCCCGAAACTTCTATTTAAATTTGTATTGATGGCAGCAAAGCCGAACATAGCTATAGGGGTAGCGCTTTCTTCATTAAGACCCCTGATTTCTCAAATAGGATTACGATAAGATGCCCGGATTTCTGTTCTGTTTTTCACTCTTAGCTAATCGCCACAGATGGGGCAATCGATGCCATTCAATCTGTAACTACATCCATATATATATCTAGATTTTATTAAGATAGTCGTAATACAATTCGGCACCTATGTAACTAGACTAAAGTGGGCGACAAAACATCTATTTTAATCTTTAATATTCTTAAACAACTTTCCGAACACCGCGGAATCTATTTAGGCAAGGATTATTTGGATACGGTAGGGGCCTCTGATGTGCCATCCACTTTGACCAGCAACAGCTTTGGATAATCCATCAGAAGCACCCCTGGCATAATAGGTAGCTCTAGGTGATGACCTTATCATCAAGGTTGATAGAGTCGTTTAGTCCACTATTTGTGGACTTTCAAGTATTCACTTCAAATGCTTCATCATTATATAAGGACAGAAATTCTTTCGAACGAAAGCCAACTGCATGTCCAAGAGTTTGTGGGTTCGATCCCCGCCGGCCGAAGACTCCCCGTGTAGTAAAGTGACTGATGCCCGTTAAATCGGTCGAGTCGCAAAAGTCCTCCATGTTCCCATAACATATCAATACCTCTGGGGGGACTGGATTGGAGATCGATCGTTCTCTGATTCAGATCAAAATTACGACCTGTGATGAATGAATGGATTAAAGAATGGGTCCGCCCTATAAACGGGTGCGACGTATGAGTGACGTGTGTGTGGCTGAAGTCGGATTCTTGGCCAAAGCATGGCGCCACTGAAATAACAAGAAACGCACACTCTGCCTTAAATTCGCTCGGTTTCACCATGTGGCATAAGAACCACCACCATTATTATTATTATTTTTGCGTCAGGAAACATTACCTCAGGGACCTTATAAGGGAATATTCTGCTGTATTTTTTGCTTGGCGACAGAAGAGATTTTTATTATTTTTTAAGTTTCATTTAACCCGTTGTTAAATAATGTTCCTTCTCGCTGCTAAACATATTTGCCAGACAAGAAATATCCTAAAAACATCGTACAGAATTCTCTTTTTGATTTATATCAGTTCTTGATGCTCTCTTGTCGTTCGATCACCCTATATAGAAAACTTAATGTCACCCCTATTGAAAAATATTCCCGGTATAAAAAAAATTATTCCGGCTTATGAAAAACCGGTACCGGTATGATACCGGAACCAGTATCATACCGAGACCGGTGTTTCATAAGCCGGTATAAAATTTATTCCGGCATGATACCGGAACCAGTATCATACCGGGACCGGTGTTTCATAAGCCAGTATAAAATTTATTCCGGTATGATACCGGAAACAGTATCATACCGGGACTGATGCCGGTTATCAGTTTGTAAACAAAAGTAGCTTTAGAATAGAGGTTTCAGAAACTCTTATAGGCATCTTCATAACACAAGCCTGTGACCATATCTGCCACACTCTGAAATCTTTGTCCACAATTTTTATCCTTAGCAGAGGGGCTAGGCTCCCCCGCTGAAAACCTGCATTTTACCGTAGAACAGTTCAACGAGGACCGATACCACACACCTTCAGTCCTTTCGCAGGGTAATCAAGTAGTGAACCATCTGATCACTGGCTACAGTGAGACACTTTTTGAAGCTATGTGGCGAAGGTTCGTCAAAAATTATTCTTCAGCAATCTTGCCAGGCACATAAAAACACTTAAATAGAATGCAATTCATGTACACCCGAGCTTTCGCAATCACTCTGAAGTAATACTGCAGATTCATTGATTACAGTAAGAATTCCATATTTTGGTGTGAATTTCTTTCTTAGCCGTTGATGAACAAATCAAATTTCGACTATATACTTTTAGATAGCAATTTTAATCGCAGCCCAGAAAGCAAGAGAATTCCTAGAATCAGCACTTAGACCAATTTGCCTAAGTGCTAAATCTTAGTGGGGATGTTTGAGTGAAACTAGCCCATGTTTGCAAAAGAGGTAAACTACGAAGACCTCCCATGGTCGACCAGAGTAAACAAGCAGTTTATCACATCCATCTACTATTCGGGATATTTTTCGTCTGCATTGTGGTTAGTGCAAGCCGGGAGCAATATTTAGTTTCAACCAGATATCACAAGGAGTCAAACCTGGAAAGTCCCAGTGGGCGCTCTATCTATGATGATATCAGAGCTAAACATTCAACTTTGGCAAACACTCTTAATTGAGTTATTATCCATTAAACATGCCTTGCTGATAAGAAATTGTGAGTTTTTTAAGGTTTCAATACATATTAAGAACAATTTATTGAAATCTCCTTTTTATGAGATGTTGAAGTCTGTACATTTGGTACAGTGGCGAAATTGGGTAACGCATTAGATGCTTTTATTGAACTTTGAGACCAACAACAGAAACCTGGAACTTTATACGTGATTAATATGTCTTGTAAAGCATTATATACAATTTCCTGAACCTTGAGTCGAACAGCAAACAGCAGGAACTTCATGTATGATCAATATATCTTGTGACGCATTACATTTACTAAACACTGGAATCGAACAGCAGGAACTTTAAACATGATCAATCTATCTTGTGACGCATTAGATGTATTTACTGGATCGTGAATTGAACAGACGTTTAGAACTTCATGTATGATCAATACATCTTGTAACGCATTACATTTACTGAACACAGGAATCGAACAGCAGGAACTTTGAGCATGATCAATCTATCTTGTGACGCATTAGATGAAATTACTGGACCGTGAATTGAACAGACGTTTAGAACTTCATGTATGATCAATATATCTTGTAACGCATCGTACCTGAAGCTTGAGTTGAGCAGCAGGAAATTTGTGCATGAGCAATTCATAAATAGTTAATTTTTCTATATTCATTAAAATTTAAATAATTTTGTTCTATTATTATTTTTTAAGGGTGTAAATGAAACCTTAAATAAATGATCAGTGTAAGGGTTTTACCTACAAATTGAAGCAAATTGACATGCGCTCAAAGTAAAATAAACTAATACCGATAATGTACAAAAATTAAAATTTAATGAAATAATTTCTTTTATTGTGCTTTTTTATTGCAAAGGAAAAAGTTTTAAAAAAATCAATGAAATTTTTATTTGAGTAAAGTAATCGAGAAGTATTTGCCGCGGTGAATTTTATAATAACGGAGTGATTCGTCGAATTTTTGAAATTCCGTTTTTCATCTGTGCAAACAGATGCTTTTATAACTCGAAAACATCATCTCGATGGGGAAAAAAATTCCTAGCTCTTCCCTGCAAAGCCTCTAGGGAATTTTGTGGGGATTTGGCGTGACATAAAACGGGTCTCGAGAGTTTTGAAAAATTAAAAGAGAAAACTCCGCACCGCGTTTAAAGCCTTAAAAAATCACGGTATCCATTCGAATTTCAAGAGGCATCCATCAAAATTCTTTCTACCCGCTGGCTGATAAGTAAGAAATTTTGGCGATGGAAAATGAATACTATTTTTACTTGGCATTCAGTCAAATTCCGCTTTAAAACCCGATTAACAAACATGTTATATTTCATTTCTAACATTTGTTTGGTAGGAAAATATTTTTTATCATTGTGCTTATTTCTCTACTCTTAGAATATTTCAATATATAGTGCGTAATTCCACCCTTTTTTTTTTTAAAAAAAAAAAAGTTATTATTGCTATGCTACTTTAAAATAATGCAATAACTAAAATACATCTCTTTCGCGATTATATCTCGTCCATATGATATCGTCTTTATGGAATCTAATTATCCTACATTTGCCAGTTAGTTACTGCAAAATAATAATAATAATAATAAATAGTGCGTGGAGTCCCTCCGCGCGGAAGAAGTGAAACTTGGTAATGTGGAAATGAAAATAGGAAGGGGTAGAAATTAATCTTTAGTGAAATCATATTGTTTCTTTAAGACAAACTTTATTAACATTGCTTACAATTCACAATTGATCGCATCTTTTAATTATCATTTTCTACGCGCATGCGTTCGAGTGCCACGCTTTCACTCTCGCTCTGTCTCTTTCTATTCCCCCTCCCCAGGAGCGTTGAACGTTTGACGCAACAGTGCTTTCATACCCCCTCCATGGTAGCGTTAAACGTTTAACGCAACCTTGTTGGAAGTCGCATTAGAAGTTTCACTTATAAAATAATAACCGGCAAAAATAAAATAAAAAAACATAGAAAAATAAGTATCTAAAGCAGAGTATCTATGTGCATCAAAGTATTTTTTTAATTGTATTTAATCAAAAAAAAAAAATACTTATTAACTTTTTAAATACAATACTTTGTTTCATTTAAAAAAATTTTTGCTTTGTTAAAAAATAATAATAATAAAATATACATATAAAAAAATTATAATAAGAAATCAGCTTATTTCTAAACGTTCTAAATTTCAGTAAGGTATTCTTGGCGAATTTAAAAAAAATATCGCTTTGTTTTCTTTAACCCCAATATTACCTACTATGTTTTTCTCTTACCTCGTGCGCTCAACGAACGTAAAGAGAAATCTAGTTTCCATGACAACGGTAGCGTTAAACGTTTAACGCAACCTTGTTGGAAGTCGCATAAGAAGTTTCACTTCAATAATAATAATAAGTTTTTTTAAAAAGGGCAGCACTTTAAATAAGTACCTAAGCATGCGTTTTTCAGTGTTTAACTGGCGTAATTTTTAAATATAACCATAGGAATATGGTTACGTTTACGAACCATAAATGCTGAACCTAAAACTCATCCCTACAATATCTAATCTAGTAACTAAAATATGTCTTTGTTGCAATGATATCTAATCTCTGTGAAATTGTCTCGAAATTAATAAATATCGATTAATCGATATAATCTGTGAAATTAATAAATATCGATTTATTCGATTTATTGTCTCAATGATGTCTAGTTAACAAACATATTCAAGTTCCTACAATAAATAAACTTAGATTTTTAAAAGGGGACGCACTTGAAGTTGAACACTACGATAGTTTCTTGCAAGCATCTACCTTTTCTTAAGTCTATTCAAAAATTTGAAAAGACGCTATGTTTTTTAAAAGATATGGTTACTAAAATACGATTCTGTTTTCATGACATCTAATAACCACTAATACACTAAATTCTCTTAATCCCCCCCCCCACGCAAAGTTTTTTTTTTTGTAACACCGATATTACAAGTCAGCGATATGAATTTAATGATGCGTATACGTGGTAAGCATGTGTACTTTCAAATGTACGTGGTAAGCATGTGCACGTGGTAAGCATATACACAAATGAACTTTTTTAAAAGGTGCAGCACCCAAACATTCGTTTTTTCAAAATTAACTTTACCCTTTCGCAATTTTAAAAACGTAACCTACTTTAATTTGGACAATTACTTTAAAATAAATTACATGCCATTTTCCACTTCAAAGAAAAAAAAAGCAAATAATATATAACTCTTCTCTTTTTGTAGAACGTTTATATTTATTTTAATTAACCTGTCTGTCACACTATTAATTAGCTCTTAATAGACTTTTTACTCTGCATTATTTACGTAACAAGTTTTCAGGGATTTTTATCGTTGGCCTTTTATAGAAATGACTCCAAGCCATGGCAATAAGTATTGTGAAAACACTATTAAAATTTCACGAACACTTTTCATCCATCATAAACAAAGTATCTTTAAAAAAATGGTGCTGCCCAAAAAGTCAATAGAAATAAATTTAATAGCTGCTTTGTAATGACATATTTTGAGGGGTAAATAAAGCCTCCTTGGAGACAGCCTTTACGAAAAAAACCATTAAAACTAAAAAAGAAAGAAAAAAACTTTCTCTTCAAAAGTAATTAACCGCAGCCATAACAAAAGAAATAATTCACCATTCAAACATAAAGATGTCTGACAGTAGGGGGTTCGTAAAAAGAAAACAAACAAAACCAGAAGCTGGATGTTAAAATCTAAATCACACATAAATGTGAAGGTGACAGTTTGACAATAGCAATACATTCAGTGCGGGGCTTCGAACGTTGAATTTTATCTTTAATCGTGGTATTGCCATTTGAATGGAAAATGACAGACCCTATTTCGGTGCTGTTGCTGTCACTAATGAATCATGAAAATAAGAAATAAAATGACCGCCAAGTTTCTTTCCGCGGTTTTTCGAAGGGTATAATAATAATTGACGCCTTTAGAATTGAGTGACTTTTGACTGTGGGAAGAGTGCCTGTTTTTAAAGGTTAGAATATTAAAAGTTTATTGCTTCTGATGCATTAACATGGAACTCGAAATTAAGTACTCGTTCGTAAAATTTCTACTTTTAAATTATTTTTTGCATAATTTGCCGAAGTTATGAAAAAAAATAGAAAAAAGTTGTACTTTTAATTTTAAATATCTATATCTATGCACAAAATATGTACGCACAAAATTTTTTTTCTCTCAGATATAAAATCCAAAATGATCAGCGATTTGAAAAAAAAATTTAAATGAAATGGAACATACTGTTTTCTGCGTTTTTCTTAAGAAATTAGATTACTCACTCACTTAAAACTACAAAATTAGTAACAAAGTTTGTCACCAGATGGAGCTTCTAGCTGGGAAGAAATAAAGAACTATTTTAAGAACAACTATCATTTAAAGCAATAGTGTAGCGCTGTATGAAGGCAAAATAAACAGACGCCCGAGAAAATTTTACAGTTGAAATAGTGGATGATGAAGCAAAAAAAAAAAAAAAAAAAATAGTCTTAAACTTTCCCTAGCGATCAGCACCATCTATCAACTAACCTTGCAACTAATTGTTTAAATTTGGTAAGACTGAAAATCTGGTTTTCTTAAGTAGAGCGCAACAATTTTATATTTTTTTTAATGATGTTTCAAATCGTCGGTCATTTGCAAGAGCCCATCTTGGATCTATAACAGAATGATATCTAATGCAAGAAAAGCTTGTTACTTATAAAGGTCTGTTATTAAAAATAGCGGTTGTTATGATTCGATTATGTTGTTAAAAACTTTTATTTATTATTTATTTATTTTTTGTTTGATTTGTTTTCTGTTTTGTTCAAACTTTTGTGTACTGCTTAGTTTGAACAAGTTTGATTTTGTCTATGCATGACGGAATTGTTAGAGACTTCAGCTTTCAGCTTATTATAACTGTAATGTCTTAGTATATCTCAACCAAAGAAATTGATGGAGGGACTGACTACATTTTATCCAATTAGAAAACGCCGATAGTTGAATTGTTATTCTAGTTTTAATCTTGATGGAAACGCATAGCTGCTACTAATCTTCTAATATGGAACAATGAATCTGATCAAATGTTCTATCAATCAATCCGTTTTGAATCAAAAGTAGGTACAAACAATTGATAAACTATGACAAGAATTGTCACTCTGGAACAAGTACTAAGTACCTAGCATTCTTCCAAGGGATTTTTTTCTGATAGTGCAGGAGTGCCACGCAATTTGATTCCCGGCCAAATGACGTAGTCAGCATCTGACGTTGTAACAACAGCTTCCTCATCTTTCACATTGCTCCAACAGGGAAACTTTCAGCTATTAGAGATTCAGAGAGCATCTTTTTACTCGTATCTTGGCATACAAAGATTACAATAGATGTAGGCCTACGCTCGTACACGCAGACAGTACTCATGAGTTAAACCTGCATTCTCCTGCCTCCTTTTGTGACCATATTTTGCGAATTGGGGTCATTTAAATTATACGAAATCATTAATTTCAGCAATCTTGAATCCTCCTACAGCCTTGCCAACAACAATGAGTAAATCACTAACACCCTCCCTTGTTACGAAAGAAATTTGCATCTTCTTGGTTTTTGCTTTAACTTTTACTGAAATAAGCAAAATTTAGGATTAAATTTAAATAAAAGATAGCTTTGCAGAAATTAAAATTTGCGTTTTAAATAATTTTATAAAATTTGGAGCAGAATGTTCACGAAGAATATTTTGTTTTAGGAACTCCTAATCACTGGGACTTTTTTTTTTTCTTTTCTCAAATTCAACTTTACTTCCAAATTTGATTTTTTTTCCCGCGAGGAATTGTTTGTTGTATTTTTATTTACATTTTCAAGAAAATTTTAAAAATAATGGAATTTTAATGTCATACTTAAGCATTGCTCATTCTCTCCTTTGTGAGAAAAAATAAGAAAAATGAAAGCACCCTCCCCCCATAAGGTGCCTTACATAATATTTAATAGCTGCCCATCGTATTTTGTGGTACAACAAGTGAAATCCATCTAATAAAAATAGACTTATTCAGAGAAAGTTTTATGTTTGATTCCAAAACTTGATTAATAGTAAACACTAATTAGATAGCTTGCTTAATTTTTTGAATTGTTGTTATTGCTTTTAAGCCGCTCTCCTGCTTATCACGAGTTAATGCGGGTATATCAGGTATATTGCAAATATTTATTATCCCGAGAAAACTCAGACGTATCAGAATTTGTCAGTACGTTTTGTTTTGTCACGATTTTACTCGGCCGAAAGAAAAAGAAAAATCGGCTATTATTAAAAATTTGCCACGTTTTATTCGGGAGTCTAGCTGTTGGATTGTGGGACTGCACACGTGATTTGTGCGATTGTATATACGATGGTTGCTGAAAGAAAAAAATGGCGTAACACTTCACTGGCGTTTGAAAAGTATCACTTTCTGCTGCATCTTTTTTTAAAAACTATCATAATATTTAAATTTTTTTTTCAATTTGCCCGAGATAACTCGGGATAGTAAACTGATAGTAAATTAAATGCTTTTACACATAAAAAAAAAAAAAAACTAAAATATCAACTAAAAACGTGTGTATTATGCTTTGTCTTAATTCCTTGTACTTATTAGTAAAATTAAAAAAAAATATGATGATTTTTTATTCAAAAAAAAAAAAAAAAAAAAAAAACTGGTTAGGGAAGAATACGTGAAAATACGATAATTAAATAAAAAGTTATTCCTGGTGTGCACTTCTTTATCTTACTTAGTGCACAACTATGCATGATGACCTTTAAAACAGAGGAGCATGTTTTTCTTCAAACTGTATAAATAAACAACCCAAACATAATTATAAATAAGAACTCATTTTTGTAAAGATACAATTTTTGCTACATTCTAAAGCTTAATTTTATCATCCCCATCCCATTAGGTACATTAATCAAACAATTCAGCCTCAGACCTCATATTAACTTGTATACACAACATATTGACGAATGCGGTAATTTACATACAAATTGAAAAACGTATTTTTTTTTACACTCCCCTTTTTGCTTATTATCCTTTTCATATTTCACTCCATCATAATATTTTGAAGGATAAAAAAAAAAAAAAAAACTTTTTTCCCTTTTTTTTATTCTAATTTTTAGGCTCTAAAAAAGGAGTATTAATTTTTTTTACCCACATTAAAAAAAATGAAGGCATTGTGTTAAGGGAGACGTTGTTAAAAAAAAATAATGCCTGAGACTAAATAATTGCTAAAAAATTAAATCTCATAAATTTACAACCTGCCCAGAAAAGTTGGGGAGTAATTTATTTGTTGGAAAACTAATTAAATTGGCGTGTTAAAGCAATCAATCTTCCCAAGTTTTCAATTTTTATAAAATAAAAAAAAAAAAAGAGATTGTTTATTTTTAACGTTTATTTCGGAGAGGTTGTGTATTTAGTAATATACTTTAATGAAACTATTTACTCCTCATGTTGCATGAAAAGAGTGTTTTGTTTTAAAAATGTTTCTCATTTTATTACCATATTTTAATATAAAAGCTCTCATTAATTAAACAAAATGATCTTATACTGTAATAAAGAATGAGCTCGTTTCTAATACTTTGTTGATTACGTAGAGTGTTTAAATAAATTTGAGTATAAATTGTAACAAAATCAATGCTAGATGTGTACAATTCTAAATTTTATTGTGAAGTTTGTCAAGAATAGAAGAATTATAAAATGGAATTTGAAAAGTATTGATTCTTTATTGAAAATATATTTCTGTTGCATTTAGGCAATTACTTATTATGGCCTAATTCGGGTGCGGGATTACGAATCTGAAATTAGATTTGCTCCTAAAGTTACAAATTTTTTTAAATATCATTTTTGTTTATTTTTTAATTTATTAATGTTTTAGTTTATTAATGTTTAAGTTTAAACGTTATTTATAGCAGAGGGTCGTATAAATGTTGAGATTAACTTCTAGGGTAGTTAGGGCACATCAGGGTTAAAATTGCATAGACACTCATACCCGGAAATGTCGCGAACGCTGCTCAGGACATTTCCCTATTATGACCTGCTCAGATGCACACGGAGAAACAGCTCATAATAGGGAAACACCTCTAGTGGGGTATGACAACACTTCCGGGTATGGGTTTCTATACAATTTTAATTCTGATGGCGTGCCCAATTCCCCTAAAGGTTTGTCGCCACATTTATGCGACGGGACGCTTTCTTATTATGGCCTGTTTAGAAACATACCAAGAATTAGTTCATTATAGGAGAGCACCCCTAGCGGCGTATAACGACATTTCCGAGCGTGGTTTTCCGTATAATTTTAATTTTGATGATGTACCCTAACTCACTTAGAAATTTGACGCAATGTTTATGTGATCCCTTGATATATTTATAACATTTTTAAACTTTAAAAAACAAAACAAGATAAAAAATAAATAAACAAATAATATATAAAAGAAAATTGTAATCTCTTTATTACGATTACTGGTTACCCTTTGGTCAAATGCTTTTTTTTTTCTGGTTTGATCCGATAAACGCCACAACATTTCAAATTGTGGGTTGCAAAAACTGTCTCAATTAATGTTTCTCGTCGGATTGGTTTTCAAATCCTGGCTATATACGTGTTTCAAGATGCCACAAAATACTTTTCCTTCTTCAGTATTCATATTTATATTAAAATCACCGTCAAGACAGTAATTCTAAGTTAATAATAAAAAGAATATATAATATCAAAAATTATTATCATGTAAATACAAAAAGAATGACTGCTGGTGAAAATAAAAAGAAAAAAAGAATACTAAAAAAATTATCAAACAGCAGCGGTAGCCAGAGCAACGCATGTAATGACGACGCATGTGCACTGTTCACTATTACTCTTGAACACATTTGAAAATTGTGATGACGTCCAAATAAAGTGCGCACGATATCAAACCCAAAACAAGACCCATTTTGACAATGGGTAATAAACTAAAAATCTCATTTAAAAAACTGTAGTTTGAAGAGAGAAGCCGACTGCAGATTTGAAATCAACGATACAAATGTATTTAAGATACATTAAAAAAACATGAATGCAAAACTATATAGTTTTGTAACCGCTAACAACTAATATGGTTTTAATACTGTAAAAATGAAACTTTTTTGGAAATTGGAGTTAGACTTTTCGTTAGGTAATGAACATTGAAGCTGTGTTGACGTTGAATTGTGCCAAATGATTGTAGCATAATTAGTGTAATTGTGTATCGTGGAATGTAGCATAATTATTTTTTCTGAGATAGCCATCTATCGTGAGAGATTGAAAAATTAAACTTATTTTGTGTTAAGCAGTGCTATCATCTATTTGTGACTGAGAGTTTTGTGTTCTAAAAGTCCAGAGTCACCAATTGGAGAGTGCCAGTGCACTGAAAACTCTTCGAGTGCTGCAGGAATAGAGGAAACATTCTAGTGTCGACTCTGAGATTCGAGCCCCTGTTCAGCTGGTCAGCAGACATGGGATCTAGTATGCACCCAGCCGCAAGGAACTAAGTGGCCTCATAAGGTTGACCTAATTGGTGCACACTAAATTCTGAGTGTTTAAACGTATTACGTGAAAGCAATCAATAACCGATTTTTCTCGCAGTTGGCAGTTTGAACACCATCTTTTTTATGGTTATTTGACTGTTTTTCTTTGACTATAATAAAATAATAATTAAATGAACTATAAATTAACCATTTTTACCCAAGAAGTTTCTAGTAGCGTGCATTTACATCAATGCTTTCAAGAATTCATAAAAAATAAAGCATTTAGTGGTATTTATATGATTAAATGATCGAAGTGTATGTTAGTTTTGTTACTACAATTAAATTTCTCCTACAACTGGAGGAACGTTGATAGAACATTTACCGGTTACCAATGTGAAAGTTGTAGACTCCGACAATAAATTAATCGATAGCGTAACAAAAATTAAGGCAAGCTAGGTTTGTTTAATTTTTCTATGACTTAAAGACTTTACCACACTTTTCTATAATACATATTTTTTTAAAAAATTGTTTAGATGTCGTGGTGGGTTAATCATTGCATATCAAATTTATTTTAACAAATCGAAAAACATAATATTTGTTACCTCAATAAAAATATTCAAGAAAAATGTCTCATTGAAATGAGAAGAATTACTCTGCGGGCCACTCTGCAATTTTCAATTCCTTTGAAAGCTTTTGCAAAATGCTTTCTTCGCATTTTTTTTATGACTATCCACTTTTGAATAGTATTTTAATTATCACTCTCGAGACCTTTATCGATATATACATATATATATATATATATATATATATATATATATATATATATATATATATATATATATATATATATATATATATATACAACAAAATAAAAAAAAAACACGAAAAAAATTAAGATTCTAATAAGGAAGAAATTAAATTCTTTTTCTTTCCCCAGTTGTTTGTTATTTTATTATTATTATTTTTCTTTTTCCCCTTCTTTCTTTTGTCTGTAATTTACTTTTGTTTTATCTTCATTTTGAACTTATCTTATATATATATATATGTATATATATATGTATATATATATATATAATATATATATATAATATATATATATATATATATATCGACTTCATAAAAAATAATGATATATAAATGAATGATAAACAGTCATGGGGTTGGTGAGCCTTGTTATAAAAAAATGTTATTCATAACAAGATTATCGTGCAAAATATTCTAATTAATGCTTATGACAATTGCATATTAGTATTATGCACTTGCATTATGACAAGTGCATTATAAGTATTATTTCAAACATATTTGCTACAGGAAATGAGAATGCAAAATTTTCGTAATTTCAGCATTAGAAACACAGGCCGAAAGAATTACAACTCGACAATCACGAACGCGAAAAGCAGAATGCATATTTAAACATCAATTAAAAAATTTGAATACGATATTCGGAATAAATGATCAAATTCCAAGCAACTATTATGTATTAAAATCTAATTTGCATCCCATATTAAAGAACGACTTCTAAATAAACAGAATAAATTCAGTCTGCTAGCATCGGATTAGATCCAAGAGCGGAAGAAAACAGCTAGGTGAGTGTGATTAATAAGATTGTGCGCTTCTGCAAGTTCATTAGCGACCTATGATCACTTAATGAAACCCAATTACCCTAACGACGATTCCTCCGCAACCCTGCATGTGGCAGGGTTGCTAGAATGTTGCTCTTTAACGACATGCGGGCGACGAGGCAATTTATGTTATTGCCGCCAAAGGAGAAGAGATGCATAATTGGCGATTAACTTGAAACGACTATTGTCGAGAATTAACTTCTAAGTTGAAATGCGATAATTACTCTAGTCAATACCACAACTTTGCGCGAAGATTTCATGGCAACTTTAGATATTTTCTCGGTGCTGAATCAGGGCTCAAATAAGAGGAAGCTATACAGCAGGAGATACTTTTCATGGCGATTTCTGCTTCAGCTCCATTTGCATTTAAAATTTCGAAGTTTAGAGGAAAGTGAGTTCAGACAAATCTAGAGTAGTTTTATATGCTGAAACAATGTTTTCTAATATCAAAATGCAAAGTAATTACTGTATGATTTTTTTTGTACATACGGTAAGGAGAATTCAACATAATTCATAAGAGAATTTATTCATAAAGAGTCTCTACCGTGAGCCTTCTTAACTCAAAATAAAGAGTTGAGGTTAAAAAAAAAAAAAAAAGAAAAAAGCTTTTATAGCTATAATTCGTTAGTATAATTTGTCAGAATTTCGATATTTAAAATTTTTTTTCCAGCGTTTCTAACTTCATTGTTTGTTTTAAGCTTATCCAAACTTTAAAATTTTAAAATATTTTCATAGGGTAAAGATAATTTGTTGTAAAGGGTCTCTACCATAAGTCTTCTTACCTCAAAAAAAAAAAAAAAAAAAAAAAAACTGTGCTTTTTAAAAAGGGGGAAAAAAAACTGCTGTAACCATAATTTGTTGGCATATTGATGTTGTGAATGTGTGAATTTTTTAAATTTTTTTTTTAGCTTTTCTAACTTCATTGCTTACTTTAGGTTTGTATGCACTCACTTCTTCTGACTTATAAAAATGTAAATAATTTTCATAGGGAAAAGAGAATTTGTCATAAAGGGAATTTGTCTGAGTTATTAGAGCCAGTTGGCTCTAATAACTCTAATAACCCACTTTTTCCTGATACTTAATAAGCCTGTGACTGATATGGATAGGCTCTTTTCATTAGAAAAACAACTTTGCAAATAAATTTTTTTTTGCTTGGATTAAATTATATTTTTAATAAAAATTTCATATTATTAATAATCTTCGAATATAAAAAGTTAATTTGTCAATACAAAAATAATATGAATATGTGACAAAATTTGGTGAAACATACTTACTGAAAAGAACTAAATTTTTAAAAATATTTTATTAAAAATATTTAAAAAATATTTTAAAAATATTAAAAATATAAGGCAAAATACATTTAACATATACATCACAACTTTGAAATTGTTTTAGAACTCTCTTTCCACATGAATCTTTCCATCACAAATTAATGCATTCTGGAGGATTAAAATTTTTAACTGGAAACATTAAACGTTTGAATGAAAATTCTGTTTTAAAGAATCATATTGATATATTTTTATCATTGAACGATTTTCTGGAGAAAAAAAAATTATTTGAAAAAGTGACCGGTTGTTAGAGTCGCCACTTTTGTTTATTGATTCGCCACGTGACGAGTGGCTGATTCCAGGTCTATATATAAGAACTTGATAAGATATCCTTTGATAACTTTATATAACTACATATTAATTACATTAAACATGAATGATTCGAAACTAAATTTAAAAAAATGTTTTAAGTGAATTTAACTATCACAAAATTTTTCACTCCCTGAGCATTCTTTTTGAATTAACTCTAAATTGTAAAACAATAGAGCTTCCCTTTAAGTTAGATTATTGGACCAAACATACTAAATTAAACAAAAATGCCCCAATCGAATTCAAAAAAAAGATTTCTTTTCAGATTACACATTTTATTTTGAAGTAAGAGGGCCACTGACTGAAAATGTAAATTTTAAATTCTACTTTGATAGGAAATAATAATCCTATGTTATTCCTTAAATTTCCCAACATTTAAAAGCAAAATTGAATGCAATTGAGTTTTAAGCCGAATATGTTTTCTGTACAAAATGATGTATACACGAGGGCTGTTTTTTAAGTAAGAGCCTATTTTTTTGTGCAGTAATAGGAGATGCTTGCGTCGCAACGAGTGCTTGCGTCGTGCCCCAGCATTCCTTGGGAACAACTCTGCTCAGATACAGCTGTGTAGGTTACCTGTACGGTCAGCTCTGTGTCTGTAAAATGTTCAAGCTTAACAAATCGCCAGCCTTGTACGAGGTGATGCTTTTTTAGTCAGCAAGAAAACTGTTTGCTGCATCACCGGCAGATTTGTGACATCCATCCATCGATCCATCTATTTGTACTCCATCACAATGACTCTCTCCGCAGCTCAGTCCCGAAGTCTTTTGGATGGAAAGTTTTGGACCTCCCCGCAATAAAGCCCAGACCTTGCGCTAACTAATTTTCATTTTTTCGGATTTCTCAAACATTATTTTGGCGTTAAGCAGTCCAACGATGACGAAGACGTTGAAACGGTCGTGACCTCTTGGTTATCGGAGCAGGTGGCAAGTTACTATGAAGTCTAGTCTAAATCTAGTAGTAAGGTTTGATAAGTGTTGAATCAAACTTGCCAACTATTTTGAAAAAAAAAAAAAAAAAAAAGAAAAGAGAGAGAGAGAGAGAAACGTATGTAGAATCAAGAAATAAGTCTACTTCATGAAAACTTTCTTTCGTTAGGTTTTTATTTTCAAACTACCCTTACTTAAAAAACAACCCTCGTATAACGACACATTGTGCATCGTTGTTCAAAGTGATATACCGATATCCTTATTCCAAAAAAATGTCTACCAGAATAAGATTTCCATTAGCTTTAAAATGTTCCAGGACATAAAGTGCTCTTCATTTTTTTTTTTTTTTCTATTTTAAAATTTTCAGTAATATTTTTTTTCAATTTCCATTCATGTATGTCAATAATTCTGCTGTGCTCCACACCCTACAATTCCGTCAGAAAAGAATTTTTTTTTTCTCTTTGACGGGAATATGCCTTACATCTCTTTGGCGAAAGTATATCACTAAACGAAAATAAAACGTAAAAAAAAAAAATCTAATCTTCTATTTATAATAACTCATAAAAATGATAAACAATGGTAGCGGGGAGTTTATTTCACTTCTAATGGCTATCCTAAATCTCTCCAGAGCAGTATTTGGAACCGACATAAGGAAATGCATCGTTTAGTGTGGCAAAATGCATTTTCATTTCCCTATTTTTTTCTTCTTCCATCCAGTTACCCATTTTGCTACAAAACATTTAAGGGATAGACAGAGATAGAGCTCCTGTGTTTTAAGGAGGGGGGGATTGCAGTTTACCACCCTGCGATCCCCCGGGCGGTAAACACATGTTTCAAAAGCTGACGCGGTTTATAACAAATCACCCCTTTCTTGATTTTTGACGTTTTAAATCTATGATTCCAAAGCGCGCGTATAATTAGGGCCCTGGCGCTAGGGCGGGTGAGTAGGGCGGCTGCGTGCGAATTTTCTTGGTCGGCTGGCACAGGAACACGCGAAGTAGGCATTAGGGAGAGGGGGCATTGTTTCATTTGTGCTAGCTACCAGCAGCACGTCGTAAATCATGAGTATGAACAAAGCGCTAACAATGAAATGGGGAAGGTTGTGGATGACAAATGCTTTTACCGCTCATCTTCTGACAGAAGGGGAAAAGAAATATGCTTTTCGGAGATATATTATTTCGAGCTCTTTCGGTAAATGATGAACTCGAAATATGCGGTCTGGCTCCTGTGTTGGATGTTCATTTTTTATATAACTTCTCTTTTCCCTTTATGGGATTGCATATGAAAGTGGAACGCTCTCTCTCTCTCGATTGGAATGAGAAATGCCTTCTGCTTGGAAGAAAGAAAAAAAAAGAGTTACAAAATATATAGACGTTCAGAATATGAAATTGAAACTTTGTTTTTAAATTTTTAAAGAAATCGTTGAGCAATTTGTGCCTTTATACTAATCAAAGACCGCTTTTTACATTATTTTTTAACAGTCGATGAACAGCCGACCCATTTTTGAATTTATGACAATCATTGCTCGACTTCGTAGCCTGGTATTTTTGAACCCAATCCAGAAGACCACCCTGGATGGAACTAACTCGCGATTGCATTGCACATAGAGGAAAACCGCGAAAACCTGCCATGGTTAGCCAGATGGCTAGGGGATTCTAATGATTCATGATCCGTCTACTACTGAGGATAATTTACGTCAGCACTGTGGTCGGTGCAAGCCGGGTGCGGAATTCGTATCGCCCAGCCTATCGCCGCGATTCGAAACCGGTTCACCTTATTGAAACGCGAACGCTCTTTTTTTCTGGGCCATTGCGGCTCCGATCATTGTTCAACTTCGTAGATTCGTAATTTTGAGTCCAATCCAGAAGACAAGGGAACTAACTAGCTTTCGTGGGGGACTTTTTGATTGAACTAACCCGCATTGCATTACATGGAGAGGAAAACCACGAAAACCTCCCATGGTTATTCTAACGGCAAAGGAATTTTAACGCATGATCCGTCTACCACTGAGGATATTTTTTGTCGGCTCTGCGGTCAGTGCGAGCTGGGTGTGGAATTTAAATCAACCAGTCATCGCTGAGATACGAATATCCTGTTGGGAGGCTAGCGCTCTATCCCCTGTGCCACCATGGCTCTCGCTTATTGGCTCGAGCTGGGTGTGGAATTTAAATCAACCAGTCATCGCTGAGATACGAATATCCTGTTGGGAGGCTAGCGCTCTATCCCCTGTGCCACCATGGCTCTCGCTTTTAATTGTAAAATTTTTATCCTTAATAGCTATCAACAGGTTGGAATGACCTGAGTATGCATTACTGTTGGGTGGGTAGTTAAGAAGACGCTATACTACGGGAGAAATTTTTCATAGGAAATTTTATTCCATTTCCATTCGTGTATAGAAATTTAAAGTTTAGAGAAAATTAAAGAGTAAGCCATGAAGTTACAAATGTTGAAAAAATTTATTCGAAATATCAAAAGGCAAACAAACTATAGGAGGATAACTTTCCCATCACATAATCCTAAGTAATTATCTCGTAATTGGTTTATGTTTTGATTTTTTTTAAATGTTTTTTCAGAGTTTGAAACTTTATGGCTTACTCTAGATTTACCTCATCTTTCCTATAACTTAAATTTTAAATATGTTATGGATGTGAAAAAGAATATACTATGGAAGCGTTTCTCCCTCGTTATAGATTCCTCTTAAGTTTGAAAATGAAAAGCAGCAATGGATCTGACCGCGTAGATCATTCATTCGAATAAAAAGACTCAATTTTCTGTCACTTTTTATTATTTTACTTTCAGATAAGTTAGGATTTGTATTTCAACTGTCGTCCAAACACTTCTTCTCTCGAAAAATTATTATTTTGGGTAATTATTAGATATACGAATGTATCCCAAAAATTATGAATATATTTTTCTAAAAACATTTATTGGCGATACCGGTACAAAATGTCAATACTCTTTAAAGTAGTTCTCATAAACACCTACACATTTTTTTCCCCTAATTACCCACATGTGGGTAAGTCTTTTTTCACAAGCCTCAAAATAGATTTCATCTATAACATGCTTACTTATATAGTCTCAAAACTGCTAAAATGGCGATTTTTTAGTGAAATTTTGGAGCTTGGAATTAAAAAGATATTTGCTGGTGTTATTGGGGATATCTTTTCACTGGGACCTTTTTAACAGTACCTTTTTAGGTAGGGATTCTCTTTAGCGAACCTTTTTTCGTTTTTACCGATAACTTTCATTCCAAACCTTTTTTAACCACTACATTTTTAACCATCTACCCTAGACTGTATAGCAATAGCTGCAGTGCTGACGTGTTATGCTTTCTTAGAAAAGCCATGAAGTGCAGAGACTAATGATCGTGATCATAAACATTGAGTTCCCTCCATAGAGGGGATGGTAGTTGTGATCATGATGGTAGTTGTGGTCAAGATGGTAGTCGTGGTCGTGATTGTAGTAATCTACACTGTCCGAGATGAGTCTCTGATGTCTTTTCACACCAGATAACCTTTTTTTTTTTTTATTTTTTTTTTTTAAATCTTTCAAGAATCTTATCTTGTAGATGTTGAAGACAATTGATTAAGGCTTCGGTAACGTCGTTGATCACTCTTTTAACACCGAAACAGACAATAGGGTTTGCTTCAGTTTGAAATCAAGTCTTCTTCGATTTCGGGGAGGTGAAGATTGTCATTTTCACTATTGCAATAATTTTCGGTCATACTTGAATACTCCTAAAACATCAACTGCAACTTTTTTGCAGGACTTGATCGCTCAACTGCAATATGAAGTATCCACCAGGGCATAGTCCCAAAAAAGAATTGCTCTAAAACAGAAATTCTGACGCTATCGATGCTCGCAACAGGCTGATCTTAGTCACTCCTATCGGTCCGAACAGGTTGTGAAAAATAAGAGCAGGGCAAAAAGTACATTTTATGCCTTTTGAGCCATATCTTGTAGTAGTAGTAGAAGAATTTTATTTACGTAGCTCTAGAGCTGCATAATTCACTATTGGAGACAGTATGGGTGATATGCCTGAAGACGATTTGAAGACATGTCATGAAGACGATTTGAAGACATGTCATGAAGACAATTCTAATCCTCCTCAAGAGAGGACACATCTTGTATCAGCATTAGAGATATCCAAGCCAGAGGCTGAACTACATCACCTCACTATAATCATTTAATCTATTGCTGTGATATTGTGGTGCTTGATGGCATGCAACCAGTTGTTTACACTATTTAACTTTGAAAGGAAATGTATTTCGATTGATTGCTTCTAATGACTGATTTTCAGTAATGAATTTTCAGTAGACAGGTAACACAAGTGACGTCAGCGTAGACATCTCTATACCTTTCAGGTTTACGTATCTTCTACGTTTACGCACGTATGTGGAATTAATTGAGCGTGTTTCTAATAGATTCCTCGTGCTCAGCTGTTTCAGAAATGTGAACTGATAATGACGTATCTCTCTATATTTTAGCCCTTTTGAAAAAATTCGGAAAACTTTGCAATGCCACGTAAAAATATATTGCTTATTATATAACTTAATAGAATTAGGGTCCCTAATGAAAGTGCTTGTGATCCCCTCTGAGGAGGATCAAAATTGTGATGGCTTGTCTTCGGATCACCCTCAGGGATGTTTCCCAGACCGTCGCCAATAGCTCAGTGTGCTACTCTAATGCGACGTAAATAAACTAAAACAAAGTACATGTAGATAGATAAAAACAAATATAATATTAATACATTGCAATGCCATGTATAAATAAAATTTATATTATTATGTAACTTAATCTAAATATTATGGACGCTAATGAAAGTACTAGCGCTACAATAAAAACAAATAATTTTAATGCATTTTTAATAACTTATTGTATATTTTATATAACATAATGACATATTAATGAATTTGTCATATTAATTATTTAGAATTTTAATATCATTCATTAAAAATTGGATTAAAGTGCATCCATTATGTCATACTTTATGCTATCATTGTGCATTATTATGTAACAATGTAAATGCATTTTGTGTATGATTATCATTATAAGACTATTTTTTGTACTTTTGCAAATCAAGTAGCATAGGAAAAAAACATGAATCTACATACTTTACGGTGCAAACTAGGAGAGGCTTTGTTTAATTTACAAATGTTTATCTAAAATTTATTAATGTATGAATATTAAGGATATTAATCAAATAATAAATTAGTATGAACTTTGAACATAATTTACAATTAACGAAAAAATAAGAAAAAACAGAGGTTAAAGATGTTATGAGTTTGTTAAATATCTGTATGATATATAGTTATTGAATTTTAATGATATTACTTGTTGATATTGATAATAATGTTGAGTTAGAATAGTAAATATTTTTGCGGATTTTAAAAAAAATGTATCATGTTCAGAATTCATGAAATATTTTTCTTCAGCAGAATAAAAATAATAAAACTTTTATTTAATAGTCAGAATTAATATTTGTAAATACGAAGTATGTATTTTCTTCGTGATTTCCTAAAGAACAAATAGGGCCCTTTCTCTAACAAATCATCCATTTCAGATCATTTTTCAAAGCTTAATTACATCCCACACACAACTTGCATGAAACGCATGTTTTGTCACGCAATTACTTATAAAGTACATTTTCTCAAATGATTTGTAACCAATCATGAATATATTTTTCGATTTCATTTTTGTTACAGCGTTCGTATTCTTCAAGCCGATAAATTAACTCGAGTAGAAGGAAGGCAGTAGAAAAGTACTTGAATTGCAAACGATAATATCCGAGATAAATGAATGGAGTTAAGTTGAGATGTTTCCATGAAATAAGAATATCGCGTGATCGCTGGGAAATTTCGAATGCTTGACAAACGGTTAACATTTACGAGGAATAATTTTGAATACGATTTTTAGAAAACAGCTGATTATCGTGCAAGTTTTTGAAGATATTTCGTATTTTGTTCTAGTTCTAAAAGCCCGATTTAATTAAGTATTTGACGTGTTATCTATAATTCAGATAGAACATTGAGATTTCAGTATTTTTCTTTTTCAGTGTTTCATTAGGGAAAGAATGTAAAATTACTTTACATGACACGTTTTAAATTATAGGGTCCTGCTGATATTTATGTTTCAAATGTTATACAATATATAATACTTCATTAATTGCTTTATTATCGCTTGCGCTTATTGGTTTTTTAAAAATTAATTGATTGTTCTTCAACTTTTTCCGATTCTTTCAGTTCATATTCATTTATAAATTTTGAAGAATAATCACTGTTTTTAGCGATTAGTTAAGCGAACCATTTTATATAAAGAATGTCTTATGATCAATAAATATTGAAATATTTTAGAATATTTCCTAAAGAGTTTAACTTTTTTTCCTTTAAGAGAGTTATGTAAGAATCGAATCAGCTGAAAATCTGACAGCGCAGCATCTAGTGAATATAGGGGATAAGGAAGAACTTACTAAACGTGATCTAACGACTTTTGTCAGGTTGTAAAAAACACGTGGGACAGTGTCTTTAGCTGATGAAACATAACTCCAACCGATTCGTTTTCAACTCTTTGCATCCATTCGATAAATTGGAAGAAATACTTTTGGAATATGTACACAGGTAATGTCCTTTCAATGAGTCCAGTGCAATTTATTCTGTTCAGCCCGTAGATCAAGATCTTCTTCCGGACAACCAATGGCACAGTTGTATTGACTTCAAACATCTAAATCACGCAACCAAAGTAAAATTTTGAGAACCTCATTGATTGATTAAATAATTTGTATTTTAAACAAATAATATTTTAAAATATTCGGTTTACAAATAAATGCCTGATATTTTTTTCTTAAAATTTTCTTAAAAAATAAAAATGGTGAGAGCATTTTATTTTCTGAACACTTTCCTTGTCATTTGATGCATATTTTAAAAAAATTAATTAGTTTAATTGCTCTTCTTCGAACTTATCGGGGTGGCCAAAACGAGGTGCCATTTTCCAAATTTCCATTATTAAACTTATCATACCAATGTTGATATGATTATACTAATTTTAAGCTGCAGTTACGGTTCTTAATGAGGTGAACCGGGTCAGAGTACTAGCGATGGCTGGTCGATAAAAATTCCGCACCCGGCTCGCACCGACCACAGTGCTGACGTTAAATATCCTCAGTGGTAGAAGGATTATGGGCTAGAGTCCCCTTGCCGTCAGGCTAACCGTGGAAGGATACCGTGGCTTTCTCCTCCATGTTACGCAATACGGGTTAGTTCCATCAAAAAGTCTTCCACTAAAGCAAATTTCTCCCAATGCTTGATCCAGGGATTCCCTTGTATTCTGGCTTGGGTTAAAAATTACAGTTGAACATTAGTAGTCATTAGTAGTCGTTGAACATTAGTAAATCCTAGAATTGGGTTGGCTGTTCAACGACGTTTATAAAATAAAATAACATTACGTTTCTTTCAGCTGTGACACTCTCACCGTTCATAGCAAAAAAATGACAGAAAGCTGTTTTTCTGGAATTAGAATCTTATTTGAAAACAAGAAGAAGGAGGTATCGAAAATGTTCATTTTCTCATCTTGACATTCTATTTTAATGATGTGAAAATTAACAAACATTAACTATAAAAAAAAAAAGCTTATATTTCGGTACCCAAAACATCTTGCTTCAAATGATCCAAAACATTATGGGGAAAAAAAAAAAAAAACAGTTAATGACAAACGAAATTTAAAAAAGATTTGCTGAAGTTTAGGTGCATACAATATATTTATAATATTTTAATAAGTAAGAAAAGAACTTATGTTTAAAAAGCGCGGAGTATTACCATAATGTGGACTAAAAGGGACATGTTATTTTTTATTTAAATGAATGTCTTTTTTCTTTTAAAAATAAGTTTAATAATTTTTTTAAAAAAAGTTCAAAAAATTTGCTTTTCTTTCTATTCTTATATTTTCGATTTTATATAATCCTTTTCAATTAATCTGTGGATTTTTCTTAAATATTTTACTGTGACATCTGCTGTAAGGGACACTTCAAGATAAGAACAACTTCTATTTAAGGGAAACCTCTGCTGATCTTGATTCTTTTGAAAAAGAGCATTAATGTGTTTACCTCTTATTAAGGGACTCTGAAAAAAGTTTCGAAAAGTGAGATAGAGGTAGGAAAACACTAATGCAACTTGAAACAGCCTTTGTCATATTGCTTAACCGCGTTATTTGATAATTGCTGTTCTTCCTAACGGGGGAATATACTGGAAAATGTCATGTCATAGCGCAAACAAAAGAAATTTAATATTCAAGGAATTGAGGGGAACGGGAAGTAGATATCTAAACATTTAGGAACTGCTTTGGTGATGTTGGGGGGAGCAGGGATCAATGAGAAAGCAAAAATAATCTGATAACTGATAGTTGTGTGGGGTAGTGTAGTTTTGTACATTTATGTATTATTTTTATATGATATCTGTTATGACAATAAAAAAAAACCATAATTATTACATCAGAAATTGAAAATGTTAGTTTGAGAGATTTAAGAAAATTATTGGAAGAGGTAAAAATCAAGTGAGAAATGTTCAGATGGGTGGAAAAGAAATAAAAACTATGAATAACTAATAAAATTAAAAAATCTGAAAACTGCAAAATTTGGATAAATTGAAGCATGTGAAATTCATGCAGTAGTGTCCAATTGGGTTTTTTTTTTTTTTAAAGTAAAAAATATTCTGGCAAATTGAGAATGAATGTTACAAAAGTCAAAAGAAGTTTCAGAAAATCTGGCTCTGCAAAGCATCTAATTGGAGACAAAAATGTTTTAACAGTTTGTTTCGAAGAAAAATCCGTCGATACGCAGCGTGTTGGAAAACTGAATATAAAATTTAAAGGAACTCGGTGAACCTGAAATTTTAATTATATCAATTAAATTTTTTAAATTAAATTTTTTAAAATTCCTCCAATGGATAAGGGACATCTTTATTTAAGGGACAAAGAAATATAATAGAATTAGAAATATAACAATAACTTGATGGAACAAATTTCAAGGTTCTATATATATATATATATATATATATATATATATATATATATATATATATATATATATATATATATATATATATATATATATATATATATATATATTATATATATATATATATATATATATATATATTATATATATATATTATATATATATATTATATATATATATTATGTATATATATATATAAATTAATAGAGAGAAAGTATGATATAATTTTTCACTCTCTTTCCCATTATAGAGAGTAGGGGAAGGGGTGTGTATAAAGTGGATAGATGTATTGTTATTAAGGCAACAAGTGTCCTTCATATCCAAAACAAGCCGTCATCAGATATTAAGAGACAGGAGGACATTAATAGACAGGCGATCGGAAATCAGCCTAGTTTTATCTGCAATTCGTTTCCTTCTCACCAGGGGTGGTTGTCTGGCGTGTGTGACATGGGGCGCAGTCTGCTATTAACATGACAGAAAAGCCTCTTCATATTCCCCCCAGAGGGGGTTGTCCATGTCAGCCTTCAAACTGTCAACATGTTTACAGAGATTGTGCTTGTCCTCATGCCTTCGCCACGTCACTGATAAAACTTATAAGTGGCGTCTGCGGAATAATTCAAAGGTGGAAAATCTGTAGGAGGGCTAACAAATCGACAAGTGGCGTGTATAGAATTTTTTTTCTTTCTTTTTAGAAATGGTGTTTTTAATTTATTCTATATTCCAGATAATTTTATCGAGAACAAGAAAGAAATTAATAGAATCATGAATAAATTAATTGTGGATTTTATAAGGTATTTATTATGTTCAAATTTGAGAAGTTGTAATGTGATGAAATTTTTCTATCTTATCAGAATAATTAAGACGATTTTCCCCCAAAAAATGAGAAAATTTAAAATTGAACTGCTTTTTCATTCCCGATGTATATTTAAAGTATTTATTCTTCTTTAATTTTTTTTTATAATTCCTCTCGTCATAGAAGACCTCTATCAGGGAGTTCTATGTAAAAAAATCAAGTACCGATGAGAGAAAGTGGGATGAATAATAATAATAATAGAATATCGTTAGGGATCTCCTACAGAAGTTATTTCAAGTATATATGTACTTAAAGTATTTGTTCTATAATTTTTTTAATGCCTTTCTTCATATACGACCTCTATCAGAACGTTCAGGTGAAAAATCAAAACTCCTTGAGCATGACAGAAAAAGCTATGAATAATAATCATAGAATATCGCTAGGGATCACCTATCGAAGTTATTTGAAGTATATATTTTAAGTATTTGTTCTATAATTTTTTAAAGCCAGTCGTCATATACGACCTCTATCGGGGCATTCTAAATGAAAAATTAGCACTGATTATTAAAAATAAGAGCTTTCAATAATTATCATAGAGTATGGATAGGTATCACCTATAGAAGATTTTAAAAGTATATATTTAAAGTATTTACTCTTATTTAATTCTTTAATGTCTGTTTTCATATAAGACTTCTATTAGGACGTTCAGATTAAAAAATTAAGCCCTGACCATAACAGAAGGAGTTATGAGTTATCTTAGAATATCATTAGGGATCACCTAAAGAAGTTATCAAAAGTATTATTTAGTATATTTAAAGAATATAAATACATTTAAAGTATATTTAAAATATTTAAAGTATATTTAAATATATTTAAAGTATTTATTCTTCTTTAATGCCTTTCGTCATATAAAACCTCTATTACGACGTTCAGATTGAAAAATCAAGCCCTGATAATGAAAGAAAAAACTATAAATAATAATTATAGAATATCGCTAGGGATCACCTAAGGAAGTTAAAAACAGTAATAATAAAAAAATTAATAAAATTTAACTATGTAAAGTTTTACCGATGCAACGTAACATGGCTGTTCATTTGAATCGTTAAGGGTCACCTGAAGAAATTGAAGATAAAGATATTTTAACAACGTTAATTGCAGCTTAACATGGGCTTAGTGCTAACGTCATTCGTTATCACTTTATAGCTCACCTGAAAAGTTGAGAATAAATATAATTTCACTATGTTAAGTACGAACGATGAAACTCAACAGGTGCATCTCTTGTTTATCCCTATCAGTTTAAAAATCGCCCTAATAATAATAAAAACTTTAACTTTTTAAAAGTTAAGGATGAAACTTACATCACTATAAATTTACAAACTTTATTACTTTAAGCATCACCTATAAGAGATTAAGTGTGTTGAGGGGTAACGATAAGACTTAACATGAGCTGCCTTTGCATATTTCTACCATTTTAAGGTTCACACGATGAAGTTAAAAGTGAAAATAATTTCCTATGTTAACTATTAAGAATAAACTTAACATGGATTGCCTGTGTTTATCGTTATCATTTCAAGAGTCACCAAAATAAGGTGACAAGTTTCTTTAAGCCCTGAAGTCAAACGAGATGATCGGCTCATTAATTCGAACAGGCTTTATTCACCCTTCGAAGTTAAATAGTCATAAGTAACTGAACTACGCTGTTGTTACAAATGGTGGTTATTTTTTAAAACCATGGTTTTGCTTTTTTTTTCCCGCAGTAAGCGGCCCCGAACTTTGCATCATATTTTTAAACTAAAAGAAAATAAATCCTCAGGACAAATATTCAAATTGTACATTTTTATCTCCCTTCACTATTCGTCGACTTTTTAATGCCGATCATTTTTGGAATGCTCGGTTTATTAATACAAGGTGTTTCTGTAAAACAGCTCTTAATATATACATTTTAGTACACACTTTTAGGGCTCACAAACTAATATTTAACGGAAGAAAACATTTTTATTTTTGAAATATGACGAATGATTACTGAAGAAGACCGAACTGAAAACAACAAAACCAGTTTGATTGCCTAATGAAACTTGGGTTTGATCAAGTGATCAAACCTGTTTGAATTGTTTTGATTCCGCAACTTTTAATAATTATCGTTTGATTTCGATAGCGTTTTCTTTTTCTCCTTCAAAATTAGTAATTTTTTTACAGTCCTTTAAGTGCATTTTCGCTTTCTTTTTGACGAGGATTCAACGTATATTGAGGGTGGTTATTACAGATTACCCTGCATATTACATTTAATATATATTCATTGTCATGAAATAGTTTTCTTTTTTTATTATCTTCAAAAAGGGAAGGAAAAAAAGATTTCAAGAAATTCTGTTGCCCTTCTGCGCCTGTCATACAAATTTGTCAGCAATATCCATTTCTTTGGGAATGCCAGTGATTTTTTTTTTTTATGAAGGGCCCTGTTCAGCAATTGACAACCTCTTATCTTTTGTTTATCTTGGGGGGAGGAGTAGAAGGGAAGTTTGCTGACAAGGTGTTTGACTGACAGATAAACAGAAATCAGCGATCTTTGTTGTTGGAGGAAGTAAACAAATATGATATTTTCTCTTTCATCTCGATGTGTCAAACATTTTCTCACATTCTTGCCTTGATTTCCTTGGGCAAAAAAAAAGGGGAAAGTTTTGTGTTTGTAGTGTTTATTTTATCGGAAAAAGTCGAAGAAAAAAATTATGTTGAATAAATTTGGAAATTTTAAATTTAGATTTTGTTTGCCGATGGTCAGTCTAGCAATCATTAGTGGACGGTTAACTGTATTAACAACAAAATAATGATACTAATTAGAGTCTATTGATTTATACCAACACAAACTCTTTTGAATACCTTTCCATTTGATGTGCTTGGAGCAATATAATAATAAACCACACTTTCTACAGACGAGACATTTTTGCATCAACTTGTTTTCATTAACCAATTTAAAGGTACGATTGTTGTTGCAGTTCACTTACGTCACACTAGAGCTGCACAATCGGCTATTGGCGACGGTCTGGCAGACATCCCTGAGGATGATCCGAAGTTTTCAATTTGGATCAATTCAATTCAATTTCAATCATCACAATTTTGATACTCTGCAGAGGGGGTGGTACCCCCGCTTTTGTAGCACAACCTGCGCAAGGTCGAGCAATTTACGGTGGAACAGTTTAACGACGACTAATACCGCACACCCTCGAACCCTATTTAAGTTCTCACCCACTCGCACACTGACCGCAGCCAATAATAACGTAATGCAGCCAATAATGGAATGCTTGGCTTCGGTGAACAGCTGGGGAACCGTGTCTTAACGATCAGTCCACTGCGGAACAAAGGTATACGATTAGTGCGAAAAAGGGATACAAACACAAACCATACAAGTTCTTTTGAAAACCTCTAGTATAAATCACATTTGAAGAGCTTGGAGCAATATAATGATAAACCACACTTTCTACAAAGGGATAATTTTTATATCAACTGCTTTTATTGAACAATTTCAGTTTAAGATTAGTGCGAAAAAGTTCGAACAATGTTAAATAAAATAGTTTATTTTATGGCGATGAAACTTATGATTAAAATTTTTTTTCTTCATTTCATTCAGTTTAAGCAATCTCTTTTTTAAATATAGTGTTTGAACAAAACAAAAAGAACAAACAATGCTTGACCGCATTGCATTTATTACGCCCCCTATTAAGTAATAAATAAATTTCTTCAGCATTTTTATAACCACAGAGGTTATCATTTATTGAAAAGGTGACGGGCATAATCTGAAAGCAGATATAGTACCCTCGTTGAAATAAAGATGACCACCAAGTCAAAGAGAATTTTCTTAAGAGTATTTGATCCGGTGGCAATTAAAGAGTAACCGGGGCGCTTCATTGCGCCCCTAATACGCTTTTGTGAGCAACATTTCTGTGGATAACAGCCCGACTGACCAATAGAAATACTTGCCGCTTCTGTTTTAAGACCCCAGATTCTGGATTAAGATATAGGTACCAAGAAAAAAGTTTTATCTCTTATTCTGGCGGAAAAGTATGAAACTTTTATTTAAGTTTTCTTTGTAATTTATAAGTTACAACTGTTGGGTTAAAGTGCGTGGCATTGTATTTGAGAAATCAATAATTATTGATTATGTGAAAGATATTTTATGGTACGCGAATGTTTTGTGAGGAAATTTAAATACCATTTTTATTTAAAAATTAAAATTGTACATGGCAGATTTGCTTCTAGAAGAACGTAACTCCGTTTTTGATCAATTTCTTTATTGATTTTTAAGTTTATTAGCTATGACTCCTTCCATGCCAAAAATAAAATAATTTAATAATTAAAAATAACAAATAAATTAAATACGGTAGGAAGAAAAAAATTGGAGACTAATATAAAGTTTTGCATTTTCGGTGGTTCTAGTCACCTTTTTTTATTTTAAATAGAAAAGATGTTTAAAATAAACTAAACTACTGAACATAATTATTTTATACAAATTAACATTCTTTGCTTAAAAAATATATTTAATTTTTAAAATTTCAGTGGAGTGAAGAATTATATCTAAAGAAAGAGATAGAAAATAAATTGAACTTTTAATAAACATGGTTATTCTTGACGTTCGAAAACAGATGAAAATGATTGGAGAGAGAAGGACTGTATTTTTTATTTTTACGTATGTAAAAAAACTTAAAAAATTACGAAAGTGATCAAAGATGACCAGTATCTGGAATACCTATTATTTTCTTTGCAAATGATAAGCTTAATAGAATATCATGCTTAGCACGAAAAAATAATCATTGGATGTCTGAACAATTAGCTAAACGTTACTATGGAAATACTGATGGCTTTGATGATGGTCTACACATCTCTACACATGGTCTACACATGGCTTGATGATGGTCTTTACTGATGGTCTACACACTTCAAAGCTAACCACAAAATAGTAGGGTGATAGAGGAATAAATATTTTAAAGTGGTCTGCTTTATCCGCTGATCACAGTTCCATAGCGAACATGTGGGGATTAATGAAAAATAAACTTAAAAAATCAAGAAAAGAATACAGTTAAATAATCGAAGGAAGATTTGGAAAAAATATGGGAGGATTTGGTATATGGGACAAAATAAAAAATAATTATTAATCCTATTGGATACATAATTAACTAATGTATAATATTGTATAAAGATGAGACATCTTGAAATGTATTTTAATTTATAATTTCTATTTTTATTTACTTAAATAACGTTTTTTTTTTCCTTCCCTGAGTCCAAATTTTTTCCTCCGTACAGTAAATAAATAAATAAGATAAATTAATGTAGTTAGTATGAGAAATTATCGACTTTTTTAAGCTGTTGTAAGTAGGAGAAGGAATATGGAAGTAGCAGAAAAATGATGGAAGAAGCAGAAAAATGATGGAAGTAGCAGAAAGATGATGGAAGTAGGAGAAGGATGATGGAAATTGAAGGAGGATGGGAAAATAGAGGAAGGAAGAAGATAAATCAGTAAACTAACATATGAGAAAAGTCCTATAGTAGTCCTAGTGGCTTCTCTTTTTTCTTTTTTTGTCCCTCGCACTCTTCTTGAGAATTGTAGAAATTTTGAAAATATTCAATTAAAATAAAAATGCAGCTCACACCAATAACCGAAGGGGAAATGGAACAAAATGTTAAAATTTTTAGCATAGAAAACTATATGAAAAAAAAAAGAAAAAAAAAAGAAAGACGGAAAAGAAAACATCAGAGAGAAGGGTCTTCTTTTTCCTCTAATTTTTTTTTCTTACAACGGCTTACAATTGAAACTATGAAATTTTAATTTTCAGAAATTTTTGTTAAATAAAAATTGTATAGCTTGCTATCTACTTGTTTAGCGCATGTTAAAATTTGACGGGGAAAAAAAGTTAAAGAGTTGAAATAAGCCTTAATTGCTGACAATATAAATTAAATAAAGTATCGAATTTCAAACAGACATTTTTAAACATAACATCAGAAAGAAATAGCTTCGTTTCTCTAATTCCCTTTTTATTATTCTGTAGTCTACATAACGAAACAATGAAACTTTTTATTAACAAAAATTTTTTTAATATTAATATTTAATGCAATTGCTTAATCAACTACTCTTTAACACTTGCTCCGATGGTTGAGATTCAAAAATATATAAAATATAAAAATTGAAGTTAAATTATTTGAAAATAAACACTAAAAGAAGAAAGATATTTTTTCCACCTTCTTGATTTTCTTCCTCTTCTATCGACTCACCCCTCTCCGGTACTTGCATTTCAATTGAAATGTTAAAATTTTTATTTTTATATAATTTTAATTAGAAAAAAGAACGAAAGGAAGATACTTGTTTTTAATTAGCTTAATAACTCTTCTTTGATTTTAAAAATCACTTTTTAAGGAAAACATGCTTATAGTTTAAAATCAGATCACTTCGAACATAAATCGTAGCATAAATCAGTTTATTTATGATTGAGGGCACACAAAAAATTTTACCAATTTAAAATATTTTTTATAAATTATTTTTAAAAGTTTATGAAAGATTTAATTTTTTCCCTATTTTATTTCGTAAGAGGCCTTACCCCTTTAAACAGTAATAACTAATACGGGTAATAGAGAGTTAATAACATTCAATGAATTGCACTTCCATTTTGTTCCTCTAATTCTTTCCAATACATTTCTCCAATATGTAGTGAAGCAGATAAATCTGTATTAATTGGCGGGGCGTTGGCGGGCGCCCTTGGCGATAGTAACCCCACGGAGCGGCCGGGTTTTATTGGCAGTGAATCAGGATGTATGGCAGCACAGAGCTAAGTGGGCACTGTGATTTGTGTGACTTTTATATCTAAACTTTCGCCGATCTTAAAACATTTCTTACAAATTGCGCAAGTTACGAGCAATTTATTTGACTTGTGCATTACATGGGACGCGGCATTAAAGCCCAAATTACCCCTTTATCTCCTGGAGACCTACCCTCTTTTTCCTTTTTTATAACCACCCCCTTTACCCCCAACCACCCCCCAAAAATAAATGAAAGCATAAAAAAGCACAGGCCATGCTTTCTTCTTAATAAAAAATCATAAATTAAGCACCGGTTACTACGGCAGCAAGCTGAAACTAAATTGAAACATCACATAAATTATTTTTTGCTCCTAATAAATTTGGGATTTCTTTGGGAATTTCCATTTTTTGCTCTCTTTTATCTTTCATTTTCGGAATGCGGTGCTGATTTACACACTCATAATGAAACATGTGAAGCCATTTGAATTCCTAAATACGAACGGCCGTGTGGGAATAGGAATTATGTTTAATATTGTAAGTGCAAGCAATTTATTATTGAAACAACTTGACGCGTTGAACTGAGGACGCGAAAAAAAACGAAAAGAACTGAGGGACACTAAATTAACAATATTATGAATGTCAAAAATGTGCCAGTTGTGTCATTTGGGAGTTTCTTTCTTTCTATTTTTTTTTTTTTCTTCTTTCACTTGGTGTTTATGAAAAAAAAAAAAAAAATAGCAAAAAGAAGCAGTTCTTCAAATACGTGCTTCGTGTTGGTTCAAATTAAGATAAAGTGGTTGGCACAGTTTAAACAAAATCTGTAAAAATATTCGACACCAATACTGAGCATTGGACTTAAAGAGAATTCGATCATCACTTATACTGGCTTATAATTTTCACAATCAAAGAAATAAATTGAAAACGATATAATAGCACAGACAGTAAAAATTGTACAAAACCATAAAAAAAAAATTAAAAAAAAAAGAGTTAGATATCAATATCTCCTACTCTTACATTAATAAACGTATAATAACTATAAGATCGCGTATTAAACATTCATAAACAGGGACAAATACATTTTATTAATATTCGCAATAGAAGAAACAAATTTTAAAAAAATATAAAAATTGTGCAAAAACATTAAAATAAAATAATAATTAATTAGATATCAACATAACACCCGCACCCATATAAACATATAACTACAATAAGGGTGTCTAGTAAACATTTATAACAGGGAAACTGTTGCAAATGATTCATTAAATTTATTCGCATATTCTTTTCTTTGCAATAAGATAAATAAATTTAGTTTTTGAATTTAAAAATTAAAATATATTTTATTAATGATTTATTTATCAATATAATAATTCGATATATCAATCATAAGCATAAAAACTTTCAAAGGTAATATATTAAATTTCCGAACGCGTTATAGTTTAAATAGTAGTCTCAATACTCATTTGAGCAATATTTTTATTAAAAAAATTTTAAATAATTTTCGTAAGATTAAAATCTACACTTCTTCTTTAAAAGAAATAAACGCGGAGTTTTAACATAGAGCCCTCGATCCTAAAAATCGTTCAGAAAATTTCCCACAACACGTTGAAAAATTAATTAAATTAATTATATAATTAAATTAATACAATTTAATTAATTAAATAATTAATTAATATAAAATAATAATATTATAAAATAATAATATTATAAATTAAATTATTGACAATTCCATTTTATCTTTTCTTTTTCTTCAAGTATTTGAAGGTTAACATCAGTAATGTTTCCTAGCAAACAAGGGAGTTCAAAGCCCGAGTTTTACTGGGATTTTACAGTCCCTTCTTTAATTATCTATCTAGGATTGATTATGTCAAAGTCGACGTGAGTTGTTGTCACTGAATTAGCAGTTTGAAAGTGTCGAAATTTTTTCAAAGAAATTTTTAATACATTTGGAGAGTCTTGAGTTGATCGTTTAGTGAATAGCATCATTTTTGAAACCGAACGAAACTTAGAATAGTTAATTTTTATCTTGATAAATTGAACATTGAAAACTGTGCTTTGCTTAATCTGATAATGTAAAATCACCGGGAAGGTCAATATATATATAAAAAAAATAAAAAATCTATGAATTATTTCAGATTTTTTTTAAAGTGGTTGTATACCGATTTATTTTTTTATTTTAAGCGAAACGAAGAAGTATTCTGATAGCAACTCTTGAGTCTTCAATTTTCCTTAAACAATTTATAAAAAATTTTCGTATCATTTTGAGCAATATAAATCATTTCTAATCCAGTTCGAAACATTTCCCAATCATCCTAGTTAAAAAAAAAAAAAAAAAAAAAAAAAAAAAACTGAGATTTGCGTTTAAATTAAACACTGCAAGGCTTTTAATTTTTTTTTCTTTTTTTTTTTTTTTTGTAAAAAATTGAGTTTAGCAAAATTGTATACCTTACATCAATTCTCATTTATACTACATTAGTTTAATATTTCTAGTGGCAAAAATAATTGAACATTGAAAAATATTTCCATTTTTCAACCTTTATTACGGAAAAAAAAAAAAAAAAAAAAAAAAAAAAAACACGGTGAAAAAAAAATTATTGTAAAGTTACTGTAGTGCATGGTAAATGCTTAAACCTCTCATTTTGGTAATTTTTTTTTATTCATATAGTAATGGTTAACCATAAATTCCGTTTTTCAAAATTACATTTCTCATCACCACACAGTTAGTAACAAATAAATAACTGAAAAGCAAATTTAACCAAATAAATGGTCTATGCCAGCTCCAAGGTCTGATGACAAAAGCACTAAACTTTACCGCAATTTCCCAAATTCAGTCATATATTATAAAACCATATTTTATTTTTAATCATTACCAATGCTCTTCAGTAAGAATTACCGAGCCTTTTAGTGTTACCATTGAGCCAGAAACACGGTAAATTTAGCCATATTCAGGTTTATTATATTACACTAAATTATAATAAGTTACTAAAGTTGTAATAGAATTTCTCCTATATTTAAAAATCCAATATTATTCCTTCCATGAAATTTACCAGTATTACGAGAATTTTACTCAACGACATAAGCTATAGTAATTTTTATTTATTCTAAATTAAATAATACCTTTTTAATAGGCCTTTTTTTTCTTCGCTGTCTCCGTGTAACATAAATACGCGTTGGTTTAAGAATAAACAAACAAAAAACATGAAAAGAGACCTGTCAATTGTTTTTTGCTTGATCTAGGAGTTATTATTAAGACGAAGATAAAATTGCAACATTAAAGATAGCAAAAACGTTATATGAACCTTCTGTGTTCACAAGATTGTACAAAAGATCGCATTACACTAGTTAACTATGTTACTGTTAGTGGGTAATAAAGAAAACTAAATGTTGATAGTTTAAAAATTTTTTTAAAATTTTAAATATCGTCGTTTTGTTAAAATAATTGTTAAAAAATATCCTACGTTTAACTGAAACTAGAATAGATTATAGAAAATTTAAATTAATCGAATGAAAATTTTATTTATTATAAAGTTAAATATTTGCATGCATATTACCTTTTTGACAAAGATTTTCGTTATCATTCTACATACGAACAACCATTCCAATTTTAGAGAATTTAGTTTAAAAAAAAAAATTAAAAAAAAGTAATAGATTTTTATCTGTGAAAGCATACAATAAATTTTCTTAAAATGGTATCTTGTGAAATATTTGTTCAATACAAAATTACACTATTTTTCTAGAATGTAATGTTATAATACCTAGACGGGAAATGAATCTAAATTTTACCGGAGCCGGCCGGGGAACAAATAAAATTTTTGCCGAGTACTCGATTCCGGTTTTTCTGAAAATTTTTACTTTTTACTAAAAGAAATTATTAAATACAAAAATAAATAGAATATTCGTTTTTTCGTCCTTTATTTTATTGGTTTTGCTTATTCCATAAAATTTGCATTTGTAATAAGATTTTTCCACAATTATGTTAGCTATACTAATTTTTATATATTTTGCATTAAATTATACTTCTCCAGTAAAAAAAAAAAAAAAAAAAAAAATTAAATTCAGAAGAAAATTTCAGTTTTCTTTTTTATTAAAAAGAAATTATTAAATGCAAAAATAAATAAAATATCCGTTTTTTCATCCTTTATTTTATTTGTACTTCTTATCCATAAAATTTTTATTTATAATAGGATTTTTCCACCACTATGAAAGCTATACTAATTTTAATATATTTTGAATTAAATTATACTTTTCTAGTAAAAAAAAAGGTTAAATACAGAAGAATAAAACTTTTGTTTTTTACTCCCTTATTTTAAAATATAGTACTATTCATTCCATAAAAAAATAAGGTGTTCTTTTTGGTGCATGTCCGAGAGAGAGGGAGAGAGCATCCTCTTTTTATCGTCTGTTGCAGTGAAGCCTGCGGTTATAAATGAGGTTCTATTCCCTGCTGTACATAACGGCGAGTGTTGAAGGCTTATCTTGGCTCAACCGCTGATCCTTTAAACTTTAACAATGGCCATGCTCGTATATCAAAACCTTCCACCTCCTCCTTCATCCCCTGCTTTGTCCCTGATGCTTGGCGCGTCTTCTTCCAATATTTTCTCTTTTTTAGTTTTATATTTCTTTTAAAGTTTCGGCAACACCTCAGTGATTAGTAGCCAATTAATATACTTGTACAATTATCTTTAATATTATTTTACTTAAGTCATAAATAATGTTTAGTTTGTTTCTAAAGAGTAAATCGCAAGAAGGAATTTAAAAGATGTGTGATCAATTAAGCACTATTTTGTAAAAAAATTAATACAGGAATATTTCTGTACCAGAGAACCCATTTTAATGTCCTAAAAGTCCTCTACTGTTCAAATGTCTAATTAAAACACACACTAAAAAAAGTGTTAAGACTGAGGCGTGGAAAGCTAAACATGGACAGATACGTTTATGGTTTAAAGCAATATACTATTTGATAATTAGGAGATGAGCCCGGGACACTTGGCATGTTAGTAACAGTCGTGATATAAACGGATTAGTCAAATGTACCATGTACCAAAGAACCCATTTTAATGTCCTAAGAATCCTCTACCGTTCCAAATGTCTAATTAAAACACAATCTAAAAAAAGTGTTAAGACTAAGGAGTGGAAAGCTAAACATGGACAGATATGTTTATGGTTTAAAGCAATATACTGTCTGATAATTAGAGATGAGCCCGCGACACTAGACATGTTAGTGGCAATCATGATATTAACAGATTAGTCTATTTAGTTTTAGGTGATGATAGTGCTTTGGTTTTGGCTGTCGCGTTGAACTAAACACAAGTTTCTGTTTGGTGTTTATCTAAGCCGACAACTTGGCCAAATAAGCGAATGTTTTTATCTCAATAGGAGATGTTCTCGTGCTTACAAGATAGTAGGTAAGTTAAATCCCATTTTATGGTGGTTGCCTGTAATTATAATGCTTTTGTTTCCTTTCTACATCCCCGAAAATGGTTGTATGCTTTAGAGTTTTGTGTTTAAATATTGAACATGTTTTTCTTTTCTTTACTTTTCTTTTAAGAAGTGTAGATTTATGGTTTAAGTTCTATTATTCAAAGTTAAGTTTAGCAAATTTTTTTTTTTTTTAAAGGTTTATTTCAGTAATTGTTTGAATGCTGAGCAATATTTTTGATATAAATTACTAAACAGTGATGATTTTACTGATCAAAAAAGGTGATCATTCTAGTAAAGCACACATCAACTTCTCATGTTTTCAATTAAGGTAGTCTTTAATATCAGATGTTGCAAGTAGTTTAAAATTGTTTCGAATACATTATTTTATAAACTGATTACGTAATTGAATGATTGTGGATTTAATTCATTCATAGTGGATTCATGCATTTAAAATTTTTCCAATCACTTAACATTTGACTACATCAGGGTTTTTGAGTTCAGTACTTACCAGTGCATACGAATATCGTTTTTATTATTATTATTTTTTTTTACTGTCCCATTTGCAACTGATTGAGTTGATTGAACTCACATGTGTTGTAGATGTAAAATAAATAAATATAAAAAGTAAATAAAAAAAAAGAACTTTACCTAGCTGTAAACAGAAATACCATGTCAAATGCAGTAAATTACCGTCTTCTTTATCAGACAGTACACTAAATAAGAAAAAAAAAAAAAAAAACTTCAGTTGGTGTACATTTCTCCAAATACATACAACAAGTTAAATACAGTAAAGCCATTTGTTATACTCATCTGATAAATAAATAAAAGAAGAAAAAAAACTTTAAATCGTTAAAATTCTCCAAATAGATATATCATGCCAAATATAGTAAATACTTCTTTATCATACATTCAATTAATTAAAAAAAAGGAAGCTCCAATTGGTATCTTATTCTCCAAGAAGAGATAAAGTAACAAATGCAGTAAATCCTCATTGTCATTATCGCTCAGTTTATTAGATAAAAAATAAACTTTATTTTTTTTAAAAATTCTCCAAATACAGTCAAAAAGATAAATACAGTAAATATATATCATTAAGCTGTCTAAATAATAACTAAATAAAAGATTAAAAGTTCTTGTGTAATATTTACCTAAAACAGTAAACTATAGTTCGTTCAACAGGAGTTGGCACTTGGCCCCACCTCCTTGGAGGAAGAGTAATAAAAAATTACTCTTTTCGGCGCTGGAGTAAGAGGAGAAAAGTCTCTCCACGCTTGAAATTGAGACAACCCTTAACGCGCGCCAAACGTAAACAGTGAATTCTTTTTCAGTCACTTTCTTCGTTTTATCATCTGCTATTATACCTTTTGTTACTCTGGCTAATTAAATATATTGCTGCGAAATGTCTCTAAAAGGACAAACTATGCACTCAAAAGAAAAAAATATCAAATTTATGAAATAGATCTCCAAACAGCAACCTTGTTCAGAATTGTTTACATCTTTCTCCCAAATATAGCGAAATAGTATCGTCGAATACCACGTGATGAAGGCGGAGTCAAGTGCCAACTCCTGGTGAACGAACTATATTAAATAAATTTTTCAAAAAAAGTTTTAATTAAAATTAAATTATTCGAATACAAATAACAAGATGAAAGCAGCAAATCCTCGAAAATATAAAATTATCTAATTAAATATAAATGTATATAAAACTGAAAAAAAAATAATTCTAATGTTGTTAAATTCTCCAAAAAGAGATACCATGCCAAATACAGTAAATCCTCATCGTTATTATCCAACATGACACGTGACAGAGGGTTATAATCTAAATGATTTGTAGCTGTTTTCCTGTGTGGTGGCGTTAGGATGAAAGATGAAATGAAAGCTGGTGACATTATTAGGCCGACATATATATTTCTCTAAATAGAGCGGAGAAGAAAAAAAATGGCGAAAGAGAAAAATTCCAGAGAAGAAAAAAAAAATCCCAAGAAAAATGAGACTCTCGAGATATGTAAGATTCTCCGAGGTCCTGTCGGTTACAGTTAAGATTTCTTTCCTGAAAATGACGCTCAACTATAATGGTCCTACAATAATTCATCAAGGATAAAAATGATCTTTAAGAAGATATTCAACGGAACTTCACTTCCTGAAAGATCGATTTTTCTTTCGTGTGATAACATCAGGAATTCGGAAATAACACAATTCATGTTAAGAATTGATGGAATTCTTATCCATTAGAGATGGTTAATTCAATCGTTTGAGTTTTATTCGACTTGATGGAACAGAATTTTTTCGTTTTCGGATTCATTTCGAATGTTTCATTCTGAATGTTTCTGTTCGAATGCAGTAATTTTATTCTCGGTTTACAGAAAATATATTATTTTTTTTTATTATCGTTAGTCAAAAGCGTTCACCGTTTCTGTCGTATCAAAGAGTTATTTAAATGTCAATTTCGATTTAACGATCATTGACGTTATCTATAAAAGAGTGATAATGACTCATATTTTTATAGCGTGCCTTTGGCATAAGTTTGCTTGGCATTAATTTAAAATATATTTATGTTATAGAATACATTATCTTTTAGAATTTATAATAAAATAAATGTTTTTTTTTTTTTCTCATTTAGTTAGAAAGTGTTACCATAACATTTTTCTGTTAGTAATTATGCGTTTGCTTTATTTCTTTATTTAACTAGCATTTTCTTTTCTTAAACTGTTTTTCTTACTCTGCACTCTCAGAAATAAAACTCCAATTTTTGACGATGGAGCAATCCTGGAGTTGTATTTCGTTAATTTTGAGTAAAATTTCGTCACAAAATCACGTGATTTGTAACGAAATACGAACTCTCAAATATACGACGAAAATGTTTCCTCAACTTTAAACCTCATCGCAGTACATTGTGGGAGACTGTTAACTAGAATAAGACTCGACAATCAAAAATAAAGTACCAAAGCAAGCCGATCGACTTGTATGGTGATCAAGGTTTTGGCCTTGAGCCAAGAAGATCTGGGGTTCGAATCCCGTTTCGGGCATGGGTATAATTTTTCCCTCTATTCTATCTGCCTTTTTTTGTGCTGTTTATGATACGTTTAACAACCTATATGGTGCCCACAATCAATTGATTATTAGAAGAGTTAGATACATAAGGCGTTGCGCCGGTATTTGTTTAAAAAAAATAGAATGACAAAATATTTCCTTAATTTTGAAGAAATTTGTTTTCGTGATGAAGTGACGATAACTATTTGGTGACTTTGACAAAATTTTTGCTCGGAGCAAACACCAGGAAACAGTTTCATCAAAAACAAATAAAGTTTCGTGAAATTTGAGTATCCATTTCTTAAAGTGTGTTTTCTTTTATAACACCTATGATACTATCGAAAGAAAAACGGTAATTGTAGTGTAGCTTATGTTTTTCCTAATAATTAAAACAAGGAAATGGAAACGGAGAAAATGTGCTGTGCCCGTGTTGAAAGAAGGAACTTAGATTAGCGTATTGTGAAAATAATAGTTAGAGTGTATAGAAAGTGTTCCGTATTTTTGTAAAGGTTTCATCATATCTTAACATAGGAGGATCGCTCTAAAATTTTTAAAAGTTTTTATTGCGAAGTTCTTTTTTAGTTAGAAAAAATAGTCGTAAGTCACATCCCAGGATCAGTTGATTAAGTCGTTTTTGTTCAGTATAATCCAACTGTGAATTGCCATGGCAGAGTATGAATCGTCTAGCATTCATTTCTGGAACACAAGACACTCAGTAGTGTACTAGTTACAATGATTGTCTCCTGTCCTTCCAGTTTGATGGCTTTGACTAGTCTAGTAGTTCTGAAATAAACGGCAAAACATAATTCCTTTCAAGCCGCGTTGCCATTTAATTGTAGGCATGGAATCATCTCTAAAGCACTCTACTTTACTTTCTTGACGATTTAGAATGTCACTAAATTGTTTTCTTACTGATTCTGGAACGCTCTTCTTTTTGTAGCTCAGTAAAGTTATAAGGAACAAACAGGCATTTTTTTTTAAATTTACTTTTATTTTATAACCGTCGTTGAACAGCCGGCACAGTTTTGGGTTTATGATTACTAGTGTTCAAATCCGTAGCCTTGAAATTTTGAACCAATCTAGAAAACAAGGAAACTCCTAGGTCAGTACCCCCAGAGGTATTGATTTGTTATGGGAACATGGGGGACTTTGAGACTCGACAGATTTAACGTGCATCAGTCACAATTTACTACACGGGAAGTCTTCGGTTGGTGGGGATCGAACCCACGACCTCTTGGATATGGGCCCAGTGCCCTAGCAACCAGGCTATCCCGGCCCTTTCTTATTTACTTGAGAAAAATCTTATTTAACAGTGTGGATTAAGTTCCTTCAATACATTATTTGGTAGGTCAAGAGATAATTATCGATCTCCATATGGTAAACATATTACCTGGGATTACAGTTGACAAAGTTTTCCTGCATGTTTCTTTATTCTGAAGAGAACAGGAACTGCTGAGAAATTTCGTGAATCATCTGAATACAGTAGAACAAGATACTCCAATAAAAGATTCGTATAGTATTTAATTGAAAATATCACCTTCGCTTCTATCAGTCAGAGAGTTGCTAATCAAGAAATTATGTGCTTACTAAATATCTAAATTATAATTATATTCATATATAACTATATTCATATATAATTATATCCAATATATAATTATATCCATATCTTAATTATAATTTCCTGTGTTTAACTTTTATTTCCTTAAATTGAAACTGGTACAGCTATGGTAAAGTGAAAATAAAATCAAGGGAGAAATCCGATTTGCTGCCATAAACAAATACCCTCATAACTACAATAGAAAAAAAAGGAAACACGTGAAATTCTAATGAATTAATTGTAATAATAATAATAAAAAAAAAGACTTGATTACATCTTCGAACAAAAAGGTTTTTCAAAAGTAGTACAGAAAAATAAAAATTATAAAGTGTTACCTTTTGGCTCAAAATTTTCTATTCATATCAATCAATAAAAAGAATAATATAATTCCATAACATATATTCCTTATGCTAACTTTTGCAACAAACTATAATTATTGTAATGCGCATGCAAACCAGAAACATTCTATAAACTCCTTTATTTGCTCCACATAAATACGATTTCGTAGAATCATCATCAGGAACTCTAATATTCCACCAGCAATCCATATCCTGTGGTGGATTTTTACCCTCCATAAGCAAACAGGCAATATAGGGAAGAGGGGGCGTGGTACACACATGATGGATCGCTCTATCCATCACAAATCGTGACAGTTCGAGCGCAAATTTCCCCTGCCCACCCTGCTGACCGAACAATAATCAGCATTCATCACATGCTCCAGTCCATTTGCTCAAGTGGTCAGTTACAGCTTGGCAAAATATTGCCCACAATAGGGGGCCTGGGCTAACCATTGTGTTTACATAAAGTGGTCGACTTTTGTCCAGCCGACTCCCTTTCCAAAACTTCCTTGGTGGCGCGCTGGACAGCTCAGGATAATAAATGTGCTTACTGGTCTGCATACAACTGGAAAACGTTTTCAAAGATAATCTGTGTCATTTTTCATTGCTCGCCGCTTTAAATATTGTTGCGAGATCTTTAGCTGTGGATTTTGGGATTCAAATTGGACCCAAATAACTTTGGTACACGAATTTTGCATTATGTTAGTATGATATATGATACAATAGTTTTGAATAAATGTTGTATGCAAATTTGGTGAATGTTCATAAAGTCTTGTAAATGAGAACAAGTTAACAAATTAGATGCTTTCTGCATAATTTATTGTGGTGGTGCCATACCAAACGATGTGTAAGTCATATCGAAAGAAGTTTTGTTAAATTAGCAATCACAGCGTAATTAACACTGTTAATTATAAACTGCTGCAAGTTGATTTTGGGATAATGCATTAATAATTATAGATAAAGACACTAACAGTTAGTATATGATGGGTAAATTAATCGATAAGAGATAGCAAGATACAGAAGCGTACTTTTAACTGTAATATATATATTTTTCTTAGCACAACTTTTTTGATTAAAGCAAGCATTTTTTTAGTAAAGCAAGACTTCTGGATTCAAATTGGATCCAAATAACTTTGGTATACGAATTTTGCATTACGTTCGCATGGTACCAACGAAACATAATTTTTTGGATAAATATTGTATGCAATTTTGATGAATGTTTATAAAGTCTTATAAAAGAAGGGGAAAAAATATATTATTATTTTAGGTAGAATTTATAATTTTAAAACTGTAAGCCGTACTATAAAGAAAGTTTTGTTAGATAATCAAAGTAACAATCATTGTGCAATTAACACCGTTAATTAACTGCTGTCGGTTGTATCGGGGTAAAGTATTTATTGATCATTATACATAATCAGTCAATACAATAAAAAACTAGTAATAATTAGATTAGTTAGAATAAGCGTGAAAAATTAATTGGCAACGGGTTATTGAATGCATAGTTTTACTTTGTTTTCTTTTAGAATAAACTCACGTGAGTACGCAAATTTAAAACTATGTTAACATGATAATTTTTACAATAATTATAAAGAAATGATGTACGCAAATTCGATACAAGTTCATCAAGTCTTGTAATTAAGAACAGGCTAAATTAGGTACATACTTTGAGTATAATTTATAATAACACAAATGTGAAATATCGAACGAAGGCTTTGTTAAAGGAACCAAATAATGTAACCATCATGTAACTAATTTTTATTTGATTTCATAAAAAAAATTTAATAAATAAAAACTAGAGAATGGCAGGAATTTCTTTTATTTTTTATTTTTTTATATCTTATTATTATTTTAAACAATTTTTATTCATTCTCCTTTCTTTGTGAGTTTTGAACTTAATTATAGCGAATTTATCCAAATGTATTTTCGAAAATGTATTTTCAAAAAACGCCGATTGCAAAGCTAGGATAGATTTACTATATCGCAAAATATTCTTCCATTTGAATATTCAATTACTTCCTCGTCTTGAAAATTAATTAAATAAAATTAATTTTTGATATCAATAATTAATTAAAAATTACAAAGACTAAAATTTAATGCTATCATCTTAAAATAACTACTATTTAGTTAGTTAAAGTACAATAAAATGATTCAAAATAAAATGTTAATATTCTGCATAATTAACTTTCAATAAAATGTTCAAATTTGCAATGAAATTTTGCAGTGTTCATTTGCGTCAATAAATTTACTTAGTATATTGCAATGATTGATGAATAATTACTTTTATTACAGAAAAATTAATATCTGAGTCAAAAACTATTTTGGAAAATTGGCAAGATTTCTCCATCTAGATAAAAATTACCAAAATCAATAAATAATATTCAATTTTTGTGAATTTTTGTGAGCCCAAATAATGCAGCTTTAGAGAAATTTTTTATACGCAAAAAAGTTGCATCACATTACTTTTCATCTTCATACAAAACTGTGTTTTTTTTATACACTCTAAACCAAAAAAATCAACGCACACTGCCGAGCCAGATTACTGTGGTGCATGACTCGATCAGGCTGGAATGATGCCGACTGGGTACGTATAGTCTTTAGCGACGAATCCCGCTTCCAACTGTGTTCTGATGATCATCGAAGACGTGTTTGGAGACGCACAGGACAGATCCTGCCTTCACTATTGCACGCCACACCGGCCCTCAACAAGGTATTATGGTCTGGGGTGCCATTTCCTTTGATAGCCGTACCCCTTTGGTCGTCATTAGAGGTACACTTACTGCACAGCGGTACGTCGACGACATCCGCTGCAAAGGACTACCGTTCCTTTTGCAGCGCCCTGGGCTGATTTTTCAGCAGGACAATGCCAGACCACATACGGCACGTGTTGCTATGAAATGTCTGCAAGCGTGTCAAATTCTTCCTTGGCTGCCAGATCACCAGATCTCTCTCCAATCGAGCATGTCTTGGATATGATGGGAAGGCGATTGCATCTGGCACGGAATGTTGATGACCTCGTTCGACAATAGGATCGAATTTGGCAGGAAATACCGCAAGAGACCATCCGGGAGCTTTATCGGTCTATGCCACGCCGTGTGGCAGCTTGTATCCAGGCTAGAGGCGGGTCAACACCTTATTGAACTTGTTGCTGTAACTTTGCAATAAATTATTCAATTGTTCTGAAATTTTAATCATTTACTATTCTGTTTATTGTCTTCCTATCCACCAATTTTCGTTTCAATCGGACAACTCCTTCTTGGTGCGTCGATTTTTTTGTTAGAGAGTGTATATCGACGTTTTTTGTGGTTTTTAGTTCCGACATAGAGGGCGCTGCCTAACGATAGCTTAAACTAGTGAATAACTGTTGCAATCTCATAGTAGTTATAAAAAAAGCACATTGTTTGCAAAAAAAAAAAAAAAAAAAAAAAAAAAAGAGGGAGAGAGAGAGACTTTGAAAATCTATTCATCTTCTTGAACTGCTCAGAAATCATAAAAATTACTTATCTGAAACCTAGCGAAACCAATAAAAAATTGCCGATTCATAATCCGTATCAAAATATTTAATATATGCTAATATCTTGGTGGGATGCGTAAAAAGAAAAAGACGGTGGCAGGCGGTTTAAAAATAGCAATAGTTTAAATAATTAATTTTATTACTTGTTCACACTTATCCCTTAAAATACGCTAAATGAAAATCTAAAAATATGCGTAAATGGAGCGTAATTAATATGTCATCAAGCAATAAAATATATCATTAAACAGTCTTAAATTTTTAAAATTCTTCTTATCGAATCTTAATGATTTTGATTTTTGCTTCCTATAGTATTACATGGACTTTTTTCCAGTGCTTTTTTTTCTCAGGAGTGTTTTTTCCCAATGCTCTTTTTTCCGGGTTTTTTTCTAATTTTTTATTTTTTTCCCCTCTCGTGATTCTAGTATCTTAGGTATCGAACACTTTTTCCTGCTATAAGTAATTAGTTTTTAAACTAGAAAAGCAAAAAAAAAAAAAAAATATTACTAACACTAATCTCAACTTTCAAAAAATATGTGTGCGTGTTCTTTTTAAAATCGAATTGAAAAGGAAACATTCTCTTAATTTTCCTAAACACTTTACAAGGAAAACTCAAAGAAGTATAATTTGTTTCGAAAACAGTTGGAATAAATAAAATTAACGAAAAAAACAGAACACTTTGTGTATTCAGTTATGTGAGACGACTTCTGAGAAAAACAAAGACGAAGCGTCACGTTATTTTACAATCAAGCTCATCGATCTTTTTCAAATTGTAATATATCTTTCAAACTAAAATGACATGCAATAGAGTGTTCTCATTCTTTAGACAGTTCTTTTTCTTTCTTCTGTCAATAGATAGGCTAACCGCTTTCCAATGATGGCTGAGATTTCTTTTCTTTCATTTTTTACGTGTCTTTTTAAGGGAGAAAAAATATGAGTTTATCGACGCATTTTCTCATAAGAAGCATTATGCATAACAAAGAAGGAAAAAGAAACAAAATTACATACTGTTTCTTTCTTTTTTTTTTTATTAATTCACGCTGCATCGGAAAAAAAACTCACAAAAAAAAAAAAAAAAACACAAAAAAAACACCAAAAAAAACAGACCAAATCAGAAGAGCCATGACGGGTTGGTTAGTTTTAGTAAGATTTAGTTTTTAATACAACTGAAACACTAGTATTGAAAGAGCATTCAAAACTTTTAAAACAGTTTCTCACTCAATTTAATTCTGTTATTGAGAAGAGAACGACAAAGTTTGATGCGCTTAAAAAAACAAGTTGTCGTTTGAGAACAGTGATCAGCATTACACCAGCTGCAAGTAAAATTTATTTTAGTTAATTGACACAATTAACTGAGTAAAATTTAATATGAATAACTATAGGAAAAAATCTCTAATGATTGATTTTGTTATGTGTTTATTTGCCTCATGCTTTCGCTGGAAAAGTCAGAAGTATGTTAAGTTTGGTTTTCCAAACAGACTTATATTGATAAGCAAAAGGATTCGAATTTTTATTATGATGTATTTACAATAATAATACTGAAAAATTAATATTTAAATGGAATTCAAAAAGTCTCACAGACACATAGAAGTTTTACTGAAGATCATTTAGAAATTTACTTTTTCTTCTGACACAATAAACAAAGTGACTGTAATAATAATTTTTTAAATTATTTAAATAAAAAAGTATACAATTAATTTCACAGCTCAGATCTGTGTAAAGCAATGAATTCTTGTAATCTAGTAGAGGAAGTTACAAACGCCTCTTATCGTGTGTGCCGCCATCTGCCGATGATGGGGACAACCATCTTCAGGAATCAGACGAATAATAAGCAGTTTGAATTTCTAAAGAATTTCTTTTCTGAACCATTGTTTTCTGCGTACAATTGGCAAAAATGAGTAATTATATATAAATGAGTTTATTTCAATAACTTTTTTATTTAATTGTTCGATTTCACGTTCTAAGTGCAAACCTGATGACTCGAGGGGAGCAACTTAACCATGCTAATTAAATAGTTAAACAATAGTTCAAATTACGAATTCCGACAGAAAAACGCTCTTTCATACATTTGTATGTATGATCGGTTAACTAACTTTTCACCTAATTTTGAAACGTGAGGAGAATGAATTCTCTGAAAGAATTGAAAAGAATCGTCAAGAATAGATTCCTAAGCGGAATACTGTAAACCGCACATTTCTATCTCCATCTATTTAACTTTAATTTATTTTTAAAACTTTCGGTCATTTTTGAGATATTTGATTCATCAAATTATAAAATATATTTTTTAATATATATATATTTTTATTTATTTATTATTATTTTATTTTGTTGCTCTTTCAGCTTTCTGTATGCGTTCTTAAAAACGTTATTTTTTCTGTCTTGCAGTTCCGTTTTATCCGTTGCTTTTCCTAAACTATAACTAGAAACAAAGTCTTAAAAACGTTATTTATACTGTATTGTACTTCCACTAATAATCGTTGTTTTTCAGAAATTATAACTGAACGTTACTTTTTCTTTATTGTACTTCTACTTTTACTCGTTATTTCTTAAATCTACATTCTTCAAAGTCATCTTTTCTGTATTGTAATCCCAATTGTAGTTACCTTTAAAAAACTATAACCTAAAAAATCAATTTTTTAAAAATGTTACTCTTTTTGTCTCTTATGTTTCTAATTTTACTCGTCGCTTATTAAAAACGACTTTGTTTTAGAACTTTTTTTTTTGCATTGTACTTCATTCTTTATTTTTCAAAAAATATATGTGCAAATAAAAAAAATACATTGTAAAAAATTTTACTTTTTCTGTCTTGTACTTCGTACTTCTTCTTTTACTTATTACTTCTTAAAAGCCATAAAACGCTACAAAAAAGCTATCTTTTCCATATTTTTACTCATTACTTTTCAAAAGCTATAATTGTACTTGAGGTATAACTTTTGAAAAGCAATGAGTTATGAAGATTATCTTAAAATTCATAATCTTAAAAAATGCTATCTTCCCTGCTCTGCTCTTCCAATTTTTTACTCGTCACTTTCAAAAACTACAACTTATTACTATATAGTTTCATTTATTTTTGTAAGTTTTGTAGTAGGAGTTGTTACAAAATCCCTGATGCTAGAACTAGGACTAAAGTAAAATAAAACTGGTAGCTGACAGTCGCAGGATCAGGTTCAACCACGAACTAATCCACTTTATTAAGGAGTGTATAACACTACTTCATTATGGTTCTTTTGGCGGCGGTCAGTCAAGCCTATCTAATTCCTTTTCGGACTTTTTGTGAAAAGAGAGGGAAAAAGAACAGTCTCCAACCAAGTGACAAGGTCGGTCTGCTTTTCTGACGGGCGATCAGGTGGGCATCCTGTTGACAGCATAATAGCGGTCTGTCATTACTCTGTCAGCTCTAATTGAGTTTTTTTAGCTGCTTTGATTTATAGGGCGCGTCAACCGCTGCTGCGCCCCTCTTTCTGCCAATTTCAAACTCTGGAGGGGGCTGTGTACTTATTCAATGCCAGAAGGTGAGAGTTTATTAAGGCTATTGTTATGGGCTGGAATACAATTTCGAATATTTTGTATTTAGTAGTGGGCTGCCTATAAGGCTTTCAAGAACTAAAATAGTTAGAATAAGACAGATTTTTTTCTGTTTATGATTCCTATAGTAAAATTTTCAAACTATTGTTATTGTTATAAATTAATAATTTATTGATAATAAATATTATCCTTTAAGTGTTATCCGATGGGTTCCTTCGCAATCCATCGAATGTATGTTCTTCAATCCATTGAATTCAAAAGTTCAGTATACTTCTAGATGACATTGAATATGACACAGCTATTATGACACAACTAGTCATGACACAAGGCTTCGAGAATGCTAAAAAAATTCTTCGTGCCAGTGAAAAGCAGTGTGAGGGAGGGGGTTGGGGAAAACGACTCCAGGTATCTAACCAAAAGGAGTATCATAATTAAACCTGATACCTATTACGAGCATTTTTGTATGAAATTTTTTTTTTTTAAATAAATAAACACTTGGTTCAAGCAAAATATTTTATTAAGAATAAGATAAGATTTGTAAAATTTTTTTTTACTAAGTTTTCTTTTATTAGCAATATTTTAATATTCTTTACATTTAAGAATCTGTTAGAAATAATAAAAAAAAATTACCGAATAATAATTTTCATTTACATAGAAATGTTTTAAAAATATAGATTTAGATTTTTATAAACACTAGTTCGTACGTTTAGAATACCATTTTTAGCGTTTTTTTTTTTTTTCTTTTTTTTTTCTGCCCGTTTCAGTTAATTCTTTTTAGGGGCATCTGATCGGAAAGTTTGCCTCGGGCATCCACACACCTCTGCACGCAACTGCCCTGTCCATTGTGAATCTCTTTAGTCCTGGTCATTTAGTGTATTAGATTTTTCCCTTTGCTGTTGCTGTATTTAGACTTTTGTCTGATCGCGATTTCTCTTTGTGTCAATTTGTTGCATTTTAAATTAATTATCTCAGCTGATTGTGGTAATTTGCCCTTGAGGTCTGCACTAAATGACTGAAATTATATCATTGTGTTCCATGTATTGATAGAAAAGCTATGATTGCTGATCATTTTGACGTGTGGTCTGTACTAAATGACTAAAATTGCATCATTGTATTGCTATGTATTGCTGGACAAGCTATCACTGCTGCTCACCTGGAAACTGGTAGTGTGTTCCACACTAAATGACTTCAATTGTATCGTTAAAATTATTGAGAGCCCGTTGCCTTAATTGATAATGGCCTGCAATACTTAAAAAATAACAAATTATGATACTTTAAAAGGGAATTCACTGGTAAACATATCATAAATATGTAGTATTGTTTTGATGAAAGTGATTAACATAACAATAGTGATTAAAATATTCTTTCAAGAAGTATAAAATCTACTGGCTAAAGGTGTACTACTATTTGAGAAATAGATGTAGGCCTAGCTTCCACCCCATAACATTATGATCTTATTAAATTAATCTGAGCAATGAATAATTTTCACTGTTGACTTAGACCTTTTTATTAAACCATGGAAAGAGGCATAAATACTAAATTCGTCAGCAATTGAACTAAAATATTCGTTAAAGGGAGTAATGCTATGTGATATAAAATCAATTTGTTCTACCTAAAATGGCAATTGATCTTTATCGAATCAGTTTCGTTATTTACTAGCACTCATACTTTTAATTCTGTTTGAATTGATGAATATTACCTTAAATCAAATATACCTATTTCTCCTTATGTAACGAACGTTTCATGAAGTCACTTCTTTTAGAGTGACGATAAAACACGCATTCTTTTCATTTTTCCGTACAGTTCTCTATCGTCGCTACCTTGGCCAAAGGTCGCTACTTAAAAGCATTCTTCATCGTTATTAATTTAACTAAAATTAGTGCCCACTTGCATAAACCCCTGGATAGAATACCCACTTGTATATGGGCACTTAGGTTGTGCAAAATTGTACCGAAAAATAAATGTTTATACACTAGTAAAATAGGGACCTAATGCTCATTATACCATTGCATGTTTATCAGGTAAGTGCGTACTTTGTTCTTAGAAACACCCCACAAGGTGCGGAGTTAATGGTCCTGTAATGTAATTAATGTAAATGGTCCTATTATAAATTTTACTACCAAGGTTTCTTTAACATTTAAAGCACACACATATATATAGATATACATATATTTTTTTCTTTATCTAACATGAAATAAATAGTGATATAAATAGTTTATAATTGATCCGTCAAGAACGAACTTTAAGACAGTAGTTACAGAACTGTAAAAAATTTGATTCCTTTAATGAAATATTTTCAGAACTTTCGTAAATTTCAATCGGGGTAAAAAACAAAGTTAATGCTACCTACTTTTAAAACGCCAATTAATCTATTTGAATGAATAGATGACCTTTGAAGAAGCATACAAAAACAACAGGATTTAGTTTATCGAATAGTATTTTAGTACTGCTTTCTTCAAATTTTTCTGTGTTATTTTTAAGCATGTTTCATTTATCAATTTCAAGAAAAAAAAAGTTTTTAATAAATAAATAAAGAAGCAAGTTCGAATACAACAAAATATGGGACACTAGAAAATGTAATAACAATTCTTTTCTCTCAATTCTCTTCATAGTTTCGAATTTAATTTGCAATCAGCAACTGCAGCTAAATTATCATGCGAGATTTATGTGCACTTGTTACGAACATTTTTATTACAGTCGTATTTTGCACACAATGGAATATATTTAACATTTAATTATCGCCAACTTCCTCCAGATGAAAGACGCCTTCTATCAAAACTGGTTTTATTATACTTTTTAATTTATGTCTACATACTTTTCAATTGACAAGATAATAACAATCCTTTGGCTTTTCTAACATGATAAATAGTGATACTTCCATTCAAAACGTATTGTGAAGTTCGGTTTGATTGATATCGAATTGCATCGATTCAAGCATGAGATTAATCTGATGCCATTCGGAGAACGATAAAATGTTTAACGATACGATCTCGATTTCCTATTCTATTGCGTCTACAGACAGCCAAAGAACATGTCACAGCGTCACGCATCTACGAACGGCGCATGCGTAAGACATCGTTAGCTGGTTTATTTCGTTATTATTGTTTTTTTATTTTTTTTTTCTTTTCGTCTGTCAGCGGAAATATACGAGTTCGATAACAATTTAACATATAGCTTTAGATGTGAAGTGATAATCAGACGATCATACATATTGTCTCGAAACAATGAAAGAAAAAAATTGGTCACGTGACAGGCGCCCATTGTCCCCTTTATGGGGCGCGCCATTTATTTTGTCAGTGCTGGTTGTAAACAAAGATGAAAAATGAATTTTCGCTCTGGTAAATGCTGTATTTTTTTCTGGCCTCGAAACAGTACCAAATGTCAAAAAGTTCTTTATTGATCTCGTAAAAGTCTGAAATTGTGGAAAGCTTAAACGACGCTATTCACACATAAGCAGATAATAATTCAAACCAGCGTGTATTTACATCATTAATAATATAAATGATCTACTCAAAATAATGAGGGTCGCTTCCAGTTCATATTGTTCTCTTTACAAAAACATTAGCCTTCGTTTTTTAAGTTACAATGAGAATAAATTTACGAACGATCGTCTGTATGTATAACTAATGGTTTATAATAAGTTTCATATAAGCCATTTTTTTCAGGATGTCAAATCACACAGCAATTCCTTTTGACAGTTAAAATAGAAGAAGTTCTTTTTTAAAATTACATTAAAAGGACTGATAGATAAGCATTCTAGGTGAACTAAGTTGACTAAAATGATAAGAAAAACGCTTAGATATACATATCGTTTAAAATTTAAACAGTTTTAACCATAGTTTAATTTTTCAATTATTTTCTTTTATCCTTTAATTGTACAAAATTGCTTAATCTTGATTTATTACATCTACTATACTTCAAAAAAAATTTCTGTTACAAAAAGGTTTCTAAATTCTATCTAAATCTGTTCTAGACTGAGTATCCCCCCCCCCTCCTCAATATTTCATCAGACTTACCTCATTTTCTCTAAAAAATAAAAATTTAAAAACGTTAAAGTTATAATTCTTGGTAGATAAAATAGTTCAATAGTGTGCTCTAAACTAAATTTATTCGGAATCCGCAAAAATTGTTCCGAGATATGAAACACACAATCACATTCCAAAAACAAAGTTATTTTTTCCTTTTTTTTTTTTTTTTTAATTGTACATTGTCTTTTAGATAACATTAAAAAGAAATTAAAGTTTGTGATGATGATAATACAATAAAAGAGAAAAATAATAATAAAGGTCACAAATATAAGTGAATATAAAAATATATAAAAATGAAAAAAGTTAAATTAGCTGTAGCATATAAGTTTCGATGCTACTAAACTTCCAATAATATAGAAAAAATATTGAAAAAAAAGTACAAAATATAGAAAAAAGGCAACAAAAACATTAAAAACTTTTAGCCGCAAGAATCTCATGGGATATTAAGTTTCAGTGATATTAAGTTTCATGGTAGGCTTTAACTGCTACTTTCTGCTTACTGTTGACTTAATTCTATGGAAGTTTTTGACTGTTTGTTCCATAAGTCAAAAACTAATAACTATGAGTCCGATAAATATCAACATACCTTTTGCTTTGTTTAAACGTACGTATAATTATTTACAAAAGTTATTTTCATTTCTTACACTGTCAGAATTTTCATATTAAAATTACGGCAAAATAGCTGGAAGCCGTCTATCCATCCACTTAACCGTTAAGTTTACGGTAAAGAACATTTTTTTACTTTTAAGGTTTTGAAACCGTTGACAACTAGTACGGTTAAAAACCAAAGACTACAAAACTATATGGTTAAAAAACCATTTACAACTAGCATGGTTTCAAAACCGATAACTGAATATTGGAGCTGAGAGCCTTATGGTGCTGCCATCTATACGTGAATGAGAGTATCGTATTATAACAGTCCAGGTTCACAAATTGGGGAGTTCAATACGCTGACAACTGTTCATGTGTTGAAGAGAATGGAGGAAATATTGTGGTGTCAACGGTGAGACCTAAACCCCCGTTCTGTCGGTCATGTGCTTCACAGAAGAGCTTTTTCAGCTATAACACGTTGCACGGAACTAAGTGACTCCAGTTGCACGGAACTAAGTGACTTCATTAGGTGAGCGTAGTTGGTGCCATAAAATTCTAGTTGCTTAACCGTATTAAGTGAAAGCAATTAAACAGTTTTTCTCACAGTTAACAGTTTGAAGACCATCTTATTTATGGTTATTTGACTGTTTCGTTTCAATATGGTAAAATAACAAGTGAATAAATGGTTATTTAACTATTTCATCAGAGAAATTTCTAAGAGTCTATAAACAGCCAGCTAAAAAGTAGTGGCAAAAAATTAGAATATGTTAAATATATTTCCAATTTTTAAAGTAAATTATCTATAATCTATTACATAGCAAATTATAAACCGACCAATAATCTCGATATTAATTACTAAAGGGTTCTAACATATAAATGCATAGATCATTTCTCTTGTCACGTAATTATTGTCTTAGGTCATAAATCAGTGGAACGTCCATACTTAATAATCCAAAAACTCTTTTCCATAGTTATTAATATAATTATCTCTTAATTGTATATCCAACAAATTATACCTACATTGCCGCCAATTCTCTCTACTTTTCTCACTTCCCTGTTTTCTAAGTATTATACATTATTAATTGCACTCAAAATAAATGACTTATGAATATAATTTGGCATTAACTAGCATATGTGGGATACGTTAATTATTCCTGATTTAGACCTTCAGTCAACTTCTTGTCTTGCTCATTTAATACCATTAAAAAGGATAATTACATACTCTAATGGACAAGATTAAATAAATCAAAGCTTTTGAATCCGACGATAGTTTGTCTAAGAATGATTTCTAATTTGAATATTGATTTCTAATTCTTCCTCAAGAATAAATTATAATTAATCTTTACAAGATTATTCTTGCAACAGCTTTTACAGTGAATATAACACGTCTCTGAATAGTTAAGTCCAAATAAGTCGTGATGTTATTTAAAAGTAATTGTTTACTGATAGAGGTGTTTTGTAGATGTTAATTAATAAGAGTTCATTTCAATTATTTTAACATTATAATTTATCCTTTATTTCGTAATTTATTTTTATGAATAGAGCATTTTTGGCAAACTAAAATTTTTGGGCAAAAATAAATATGCCAGTTTGTTTAAATAAATATTGCGTTACACATGCAACCAAACTTAACTGTGAAAGGGAAACGATGAGAAAAGTTTTAAATATGATACTAATCCACTTTCGGCAGTATCTTTTGAAGCCTGTAAAATAAAAAAACCGTCATCCAATTAGAATATGAGAAAAATAATGAGCCTCATTTTGAAAATTTTTATATATTTTTTTCTGACATAATTATATTAATGCAATTTTATAATTAGCATTTTTTGATTGGTTGTTAAATATTGCACAACAGACTTTTTTTTTTAGATTTTTGTTAAATTTCTTTGTTTTTGCACAAATCGCGTTAGAAGAAATTTTTAGCATCATCTAAATCGAGTTTCATTAGAATTATCAATAATGAATGCTAATTTAAAAAAAAAAAAAAAAAAAAAAAAATTAACACACTGCAGGGCTTGATTTTTTTTTTTGCAAAAAATTATTTGGTGCAATAAATTGTCAAATTTTTTGTTATCTGTTGCATGAGGTTTTTTAACAGGTCTTAGATACATTTACACTTCTCATTTCAAATCTGCAATCGGTTTCTCTCTTTCGAAGTTACAATATTTTTGTTTTAATTTATATTTTTTATTTTATTTTGTAAGCGTATTAAACGTGTAAACGTATTTGCGTAAAAATTTTTTAAATTATAACAATAATCTGACCATCTTTATAAAATGCTTCCTTCCAGAAGTCCTTTTTGATTAAAATTTTTTTTTCTTCTTCTAAATTACGAAATAAGTTATTTTTTTATGATGAAACTGTTTCTAATACTTTTATCTTTAAAACACTCCTATAAGTATATTCTTATAAAAGCGTTCTCTTTAAGAGTGCATCAAATTTAGTAGAACTATTTGTACTGAATTTTTCTCTAGTACATCTAATAAATGTATGAGATATATTTAAGAGAAAATTTCAATAGAGCGAGGTACTTTAAATTATTAAATTAATTAAAAATATGAAGATGCTCTTAAATTCATTTTGTACGCATGTTGTATGCAAATTAAAAAAATCCGGCTCTTAGCGATCTGCCTGCGTCACTTTGGAATCGCCAAGTTCACTGCAATAAGCCTAACAAATGATGTCGGTAATTTGAAAAGAGCTAAATTTTCTAATTAGCCTACGTTTTATACACCCTTATAGAATGCTTCCTTTCATAACCTCTTTTTGATCAAATTAGTTTTTTTTTCCGAAAAATATTTCCCTCCCCCCTTTTTTTTATTTTAAATTTTTAGTAATTTTGCTTTAAATCACTGTTTTAAAAATGTTTAATGCAACTTTTTTTCTTCGAAATGAATTATTTAAAAAAAAATTTACATTAACTGATTTTCCTCTCAGTTATCTTGATAGATATTAACTAATAAATTTATCAAAGAAATTCATAAGTCATTTTCATAACCAAATCATTTTATTACAAAAATTCATCGAAAACTAAACGACGCTCTGAAATCTCAACGCCATTTTGTATTTACATCTTTATAAAATGTTATTTTTTCTTCCCAAGAAACTGTTTTCGGATAAATACTCCCTTTTTTTCCGAGATGTATCATTTTTAATAAAACTATTTTCATAAATTTTCCTTAAGTAACTCTGATAAATGTATTTCGCCCATTCGTAAAGATTTAAGTCAATTCAAAATCTCCCGAATATTACAGTGCCTCTTTTGGAAAAGGTAAACATTTATTTCCCTTTTCCTGAATCTAAATTTATTTTTCTTCCTAATCCTTCACCATGTTCGGGATAATTTCGGGAGAGGTTGCGTACACTATATTTCAATTTGTCAAAGTGACAGTTCAACCACTTTTCTGTTTTAAAAGAAAGGGGAGAGAACTCCAGTTTTGCTTCTATTCCTCCAGGTGTCGTTAGCGTCAACCAGGAAACTTTTCACAATGTGACGTCATCAGAATGAGAGAGGAATATGATGATTAACGACCTTTTGCTGAGGGAGAACTGAGAGACAACCGAGTGCGGTTTTGGCTGGATTTTGTTTTACAATCGCTTATTTTGGCGGCTTTTTAAAAAGAACACTTATTTGTTCAAAATAATAACAAAATATATGAATAGATAGTTAAATACTTCTACTTTGTAAAAATATAATTTATAAAAAAGGGAGTAAAATTTAAAGGTGTTTCAAGCATGCTTCAAAAGAGACATTTTGAAATACAATAATAATAATAATAAAAAAAAAAACATCCTTTATATCCTTTGAATGAATATTTTATACTTTAAAATATTAATTTTTATTGAGAAGAAAACAATTGAGAATTTCTTAGAAATGATTATTTTCATTCAATTTTCTTTAAAAAATATTTCTAGGAATTTTGAGCTGGTATTAGCATAAAAAATTAAGTTAATTATATAAATATAAAAAATTCAATGATTATTAAAAAAATATTTATAATAAAGAGTTGTTTCAAGAAATGTTATTGAGTTAAACTTGTTTTAGATAACTATTTAGTTATACTAGCTGCATAGTTGTATAGCTAGATAGTTATAAAAATGGGAATAATCTATATACAATACAAATAAAATATAAAACAAAATATTTAGTAAATATATGGGAGTAGAAGTTAAGTAATCATCCGCCAGTAATTAACAGATCGAATAAAAACCAAAATTATTACAGTTACATAATTATTAGTTTAAAAGTCATTGAGAATTATTAATTTTTTTTCGTTTATTATTTATGCAACAATGCTTCTATATGACTATATGCGAAACATGGTTTGTACTTCAAAACAAACCTTATTTCAGTACAGGAAACCCCGTCAATCAGTCCTTCAACTAAACAGCATTTACAAATGCACTATAGGAAGCCGTGATGGCTAAGGGATAAAGCATTCGCCTTCCAATGAGGTGAACCTGGTTCAAATCCCAGCAGTAGCTGGTTGGTATGAATTCCGCATCCGGCTCGCACCGACCACGGTGCTGACGTAAAATATCTTCAGTGGTAGACTGATAATTGGTTAGAGTCCCCTTGCCATCAGGTTTACCATGGGAGGTTTTCGTGGTTTTTATCTCCATATAACGTAAATGCTGGTAAGTTCCATCAAAAAGTACTAAACGAAGGCAAATTTCTCTTAATATTTGATGCTGGAGTACTCTTGTCTTCCTCTATCAATGATACTTACAAATTATTGGTACACAACTTTGAATATCGTTGCAAAAATTTATTATCCAGCTCGTAACTATTTTCTTTTGTAGAATGTTTTAAAAATCTTTCGTCAAAAGTTCTTTTTGTTCATTAAAATTCGTCTGTTAAGAATTATTTACTTGCTTGTCGGGTTGCTTTTAATTTTTCCCTTAAACTGGGGATAAATGCCAGAATTAAAGATCTGTTTTGGCGAGAAGTTGTTTTTAAAAACTCGCCAACTCCTGACGTTTTTGGCTCATTATCAGTTGAGCAAACCTATTTCGTCTTATAAGTAAATGTTGGGCAAAGTGCAAAATCTTGTCCCGGGCCTGTAGAGGGGGCGATATATTTTAGTCACCGCTCTGTGTCAGTCGTTTGGTGTCACTTTGTTCAAGACAGGAGTTAAAGAGAGACAAATGATGCTCCTTTTAAGGAAGAATAATAGCTCTCGTTTTCCCTTTTTTCCCTCCTCTCATCTAAAATCATCGATTTTTTCCACTTCTTCTTTTTTTTTATATATATTTCTAAAATCTTCTTGCTCTCTTTTTGACTTTCTAACCAAACTTGGTTACTTCTTAATTCACTACGTGTAGTAGATTTCTCAAAAGTGATACTTAATGATTGCGTGAACGGATAAAATATCACAATTAACTGCATAGTAAAAAAAGTAATTGGTAATGAAATAACTAGAACTACAGAAGACGAATGCGTGAATTCAAAAGGGTATTCTAAAATACTTCAAGAATCTTTGAAGTGCGAGGGTATGAACAAAATCTTTTATTCTATTAAAATGCTTCTTAATTCTATGAGTTTTTTTTATAGGTATAAAATATGCTGAACAACAGATATCCATTACATTTTATAACTATAAAAACTCATTTATTTTGTGTAGTAGCCTGTTAACTATCAACCAATATAAGACCTAAGCAAATGCCAACCTCACTCTCACTCACCATCAAAAGAAACCGCTTTTCACATCTGTGTTAAGCTTATTACGTAATTATACCGATTGAACCTTTTCCCTGGGTGCGAAGATTGAGAAATAATGACGTTGAAAACAAAACTGTTGAGAAGTACCACCCATCACATGTGTTTGTTGTCTGCAAACTATTTCTGATTGTTCGATAATTTCCCTTAACACAGACAAAAACAAAAAGAGCTTTTTACGCAATTATACCGATTGAACCTTTTCCCTGGGTACGAAGATTGCGAAGCAATGACATTGAAAACAAAACTGTTAAGAAGTACAACCCATCACTTGTGCTTTTTGTCTGGAAACTATTTCTGATTGTTCGATAATTTCCGTCAACAAAAAGAATAATCGTTGATTTTTGTACTAAGATTTAGATTATGAGAAAAAATAGTAAAGGACAATTCGCGAAGATTTCTTTGCTCTTAATAAAACCGTTTTCGGTTGGAAATGTTCAGAGCAAACATTTCGTCAAATTGTGCCACACGTATTCTCTTGTTTGAGGATACGAATTTCGTCAACGCATAGTCTTAGTTTTAGGTGACACAATTGATTAACATATGCAACATAAAATATATATATATTAATCGACTATCACGAGAACTCCTCCAGACTCGCGTGCTGGCGGTTTCTTTGGTTACGGAGATGAGACGTTTCGAATAAGGATATGGGGTTAAACCTTTCATGAACAGAAAATTTTTATAAAGCAGGAAATTATAGCTAGTGCGAACCAACACAGTACATTCAAGGTGAAACGGGATATTTTAGCCCTTTTTTGTTCAAAGAAAAATGTTGCCAAGCGTTTAAAAGCATAGTTTTACATTTCTTGTGGTTAATTTGTTGAATTAAGTGTTGCCAGACTTGCTACACTGCATCAGAAGAGGTAAAAAGTTTCGCACTAGTTTAGGTTAGGGAAGATTGGTTAATTCTCATTCATCACATCATAAATGGTTTCACTCTTGTTTTAAAAGCATAAAAAAACTTTTTAAATGACGCTTATCAATTAATACAGTGGATATTCTCTTTCCCTAGACTAACGTAGGAAGAACTAGAAATTCAATTCTTGTATCAATAGGGAGATAAGCAATTATTAAAGAAGAATTCGATTTCCTAATAACCTTAGCTTCGCCCTCTTTCCTGCCGTTTATGACATCAGATAATACATTCACTCGTCAAAATAAAGAAAAATACACTTCAGCCACATATTTTCTATATCGTATAAAACTTTTAATCGGTGAAAAACATTACTGTTATCAATAACTGATTTCGAATAAAAGAAAAATAATAAATAATTGTTTTAAATTTATAACATTATATTTTATTTTGCTTCAATAAAAAGTGACGTACATTATTCGCATTTATCATGATGAATCTGATTCTGTACATTATTACAATATTTCAAAACCTTTAAACCTTACCCGTGAAAAAAGTTCTTATTACTTTTATTTATTTTAACTAGTAGTCTTATTCCATTTTATGTTATTTTTTTAAGTTATTATTATCTCCGAAACTGAAATATTTTTTTCTTCCAATTAAAACAGATATAGTTAAAAAAAATTTGATGCCATTTAAAAACAAGAAAAACAGAAACGATCGAAAAATAACAAAATAAATTATTGCTATCATCTCCCACTTAATGCTATTAAATGCTTAACCAAAATACTGCAATCAAAAGCTCGTTCTTTTTAATTTTTCTAATATCCTTTAATATTAATTCCTCCTCTTTCAGCGCCGTGTTATTCATAAAAAGAGAAATCAAAACCCTGATCGTTTGCAAAGATCGCATAAAATACTAAGTTTTTATTTTGCTTTTTTTTCATTATCCTTTGCTTTTTTATTACCCCTACCGCCAATTTTCCCCATGCCAGATTCCTTATTTACGAGTTACAAATTAAATTCTCGCCTAGAATAAATTACCCGACGCTTCCACCGCTGATTTTTATCTTACTCTCTTTTTACCCGCAGATGAGCTGAACGATAATTTAATTAGACCCATTACGAGAAGCGCGGTTTTAACTGTAACCGGGCTCAATATACAGGACTTTTTGACAAAAAGCATTCGATTTTTTTCCCTTCTCCTTCTTCAGCTTATTATTATTGTTATTACTCGATATTTATTCATTTTTGCTTCCCTTTTTTTAGTGAATTCACTTCACTTCTAATCTCATATTGCGTTATCTAAGCTGTGCTTAATTAACTTAATATGGAAAATACTTCGTTTTAAGCACGCTGCAGTGTAAATTATGACCGAAAGAACTACGTGTGGAACATACTTTATACTGGCATCATGTTTATGAATGTTAAGTCTGACATAAGCCACGTCTGGTACGACATTAGCGACTTTTTGCGCCACTTTTGCACCCCAACGTTTTTCTGTAAAAACAAAGAATCGATTTTTAGACATAAAATTAAAAAGCGAAACACGTTTTGCCGCTTTTCTAGGAATGTTCCATAAACTCATTTGCGTAAAACAGCGGAAGAAAAATTAGTTATTCAACTATTTTTCTTCCCTTTTTTGTACGATTGCCTCTTTCTAATGCCTCCGGAAAATTGTGTTTTATAACTTGATTTAGAATGGAGCTTTCTAATTAATTACTCAAATTACGAGCACTGAGGAATTACTATATTTTTTTTCACTTAATTTTATTTGCGCGATCGTTTGCGCTTTTTCACAGCGCAGACGATCGCGTTTATAGAATATTTATTATGTAGTATAAATGAAGTGGAAAATGGCAACACAAAACGAAAAGGAGGACGAAAAAATGCGGAAAAATAGCTTGATTTATTGTTAATGATTATAGATTTAGATGAAAAACATGACATAACGTAAGAGTGTAGTAAATGTTTTATGGCAATTATTTTCGGAACCTTCATTATTCATAATTAATTGAAGTCGTTTGAAAATAAAAACAGCTTTATTGTCGATATATTACGCAGTTATGGCAACAGTCCACTAACGCTACTCGTTATGAGTATGTTTTTATCTGTCTTAATGATGGTTTGATTTATATTAATGATCCGTTCTTTGAAAGACAGGAAAAAGTAAGTAGAAAAAAAAAAAAGGAAAGAAAGATTTTTACGGCAACTCTTCTGTTCAAAATGACATTTTTATAATGTGTTACTCTGAAAAATTCTAAATTAAGAATAATTTTAATGAGTTAGTTTATTGAATAAACTTTGTTTATCGAATGTGTTAATAGAAAAAAGAAAAACTTTTGGATAAAAAATCACCTGCATTAAAAAAATTTCTTCATATTTATTTAATCTCAAAGTGATTGTTTTTAAGGAACAGTTGAGCATTTACCGTTTTGCGTAATTAATCATTAAAATTAACTTTAATTAATATCAAGATTAAATTTCTTTTTTAATAAAAAAATGAATAAAAAGTATTTAATTGAATTTCGATACGTATTTATCATTAAATAAAAAAATTGCTTTGAACATGTTAAAACTGTATACTTGGATAAATAATAACAAATTTATTTTATGTTTTTTTATTGTTTTATAAGTTTTGCATATTTTCTCGAATTACTTATTTTAAAATTAATAGAGTAATTGTATGCCTATTTTTCATCTCGCGTTATTTTGTCAAAGTAAATCTAGTGTTTCATGAATTATATATTCTAGTTAGTCAGTTACTTAATGATGATGCAATTACTTAAAAATAAAATCGTACTTAATAACTACTTTTTTAAACTATCAAAATTACGTTAATAATTATATAAATTTTCATCTGCTCTACATTTCTGGCATTTGCGAAGTAAAGCAATCTAAATTCCTTTCTTAAATCAGTTTTTTTCTTCTTTTCTACGTTTTCTTTTTCGTTTATTTATTATTATTTTTCATTTTTCTTTAAATGACTTTCATGCACTTAGAGCTTAAAAGTGACATATAAACTTGCACAGTCGCTTGCTTTATAATTTGGAAAATTATAAGTAAAATGCAAATGACATAGCAATAAAATGCCATAATAGGGTTTACCTAAGATTCAGGAAAACCCAATTCTTTCATTTTTTGAATTAGTACATATTTATCAATCATTTACTTTTATATTGTTGTTTTAACATTACAAATGTCCTAATTCTGCGAACTTTTAATGTACCCTGATTTAACGAGACTCCAGGCATAACATTAAGTTTCAAACAAATGGTTGGTTTAATGGTCGAAAACCTTCATAAAACCCTATTATTACAAAAAACAATTTAGATTTAACGAATTTTTTTTTTTTTTAATTCAAAATTAATTCCATTGAAGCTGATAGAAAAAAAAAAGAATCCATCTGTTCGTCGCAAATTTCATGCTTTTCGAAAGGATTTAAAAACACCCCTTTAATTTACTTCATTTATATACAATAAACCGAAACTACATGGTACTACTTATATGTCTAGTGTTACATTATATGGGATTTTCAAGTACACTAGTTACTTGAGTTTTTATTAGAATGACCTAAGAGTGTCGTTCAATTGCAAAACAGGCCCAACTGAATGCAAGGAATTATGGCAAATTTTGCTTCAAAACCCACCAAATACTGCAAGCGAAAAGTTGCGAGAATGGCTGTATTCGGTTGCAAAACCATATTCACCAACGGGCAATAACAAACAGCAACCAGTAAATGCTCTTATTTTCAATCCTAACTTATTGGAAATTCTCTCCTGAATTCGAATATCTGTTTTTTTTTTTTTTTTTTCCTCAGATGTTTATTTATTTAATTATTAAACATTTAAATTGCCCAAAAAGACCTCCATAAGTGATGCAATCAAAAACGATCTCTGATTAGTTATGACGTCACATGTGCTGAATGGAAACGTATTACCTCCATCCGCTAAGGCTATTTCGTATGCACTTAAATCGTATGTACAACCTTTTTGCGTTTTTAGTAAAAATTTTGTGAATTAAATTTACGGTTTTGATAGTGCGTGCAAAATGGAATTAAGATTTTTAAAACTTCAAACTGTTTATTTTTCACTGAAATAAGTGAAGACGTGTAGTTCTTCACATAGAATCAACATTTATATTCTGCTGAAATGAGTGGTATGAAAGTTCATAGAAAATATTATTTTATTCCACTTACTTTTAAGTTAAAATAACACTCCATTACAGCCTAATTACTTAATTAAAATCGTTGGCAAATAGGATAGAAATAGTATACATTTAGATATAGAGTGGATAATTTTAATGCATTCAAACAAATCAGCGTTTTCATATATCTAGTCCATTGAAAAAATATCTATCCATCATCGTTAAAATCTATGTGCTAACGTATAAAAATTCAGGTTATGTAATTCGGCCTTTAAAAAATACTATAGTTGAAAGATTTTCTTTTTTAAGTAAGTATTTACTAATGCAGTTTATTTATTTATTCATAATATTTTTAACTATGTATTAATTATTTAAATACACATTAATGCTTATATCTATTCTCAATATTATTCTTTAAGTAAATAGGAATTTAGCTAAAGTTAGAAATTATTTTTATTTTTAAATTTAAAAATTTTAATTCCCCTTTCTGCAATATAGTATTTACCACGTATGGTTATTGTTAATTTTTCTCCTTATTTCTGCAAATTATCTGTTAGTGCCTGCAAAAAAATTTTTAAATATTGAAATGTATGTATTATACATTTTTAATGAAAAAAAAAATTTAATTAAAATAGGCGAAAAAAAATTTAGGTTAAGCATTCGGTATCTCCGAAAACAACTTAAAACTTTCAAAAATCTAGTCCATAAATATACATTTATCCATCATCATCACAATCTATGTGCTTGCACTTAAAATTTCAGCTAATGTAATTTAATTTATTCACATAATTTCAGCGAGCATTATTAAGCTGAACGTTTTTGTTTCACTAAAGCTTAAAAATTAAAAAAAAAAAAAAAAAAAAAAGCAAAATCGAAAGAAATTCTACTGCACATTTTTTTAATTTTATTATTTCTTAAATAATTAAATACATACATAGTAATGTTGATAGAGTTTCTCGTCATTTTTATTTTTGAAGTAAATAGGAATTTTACTATGGTGAAAAGTTATTTTTATATGTATTTATAAAATTTAATTCCTATTTCTGTAATGTGGAACTCAATAAATGCATATGCTTGATTTAAATAAATATAAATGGAATACACTACTTTTTTTTTTTCTTTCTTATAACATAATTTTTTTTCTCGAAAGAATGAATTAAAATTTTTACTGAGATCACAAGTTTTATAAAAGGCTACTGCTTAGCTGAAGATGATTCCTCGCATTAAATTCAAGTTAGAATAAATCGATAAAAAAATCAATTACTTAAGTCTTTAGACTTTTTTAAAGTCTAAAATTTTTCTATATAAAAAATTGATTCAACATTTCTTTCACACGAAAATTAATCTTAGAAATAACTTTGAATATACTTTATAATCAAGATCAACATGATTAAAAAAATGAAAGAACAAAATTATCTTGTATTTATAACGCTTAACTTTAATAAATAATATCAGACACCCATAACTCATTTTAAAATTTTTTTACTGAATTAAAAAATCTTAAATATTTAGAAGTAGAAAATTTCGTTAACTATTAACTAAAACTTCTCTAAAAAAAAGAGAAGGAACATCCAAAACATATCGGCAAAATATTTGTACATAAACAGAAGAAAAAAAAAATGTATATTCTTATAAGACTTAAAACCTACTGCCCGAGAAATAGTTTTACTAAATTTAATGATATAACATGAAAAACCTATTTAAACTTTCCATAGTTTTAAGAATCATATTACTTCAAAAATTAAAATGAACAAAAAGTGTATATAAGCCTCACAATTTTATAAAATTCAATTTTGTAAAAAAAAAAAAAATTTAACAAAACTTTTCATCAGAAAATTTTAAGTTTCAATAAAAATCAATATTTAGAAATTAAAAAACGTAAAATAAAGAATGCTTACAAAAAAAAAATAAAAATAATAATAATAATCTTTTTTGACGCCATTTTTAATCTAGTATACGAAAATTCGTTTTTGGGATTTGCCAAAAACAAAACAAGAGGCAATTTTATTTTTTCAAGAGCGAAATATTTTATCGAAAAAACGAAAATGTACCAATTCTCATGACATGAAACTTTATTATGGTAAACGTACGTTTTGGAAATGTAATTTCATTTGGAATTTTATTTATTAGAGTTCATGTGGCGACGAAAGAAAATGGAGGTTGTTTTGAATTAATGTTAAACTCTATATCGGCCCATTTTCCACCGAAATTTCGATTAACTACTTTGATTTCAAATAAAGTGTTTTGAATTTTAAAAGTGTTTTGATTTTGAATAAAATGTTTTATTTTATGATTTGTTGCAAAAATTTTTGGTGTAGATTGGAGACACTTAAAAACCGCCAAATCTGTAGTTGCGGTGGCGTTAATACGTAAGTACCGAAATTTTATTCCATTCTTTTCTGAATCATATTACTTCAAACATTAGAATATGCAAGAAGTATACATAAACACATAATGTTATACGATTTAATTTTTCAAAACAATTATTTTCACTAGAATTTTTATCAAAAAATTATAAAGTAAAAAACGTAAAATAAAGAATTCTTAGGATAAAAAAACGATTTTAAAAATTCCTCATATTGAAATAAAAACTTCCATATTGTTTCTTTTTTTATTCTTATAGCTCTTAATCAGACGTAAAAAACCATTCTGTAGAGAACTATCATCAAATAAGAAAAAAAAAAAATTATTTACAAGAAAAAATTTTATTATAAAAATCATAACACTTACCTGATTTATAAATCTTGAGAATTCCAAAATGAAATGTTCTTCGTTTCAAAATTTTATTTTCAAATAATATATACATAGATTATCTCTTCATTACTTTTAGAGAAAAATTTTTCACACAGCAAAATTTTATAATTGTAAGATCTCGATATGAATTTTAATATGTAGTTTTAAAACAGAATAGCTCAATTCTATTTGAAATTATTCTTTCAAAACTAAAAAATACTTACCAAGAAAACGATAAAAATGTATTAATAATCAGCACAAATGATACTATTTCAAGTAATACGGATGATACTTTATTGTTGTTTTCTGAATTATGTAGATACAGAAATATATACTATTCTATAAAGAAGAATATTCAATAACTATGACAGTTCTGTACGTTCATGTTTATTCATTGGAATGAAGAAAGCAATGTTGACTTCACTTTAATTTTATAATGAATTGAAGACAGAAGAATTGTATTTTACCGTAGTACACACATCTAAACAGTATGCTATACCGAAGTCGGAAGTTATCAGTTGCAAGTTTTTTGATCATAAAAGTTAAAAATTGAGGAATTTTTCTTCAAATGTTTGGCGTGTTCTGTTTCTGAAAGATTTACCAATATTCTGGAGAATTTTTTCAAGTATTTCGGCATTTTTCTTAGGAAAATTTTGCTTCGTATTTGCTGCTTAGAAAATGGTGTCTGATTCTGCCAATGATTTTGATGAAACTAAATAAATTAATGTCTGATATTTTCAGGCTCCCGCTAGATGGCGTACTCGAGCGTTGCGATCGCGAATACCTTAATGAATTTAATTAAATTTATGCTGATGACAACCAAAATTTTTCTAAAAAGCAATGAGGGAAAACTGGATCCTACCATCTGATTTTCAGGCCAATAAAAATGCACCAACAACAATGGAAAACTGTATCAGACTATTTAATTACATTTATTGATCATGTGATAAAACGGTGTGACTATAACATGAGGCAACTGTATTTTTATTTCATACAGAGACATACAAGGATAAGATGCACAATACAGCCAGCTACATACAATATACTATACCTTATGTGATAAGACATACAATACTGCTGCATACAATATAATCTTGTATTGTAAGATAATTCTAACTGCTATTTTAATTTAATTGCGTTTTTCTGTAACCATTCACTAAAATGATGAAATAAATTTTTAGTGCTTACATTCAATTAAAGAAAACTAAAGTATAGCAATTTCTTGAGACTTTTCTTGTTAGTGATTAAATTTGCATCGTGAAAGCGTTCTAACGAAAATAGATAATACCCGCCAAACTCTTCCCCAAAATTTCGCCACAAACACAAAAACCTTAGAAAGAGTGCAAACCTTGGAGACAGTGTAGCGTGCAAACTCTCCAAACTTTTCCTTTTGTTTTCTCGAGAGTGTGATTTGTAGCCATTATTTCCTGCGGCTAGTGGCACTATTTCCCTCCGCGCGATGTGACGCGGAGCGATTTAGCACCCAACTTATCACCGGCGCACTATTTTCCTACGCGCTACGTAATGAGGCTAATTGCCGACAAGAGGGGCGAGAGCGTTTTGCAAGGAAGAAGAATTTTTACAGTAGAAAGTATTAATCATCTCTTAGATAAGACAGCAGTATGTGCAACAGCGCAATATGAATTTTACCACCCTCTGCCTTCTACTGTGTAATAAATGATAGCTTTTCACGACAAGAATATTTTAAGTTTTGCTCACTAATTGCACTTTTAAAATTTCTTAGGTATTATTTTTGTGTAAATTCATTTGCTCATAACCGTCTCAAGTTTTCACGTATGACTAACTCCTTCTAAAGCAAACATAAAATTGCATTCAATTTGCACCGTTAAGTATTCGCGTAAAAGGTTTAAAGAGTAAAAACTTAATGGAGTGGAAATTTAGGGTCATGTTCTTAGAGATGAGTCGTATTTTGTAACATTATCCTTCCTTTCCTTACTTTTTCTTTGTGTCATTATAATTTCTTTGCAAGGTGTATTTGACCAAATCAAAATTATTTGCTTAATTAATAAAACCGAGTATATTAGAAAATACTATGAAACTTTGTGATAAATTCAAAAAGACATACCTCATTTAAAATTGTTTGATCTATTTGAAATTTTTTTTGAACAAAAGAAATATTAGTAATAGATTTGAATCACAGAGTAGATTTGGCACGACAATATTCCTTCAACACATGAAGAGCTCCCAGTGTTCTTCACCTTTCAGTTGGTTGCCCGGGACTGCTGGAACATAAAGCATTCACGCATTAATGGCAGCACCATAGAGCTGCTTAACACAAAGAAATCTAGCATTTCATATCTTTCATGATAGATGGCACCACTAGATTAAACTATTTAAGCCATAATCCATGGTTCACTTGACAAAATACAATTCAACCACAACAAAACTGAAATCCATTATCCAAAGAAAAGTTAACCTAACCTAACTTCAAAGCTCAGTTAAATTTCATTTTTACGGTTTTGAAACCAAGCTAGTTGTAAATGGTATTAAAACCATAAAGGTTAAGAAATATTCTTTACCGTAAATTTTACGGATGGGCAGACTAAGCCGATTATTTTACCGTAATTTTCAGAAATAAAATTTTGACAGTGTAGTTTTAGAATGACGCAGTGTCAGGCTGATTTTCTTAATAAACATGAAAGGAAGTTAGTAATAAATAACATCTGAATGGCGTCTTAGTCTATTCCTCTAACCTAAAGATCAGAATAATAGTAATAAATAATATCAAAACGATGTGGCAGGCCTATTTTTTGGATCAGATGATAAGAAACATTAATAATAAATTGTGACAAAATAATTTCGCACGAAAATGAATCTGGCCTGGCATACTATTCCATCAATATACGCGATTGTTTTTTCCCCCCATTGAAGTAGAATTGGCTTCATTGTTTCGTTATACATTAATTAAAATGTTTGCAGCAGTGGTGGCTGAGGGGATAAAGCGTTCACCTGACGATTTGGCTGAAAATTTTATATATTGTGGCTCAAAACATTCTGATCAAAAGCTCTCATTGACACTAAGTCCAAAAATTGGTAGTTCCGAGATCCGAAGCCTCAAGCATAAATAGCAATTCTCAATTCTCTATAACCGTCACGACATTAGCATTAACCAATGCTAAAGTGCTCCACTTAATGGTTTTCGAATCGAATTTTGAACATATTATAGCCCTAATGAGGGTTGATTGTTTAAATAAAAAGGTACTTGGATGCATACAAATAAATGCGGTTACGCATAAACCTAGCTAGTCATCAGTTATTTTATGATTTAAATTTTGAATCGATCAGCTTGATCATAGATGCATTCTGGATGCAGCATCTTCAAGATACAATGCAGATGGATACTTGATATCATCACTATAACGAGTACATACATACAAAAAACCGTATTACACTCCCAATGCGTACGCAAATACAATATCCAGTGTTACTCGTAAGCGTGCTTCAAACACGACTCACAGTAGTGGCCGTTACCTAAATCTCTTATATTTGAAGCTTGAAATATTGAAAAACCATCCATTTTTGGATTTCGTGTCAATTAAAACTTTTGCATAGAACGTTTAGGACTTCAAGATATTAAATATCAAGCTAATTTGACGGATAATCAATTTCCGTAAGATTTGTGCGGGGTGTTTTATTAAGCCAATTTTTGATATTCTCAAAAGATTTGAAAAAAGATAACCAGTACAATCAATATACGAGAAACGAAACAAAGGTAATTTAAAAAAAAAAAAAAAAAAAAAAAAAAATTTCACCTGGTAAGTACTTATGTTTTACACAGTAAGTGCTTTTGCCTCTATAAAATGCTTCATGTAAATCTTTTTTCTGATCTTGCAAAAAAAAAAAATTTGATACAAAATAACAATTCCTTCATTGAGTGAGGGAATATTTTAAGGGGCATTTTAGTGAATTTGAAAAAATAAAATAAAACATAATACCTTTAAAATGTAAATAAAATCAGGAAGATACTAAAGATAATAAATAAATAACTTTAATAACTTTTTATTGTTTGAAACTTTATCAGTCATATACCCGACGCCCAGTGGCTGAGTGGTAGCGTTTCGCGCTCCCGTGCCACAGGTCCTGGGTTCGATCCTCGGGCCGGACAAGGTTGACTCAGCCTTTCATCCCTTCAGTGGGTCGATAAATGAGTACCAAGCATGCTTGGGAACTAAACACTGGGGTTTTGCGTTCGACTGACCACCTAACTGGAACATCTGCTCCTGCACCCCAGAGCCCAAGGTCAAGAAAACTGAGATGGGAACAGTCGGCCTTAGCCCTCTATGGGCTGTTGCGCCACTGAGTTTGTAGTTTATTCATATACCCAGTAGCTGAAACCTCTGTATTGATTTGCAATCTCATGGAAAATATTCTAAAACTTATCTGCAGAGCGTGTGTTATCTGCATTCAAGTGTCGCATTTTTATAGGTCCGTAAGTTTTGAAAGAAATTAATGTATAATATTACAATACTTGAAGAAAGAGCAGCATTAGTGACAAAAAATATTTAAAATTAATTAATTGAAAGGTTGATAGTCTGAAATTTGTAAATTGAGCGAAAAATTCTGTATGAGTGAAATTAAAATGAAAAAAATTGCTTATATCAGTTAGTTTTAGCGCATTCAAATAAATCAAAAATGAAAAAATATGTATATATATATTTGAAATGCAGCTACCTTTCTCCCTTTGTTCTTAAAATTTTAGAAGTAAAATCTAGAATAAATATGTAAATTAAAAAATAAATAAATAAGTAGAGTTAGTTTGTAAACAAAGCACTTTTTCAATTTCACCAAATTTGCATTTTACTGAAAACCAAATTGATTGTCAGTATAGTTATTAATATAAGAATATGTTCCTCCTAATTTCCCAGTAACTAGTATTTTCAGTTACAGATATTTTATATCTGTTGCAAAATAGTACATATTAAAATATAAAATAATAAGCACATGATAAAATATTTCAATGGCCTGTTACTTTGGAACAGATAGATATTTGTAAAAGATTGCTCGCGATAATACAGGATATATTATGTTAGTTTTTGTACTTAGCAACAGCTATTACTTTTAGTGCTAATTCTGCAGAAAAAAAAAATACTAAATAAAGGAAGAGAAAAGAAACGTGATAAATTCAAATGAGTTTTAATAAGCTCTGAATAAACAGTAGCCGCTTTCTTTGTGAGTTGAAGAAGTCAGAAACATTATGATAGGATTTTCCTTAAAATGCTGTTAAAATTGTCCATCTAAACATCAAATATATATTTTAATACTAACTTATTCACGAATTATGATAATTTCTGAATAGTTAGAATAATTATTGATTAAATTTCGGAAAAAGAATCCATTTCTAATCCCACAGTAATGAGTCCAGTCACGCATGTGCGCATTCGTTTTGAAAAAAACTCTGGTTTGGATTTTCATTTTCCCATGCTTACAAATGGATGAAATAACATCTTGGGTCAAAGAGATGACAAGTGTGCAGAAGCCGACTCTCACGCATTGAGCAATGATAAACGGATGCTTTGACATCTAGAAACATTGTTAAGATTTTGAGAAATGTATATTGTTGCGCATGGTAGAGCAGGATGTCTACCACTCAACCGTGGTTTACGCCCATATAATTGCTTCATCATATTTAAAAAAGAATAATTCGGTTGAAGTTGGTTTTTGTGGAAGAGTGACTGGAGATCGTAATTCGCGTGATTCTTCTTTCAGGAGTTTGATTATACATTACCAAAGCGCATTTAATCACGGTTTTGCTATGAAAATGGTAATTTTTTCTGCGAGTATTGTATGACGATGAATTTTGAATTTAATATAAAAATAATAGTGTCTGGAGAAAGTGATTGAAACGTGAAGGGATTTCCTTGGGAATTAAGATTTAATGACTCAATTTGGATGTTACCAGTGCGTGACCTAAGTTTTGAAAGAAACATTTTTAAACTATTCAAATTAAGCTTTTGAATTATTTTAAAGGGGGAACATTATGATAGTAGTTTGCAAGCAACTAATTTGAGTAAAATCTGATACTAGTCTATTAGAAATGAGTTCGGACTCGATTTTGGAAGTCCGAACCAACCCGATCCCAAAGAATTTTAATCCGAGCCCAACGGCGCCTGCGATACATTGGATTATTCACAGCTTGTGTAGGCCCGAGCTTAATAAAGTCATTTGACAATTAGTGACACAAAACAAAAGCATTGGACAGAATTAGCAGGTCAATAGAATTTTTCATACCTTATAAACTCATATTCTTTTTAACTTATTTCAACTCAAAGTAGTAAAAAAGTTCAGGAAACGTGTCAGAGTCCGCTCGAACCTGAAACCTTTATTCAGTAATGCTAATGTTCAGTAAACCTTTTTTTGAGCCCAACACATATATACTGTCTATATTATAAACACTGGTTTTTGTGTATAATTAACTTCAGTTTTATTATTATTATTATTATTTTTTCTTGGTTCTTCAAAAAATTTTGGTGCTTAATAAAGATTTTTGCTTAAGGGAGAAGGCTTCTGAAAAGTGTAAAATAAAGGCATTGCTTTGGTACACTGTGAGAGTAATTATATTTACGAATTTTTTTTTTCTTCATATTTTTTTTCTAAGGCATTTAAATCAATAATACGTAAGTTAATCAATAATATAATAGTTGTTTATAAAATTTTTATTTTCTAATTATTTTTTCTAGAAATGTTCGAAGTTTTTTTATTTATTTTTTAATTTCAAGGAAAAATGTTTTCATACTGCTAAACTATTAAATATAATTAATATTCAGTCAAATTAATTTACTCAAATGAATGGTTTCGTCGAATCAGTGAAAAAAAAGTTTTATAATCAGTAAATTTAAATCAGTGTTATAAACTGATTATTATCCATTGATTCATAGGGATAAATGTCATTGTGTTGAAACAAATAAAAACCATGGATCCATTTTAACACCAATTCAAATCAATAACCCGAAACAGCTTATTCAAAACAGTTTTTCAAGTTAAGTTCTTCTAGTTTAGTTGATTAAATGCTTTTGATTTTATTTTATTTTATAACCGTCGTTGAACAGCCGACCCAATTTCATGGGTTTACGACTACTAATGTTCAACTCCGTAGCCTTGTAATTTTGAACCAATCCAGAAGACAAGGAAACTCCTGGATCAGTACCCCCAGAGGTATTGATTTGTTATGGGAACATGGAGGACTTTGAGACTCGACAGATTTAACGTGCATCAGTCACCATTTACTACACGGGGAGTCTTCGGCCGGCGAGGATCGAAAAAATGTACGTACAGATTCAAAGAAATGTCAATTAATTTGTTAAATTGTAATTAATTTAATGATAAGTTATAATTATTTCGCATGAGCCGCGATGGCTCAGGGGATAGAGCGTTCGTCTTCCAATGAGGCGAACCGGGTTCGAATCCCAGTCGATACGAATTCCGCATCCGGCTTGCACTGACCACAGTGCTGACGTGAAATATCCTCAGTGATAGACGGATCATGGGTTAGAGTCCCCTTGCCGTCAGGCTAACCGTGGGAGGTTCTCGTGGTCTTCCTCTCCATGTAACGCAAATGCGGGTTAGCTCCATCAAAAAGTCCTCCACGAAGGCAAAATTTCTCCCAATACTCGATACAGGATCTGGATTTTTTTGTCCCTTGTCTTCTGGATTGGGTTCAAAATTACAAGGCTACGGAGTTGAACATTAGTAGCCGTAAACCCATTAAGTTGGGTCGGCTGTTCAACGACGGTTATAAAATAAAATAAAATTATTTCGCATAGTTATGATTATTTTATTTCCAAAATTTAACCTCAAACTCAAAGTAGAAAAAAAAAGGATCTTTTGTCAACCAGCTCATTATGATAATATTTTGTAATTTATTCTACAAATTTTTTTATAACGAACGGATAATAGAAATAGCAAGTATGTTATAGTAACGTTAACAGAAATGAAAAAAAAAAAAAAAGCATGAAATGCCATTGTCTTTATAAATGACGTTCAAAATTTGATTGAATATAATTTGATCATAGTAGAGAGAAGTGGATTCGAATTCAAAGAAAGGCACTGGCCCACCCTGGGCTGTCTATAGCCAGATATGATGATAATTTGATCATAGTTAATCTCTTATCTAATTTTAGCATTGAACAATTAATCTTTATAAGGAATTGAATTTTTGTAAGACAGATAAGATATAATTTTTTTAAGACTGAATTAATAAATAAAAACAAACTTGCATTATTAACACAGGGGAAAACTTAAATTTTTTCTCAACAGATTTTCTAAAAATTTGATTAGAATCATAAGAAAAAAATCTTTTTTAAGAGTGAATTGCACACAGTAAGTTTAAAAATTATTGTATTTATTTTTGTGTTAATAATCATATTTATATACATTTAAATTAATTGAACTGTATAGTTAATTTTATCATTTTTTGTGTAAAAAAAGTCTAATGAATAACGAAAACTACTAAGAATTCCCAATTACAATTTGTATTGAGTGGATCATCGCAAGAAATATATAAATTAAGGCTACTTTATTTGAATAAAAAATATAAAATAACTTTGAATACGTAATACTCATATATATATTTTAGCCGTATTAAAACATTACGATAAATAAATTAATACATTACGATAAATTAATATGATGAAAAGGTTCTTACGTATTATCGCAACCAGGTTGGCGTTTGTATGTTATGTTTTTTGTATGTATGCGATTTGCACTGATGTTTTTATAAGTTCAAGTGCCACTGCCCGATATACATTTGCCCGGTTTATCCTACACTGATGTTTTTTTAAGGTCAAGTGCCACTGCCCGGTATATCCTACACTGATGTTTTTTTAAGTTCAAGTGCCACTGCCCGGTATACATTTTCCCGGTATACCCTACACTGATGTTTTTTTAAGGTCAAGTGCCACTGCCCGGTATACATTTGCCCGGTATATCCTACACTGATGTTTTTTTAAGGTCAAGTGCCACTGCCCGGTATACATTTATTAAAGATGTGTGAAGAAAAATAATATAAATTACTTAGGGTTGCCGTAAGTAGGGTCGCCAAATTTGGCGATTTATGCGAATTTTAGCCTGGTTGCGTAAATACGTAAGTACCGATGAAAACATATCAATCAGGTAGAAAAACGTTTTTCTTATGAATCTGCTAGTTTATAAATAAAAAAGAAGAGTCATGAAATTTCAACGGATTTGAAAAAAAAAAAAAAAAAAAAGTTATTATCAATTAGTGGAGTATTGAAAAGATACAAAATTATATTATCTTTCATTCCTTATTCATATTTTAATCAGATTATCATAATCATCAATAATAATAATAATAACGAAGTGATGAAACATTGAAATCATAAAGTTGTGTCCACCTTTGTTCCTTTGTAGCATTTATTTGAATATAATGATGATAATCAATTAAAATAATAATAACCAAAGGAAAAACAACAACCAAAAACTAAAACGAATGGAACAATATATATAAACTATACAGAATTGTATTATTTGTCATTCCTTATCCTTTCGTATCAGATAAAAATAACAACAACAAAAACCATAGCGAAACAAGAGGAAAGGGCCGATGCAAATTCTTTTTTTACGATGGTATTAACGCTCGCCAGAATGAGAGAGTACTTCTCATTTATGGTAACCCGCTTTGCATGATTCTTTCCGCTTTCCTCTTCCAATCCCAAGATGCGGGAGAGACAAATCATCACTCATTTTGGAGAGGAGAGTTACTCCGGCGGAAAGCATTCATCTCACAAAATGGACCGACTTAGATTTTTATTTTATTTTTTTCTTCTTTCTCCTATTCTGTAAGGGGAGGGGGAGGCGTAGGAGAAGAATTTCTCCATCTTAAGGAACACATTGCCGAGTCATTTATTACGACAGATGTCTGTGCCGTGCGGATAATGTTGTGACACGCCAAGTGAAAGAGAAAAATTCTCGCCAAGGTTATTCGTGTAGTATTTGCGCTAGATGATTGATTGGTCTATAACCCAACGACGTCATTCCTGTCTCGAGATATTCCGAATTGTTCTTGTGTTCCGATATAAATAAGTATTTCGGTTTGGCGATATTTATTGAGAAAAATTTATTCATATTTGTATTCATTTCGGAATTTTTTAACTCAAGCATTCACACATCTAACAAAGAAATGCTCAGCAGTATGTTTATGAATTTTGAAGCACAGGCACTGGTCCTAGTTTTATGATAGAGTAAGAAAAATATATCTAAATTCTTTCGCAGAATTTAAGTGAGACAAAAGTTAGGATTTTCCCCCAAAACATTTTAGTTTTTAACATTACCATAATTGATTGTTTGAGTAAAATAAAACTCGAATAATTTAAAGTTATTAAACTAGAATCTAATGTACACTTAAGTAAAAACAAGCAGCGACTAGCTTTATGTAATTTGTTAAAATATAAAAATTGTCAATATCTAATAATTCCAAAAATTAAACTCACTACATAAAAAAACTAATACTAAAAAAAAAAAAATAATAATAAATAAATAAGGCACACACACACAATTGGAACGCGTAACTTGGGGGGCTTGCGAACGCTCAAAGGCTGACAACTTCTCATTTGTGTTGCCAAATGAATTTCGATAAATTTTGTAATCGTTCTTGTTGCTAGATGAAAAATTCTATAAATATTTATATAAATAATCATTACTTATACAATATTTAGTGCTTAATTTTGGGACCAGTAAAAATTGTGGTCTTCACCAGATAAATGTTTCTGCGTTCATTTAATAATAATTGTAAAATTTCAAAAAATTCTTGAAATTTGGATACAAAAACTGATTTTTTAAAGATAAAAATTTCTTGATAACATAAAATAAAACATTCTGAATGTTATAAAAGCTTAAAATTTCCCTTTGTAATAAATTGAATTATGATAGAAGAAATTTTTTTTTTTTTCTGAATAGATTTGTAAAGTTTTTTTTTAAAAAAATAGGTTCTAAATTGGTAAAATTAAAATTTTAATGGAAAATGTAAAAATGACGAAAGGGCTAATTTTGTTATCTTTCAAAGTTTAAACGAAATATCCACACTGGTAGTTAGAAAAAAGTTAAAAGCAAATAAAATAAATAGTTAACTAACTAACTAAATAAATAAATTAACAAAGACTCATTATATAACTTATAAACATATATAGACAATATATAACTACATCTTAAGACTCTTTATCTCAACATCATAAGAAAAAATTCTAAAAATAGTCTAAATCCACATTTAAAAATACAAACATTTGTCAGTTTAAAACCTAATAAACGCGTCTTATTGCTTAACGTATAAAAATAATTTTAGGCTTAAGACATGCAGGGAAGAAAATAACTGTACATTTTGCCATAGCAGATAAAAAAAAAAAATAATTATTGTATAAAAGTCGCAGATTATTTAACTATATTCGAAAAAGAATTAGTATAGATAGTAAATTTCTTGTATTTTGATGAATGGCATCGACAGAAGTCGCAGATAAAATAAGATAAGGAAGATAGTAATAAAAATAAACTTTTTATTCTTAAAGTAGAAATAAGGAGCTCCACATTCTGATAATAGTCTTATTCAATTTTTTTTTTATTTTTAAACACTAATATGAAATAACGAGAGTGGTTTATGGAAATGAAAAGGGAATTATCCACGAACACATAGTTTTTAGAATAAAGAATACATGATTTGACTGTTAATAGCTAAGCACACCGGACACAAAATTAGTCACCCTTGGAGAAATCATGAAAAACATCATTTAATAGAAAGTAACACCGCCTTTGGATTCGATAACAGCCTGGAATTGGTTAGGAAGGGAGCCCACAAGGTTTTGGAGGTACGTCGAATCCAGTTTAATCCACTCGCTGAGGATTTGATCGCGCAAATCCACCAAATTGCGAGGATGCTGATTTCGGCGTTTTAAACGTTATTCCAACATGTCCCACAAATTTTCAATGTAGTTGAGGTCAGGTGATTTTTCAGGCCAGTCGAGATGTAATTGAGAGTCTGAGTGTTCATAAAACCAGTCAAATACTTTTCCAGCCTGATGAACTTTGCTGTTGTCATCTTGAAAAATAGGTGTATTGACAACATACTCTTCATGAAGATGTTGACTGAGAGGCAATATCTAATCATCTAGAATATTAAAATAAACATGTTGGTTCATGTTAGTGGCCACCTCAGTGAGGGGGCTCAATCCATAATAAGAAAAACGCCCCCAAAACATGACAGGCCAATCTTCGGCTTGAACCTGACCTAGAACACAGTCAGGATGAAATGTTTCACCTGCTCTTCGTTGCACTCGACGACGTGCGTCTTTTGAATAAAGGCAAAAACATGATTCATCAGACCATATTACATTTCACCAGTCAGCAACTGTCCACGTTCGGTGACTTCTAGCCCACTGAAGTCGCGCAGCTTTATGTGCCTGTGTGAGCAATGGCCTCTTAGGAGATATTCGACTCCAAATGTTCATTGCATGCAGTTCTAGTCGCAATGTTCTTTCCCTAACAGGTTGGGAGGAACCCTCATTTACTAACTGAAGCAATTCCTGTCAGGTTTGGCAGAGATTTTGATTGAAAAATCGGGAAGCACGTCTCCGGCCCCTTTCATGCAGGATCTTTTTCCGACCACAATTCTGACATCGTCCTTCGTGACCACGTGTATTACACCACTGCTTGTAGACACGTTGAACAGTCAGCATCGAAACACCAACAAATCCAGCAACTTCATTCACCGTATGACCATTGGCAGGGCCAAACACAATTGCCCGTTTTTGCCATTCGATCACATCCTTACACTTATCCATATTTACACACAATTTCCGCTTAAAACAAAAATATCTCATTAATAGCTACTTGCCTTTGATCACGTTGAAGCAGTGTGCACGCAATTGAGCACGTCACTTGACCACTGCATCATCTAACGAAATCCAGCGATACATCGGTGCTTGCGAACTAGGGTGACTAATTTTTTGTCCGGTGAGCCTACTACTTAATGTCGTGGCCTCCTTTCTTTGCTAGAGGAATACAGAATATGCAGGCGGCAGAATTCGATTTAAAAAAAAAAAGTATAATTTATAAAATCAAAATAATGCAGCAAAATTCTTATCCTTGAATTTTAACAGTTAAACATTTGTGTAAATGTTGAAAGCAGAAAAGAAGATCTTTAGTTATAGAATTGATTTCGGTTCAGAGTGCGAAAAAGATTTAATGTAATCGAGAAGAGGATAAAATAAAAGATTTGTTAAAATTTTAAATTATGAAAAATATATATTGTCTATTTATACATAACAAATTGAATGGTAGGTAGGTACTTTATTTACGTCACACTAGAGCTGCACAATGGGCTATTGGCGACGGTCTGGGAAACATCCCTGAGGATTATCCATAGACATGAAATCATAATTTTGATCCTTCGCAGAGGGGATGGCTTCCTTTCTTTTGGTAACTCGACGACATGCGCGGGTAGTCGAGCTATTTACATTAGAACAGTTTAACGAGCACCGATACCGAACACCCATGGTCCCTACGGAGGCTGTTCAAAGTGGTCACACACCCGCTTATTGACCGCAGCTCTTGAATTCGGTGTTCTACTGGGAACCATATGTATTTGTGATCAGTTCACTGCGGGACCACATATTGAATGGAGAAACAACTTATTCATCTTACGATTTTACAAATTTATTCTTTTAATTTAAATTTATAGGAAGTTTTTTAAAAATTTGAAAAATCTGATGTTTTAAACTATTTATTGAATTTATTTTTATTGATACTCGAAAATTGGTCATTGGATAGTATATGACTCAGTGGCTTCAGTAGTCACTAAAATGTTATAAATTATTAGAAACCTGATACATCCTTTTTTTTAAAATCTATTTATAGTCTAAATTTAGAAAAAAATTCAACTCCTAAATATTTTAAATTTAAATCACAAAAATTGAAATAGCTTTTACTATCGTGATGAACTATTTTCTTTAAGCTATGATTTTTTCTTTTTCTTTTTTTAAATATTCAAAGTTATAAAAGAATAAAATGTAAGATTTAGACAAGTAATGTATATAAAAGCTTCCAGCTATTTTAAGCATTAAAAGTCATGAATAATCTTTGTTCACGATGTTGTTTTTCTAAGTTTCGCGTGTCAAATAAAACGCACATTGTTTTTTCTTCTTTTTTTTTTTTAATTTTAAAAATACACGCGCTTCTATACCATAATAAAAGTCCTTGATGCCTTTAGGCGAAATAAATGCATTAAAAGAAAAATCTAGAGAAAATTTATTCCAGACCATAATTTTTTTATTTTTTATCATTTTATCCGAAATGATTTTTTTAAGAGCCAAAAATTTAAATCAAATAAGTTCCGTTGCCAGATCTCACGAGATAATACTTATTAGCAGTTACGAGCAGACGATGTTTTTCCCTTCTCATAACATTCATTTTACCATTTTATTCTGCTTTCGGCGTAATGCAGGGAAGATTGTATTATAGAACAATTTCTGATTTCTCGCGATAATTTCTCGCGCTTGTATTATATGAAGTGAAGTGATGATTATATTAATAAGTAAAAAAAAAAAATATAAAAGAATAGGGAGAAAATTTTCGCCATGTATGAATTAGTATTCATTGGATATGCGTAAACTCGTTAGGCCTAATGCAATTCCGTTAGGGTAAGCTCCTGAGATTCGAGTTTTGAGTTTAGTAGAGTATCTTTCGTGAACTAATATTAAAAATGAATGCATGCAAATAAATCGTTTACTGTTTTCCCATTTAATGTTAGAAGAATAACTTACGTTTATTAAAATGTTCGTTGATATTATAAGAATAATACAAATATGGTAGCATTTTTTTAAGTACATTTATGGTTTTTAGTAATCATATTTACAACAATGTCCTCCAGGTAATAGGATTTAGATATTTACAGTATAAAAAATAAATAAGTTTCAGAACAAAAATCGAAAAAGTTTTCCTTTTCATCTTTATTTTTAAATAGCTATGTTGAATTTAACAGAATGTATAATGAGTGCTTGAATGTATAATGCTTTATTCAATAGCAATTACTGTCGTTAACATTAAATATTAAAACTGTTGAAAATTTTAATCCCTATTTTCGTAAATTTACTTGTTTTTCTTAAATTTTTTGGGGCAGAAATTGATGTTTTAAACAACGAAGTTAAATATATTTTTGTTTGCTTCCTGGCAACTCAATTTCGTTTAAAAGTTAACTAAATATTTAAGATAATTTTTAAAAATGATTTACTTTCAAATTTGTAAACTAAAATATGTTTTTATCGTTGAATTATAGCCTTAGTTTCCACAATTTTTATAAATGAGAATAAGAGTGCGGTAATTTTCGATAACATCTAAAACAATTATTTTTTTTTTTTTTTTTTATAACAGCAATGAATTTAAAACTTTTGAAGTTTAATGTAAATATTTTAGTTCATACTTTTTTATAAAATAAATTACTCACTTGAAATTTTTTTTTTTTCGTGTAGGTTTTATTTGAGCTAAAATTCATTGTAGTACTACAATTTAAAACGTTTTCAAAATCTAAATGCTAAACTTACTGATACAAATTTTTAGAATTCTTATTTTATAATTTTTGAAAGATCTGACTGTTTTGTTCAGAAAAAAAGTAATAAAAATTTTTTTGAAATCCATTTCTAGATTAATAATTTTAATAATTTGACTATCATGAATTACAATGCAAGTATAATAGTTTAAGAGGCCTTTCTTTTGCCATCTTGGATTTAAAGTTAAATTTTTGATATACGTTTCCTTGATATATTTATACTTTTGATTACAGTGCCATTGGTCAGTACTACCGAAAAAATTCAAAAGATTCCGTTCCTTCCTGAACCGACTCAAAATCAAGGAGTCGCTTTATTAAATTAGGAGAAACAGTACTTGAGCATTTTTACACAACTTCTTAAAATTGCAGTTTTGAGTAAGTCATTTAAACTATACTGTAACGTATCAAGCTATATTAAGCACAGTTCGTAGTTTTATTAAAAAAAAAAAAACATTTATTTCACACCACAACAAATACAGTAACGACATTAAACTACCCGTAACGGGTTAATAATAATCTTACAATAAAATATAGAAAATCCCGTAAAGGGTTAGAATAAACTTACAAAATCCAAAAAACCAACAACTCTCTCGTTCTAAAAATTGACTTCTCATTTTATCGTCTGCTTATATTTTATTCACCATCTATCCTAAAAAAAAAAACAAACGCTACCGGAAGTCTTGAGGTCCTCTTCTGACGTCATAACATTAAAGTGATTATTTCTTTTTCTGACGATCCGGATTTGTTTGTATATACTCGGAATACTTAGTTTTTCTTAGTTCAATTTTCGTGCCGTGTTTTTGTGAAAAAATGTGTTCTTCACATTTTAAAATATCATATAAAGATATAAAAAAAGTAATTTGGGATATTATCCTAAATTGATATGCAATTACATGATGCGAATTTACGCAATTTGGTTTACACCAGCAGAAGTTCTTCTACCTGAATCTTATACCGGAAGTTGAAACAACCTCAACAAATACTGCCCCCTAACGTGGAAAACATGAAACGCGGACGAGAATAAGGTGAATTGTTTATCTCTTTATGTGTTTATTTTATTTATTCATGCTTTTGCTAACCCGTTATTTTTTTTTAAATATTTCTACTTTTATTCATGCTTTTGCAAATCAATGATCTCTTTTATGTTTTTAGACTTTATAATACATTTAATCGCTTTAAAATTTAATTTTATTGCAGTTTCAACTAATAAAGACTAATTCGGTTAAGCTATAAATCTTTTCTAACTCGAATTACTTAGAAACATCGATATTTATCAAAAATCTAAAATCAGACTAATGTGTTATAGCACACTACCTCTCAAATAATACTGATAGCAGATTTATATTGGAATAATTTTATCAGAAAAAAATTAATAGAGATCCTAAAATCTCACACGCCTGATATCTTAAATTGTGATTACGCGGGAAGAAAATTATGGTATAGTTGCAGTACTCTATGGTAATGGCATTCTTAAAAAATATATATATATATAATAATCATGGTAATAAAAACCAAAATATACAGAATTTGAATCATTCATTTGATAATTTTTCTATTCATATAGTAACGGCGCACAGGTAGTTCTGGCTTTCAAAAATATAGTTCTTAATACCACACATTAAGTAAAAAATACAAAAAGCCATATTTTATTTTTAATTTTACCAAAATCATTATCAAAGCGCTTCGGTGAAAATTACCGAGTTTTATGTTGTTTCCATAGAGCAATATTACGGTAAATTTTACCTTTAATTTTTTGTAATCCTCTACAGATTTTATTAAAAAAAAAAAAAAAAATCACTCTGGTATTCTAATATCGCTTATAAATGTGGAAATTACAGCAATATACACTGCCCTAAAAACATGGAAGATACAATTTCAGTTTTTGCATTTTTTAAAATTTCTCAAGAAATACTTAAACTAAGCACACCGGACAAAAAATTAGTCACCCTTGGAGAAATCATGAAAAACATCATTTAATAGAAAGTAACACCGCCTTTGGATTCGATAACAGCCTGGAATTGGTTAGGAAGTGAGGTTTTGGAGGTACGTCGAATCCAGTTTAATCCACTCGCTGAGGATTTGATCGCGCAAATCCACCAAATAGCGAGGATGCTGATTTCGGCGTTTTAAACGTTATTCCAACATGTCCCACAAATTTTCAATGTAGTTGAAGTCAGGTGATTTTGCAGGCCAGTCGAGATGTAATTGAGAGTCTGAGTGTTCATAAAACCAGTCAAATACTTTTCCAGCCTGATGAACTTTGCTGTTGTCATCTTGAAAAATAGGTGTATTGACAACATACTCTTCATGAAGATGTTGACTGAGAGGCAATATCTAATCATCCAGAATGTTAAAATAAACATGTTGGTTCATGTTAGTGGCCACCTCAGTGAGGGGGCTCAATCCATAATAAGAAAAACGCCCCCAAAACATGACAGGCCAATCTTCGGCTTGAACCTGACCTAGAACACAGTCAGGATGAAATGTTTCACCTGCTCTTCGTTGCACTCGACGACGTGCGTCTTTTGAATAAAGGCAAAAACATGATTCATCAGACCATATTACATTTCACCAGTCAGCAACTGTCCACGTTCGGTGACTTCTAGCCCACTGAAGTCGCGCAGCTTTATGTGCCTGTGTGAGCAATGGCCTCTTAGGAGATATTCGACTCCAAATGTTCATTGCATGCAGTTCTAGTCGCAATGTTCTTTCCCTAACAGGTTGGGATGAACCCTCATTTACTAACTGAAGCAATTCCTGTCTGGTTTGGCAGCGATTTTGAATGACAAATCGGGAAGTACGTCTCCGGCCCCTTTCATGCGGGATCTTTTTCCGACCACAATTCTGACATCGTCCTTCGTGACCACGTGTATTTCACCACTGCTTGTAGACACGTTGAACAGTCAGCATCGAAACACCAACAAATCCAGCAACATCATTTACCGTATGACAATTGGCAAGGCCAAACACAATTGCCCGTTTTTGCCATTCGATCACATCCTTACACTTATCCATATTTACACACAATTTCCACTTAAAACAAAAATATCTCACTAATAGATACTTGCCTTTGATCACGTTGAAGCAGTGTGCACGCAATTGAGCACGTCACTTGACCACTGCATCATCTAACGAAATCCAACGATGCATCGGTGCTTGCGAACTAGGGTGACTAATTTTTTGTCCGGTGAGTTTATTATTTAGTAACTTAAGAGATGTTTAGTTCATGTCATTTCTTATACTTAGCATTGAGAATTAATGCTTTCAGAGGTTTGGGAGACCGACAATAAATTACGAAACAAAATAAGTATATTAAACTCTCTATGCCAGAAAATCAAGCCATAAGCTTGTAGCTTGAATCCATTACTTAAGTTGTTACTTTTAATAACTGCATAACATTTCATAAACCTAGCGTGAATATTGATAGAGAAAAGGACATTTTTTTAAAAAAAGCTATTTTTTTTTTTTTTGTATTACGTCTTTTTGCTATAACTTAAGAACTATTAAATCGAATTAAATCAAATTTTTTGAGCAATTTAAAATTAATTACAAAATTAATAAATTAAAATTAATTGAAATTTTTTTTTTTTTTAAATACTGAGCAATATATGAGTACTTATAGTAGTTCTTTAATACTGTGCACGTGCAGATAAAATTTAAAAAAAAATATGTTTCAGAATTTTGTAATTAATCATTTGGCAACTAATGAAAAGGTTTGATTTGCATATTTTAAAAATTTTAAAAACTTTCGAAGTAGTTTTTGAACTAAAAAGAGCTCTCAAAATTATAAGGGGTTTTCTACAAATTTCATTTTGTGCTATTAGACCGGTATTATGGGGGATCATCCTCTATAGAAATATGCTTTCTTTTGCATGTTTTTTTCGCATGTTTTAATTTCGCACGAAATTAACTTTAAGTTGCTCCTAAAATTTTGTTTAATTCCACCGAACGATTAATATCATTGGTTATTAAATTTTGCCTTATGGTACAAAATAAAATTTGTGAAAAATGCCTGATCATTTTGAGCTTTCTTTTAGTGAAATGCAAAAACTACTTGGAAAATTGTTTGAAGCTTTTACAATTTTTAAGATATTCAAATCAAACTTTTTTCATTAGTTGCCACATCAGATTCACTACAAAATTATGAATTTTGCGCATGCGCAATATAAAAGAATTATCTTCCCCAGTTTTTAACGAATTTCTTTAGTACTTTAAAATCGATAATTACGAAATTAACTTTAAGTTGCTCCTAAAATTTTGTTTAATTCCATCGAATATTTATAAAATTATTGCAAAAATTTTTTTTTTTATAAAAATGTCCATATTTTTATTAATATTTACTCTAAGTTTACAAAATTTTATGCATTTATTGAAAATAACATCTAAAGTAATCGATACACGTTACAAGTTTATTGCTTGTTTTTCTGGCAACGGATGTTCAAAAATAATTGCTTTCTTTCGTAATTTATTGTAGGTCTCCCAAAACTTCTGAAAGCTTTAAATCGTATTGCTAAGTATGAAATACTTCTTTGGGTATTTCAAACTAAAAGTATTTCTTGTGAAATTCAAATAAATGTAAAATTCTGAAAGTTTCTCTTCATTAGTGTATCTTTTTCAATTACAGCAACATATCCTTTCCAATAAAAGCAAATAATTCAAAAGAAATTTTCTCCTTTCTTTTTCTCATTTTTTCCTTTTTAAATTTTTACCTAAAACTGCAGGTGCATAATTTTAACCAATACAGTGCAAAGAACGGGTATATCCAGTCCAATTATCTAGTTCAATCCGGCCTAATAATCTAGTTCAAAAGCACCATGATCAGAGATTCGATTCACCCATCTTGACTGAAGGTGCTTTTTGAGAAGAGGGAACACTTCTAGTTCATTTTCTAAAACAAGGTGTAATCCTCAATTAAAGGTGCAATCTAAAGATTAACTAACTGACTAATGGGTAACTATCAGCTTAAAACTAACAGATATAAATAATTATTTTTGCGATTATCAGTTTTGAAAATATTATATTTCATTAGTTCTTCCAATGCCTCCTGGAAATAATGAGTAAAATAAGGGTTTTAAAAAAATTTTAAATTGAAAAGTGATCAACTCAAGACGCAAAGGAGGACCCAAAAAGAGATGGTAAGATGATGTAACAAAAAATCTAATCACAATTAAAATTACAGGCTAGAAATATAAGATTACAGGAATAGAATGGCTTAAAGCCATTCAAATATTACCTAAAATTCTAGAATTATTAAAGAAGAGCACCTAAAGGAGACTGATGATTTGGTTATTTTTCTGAGCAGGGAGAAAGGAAGGGTATCAATAATGCTGCGGGGGACTCGAAAATCCCTTTATTTTTATATTTTATTTATTTATTGAAACGCAAAAAAAAGTATGCAATGAAAAAAATTAGGAAGAAATTACTTTTAGCAAAACTTCAAATTTGAATAAAAATTAAAATTTTGGAAAAGAAAAAGTTCAAAAAAACTTTCTTCAAGACTCTTCAAAATTTCATTATGAATTGAAACCTAAATTTATTTTTATGCACAGTTGCATTTTTATTTGAATTAATTGATGAGCTCTTAGATATAAATTACTACAATAAAAATCCAAGCAAAAAGATAAAGACGGGGCATTATGTCCTACCTTCGTAAGTATAGGAGAAATTTTGTTGCTTGATTATTTTCACTGCTGTCTTCGGCCGCATAAAAGAAGAAAGAAGCTTTCCAAAAAAATAATTATACATATTATTTTTTTAAAGAAACCATAATTTTATTAATCAATTGAAATCTAAATTTTGCTTTATGCAAAGTTATATTTTTATTTTATTTAAATGATAAGCTCTTAGAAATAAATTACCATAATAAAAGTCAAGGCAAAAAGACAAGAATATTCGTAAATATAGGAAAAAAATTTGTTGTTTGGTAATTTTCACTGTGGTCTTGGCTACATAAAAGAGGAAAGGAATTTTCAAACAATTATTACTCAGATTAATTGTTTTTAAAGAAGCGATAATTGTAAACTTGTTAGCATCTAACAGTTTAAACATAATTCGCCTCCTAAAACAAAGTTAAAAAATTATTTCAAATAGCATAAATTAAAAACAGATTCATTTACAATTACAGCCAACCGCAACACCATCATCAATTAGATCTTTTAAACTGGTTCTAAAACACTAGGTTGCAGTTAACCGTACATCATGCTTGACGCCTGTCGATTAACATTTTGATAAAGTCATGCCAAATTACAGAGTAAGGCAAACTACTACGGCGCCAATTTTGGCAGACTTATTACATAGGCCGATGTCTACATCACTAAGTAACTATTTTGTTTACTTCATACAAGTCAACTTGTGATCAGTCTGGCAACATTATCACAAACGTTATCAGAAGTACTATATTTTGAAGCTCAACGCTTGAAAGAAAAGTAGAAAAGCATGTAATCACGAACATCAAATTCGTTACAATTTTAACCTGATCTCTTCAACACCTGACGAGAAATTATTTTTTTCTTCTAAGAAGAGTATTTTATGATTTTCTTTTGCCTTTGCTTGTGTTTATTTTAAAAAGCTTAAGAGATAGATGCAAGATTTTTTATTTATTTATTTGAAAAAAATAAATTATTTAATGATTTTCAAACGAAGTAACGAAATTCCAAACAGTTATAATAATCGAAATAAAAGTTATAATATAATGCTGGATTATCATCCTTAGCTTTAGTTTTTTTTTTTATTGTTTTGCAAGCATGATGAACAACGTTTTCAGATTGTGGCATTAAACATAATTTTAACTCCTTCAACTTATGTTGTAAATTATGGTTAAGATGCGTATTTTATATACATGTTTTCGTTAAAGTGTATAATTCAGTTATTTTCATATAATAACTGGGTGTTTCATAAATAATTCATAATATAAAATAATAATAATTTAAAAGTCAGTTAAAAAGGATATAATCGATGAAAATTTTTATACTTTACATATTCCATGAAATAATTAGTTATTCTATGAACTAACTAGCTATTCTATAAAATAACTATAGTGATAGACAGAGTGAAAAATAAATAATTTCAAAATTATTTTATAAATTAATTGATCATAAATAGCTAGAATCTCTCGAAAAATACATTATATCACTACTGCGGATGACTAATTGATAAATAATAGGGAAAAGCAAATATTAGTGGTTCAAAACTGATATATATATATATATATATATATATATATATATATATATATATATCAAAGACGTTCAGGCCTAAAAACCTAAAAAGAAAAGCATTATCAAAAATTACCATTGTCAAACATTTTTGCCCCAAAAACCGTTGTATTCCTTACGTTTGTCATTTTTTCTGGTCCTTAATTGATATTTGAAGAAACGGATCTTTGCAGAACTCATCAATATACAAAGGAAAATTGAATTAATAATGATATTTTTAGGTTTAAAAATTTAGAAGGACAGTGTGCATCTATTAATCTAAAAAGAATGTTCCTTTTTTCAAACAAAGTTTCCAAACGGGAAAATATAGTGCTTTCAAAGTTCGTTCTTTCTGCATATTAAGAGATTTTTTCCAAATTACTATATATTCTAAAAATTACCATAATTTGTAAAATTAATTAAAGAAAATAGTAAAATATGTAAATATATGGTTCGATACGTTCTGCTTGAAAGCCAAATTCTTTTCCGACAAATTTTAAAAATTCGTCACAAAGGTCGACACAGATGGCACGACACAAAACAGATGGCAGTACAGAAAAAAGAGTACCACAATGTTTTTTTTAAAAAAAAATCACCAATGGTAGCAACAATGTAGGGGAAATTAAACAGATACCCGTGCGAAATATGATCTGGTATGCAATGGAAAATATTCTCTTATGAATTTTTAGTTAGTTGAGCCATCTGTTGACAAACTTTTTAACTAATTTGGAAATTTCCTGAAAATAATATAAGTAGTTTCCTAAGCAAAACTCAGCTAACCATGCATTTCCATCTCCTTCCGCATTTCTCATGGTCCATTCTTCGGACCCATATTAATAAGATCTAAACGAATGAGAAAATTACAATTTAGCAAATTCTGTTCAATCGAAATTTTAAAAAATTATCAGCATTTGTGTGTTTCCGTAGAATCAGCAATTTCATGTTTAAAAAAATCATCAATCAATATCATGTCCTTTCAGTGCCATAAAAAGTCAGTTGGACATTGAAGTTGGCGTGAACATATTTTTCTCCATCCTAAAGCATAGGGAATAAAAACCATGCCAAATCCCCAAGGATTTTATGGGGCTTTTGAAAAGTAAGGTATCCATTACATATCGAAAAGGAGTAATACAAGCAAGGCTTTTAGACGTAAAAAATATTATCCCTAGATGTAAAAAAAGAGAGAGAGATAAATCCTCAACCCTTCGATGTATCACTTTCAAGAGAACAACAAAGGGACTTTCAAAACTCCAGTCACGATTCTGGGTGCAGAGTAAGTAATCTTTCCTGGCCACTTGGCGATATCGGTTTCCTGCTTGGCGATGCACCACTTACACGTAAAAAGATGAAAAATGGTATATATTAACTAAGTTGACTGCATTAACAGTAAAAATCTGAGAAACTTCTCAAATGTTTTATGAAATAAAACTAGTGCTGCCACTTGTAGTAATTTGTAACAATAATGTTCTATGATTGGCTGTTATTATTTGGAAAGCGCAGTAAATATATAAAAATGGAGGACATAATTTACATCTGAGCATAGAAGAACCATAAAGGCACCAGGAAGAAATTCCTTTAGTAGCAGAACTTAAAATCGGAGGACTTAGGATCTTCTTAACATAGATATCATTGCGAACAACAAAGTCCAGCGATCTTTCCATCTTCAATTTTTTATAAGTTTCTTTTTACCATTTATCTCTGTGAATGTTGGCTGTTAAAGGCTTTTCCCGCTCATATGCCATTGAACTCTATTAACAAAATCAACCAACCATTTTCAAATTACCACAAACAATGAATATATTGAGCTAAGTAAAATTGTTCAGTTTTGTTTTCATATTGAAATTAATACCAAGAGAGAAGAAAAATGAAAGGGAAAAAAACATTATCGTTTGCAAAAAGCGGAGGTGGGCGTTATTGCTTCTGGCGGGAACAAATCATTAAAGTATACGTCAGTGTTATCCTTACTGTTGCCAAACTCAGCCTAATAAATTCCAGTGTGGCCAATGATTGAAGAGGCAAATTGTACTGTAATTATTTATAGGTTTGGATGAATGAAGGAAAAGGCACATAATTAATAAGTACTGGAAACCTGTTGTTAAAGGTCTTCAATTTTCAGGAAAGAGCCGATTTCGTTCATCCGCCAATTTCTTCACTCTCTTTCCTGATTGTGGATATTCCAGGGAGCGTACGTTCATTTCGATACTTTTTTTATTTGTAGCCCTTTTATCTTGCGTATTGCGTACAACAGGGGGAAAAAATTTTTTGTTACTGTTTTTTCTTTTTCTAAATGTCATTTAATAAAATTCAGTGTGTGGTTCTTAACACGTGCTGTTTTTCACCGTACTGAGAGTGAGGGAGAAGTATTGACAATAAGAGTTGCTATCATCTTTAAAAGTTGTAAATTGAATTCATAGATTTGTCTGAATGTTTGATCTTGTATATATGTATTTTATATTAACGTACTGATATAAAATGACTGAAATTTAATAAATGATGCTTCTTTTGTTTCTTCCTTCCTTTTTTGTTTTGTTTATTCGTTTGTTTGTTTATAATTTTAAGAGAGAGGGAGAGAAAAAGAGTGAGAGAGATATTGCAAAGAGTTGTGTTATCATATTTAAAAGTCTTTCCTTATTGAATTTATAGATTTGGTTGTAAATTTAACTTCCTGGAGACTTTTTCCTAACGTTACATTTTCTATTACTTTGACGTCGATTAGATCAGTTTTCTATTACCTTTTTTCTATGATCGTTTATTAGATCAAGTTTTTCAGGTAAGGTAAATTTCTATTACCTTATCTTTTCATCTAATAGAGCAAGGTTTTCTAAAGATATATTATAATAAGATATAATTTTAATCATCAGCTCACACGATTATATCCACAAAAATAAAGCTTTCTAATATTGTAGCAATAGTGCTAAAGCAAAATATATCAATACAATAGTGAGAAGAGCAAATAAATAAATAAATAAAATAAAGAAAGAAAGAAAAGAAAAAAAAGGAAAGAAACTGATTTGAAAATAAAACGTTATCAAGCAAAAAATCAGGAAAAATACGAAATAAAACGCCAATAGGAACATATAAAGCGAACAGTGAGAACAGACTTCATGTACTTACAACTTCTTGCAAAAATGATTTCAACATATTTTCGTAACTTAATTACCAGATTACAACATATGAAAGTAAGGCGTAAATAGAGGGTAGTAGCATACATTTTTTAAGGCGCGTTCTTACCGAAGTACAGAACCGCATTTGATTTGTCTGTTACTTTCAATTGTCCTGAAAACTGGATTTGCGCAGGAAAATAATATATTATACGGGCTCATTCAAAGTCTATAATTAATAAAAAGGTCTGCATTTAAATGCAATATTTTAATTCCATTATTGTTAGAGAAATTATTAACATTTATTGAAAAATATTAATTGAATATTAGCGGAGGTTCGTGATTAGATATAATTGTTTTTTTTTTTGTTTTTTTGCCACGGACTTGTTCGAATTAGATTTGATAAAGGAAAAAACATTAATTTATAAAACAAAAAGATTTTTATGTTCATATATTCATGTATTATTTTGGCGCACAATTAAGTCAATGATTCTGTGAATAAATTTTAATGATTTTCTTGATATATATATACACAGCAAAATAAATCATAAATACAAAAAAACCAGAAAAAAAATTAAGAAGAACAATAAGTATCATTTATTGCGCATGAGCTGCAAGTAAATAGAACTCATAAGATATGTTCAAAATGAAGATAAAACAAAGGTAAATTACAGACAAATGAAAAAAAAAAAGGGGGGGGGAATAATAATAATAACAACAAACAACTGGGGAAAGAAAAAAAAATTAATTAAAAAAAAAAGAGGATAAAGTTTTTTTGTAAAAAACCAGAAAATAAAAGATATAATCTTTGCAACAGCCCACACGATTATATCCGAAAAAGAGTGCTTTCACTCTTTTCGGCACTCGGAAAAGCACTCTTTTTCGGATATAATCGTGTGGCATACACAGGCAAAGATGATTAAACTTCGGAATTTTGAATGGACAGAATGATGGTTTTTCAAAATTCAGTATTTTGTATAGGTAAAGTCAGAAATTGTATTTTTTATTTATATATTTTTTTCTTTTACAATTTATTTGTTTGTATATGTAGAGAGATTGTTCAATTTTGGCATTTTGTATAGACAAAATATTATTTCTTTAAATTTCAGATTGAGACGGTTTTCAAAACTTGATATTTTCTATGTATGAAATGAGGTTGTTCAAAATTTAGTAACTTTTATTATAGATTGAGAACTTTTTATTAAATAAGATTTTATTCCAGATTGAGACGGTTTTCAAAACTTGATATTTTCTATGTATGAAATGAGGTTGTTCAAAATTTAGTAACTTTTATTATAGATTGAGAACTTTTTATTAAATAAGATTTTATTCCAGATTGAGACGGTTTTCAAAACTTGATATTTTCTATGTATGAAATGAGGTTGTTCAAAATTTAGTAACTTTTATTATAGATTCAGAACTTTTTATTAAATAAGATTTTATTCCAGATTGAGACGGTTTTCAAAACTTGATATTTTCTATGTATGAAATGAGGTTGTTCAAAATTTAGTAACTTTTATTATAGATTGAGAACTTTTTATTAAATAAGATTTTATTCCAGATTGAGACGGTTTTCAAAACTTGATATTTTCTATGTATGAAATGAGGTTGTTCAAAATTTAGTAACTTTTATTATAGATTGAGAACTTTTTATTAAATAAGATTTTATTCCAGATTGAGACGGTTTTCAAAACTTGATATTTTCTATGTATGAAATGAGGTTGTTCAAAATTTAGTAACTTTTATTATAGATTGAGAACTTTTTATTAAATAAGATTTTATTCCAGATTGAGACGGTTTTCAAAACTTGATATTTTCTATGTATGAAATGAGGTTGTTCAAAATTTAGTAACTTTTATTATAGATTGAGAACTTTTTATTAAATAAGATTTTATTCCAGATTGAGACGGTTTTCAAAACTTGATATTTTCTATGTATGAAATGAGGTTGTTCAAAATTTAGTAACTTTTATTATAGATTGAGAACTTTTTATTAAATAAGATTTTATTTCAGATTGAGACGGTTTTCAAAACTTGATATTTTCTATGTATGAAATGAGGTTGTTCAAAATTTAGTAACTTTTATTATAGATTGAGAACTTTTTATTAAATAAGATTTTATTCCAGATTGAGACGGTTTTCAAAACTTGATATTTTCTATGTATGAAATGAGGTTGTTCAAAATTTAGTAACTTTTATTATAGATTGAGAACTTTTTATTAAATAAGATTTTATTCCAGATTGAGACGGTTTTCAAAACTTGATATTTTCTATGTATGAAATGAGGTTGTTCAAAATTTAGTAACTTTTATTATAGATTCAGAACTTTTTATTAAATAAGATTTTATTCCAGATTGAGACGGTTTTCAAAACTTGATATTTTCTATGTATGAAATGAGGTTGTTCAAAATTTAGTAACTTTTATTATAGATTGAGAACTTTTTATTAAATAAGATTTTATTCCAGATTGAGACGGTTTTCAAAACTTGATATTTTCTATGTATGAAATGAGGTTGTTCAAAATTTAGTAACTTTTATTATAGATTGAGAACTTTTTATTAAATAAGATTTTATTCCAGATTGAGACGGTTTTCAAAACTTGATATTTTCTATGTATGAAATGAGGTTGTTCAAAATTTAGTAACTTTTATTATAGATTGAGAACTTTTTATTAAATAAGATTTTATTCCAGATTGAGACGGTTTTCAAAACTTGATATTTTCTATGTATGAAATGAGGTTGTTCAAAATTTAGTAACTTTTATTATAGATTGAGAACTTTTTATTAAATAAGATTTTATTTCAGATTGAGACGGTTTTCAAAACTTGATATTTTCTATGTATGAAATGAGGTTGTTCAAAATTTAGTAACTTTTATTATAGATTGAGAACTTTTTATTAAATAAGATTTTATTCCAGATTGAGACGGTTTTCAAAACTTGATATTTTCTATGTATGAAATGAGGTTGTTCAAAATTTAGTAACTTTTATTATAGATTGAGAACTTTTTATTAAATAAGATTTTATTCCAGATTGAGACGGTTTTCAAAACTTGATATTTTCTATGTATGAAATGAGGTTGTTCAAAATTTAGTAACTTTTATTATAGATTCAGAACTTTTTATTAAATAAGATTTTATTCCAGATTGAGACGGTTTTCAAAACTTGATATTTTCTATGTATGAAATGAGGTTGTTCAAAATTTAGTAACTTTTATTATAGATTGAGAACTTTTTATTAAATAAGATTTTATTCCAGATTGAGACGGTTTTCAAAACTTGATATTTTCTATGTATGAAATGAGGTTGTTCAAAATTTAGTAACTTTTATTATAGATTGAGAACTTTTTATTAAATAAGATTTTATTCCAGATTGAGACGGTTTTCAAAACTTGATATTTTCTATGTATGAAATGAGGTTGTTCAAAATTTAGTAACTTTTATTATAGATTGAGAACTTTTTATTAAATAAGATTTTATTCCAGATTGAGACGGTTTTCAAAACTTGATATTTTCTATGTATGAAATGAGGTTGTTCAAAATTTAGTAACTTTTATTATAGATTGAGAACTTTTTATTAAATAAGATTTTATTCCAGATTGAGACGGTTTTCAAAACTTGATATTTTCTATGTATGAAATGAGGTTGTTCAAAATTTAGTAACTTTTATTATAGATTGAGAACTTTTTATTAAATAAGATTTTATTCCAGATTGAGACGGTTTTCAAAACTTGATATTTTCTATGTATGAAATGAGGTTGTTCAAAATTTAGTAACTTTTATTATAGATTGAGAACTTTTTATTAAATAAGATTTTATTCCAGATTGAGACGGTTTTCAAAACTTGATATTTTCTATGTATGAAATGAGGTTGTTCAAAATTTAGTAACTTTTATTATAGATCGAGAACTTTTTATTAAATAAGATATTTTTCAGATTGAGTCGGTTTTCAAAACTTGATATATACACACTGAGTAAAGGATTTTTTAAAAAAGAATTTTGTATTTTGTATTGATAGATGTAGAATTTTTTACATTCGCGATTTTTACAGCTAGAGTGATAATTTAAAAAAAAAAAAAAAAAAAAAAAAAAAAAAAAAAGTAATTGAATATCGAGTGAGAGAGTATTTAAATTTGTGCAAGTGATTTTTTTAAACTGTAATACTTAGTTTCAAAATAAAGGGGCCATTCAAATATTGAGTAAGCAACTTATGGGATTTTTTCTAATTTTTTTGTTTTTGTTGACTAGAGAGGAGAAGGGGTATGAGCAATGTTTAGAAATGACACTATAATCACCGTTTTTTTTTTAAAAATTTATTTTTAATGCAAATTACATGCAACAGCGAAACAAAAATTTGAAGTAAAAAACTACACTTCGAAAAATTGAAAGTTTGGAGTTAAAATTATATTTAGAGAAGGAAAAAGTTTGTAAAAAAAAAAAAAAAAAAAAAAAAAAAAAAAAAAAAAAAAAAACAATTAAGTGTTCTATAAACATTAAAATTTTATTAAGTACAGATTTTAGAGCCAATTCTTTATTTTGTGCAAAGTTACCTTGTCTATTTGACTTTAATTCTAATGTTCTTAAAACTAAATTTTCAAAGTGAATATGAAAAAGAAGGGGGTTGTTGAGACTATTATACACAAATATTGGATGTTTTTGTAATTCGCTTCTTTTTGCTGAGAAGGGGGGGGGGACACAGTCTAAAAAGTTTTAAAAACAATCTTACGCACAAGCTTCGCTCTGGTGTAATGCTTTATTTAAATAGTAGTTTTTACAAGAAAAATGAAAGTTTTTCAAGATTTGATATTTTACACAAATAAATTCACAGGGTTACCGATTATAATGTCCCCCACTCTGAGAAAGGGAATTGTTTAAAATATGATATTTTGTACGGATAGAGACATGGCTTTAATTATTTTAGACTTCATAAGGAGCGGATAAAAATTTTTCAAAATTTGTTTTGCATAGACGGTGTAGTAATTTTTATTTATTTATTTTATCCTACATAGTTTATTTATTTATTTCGTATAATTAGAGCTGAGAATGATATGTAAATGTCGATACTTCTTACCAAAGAAATTCTTGAAAATGAATTTCTTGCGCAATTATCGAATTTCAAAACAAACTACACCACAACCCAGTCACTAACCTTTCTCTAATTTTCTTCATTCCTCCAAAAACAAACAAACCACTTTTCCTTTCGAATCCCATAAAACATTCGAAATCCACATCTACTTGTTCCAATCGAACAACTCGATGCCTTCTCTAATTACTCTCTATCCAATGTTCTTTTCTTCTTCCGTTTGCAGGTAGTCCCCCAAATGACGGAATCAGTGAAAGGGGTGAGCGGTGTAGAGGCAAGACTTTGTTATTATTCCATCTGTCAGCGAGCCGTCTGGAAACACCATCATTACATCCAGCCTAATGATGATGGATGCAGCCATTTATCAGGACGTGCTATGGCCGTAATCACAGGGAAGCGGTCGGCCATTTTTCATCCATCGCACATTGTAGTATTCGAATACCCAATTTCTACTGCACCCATTTCAAATATTGTGACGCTTTTACGAAATGCTTCTGGAGGGGGTGGTACACTTTTGTCGTGTGTTTGTCACTAGCTTTCGCTGTTTTGAGAAGTCTTCCAAACGTGATTGATTTTTCTGCCTGTTTGTTTCTGTATTTGCTTTGGTTAATGGCTTATGCTGTGTTTGTTTGTATTTTAGCTTTCAAATGGATGATTTCTATGCTAGGAAATGCTATTCTGGGAATAAAATATGGGAAGGGATTCTTTTTTTTTTTTTTTTTTTTTTGTCAGATCAGTTTATCTTTAGTGCTATTTATCCCCTGCAAAAATATAGATCATAACTTGAAAAATAAATATACAGTATTTGTAATTATGCTTATGTAGGCATGGCTCTAAACCATTTATTTCCCGTAGAAATATGTAAATCATAACTTCGGAATCAAAAGTCCAGTATTCTAATTAAACAGTAAAGAATTCCGAATCAAATTATAGTTAAAACGAGCCGGCAGTCAGGCTGTTAATACTTTTTATCGTAAAATTCATTTTTACCGGAACATATTTCAGAGCAAATAATCTAATGTACCGTGATTTTTACAGTAATTACAGTAGAATCATTGAATCACTCGAATTAATCAACTACTACTGTAAAAATTATGGTAAAATAGATCCTACGGAATTCTATACTGTAATTTGATCCGAGATTTTTTAAAGTGTAGCATAATCATTAATAAAGAATAAATCAATACTTGAGAAATTCAATTATTCTTATCAAAATGGTTCTACACTTATTTAGAACCATGTTATGCACTTTTTGTTGAAATACATAAATTATAATTAGATAAATAAACCCATTATTCTAATTAATATAATCATAGAAAGGAGCCTAAACTTCTACAACAGTGTTTCCCAAAGTGTGGTACGCGTACTCCCAGGGGTACGGGAACAGTTTAGGGGGTACTCGTTCTTATGCGAAATATCTTGCAACAAACGAAAATTCCAAAAATTTTTATTTAAAAACAAAGCTAGCCATGAAAATTTACGATAACGTAATTTTTATTGGCTATTTTTTGCAGAGTTTACAGTTAATAATTATTGATGTCAACAGTAAGTTGTGATTTTAAACTTTTGTGCAATTTTTTTTATAGTAAAAAATACATTCATTTCTTTATTAGTGGTACACAGTGTTACGAAAAATCTAGAAAGGGTACACTAAAGTCATAAGTTTGGGAAACACTGTTCTACAGGAAATCAAATAAGTGAATCAAAATTTAAGAAATTCAATTAACCATATCAAAATGGTTCTCTACTAATTTAGAATCATATTATTTATTTTGTGTTTAAATGCATAGATTATAACTCGATAAATTAAATGTCTGAGATTCTAATTAGCATAGTTAATGATAGGTGTCTAAACTTTTACAGGAAATAAAATGAGTAAATAAAAACTTGAGAAATCCAATTATTCATATTATTACACTTATTTGAAATCATGTTATTTATTTCCTGTTAAATACATAAATCATTACTTGATAAATCAAATGTCTTATCAGCATAATCATTAATAGTGGCCCAAACTTCTACAGGAAATAAAGAGAGTGAATCAAAACTTGAAAAATTTCATTATTGATATTAATATGGTTCCATGCACATTTAGAACCATGTTATTTATTTCCCGGTGAAATAAATTAATTAGAACTTGATAAATCAAAATTCCAAAAGAGTATTCTATTCCAGGTACCATGCCATTTTTTTCCTACAAAAATATTGTTATAGCTGTATAATTTCCAGTACAGTCTAACCTCGATATTACGAACTCGAATGGAGGCATTAAAAATTTCACGTTATCGCGATATCGGAAGTCGAGTACTTAGTCTAATTTAGAAAAATTTAGTCTAACTATTAATTGTACTGGCATTTCACTACTATTAACTGTACTGGTATCTATTAACTATACTGGCAAGATATACAATATACATTTAAACAACAGTTACTTTCAAACAATTTCATTATTTTTGCTTCTTCAATTGATTTTATGTTTTGCTGAAATTCATCTGTTTCATCACAATCCTCTTTTAATATATCTGCCCGTACTATAATATATTTAAATATTTCATGTTATTTATATCATCATACACACTGCAAGATTATTGTCTATGGATCTTATAGTTTTGATTTTCTTTTGGGTTCGTTAAATTAGTAAGTTTTTGCAAATGTTATTGGGGGACATGAATCTTACAAATCTACTACGTTAGGAAAGGAAGATAAGAAAACAACTTCTTTTTTCTGTCAGACAATCAATTTCTAATTATGGCTTCCAGAAATAACTAAAATTAGTCAAGAAAAATCTTTAAGAATTTAAAAACACATTTTTAATCAGAAATTATGAAGAAATTTTTTTTTTTTTGGATTATATAATTATGAAATATTTCGTATTGTATTCGGTTAAAAGGGATATATATATATATATATATATATATATATATATATATATATATATATATATATATATATATAAAATTTTGTTACTTTTTTTTTAATCACTCGAACAAATGCGCAAGGAATTTAGAATATTATCGAGATTCGACAATATTAGGCAAAATAAGTTAACTGCAAACAATAAGGATTTATTTGTTCCAAAAATTTCTCCCGTCAAATAAGTGTGGCTTCCTATTATAATGCTCCATGTCTTCCAATCAGAGTTACACTATCATTATTAGTTGTATAATATAATTTTTAGTGCCTATATATTTTTTTAAATTCAAAATGCACTTGATGCAATTTAAATAGCAAATATTTTCAAGCATTTTTTAACGTGTATTAACCTAATTGCACTTATTGTATTTTCTTCAATAAAAATTTTAGTGCTACAGTCGACACACATGTTCCGAAAAAAAAAAATCCTCATTGAAGCTCATGATTTATTAATTTAAAAAATTCCGTCAACAAGCTCTTTAATCCCTCTTTTTCATAACAAAAACTAGAATCTGAGCTGTTTGAGCACTTGGGAGGGGTCGATTATGGATAGACCCCTCAATTCACGCCCATTTTGCTACACCACCATATTGCGCCTTCTTTTATGTACAGAATAAAAAAAAAATTTCTTTTTCCCTTTTTAAACTTTCTTCTTTTATTTACAAGCTATCATAACTCAACGTCTCGATCTTTATATACAACAACACCCCATAAGAAAAGAGCTTCAAAAACACATAAAGTATACCGCTTCATGTATAGTATACTTTTAAAGAGGAGGTTTAGAAGGGGAGAAAAAAAAAAAAATAAAGGTTTCCTCGTATAGATATATGCTCTTTTATAATATATGAGTGTGTGTATACATGTATATAAAGAAGAATCTCTTTTAATAGTGGTGCAGGAAACCATAAAGCGAAGACCTCGAAAGGAGGTGGTACGACATAACGACTTAGTTTACGAGGTCTGCTTTGACATTAAATGACCATAAATTAGCGATTATTGCACAATGAGCTGCTTTAATCTTGTGTAAAATGATCGCCAGGTCTCCGAGCCCAATAACGCTGTTTATCAAAGTTATAGTTGCAAGGCGACGCGCTGAGGGGATCCTTTCTCACCTGCTCACTTTTCCTAAGTTGAATTTTAAAGAGTCACTTACCGGACAGCATCGCCACCTAGCGGTCGAAGGGCGAAAGAGTGAGTGTCGTTTCATAATGTCTTTCCCGTCCTGTTCGTCCGAGATAATTTTTAGTGCTTCTTTGGTGAAAGGTTTAAGTGTTTGGGTCGCTGGAAACAGAAATAAAATTTTATCAGTAATGCCAAGAAGTTTAGACCGGGAAATGTTATTCATTAAATTTAATACCACGCACTTAAAATAAAATAGGGAACAATGGGCCAAAGGGAAAACAATCCATGGGGATAACATGTTAATTTCAATGGCTTCGAGTTACAAAATAGTATGAATGTTCCATGATAAGTTATTGCGGTTTTTTCTTCATTAAAAAGCTAGTGAATGAAAAGTTAACTAAATTTCTTTTCTAAAAATTCTGATATTTGAAAATTTTAAGACTGAAATAAAGGGGGGGGGGAATGCTATTTTAAAATGACATCAGTTCCTAAGTTCTGTTACTGATTAAGTAAACATTTTTGCCTTTATTTATTTATTTATTTTAACTGAAAGCGCATTTTAAGTAAAATATCGCTTCATGTCTCCTTTGATGGAAGTGAAAGTTGGATGAAGTATACAATGCGCAATATAAAAAACTGAACACTCAGAATAACTATTGATCTAATGTTTGAATTATTACGTCTAAGAGGTCAATTTCAATAGTTCGAGGATCTAACCTTAAATATGGTAATTAATTAAGGCAAGCAATATTTCAAGTTAAGGAATTAGACCTAAAAACATATTTTCAAAAAAACACACTTTTTGTTAATAATAACACCTTAAAAAACTTTGAAATGTAAAGAATACAAATTTTTACAACATTTTAAAAGTTTACATATTTAAATGACAAAATACAAAATTTGAATAAAATCAATCGAATAGTTCCTGAGAAATCAAATTTTAAATATACGACTTCCTTGAAATTGAAATTAGCATAAAAAGGCAACTATTATATATTAGCAAACTATTTTAATAAAAGTAATTGAAAATGATAATCACCCAAGGAGTTTTATTTTTTTTTATTGTATTTATAAATTAGGTATTACCGAATTGCTATTATTGCTTCTCAACTTAATTTGAAAAGTTTGTAAAATAAAAATCAAATTCGACTTAAATAATAATAATAAAATTTTTTTTTTTTTTTTTAAATATTTAAAATATACCTGTCATTGAAATAATTTTCTTTAATTTGTTGGAATTAAGTTCACTTGTTAATTATTAATACTTTTTAGACCTCTATTTTTGTTAAAATAAAAAATTTTAAGATTATTTACTTCAAACTGCGTTTTTAGGTTGAAATGAGTTCCTTTTTGATTATTTGCTCTATTTAAAAGCAGCAATAGTTTAAATAATTATTTTATTACTTGTTTACATTCACCCCTTTACTTACTTTACTTACTTTCAAAAATTTATGAATATACGTATATCGATCGTAAGGTCATGTCATGACCATTAATTGGTCATCATATTCAAATGTTATTAAGTGGTCATTAATTTTTTTTTTAATATTCTTCACATCAAAATTTTATAGAATGCTTTTTTTTTTTTTTTTTTTTTTTTTTTTTTGTGGAATTACATGAATTTTTTTCGGTGCTGTTTTTTCCAGAACTTTTCCTCTTAGTGCTTTTTTTTTTACCGATGCTTTTCTCCGGTGCTTTTTTTTTCTTCCGTGATTCCGTAATTTGAGAGTCTGGAATCCAAATCCATCGGAAAAAGTTATGTATATTCAAAGTAAATATTGTTTTGTCTCTGATTTCATAACTTAAATATCGTCTGCATTATTTAATTAGAATATTTGATGTTTGACTCTTGAATCATTAGAATTGAGTCTTCACACGTAAAAATATGATAATAAGTTAAAACTGATTTAGAATGTTGACTTTTTTTTACTTTGCGCACTGCAAAAAGACTGATCTTTTTTCATTTAACTCGCTTAAATCATTTAAAGATTTCAAGTTTTTCTTTTTATTATTTAAACTGTTCCTAATTTAAATCGATTTGTGCAACAAAATAATCTCAAAACATTTTATCTGAAATTTAGTAAAAGTTATTTTTAAAAAAATTATTTTAATAATTTTTAATAAAATTATAATACAAATGTAATCCTATTAATTTACGTAAATAATCACAAATAAATTTTTGTTCCATTTCTTAGTTTTCATACCTCTTTTTAATGAATCGATTTTGATTTTTTAGAATCAGAGCATACATAATTTAAAGATTCAAAATTTTTTTATTAGAAATAATGTATTTTACCAGTGTTTCAGAGAGAAAAATTTTAAAAGAGACATTACACAACCTGTAAATTAATGGTTCGTAAGTTAAATCTTTATTTCTGCTTAAGAAATTATTAAAATTCACGAAACAGAAGAATTTAATCTTAAAAAATGCGAAAATGTTTCATTAAGACAACTGATTAAAGTTACAATTAATCACAACAAATAATTAATTTTTCAAAAGGAATTCGCATCTGTTTCAATGAATCATCCATAATGCTTCCTGGAAAGTACTCGTCGTAAAGCTCCTTCAAATTTTTGTGTTATTTTAATTTCTTTAAAAGTATATGTACAAATTTTTTTAACATACAAATTATTTCACGAGTTCATTAGAAATTTAGGGATGGCTTAATTAGTAAAACCATATATATTTCTGAAATACCATATTATGACCTGTATTTCGAATGGTTATAATTCTAATTATAAATTCTGTAAAACAAATATTTCAAGAAATTAAAATTAAATCTTTCCTAAAAACGAATAATTCTAGAATTGACATAAACTAAGAATTATTAGTTATTAATTACTTATATGCGAAGAGATGAGAATCTCAAAAAGCGTAAAACGTGTTATTCTATAAACTAAACCACCCCATCTCAAAAATTTCATATCATTCCTTTAATTCAATATCTATTGATTGCCAATTAACTTACTGAAACTAATTCTTTTTTTTTTTTGAAAGAGATATTTTTGAACTGGTACTGATAATTAATTATTAATCACTAATTATTTTTCCGTAAAGAGGAAAAATTCCAGTATCACGTGAAACGTGTGCTATTCCATAAATTATACCACTCATTCCATAAATTATTCCACCCCATCCCAGAGATTTCAGATCATTCCTTTAATTCAATATCTATTGAATCTCAATTGAAATATTGAAACTAATTCTTTTGTTGAAAGAGGATAATCTTCGAATTAGTAATGAAAATTCACTAATTATTTATCTTTGAAGAGAAAAAATCCCAGACACATTAAACGTGCTATTCCATAAATTATACCACCCCATCCCAGAGATTTCAGATAATTCTCTTAATATAATATCTATTGAATATAATATCTATTGAAACATATTGAAATTAATTCTTTCTTTCTTTTTTTTTTTTTTTTTTTTTTTGAAAAAGGATAATCTTAGTGTGAGTATTGAAAATTAATAATCACTATTTATCCGCAAAGAGGAAAAATCCCAGATCACGTAAAACGTGTCATTACATAAATTATACCACCCCATACCGGAGATTTTGGATCATTCCCTGAATTGAATCTCCACTGAATATCTCTTAACAAATTGAAACAAATCCTTTTCTAAAAGGGTATGATCCGTTAAAAAAACAACACCCTCCTAAACTCTTTCATCAAAAACTCAAATATTAATGATCTCCGACCCTGACAGGTCAAAAATTCCAATCAGATATTTCTCACCGATAACAGATTTCAAAGGGTATTTTCCAATCCATCAAAACGGGGTTGCAAACCCCCCACATTACTTTCGTGGTCCCTCATTTACTAAAAGAACAGAGAACAACAGATCGACTTGCGATGAGGAAAAGGATGGAGGATGCCGAAGATGAAGGAAGAATAAGAAAAATGAATCATCCTTGACTCCCAGATCAAGAGCGGGGCCGCATATCCCAAATCACCATTAATAACAAAGCCGTAGCGGCCATTGGCCAACAATGATGGACGAGCGGTAGGGGCATTGTTAAAGTTTAAAGGATCACGAGCACATTCAGACGATAAGCCTTAACACTCCCCTTTATGTTGGTAAAGGGGCCGGGGGGCCGCAGAGATCTCATTTATATCTCGCAGGAACAGGACCCCAGCCATTCGTACGACGACTTGTCATTACCAACGAGCCGACCGCCGAATAAGGGTTACTGCTCCACGAATGTTCGCCAAACTCCTCGCCAAATCACGGAATTTTGAGTTTCTTACTTCTTTTACTAGTAATGGTTCCACATAACATAACCATTCCTAGCTATGATACAATTTGAGCCGCGATGGTCAACCTAAGTGCTACAAAGCTTTAGATAAAAACAAAAGACTCTAAGGGCTCTTAATTACGGATTTTTCCGTTGTTTATTGATAAAACTCAATTTATTGATTGAGGTGCAACTTTTTTTACATATAACTTTGAGTTAAGATTTTGAGTAAGTATTTGTTAGAGAATGAGTGAAAATTTTGCTAAAATACTTTCTGAAATATGTTTTCATGTATCAATAAAACAAAAATGTTGTTAATTAGTTGAAGCCTCATGTCCGTATAACAACTAAAGATTTGTGATTATATGTTGTATTTTAGCTTAATTTCAGGTTAAATTCGTGAAAGGCTACGTACAATAAAGAAACAGAAAAAAAGAACACTTGAAAGTAACATAATTCACCATGAAGTTGTATAATTTAATTACTGTGTAAAATATATTGAATAATTTAATACAACGATTGAATTATTTTAAACAAAAATTATTCGGAACATTTTTTTGTTAAAATATCTCTCTTTTTCTAAATAGCTGAATGATATCATAAGATATTTAGCATTAAATTAAACGTGTGGTATCCAAATGAAGATGGGATGTACATTGTGCCACGAATGAATAAAACAGGACAACGCGATTATATCCCAAACAAAGGTACAAAAATGGACATACTATAAATTCAGTTCCATAAGCAAGAACCTTCTTCGTTTCGAAATAGAAATTATATTTATTCATAAACATGTAGTACTGCAGTTCATGACAGTTCTTTAATTACTTCGGAATATGTGAATATTCTTTCGATTCGAATAATGGTATTGATAAGTTTAAATAATAATAAACATTTATTTAACTGTTATTAATCACTTATTATTACTGTTTATAATAATAGATTAATATTTTAAGTGTGGCTTAAATTATTGTTTCTGGTGATTTTGAGCTAAAATGTATACTGAAACTGTAACTACTTTTTCCAAGACGATAAACCAGCCAAGTAATAGGGGCGATAACCAGCCAAATGTGATGTGCGGGCAATGTGTATGATGGAAGCTGGCGATTGTGCGAAAATATATGATCTGTCAGGAGAGGCAACCGTCTGTAATGTAATGGTTGTGAGAGAGCCCCTTCCCCCCTCCCTGACTGTGCTCTGTCTATGTCAATGGCTCGACAACGGCTATCTGGCAGGAAACTATCACGTAACTGTATGAAGATCCTCCCCCACCCCTACAAATTCTGATAAACGAGCAGAAAATGCTGTTATGCTACTCATATTTTCTCAGCCCTTCTACCATAGGGCTATTTTTGTGTGAGAGCCCCGGAACAAGGTTCGAATTGAAATGGCTGTTTTCATTCCAGGGGCTTGAGAAAGAAGAGATGGGATGAAAAATTAACTGCTTTAGATAACAGATAGGGGGAAGGCTTAATTATTTCGTGTGTGCCCAGAGTTTTCAGAGGACTAATGAGTGGAATTTATCATGCTAAAAAGTTATAATTAGTTTATAACGTGATGTTTCAGGTGATGATTTGAGAGCTTCCGACTATCTGTTTCTGCTCGGCATAATGATTGCTTGGCCATGCCATAACGATACATAGTTTCGAGCATGTGACAAGCAGGACTCCTGAATTGATACATTTAAAACTACTCCTGAATCCGTGCATGTATCGCTGTTGTATTCATTATCTATTTTACATAATTGGAAACTAACTCATTCTAAATTTCTGTTAACTAACAGATATGGAGAGGGTGATAAAATTGTCTTATTTCCATCGAGTTATTTAAACCTTTACATAACCAGTTAGGGAAGAGCTTGATTATTTCTTGGGTGGAGAGTTTTTCAAAACTTTTGCACGCAAGTCTAGAGCAATCGGATGCAGTGTGAATGGCCCCTGAATTCACTCTCTTCTTCAGAAAGAGATAAAATTATTCAGGAGTATTAGTAAATGTTTTACTGCTAATGTAGTAAAATAACTAGTATCGATATCAGCATAGAAGGTTAATTAATTCTGACATTATTTTAATATTATGTATATCTTAATTATCATAATTTGTATTAATCCGCAGATCTGGATAGTGTGATTAATGTTAAATTCGTCTGATTTTGAGTAACTCATTTGAATCAGTTACAATGCATAACTAGTTTGCTGTAAGAAAAATAACTTATAATTATTGGATGGAATTTATTACATAATCATCTCAGATCTGACAATTAGAAAAAGAACTTAACAAAGTTATTAAAATAAAACCACAGAGCTGCACGTAAACTAAAACTATTGCTCATTTCTTAAACTGTCGCTGAACCACTATTTTTATACTACTGAAAGAGCAATTTACAAAGATATTTCTATAAGTTCTCATATTAGAATTCTACATTCACAATAGGGCTGAGATGACATTTGATTAATGGTGGGTTTTTGTTAAGATACAAATAACTAGTTGTATCTTACCTGTAGAATAAGAAATGGATAAACTATGGACTCAGCAGAGTCGTTTTAAATGTGTTATAGGCTACCAGTTTCTAAACATACGGGCCCCTATAATAACGTATAACAATGCTTATATTCTAGCTATAAAAAATTCCCTCTTATAACATTAAGCATTTTTAAAAGTAACCATGTAAACCCCGATATTGAATAACTTGCATTAACGGCATGAGCAAAAATATAATTTTACAGCTACTTATTTTTTTTCTTTTTATTCAAATGTCTAAATCTCTTATTATTGCCTTTTTTGTTTTGCTAATTATATATACTATGTTTTGCAAGAGTACGAGTCAGGAGAAAGGAATTTTTTTCTTCCACTAAATGTTTGTCTAAGTCCCAGAACTTTAATATTGATGTATCATACCTATCACCGGGAACTTTTCTTTTATTGAAAATGAGTTTTATATAAAATATAGGTGCAATAAAGCATTAATCAACAATAAATAATTCCGGTTTATATATCATTCCGGTTAGTTCATTACCTCAAACAGTGCCAGATCAGGGACGTGGGACTGGATATTAGGGGTGAGTCTACAGGCTGCAGATGACTGAAGGGCTCTGCCTGGGACCCGCATAAAATGTGACAGTTAAAAGAAATTTTCGATCACGCAAGCACAATTGTAACTTAATTTTGAAGTAAAACGTTCTTGCTTGCAAGTTTGAAGGACTGAATTTAACTTATTACATGCTGGTTAATAGGATCAGCTTCCTAGTTGGTGAACAACCGTTAATTTAACATTCATTTGCAAGATGCTGATATTTACAGTATAATTTCAGCAACTGGTATTCCATTTGCTGGAAATATACCATAATTGCTACCATGAAGTCCTAACAATTATGACATTGAATTAGGCTATATTTCTATAATAATTTTAATTGATTAAATACCCATTATTGGATTGTTCGAAGCCTATCTTGCAGCATTATTTTTCTCCTTAACTTTGACCATTTTAACGATGCAGTTGCATCTCTTTCTTTCTTTCTATCTAAATCTTTAAAATTAAATTTAATTTTACTTATTTGTTCTAATTAGATAACGTTGCGACAATTTCTTCGATCGAACGATCTTAAGCAAAAATTTTTTTTTAAATTTTTAGTCTATCTATAAAATCGATTGCTTTTCAAATAAAACTGCAGAATACATGAAACAGCATTGAGTCAATAAATTGATAAGTTACACTTTCAAATTGCGCAAGAGAGCGTTTTTAATACCACAATTTTCCAGTAGGCACTATTTTCGTTGATATCTAATGTGAATTCTGGTAGCATCTGAAGTACCTATCAAGATACGATAGTAAGGTGCAGTTTGATGTTAAAATGTCCTATTTGGGAAAAATTGGGCTCGCCGTTATATTGCCTGAAGCCCTTCAATTGAATCATTCTTTATAAATTTTATTTTATAAACATCAAAACAGTTCCATTAAAATATTACAATCGTAGTCACGCGAAATAGGCATATTTTGTGGTTAATTGCAGGGAAATAAAGGGGAATAGAAAGTGGGAATGGGAGCATACAGTATACTTTGAAGGTTAAAACAGATTACATTTTCCAAAAAAAAGAAAGTTGGTTTATTGTTTAACCATAATATTGGCACTTTGAACACAGTATACTTTGAAGGTCAAAACAGATTACATTTTCCAAATAAAAAAATAAATAAATAAAAAAAAGTTGGTTTATTGTTTAACCATAATATTGGCACTTTGAACACAGTATACTTTGAAGGTTAAAACAGATTACATTTTCCAAAAAAAAAAAAAAAAAAGTTGGTTCATTGTTCAACCATAATATTGGCACTTGGAATCTTAATAAGTTATTTAATTGAATCATGTTTCCATTCAACTAAACCATACTATCGTAAAATAAAGTTTGCCAAACATGATGGTATGGTTTAACATACTATTATGATTACCACAAATCTTAAAGATACTATGGATTCCTACACTTCTAAATTTTACAAACGTAAAGAAACTTAGGTGCTTAATTTGTTATAAGAATTCAACAAACAACGTATTTTACAATAAGAGAAAGGCAACAAATATTAAGTTGACAACTAAGTTGCCACCATTTATTTTTCTTTTAAATTATAACAATCAGAATGTCATTAAATGTCTTTAGCATATCGTCTTAGATCAGTTAAAGGGGGATGTTCTATTTGCTTCATTGTCCGAGTATATTAATTTTCGAGAACATCTATATTAATCCAGTTTTGTTAATTTTCAGATCATTAAAAGAGAATGTCAAGTCAAGAAAATGAGCATTCTCGATTCATTCATCTTTTTGTTTTCATTCATCTTTTTGACCAAAAAAGCTGATTGCGATACTTGCGCAGAGAATTAAAAGTGTGCTATAGGATTCAAAGATGAAATTTTCGCCCCAAAAAGGAGCAATTTATTCTGACCGCGAAAATTGAGTTTAAATAAGAGTGATTTAATCAACTTTTGCACGAAAATTGGCTTCAAACATAAAGTTAACTGGAAGAGAAAATGAAATGCTAACACATTTTGAACTTTTAAGAAACAAATAAAATTAAAAAAAAAAAAAAAAAAAAATGGCAGAAACTCAGTTGCTAATCCAACATCAGTTTCACCATTAAAAAATGGATTTTAGAAATCTCGAATTTCCACCACCCCTCAATTTCAAAATTTCTCTTGCAGCCAAGGTTATTATTAAAAATAGACAAAATTATAAAGCTTGTCTCAGTTTGAAATTTTTTTTAAATTATAAATTCTTTATTTAAATTTATTTTTCCAAGACCTTCAACTTCTTTAAAGCGTAGTCATGAAACGTAAGATAGGGGCAAGACATAATAGCTTTTAAAATTAATGTTCCTCTGAGCCGGGCTTTCAAATTACCAGCGAGGTTAACTGCCATAACCTTTTGATATAGCATGAAAATGCTATTTACCTGTACTGCGATGATTTATTGATGGCCAGTGATTCGACCATTACTGGCTAGAAACAGGTTGTAAAATGATTTGAGTGTGATATTAATAATGATGCTGTCATACTCCTAATAAATTATTTTCCAAAGAAACTCCTAATTATTTTATGATTTTCTAAATGACTTATGTATTAAAACCTATTCTGTTACTTGTTGAGTTCTTTTTCTTATACACGCCATAAGTAGTAGTTAGTGTAATAGAAAATGATGCATTATAACATTTCTTTTTTTTTTTTTTAGAAAGAATTTTGGAAATAATATATGGTTGCGGTTAAGGATATAAAAGAGGAAATCTTGTTAACTTGTTTCTTTCTCTTTTTTTAAGAAAATGTAAACGAGTTCGTTAACAAGATAAACATAAAGAGATTTGTTTAAAAATTGTGCATCCTTTTATCATTAGCTGGGCAATGTATATATATATATTAAATACCAAGATAACGGCAATAGAAAATATTATCGTTATACACATATTATTCTCGATAAATCAAGATTGAATCAATCATGATTTAGGATAAATACAAAATTTACGAAAATTATTGACAATGATAATTCTATATTCATTTTCGATAACGTTTATTATTCACTATGATAATATCGCAATCATTATCGACCATGATAAATATTGAAATTACGATATAATTGCGATAGCAATCATCAACGATATTAACATTATTGTCGATCTTGATTTGTGTAACAAAAAATATATTGATTGCAAAAAATATATAATTTTGTTAAATTTAAAAAAAATAATTTAACAAATTATTTTTTTTAATTAAATGAAATATATATATATATATATATCGTGAGGCGTAACATGAAATGCCTATATTTTCTGACAACATATCATGATATGGAAAGTCAGGTTATTTCCGACACTACTTTTTATTGTTTAATTATTCTTGAAATTATATAAACGGTATTGGGCGTTTTTTTTTTTTTTTTTGCTTTTTTTTTTTAGAACTTGTTTGTATCAGTTAGTTTATCAATAGTATAATAAATGAAAACATGTTCATTTAATTATATGTTTAGTACTGGATTTTAAAACATTTCATGATATTAATTAGGTACCTAGTAGCTGTGTGGTAGCGCTCTCGAGCCGCTAGTCCGGGGTTCTGTCCTCGGACCAAGGCATGATTAACTCACCCTCTCAGTGGGTCAATAAAATGGTTTCCAATAAAGGAATTACCAATAAAATGATTATCAATATCCATATCTAATACCCATATCCAATTATCAATACCCATATCCAAGAGGTCGTGGGTTCGATCCTCGCCGACCGAAGACTCCCCGTGTAGTAAATGGTGACTGATGCACGTTAAATCTGTCGAGTCTCAAAGTCCTCCATGTTCCCATAACAAATCAAAACCTCTGGGGGTACTGATCCAGGAGTTTCCTTGTCTTCTGGATTAGTTCAAAATTACAAGGCTACGGAGTTGAACATTAGTAGTCGTAAACCCATGAAATTGTGTCGGCTGTTCAACGACGGTTATATATATAAAAAAAAAAAAATGATTTATATGCTTAGGGTCTAAATCCTGGGGGTTCCGCGTTTGGCTGACCATCCAATTAGAACATCTGCTTTTGCATCCTAATATAAGGCCAAGAAAATTGGGATAGGTCTGGGCCCTTCATCGGTTGTCGTGCAACTGCGTTTACTAATTTATTTATTTTGAACTATGCAAAATTAAGTCTGTGATTTGTTCGATAGTTGGGAGACTTTACTTTGGAAGTGTCAGCATAACTTCTCCAATTTTCAAACGATTTACTTAATTTATTTGAGTGTATACCGAAAAAAGCAAACCAGATCCCAATTAACGTCCAAAAAGCAAATAAAGCATCGATGCTTTTTTTTTTCCGGATTTTTAAAACGTACCTAGTTTAACCTAACCTAACTGATCGATCGAAAACGTACCTAACTGATCGATCAATAGAGCTAAGATTATCTACGTGTTACATAAATGTTTCTTAGCTGAAATGCAACTCTAGATTTTTTTTAATATTTTTATGTAGAAATATTATGTATTTTGCAATATGTAGGGAAGAAGAAAAACATTGTGTTAATGCTTTTTGTAACTGATATCTGTCAGACAAAGAATAGTTTCGATTTCTCCCTCTCCCTTTCTCGGTTGGAGGGAGTTGCCAGTATATTAGTAACATGGGGCGTCCCCATCATTAGTGCGACCGCCAAACGAGTGCCACAGCCGCAGGCGACGTCCCTGACGTTTTCACAGCAGGGCCTATGTATTGTCCTCTTCCCACCTGCTAACAATGCCAAAAGGGGTTGCCAAGACCTATATTTCAACCTCTATTACCGCCAAACATAAAATAGCGATTTCAGAGCACTTGAGAAGTTAAATATCTGCATAAAAAAATCATCTATTATTACCTATCCTAGTGCTATGATATGTAATAATATGCCATTTTATTTTCGGGGACACATTTTAGTTGCTAACTTGCTTTACTGCGTCAAAATTACGCATAGTTGTCATAAGGTAGGGGAGAGGGGGGCACAGGTAAACAAATTTTTTTATTTCTTCTTTTTTCAAAAAACATCATCAATTTCTCACAGTAAAGAAGTCCATATGTTTAAATAGTCTTTTCTTTGTCTTATGGAATTTTTTGAGATTTTTCAACAAAATATTTCTTTACTTTATGATATTTTAGAAAAATGACTTCAATTGTTCACATGTGACCCTATAGGGGGCACATCTGAACATGCCTGGGGTTCTTTCCAAGATTAAGAACACAAAGCAATCATCATATTTAAAAGAAAAAAATATTTTATATAACAGATATAGAAACACATTATACTGAAGGGGTTGTATCTTACTACGTGAATTTATTGGGTTTATTTGTTTATGAGAATTTATTGGGTTAATTTCGTCAATTGGGTTTCTCGCAACTTCATGTTCCTCAGGAGTTGTAATGGACCTTTTTCTTTCTTCTCTGATACTCTTTCATGCTTTTATTTTTGTTTTTTTTAATTTTTTCTATCTTTTCATTTTTAGTTTTAGCAATTCTATCTTTCTCAGGTGTATCAGTTAATATGCGCGATTTTTCATTTTCGCGCTTTTGTTTCTTTAAGTTACTTACTTGGTCGGATTGATTCTGGTGTAGGAAAAGTACTGTTGGCACTACTGTTAAGATCATTGTCAACATTTTCTGCCTGACCATTAGCAAATTTTTAATTTACTAATGACCATTAGTAATCATAAATTTTTAAAAGAAAAATTTAACAATTAATTAATTAATTATGGAAAATTATATAATAATAATTTTAAATGCATACATATTTTTTAAACTTATAATATCACGAGAATAATTATCTTAATACTATGTAGGGGCACACGTGAACTTTTCACATCTGCCCCAGATGTTTTGTTCAAAAGTGCCCCAATCATCTTTCTTAAACCTAACTTGAAAAATAAAGAATTGTTAATTAAGTAAAAAAAAATAATAATTGTGATAAACATACCTGAATGTTCATATAATAGTCTGCAATAGTTAATTTTAGCTTATTAGTTGATTTATACTATGTTTTCACTTGAAGAAGCGAGTGATAAAAGTATATACAACAACAGCTGATACAAAGAAATTGTCAGAATAGAATAACAAAATGGCTCATTGTTCTGAAAGTTTGGCAGAGAAGTAGGACTAGAACTGTCATCTATTGAAAATTTTTCAAGATTTTTTATTTCAAATCATAGTGGTAAAACATACCATGTTCACATGTGCCCCCTGTTCACATGTGCCCCCCTCTCCCCTATCGAATTAATTAAGTATCCGAAAGAGCTTTGTCTATAAATTGTTTAATGATGCTTTATTCATTTAGTAATAGTCAGCGTATTAAGCCATTTTTTTTTATAAATTATGCTACAATCATACATCATTCTTTGAAAGGTTCAGAGGCGACTCTAAATACAGTTTTCAACTGATTTAAGTTACAACCTGAACTCTAAGATAATAAAATCTGCTTTCAATTCAATTTAAACTCAGACAAAAGTAATTTAAATTAAGACGTCTTTTCTTTACTCTATCTATCTCTCTAATGAAGGATCCATGACTGGGCTTGAAAAAAGGTCTCACACATTCGAATCTCTTTTAAAGCAGGTGGATTCAAATAGTTTGAATGCAAGTTTAAAAATTTTGTTGTAGGCAATGGCGTGGTGATTGAGAAAAAGTTTTTACCCCCGAGACCAGCCAAACTTCTGTTCTGGGACACTTTGGAGTTCACCGTCAACAGTTTCAACAGGGAGTTTCATTGGCCTTCAAGTCTTCTTGGTAATGCCCAGCGGTAGTGAATATATTATCATCTGCTTAAAAATTGACCATGTCACCTGACCAAAGAAAATATTACGTGGCGTTTCCATCAAACCTGCTATGTCAAAGATAGAGCCCAGTTGAAATTTTGTTTGTGATGTGTGATTTTGTTTGTGAAAGTGATGTTCAAATCATATAGATGTTCATTGCTATCGCGATATTTTTCGTTTCCTTTCATTTCCATATGAGACTATTGCTATTTTCTTGGAGGCAACTTTGTTCTAATGCTCAATTCAAGAGTTACCTTGTTTTCTGAGATGGTTTCAAAGTTACAAGAATACAAAGATATGTCGGATTGTTTCTGTTTATATACAGTGAAATGTTCTAGTGCCATTAAAGTCGTAATGCAACTCGTCATTTTTTTGTTTTGTTGTCCAACTTCTTATATTTGTATCCTCCGTAATAAATAAATACAATAAGGGAAAGAATAAATTAGGTGACGTTTTAAGCCAAATATTTGTATTTACTATCAAAGTTTCAAATCTTTTCTTTGCAAACTTCAAAATATGTATGTGGAAGTTGGTTGTGTTTGCAGAACCAGACACTCAATTGTGTAAGGCACATAAACGGCCACCTTATTCAACGGACCCCAAACCAATGGATTCTCTCCGTTTGGTAAGACAACGACTCTTTACTGAGCCCCATATGATTTCGGCATCTTTAAAGACGCCTTTTGCAAGGAAAAGGGGGAAAAAGATAGGTATTTGAGTTGAAGTTAATTGCAGAAAGTTTTGTGACACGTTTACTACATAGCAATAGGAAAATCAAAAAATAGAAAAACGACAAAATAAATTGAAAATCGAGATTTTTAAAAAAAAATATTTTTTGTGTGTTAAGCTTGATAAAGAATTTTTTTTTCAAACTTAATTTTTTATTAGGTTGAGATTCTATTTTAGCGTTGTTAGTATTTTTTAGTTAGCAAGGGAAAGACGGTCGTTGTCTAACCACTTTTCTCAAAATGTATATAAAAAAAAAAAAAAAACACTTAAGTTTTGTTTTTTTTTTTTTTCAAATTAGATGACAGCTTACAGTTTTGTACTAAAGAGAAAGCATTTTCAATTTTTTATAAATTTGTATTTGTTATGGTAGTAATTTTTCATAGTTATTTGAAAATTTTGTTGTCATATTTTGGTAAGCATTAATACTATGATGTATAAATCTTCAAGTAATTTCTTATCAACTTGTAATGTTCATACCTTAGGAAATATATACATAGGTTTGAAGAGACCTCAAAGATATAGAGGAAAGTTATAATTAGATCTATTAGCAGGACAAAAACAATTAACGACTACTTCTTCCTTTGTATCTTTCCTGTTCTGTCTGTATCTTATTATTCATATTTTTCTTGTTTATAAAATCAGCTAATTTTTCTTCAATTAATTCATGATACATAATTACTTTTCTGATTCCGGATAATTCCATCAACTAAAACTGCATCGATTTGGCGCTGAGGTATAAAGCGAATCCTCGCCAATTCCCAACTTACTTAGAAGTTCGCGAACTCTAGTTGTGAAGGCTTGTCCCTCCAGGGCTAATCACTGACAGTTACACGCTCTGCCATTGTCCACACAGACCAAAGCAGGGCCTTTTAACCACCATGTCTAGGACACCTGTCACTTTTATCTTTTGCTCTGAGCGACAACGTAGAGCCTCCTGCTGTCTGCCAAGCTATTATGCCAAACAGACTCTCTCCTTTTGCACAAAATCGTGATTTCAACTAACTCTTGAGGATTTGTCTCTGTAGTAGTAATTACTCTTCTATTTCAACGTATGTTTTCTTTATAGAAAAAAATATATATTAGATAAGAAAAGATTCATTTTGGTTTTTGAATTAATTGCCTCTTATTGCGTTTAGTTCCGACTTTTAGGGTTAGTTCCTGATAAGAGCAAAAGTGTAATGCTAAGCAAATTGAAGTAAATACTTGAATAAGAAAATGATTGTTCGAATTTAAATGAAGTAAACATGATACAAATGAAACTAATAAGAAAAAAAGTATAAATTTGGTTGCCATATTTATCATCTTCTGCAAGTAGAAAAAAAGCGACATTAATTTAGGCAGTTAATGTGAAATAAGTAAATCACGCTAAGATAATTATTTCTTCTATATATTAAATGTATAAGATGAGACAAAGCTGGAAATTTAATAAGAACTGAGTATTTTTTTATTTTCAGCATCATTTATTTCTCTATCAATGAAAGAGTTGCAAAAGGTATTAGCTTGGGTATTCACATAAATTTTTTTTTTTGCAAGTTGAATAAAAAAACACAGAATTGAGAATCTGATACGATATAATTTCAGTTACTGACAACATGATAAAATTAGGAATTTGATAAGAAATTATTATTTTTATTTTAAATTTTATTAGTTTTACAAGTAAAATAAAACAGAATGCAAATAGTGTACAAATTGCAATTTACTTGTTAACAGATTATTATAATTTTGTAAGTGGAATAAAACAGCATACAAATACCAGAGTAAATCAACGCAAAATTAAGTAGTTAATGAGAAAAAATATGTTATGGCTTCCATGTGTACCATTTCTTAAGCTGAATGTATACATAAACAAATTTAACAACAGTACAACAAAAAAATAACTATATAATACCGAAACATTTATTTATAAAAACATATGGAACTAAACTCAGTAGCGCGACTGCCCATAGTGGGCCAAGCCCTACTGTGCCCATCTTAGTTTTCTTGACCTTTGGGTTCTGGGGTACAAGAGTAGATGTTCCAGTTGGGAGGTCAGCCCAACTCGGAACCTCCAGTGTTTAGTTTCCAAGCATGCTTGGTACTCATTTTATCGACCCACTGAAGACATGAAAGGCTGAGTCAACCTTGCCCGGTTCGAAGATCGAACCAAGCACCAGTGGCACTGCAGAGTGATGCGCTACCACTCAGACACCGGGGGTAATAAAAACGCATACAATACAAAATTAATAATAAATGCTAACTTTTCCTTTTAGACTTCATTAGTTTTATGCTTAAAACAAAACGCAATTCAAATGAAAAAGTTTCCAAAAAGCCATTAATTTGGTCATGTAATAAAGCTACTCAAAAAAATATTAAATGAGAAAGAATTATTGCTGGCTTACATACATGCTATTTCCTCTGCAAGTTGTATAAACATGATATAAAGTTTGGAAGCCAATATGGAATTATTTCTAAAATACAAAAAAATAAAATTTTTTTCTTTAAAAAAAAAAAAAAAAAAAAAAAAAAAAAACGTATTTTATGGTATTTAATTTTTCTTTACAAAGCAAAGAATTTTGAAAAAAATAATAGATTTCGTTGTGTTGAACGTTAAAAATCTTCGGATAATCAAACCACATTTATATGACACAGCCATTAATGTCAAAATTAAATTTTCATTTGAGGTATTTTTAAGAAATAATTTAAAATTATAATCTTTGGTTTAAAATCAAAAGCGACATTTCTGCATTTTATTTGCAAGTTAAACTTAACGCACCACTCTAAGCTGAAAAGTTCCATAAACTATGCCTTCGGATGGTGTCAAAAGATATTTATCAGCTCGTTTATTCCAGCCTTCTCACACCAAACAACAGACAAAACATCACACCTATACAGCCTAGATATTTAATGAGTTGGATTTTCTGCAGATAACACACCCACAAATGTATCTCCATATTTCTGAAGCACTCCCATCACACCCACTAAGCATCCAGACATCACAACCAGAAAGAATAATAGTTGGCGTTCGCCAAAAGAAGTTTAAAAAAAAAAAAAAATCCACCAAATTCCTGGTAAAACCTTATCTTCATCGAAAATCATCAAAGCATCTCCAGCAGGTAACACGACTTTTTACCTCAGCCACTATTAATCTTGGCGCAAAACTGGATTTGTAATTGGGAAAGGGACGTAGATAAGTTGCAGTTTTGCCCTTTTCTAGTTCCGCCCCTGATTTTTAATCTTCTTCTGCGAAGTCATTTCGCATTATTAATATTAATGAAAGATGCGCTTTTCTGATTGCTTTTCTCCATTCTGTTTCAGAGGTTAGAAGCGAGGTTTTGAAGACTGTCATCAATTCATTTTCACGTCAGTTGTAGCGGCTAGTTCTAATAAATTAATTAATACCACATCAGTGTTTACCGTCACAAGTTGCTATGATGAACGGGAGAGATTTGTTGCCCGGGGTTTCTTTCTTTTTAGTGTTTTCTTCGCCAACTTCCGTTCAGATTTGATGGCAGAAAATCTGCCAAGTTTCCTTTCGCTGAGGGTGATTTGTAGTCGAGGTGTTGAACTGCGATTTGTTCTGGAGCAAGTTCTGATTTGCTTCGAAAAGTTTATAATTTTGATGGCTTTGAGTGATGGCAGTTTGGATGCAGTTATATCTTATTATTGAACAACTTGAGGTTGCTTCTGTTTTGTTGATGGCGCGGATTTAATTTAGTAATCTTGTCTCCGTAACCGTATTTTAGAAATGAATTGCTTTTAACGTGTAAACTTTAGTTCTGAGGTTAATTTTGAGCTATAAATTTTAGAAAATTTTTAAATGAAGTCGGTTGAAAAATACACGATGTTAATATCTAGTTCAACGACAGAATAAACTAAAAAAAAAAAAAAAATTGTGGGCGAAATGAAGCTAAAGTTAAATGACAAGAAACTCCTGATTAAGAGTACGCTATACCATGGGTGACACTTTTCATCGCAATTTCTCCCTCACGTCCATAAGTAATTTAAAATTTAAAAAGTAGAAAAAGTGAGTTCAGCCAAACCTAAAGCAAACCATGAAATTTCAAATACTAAGAAGAAATTTTCAAAATATCAAGATTAAAATAAATTATGAAAGGATAACTTATCGCTATCGATAACTTATTATTATCAATCGCATCAATCTATCACAGTTAACCGGATGGTAGTGGAATTCAAATGACTAGGTATGCGTGGAACTAACATGGAGGCAAAGAATTCTCATTGACGGAAAGTTGTAAGTTTCATTCGGAGTTTGATCAAAGATCAATATAATAAGGTGCACATTAAATAATTTGTAATAAACTTACACTCGTTGGTGTGTTATTAAAGCATGAATGAGTTCACGGAGAGCGTTGGCATCAACATCTCGGGATATTGCGTTATATGCGCTAGCGTAAAACGTAGACTGAAAAATCTAGGTGAGCGAGATTACGCAAAGAACGTAATATGCTGATAATACGTCAGTATGTACGTATCGTGTTCAACTAGTTTAAGTAATTATTGCGATGGGCTAAATGATGTTAAATTAATCAATTAACAGTCTTTTTCACATTGAAAGCCATTAATTAATATATATTCTATTAAATGTTACGGAGGAAAAAAATTCTTGTAAAATTACCATAGTGTATAATAATGACATTTTTGGTTTTGAAAAAAAAAAAAAAAAAAAAAAAAAAAAAAAAAAAAAAAGACAAGATAATATTATTATAGTTAATAAAACCAAAATATACAGTATTTAAACCATTCATTTGGTAATTTTTCCGTTCCTATGGGTACGGTTTACCGGAAATTCTGATTTTCAAAATTATAGCTCTTATTACCAAACAATTAATGAAAAATACAAAACTTGAAAGTAGATTCAATCGAATGACTGGTTTTTGAACCATTCTCTTCATGATAAAATTACCATTTTTTTCTGAATTTGCGAAATTTTATCACATATTGTAGACCGTACTTTGTAATTATTTTACCATCATTATCAAAGAACTTCTGTAAAAATTACCGACGCGCTTTTGACGTTCACACAGACACAGAAACATGGTAAATTTTACTACATTAATTTTGCTAGTTTTGACCTTACTTTTTTTTTTTTTTTTTCAGTTTACGAATATCCCATTTTATTATCTCACTTTTAATAATTGGAGTTATTAACAATAAAGCTTTCTACCTTTTTTTTTCTAATCCTTTCAGTATTCAACGAACTTTAAAAAACATAATGAATAACTGTTTAATATGGTTGAAAATCCCAATCAGCCTAATCTGATAAACATTTATTCAGGACACATTTTATACTCATGGAAACTAAATTATATCTCCTACTAATATGAAAATTTACATTTGGATTTTAAATCCTAACATTGTTTTTCGTATACCAAAGTTGTAGCAAATGAAAATATCCACTTATCCACTATTTCTTTTTCCCATAAATTAACTTTCTTCGTTATTGGATAATATAAATTGGATATTGAAGGTTTGAATGATATTTGTATACAGTTAATCTGGAAAACAAGTCCTGATTACTTGGTTCAAATTTTGAAGTAATAGCATTTGCTAGCAAGCCCACTAATTGCATTGAAATTTTTCTCCGAGTTCAATTAATTGCATTACGGCTTATTTAACAACAGAAAAAAGCACGGATAATTTGGAACAAAAGGAATTTTAAATAAATCTAGTTTTAAAAAGATTAGGATTAAAATATTCTCCGTGGGAAGTAAAATATGACTTAAAACGTCATTATGGTACATCTGGTTAGGTTTGAAAATGTAATTAGTATTTCTTTTTTCTAACTGCTCTTTGAAATGATTCTATGCCGATAACAAGATCCTACAGTTTTGATCCAGAGAACAAGATCCAGTTTTTGGGTTTACGACTATAAATGTTCAACTCCATATCCTTGTAATTTTAAAGCAATCCAGAAGACAAGGAAACTCCTAGATCAGTAACCCCCAGAGGTATGATTTGTTATGGTAACATGGAGGACTTTGTGAAGTATTAAGTTCAAGATTTATTGTTCATCAGTCACCATTTTCTACACCGGGAGTCTTCGGCGAGCGGGGATTGATTGATTAATTAACCTCTTGGACATGGGCCCAGTGCCCTACCAACCAGCCTATCCCGGTCCAAAACTACACTATTGTTAAAATGTTCTTTGTGTAGACTCCATGTTGATAACTTCACTTCTCAGTACAAATTGATAAAATTAAATTTTCTAGAAAGCTTGTAAATTACACCAACGTTGAGATATTCGTTGTGGAGATTCGATGTTGGTATTAAGATCTCACTTCTCAGTACCAACTGATTAAACAGCATCTACTAGCAGGCCTACAAATTATATCAAAACCTTTTTCTTTAATTTCAATACATAGTAATATTAACTTCAGATTTATACAAGGTAGAAAATATACAGCAAAAAGTAATTATAAACATTATACCTTATTCTACATCAAAGAAAAATTCAGATAAATAATTTGAAATGAAGGAGAATACTTACCGGGCAATTTTACTTTTAAAATTTCAGCATTAACACACTTTGTTTTAAGTACAACTTAACACTTCATTCTAGTTAGAGTTGAAAATATAGTTAACTTTTTTCTTTTAAAATATACTTTGCTTGGATTTCTTGTTGATAACAAAACATCACCGCTCAGTACAAATGGATAAGACAACATTTGCTGGCAGGCCTACAAATTACACTAGATCTCTTTTCCAGGTTGTAATATATTTTAATATACACCACAACGTTAGTTCGTAAAGGAAACAACACAGTAAAAAGTAATTCGTGGCACTACACTTTATGCAGCAAACAAAGAAGAACGCAGATAATCTGAAACGAAATAACATTTTAGGATATCTAACTTGGTTGTTGAGAAATCTACAGAAAACCCAGCGAGAGCAGGGATTATTTGAATCTGTAAACTTCCGCCAAAAGAAGCCAAGGCTCATTCAATTTTCATTTACATTTTATATTATCTTCGTAGATATGTTGCAGGGGTATTAAATGTAATATATGCATTTGTTAAAAAGGGAAAGAAACTATTGTTGAGGTAGCAAAAATGTTTTCTTACTTTTCATCTGTCATTCAGTGTTTCTGAAATTTTCAACTTCTGTGTTCTGTTGAGTTGAGTTGTTCTTAATGATTTTGCCAGGAATGCTTAGAGTCTAAATTAAGAGAATAAAGTAAAACTTAGCTGAAATCTCGTGAAAGGAAGATATTATTATTAAAGAAGTTATATGTATATAATATATATATTATACTAGATATTATATTAGATAGTACATAACATCATATATTGCATGTTACAGAAGACGTTTTAAGAATTGGTAGTTACTTAGATGCAATTGATAATAAATACTTTAGAAAAAATGAAGCATTTGTAAATTAATTAAATATAGGTTGCGAAAGTATCATAAACACCTTTCCAAATCACGAACGATACAACAGCACTCTCGACCCTGGTTTTTGTTTTAAATTTGATTTTTACTGTAGGAATCTAATTTTAGAATTAAGATTTAAAAAAAAAAAAAAGAAAGAAAAATGATATCACTTCAGATAAAACCAAGTTTACGATTAATTCATTTCATAAAATTTTGAGCAGAATATTTTTTTAGTTTTATTTTTGTGTTTTTCCTGTGCGCTCAAAACTTCCGATTTCTTCAAGCTCTCGAAGAAATCTTTTTTTCAATTCCCCCCAAATTCAGCTTCAATTCCAAATTTGAAATTCTGTTATGTATAACTTTTTAATTTTGCTTTTCAGGAAAATTATGAAAATAGGCGGATTTCAATGTATTACGTAAGCATTGCACTTACTTCTCATCTCTTTTCAGCAAAAATAAGCAAACCAGAGATTTCCTTCCCAAGTTTAGCGCTTACGTAATATTTTACTTGCCCAAAAATTTAATAATAATCTTATAATAAATTATTTAAGTACAGTTTATAATAATATTACAGAAGATATTTAAAGCATTCGTAAGGTGTAATTAAAGAGCTGATATTGTAAAACACTTTTTTAATTACCTTTTACTGATTTGAATACAGTAAAGAATGATATTGAATAATTTCGTAGAACTTATTTTATATAAATAAAAATTTTTTTTTACTGAATGAGTAAGTAATAATTAAAAACATACGCAGAGAAACTTGTATAAGTTGTCTTCTTGTTAGTTAAAATTTGATGGACAACTTAGACAAGTAGTCTGCTTAAAAAGGGGGAACTTAAATTTTTGTTAGTTTGGAACTTGATCATAAAGATAATCAATATTCAAAGATGGTCAACTTAAAAAGTTTCACCGTCCATTAATTTATATTTTTCTACATTTTTTTCTTCAAAAATGTATTGCTAACTTGTAAATGCAAAAATATCACTTTATTGTTTTTATCATTATGATTTCATAAAAGCAAAAAGACATCATTTCAAATAATTTTGAATACATATATGGATTCCTTGGACTTAAAAAGCGGCTAATTTAATAAAATTTCCGGAAAAGTTAGGAATGCTTTAATGGAAATGTTTTTCATTATTTAATTTTTGTCATTATTTAATTTTTTATAACAATATTTGCTAAAATTAACATAGTATCTGTGCATTTGTATCTTTTAAATGGAAATTTTAAAAGAAGTTAAAAAGATAAATCTATTATTTTCAATACCAAAAAATAATTTATATGAGTGTTAGTAAAATGTTAAACGAAATAGCTTCCAAATAAATTAAACGGCATTTATTTATGCCGTAGTTATAATAAATTTCATAATTGCTTTTTTGCTTGCTGTTAAATTCGTGATCATTCGCAGATGAACTGTAGATTTTATTACTGTTATATATTTATTGATAAATACGTGCCTTAATTTTAAAAACATATTTAAATTCATATTTCTATTTATCTGATTTCTGAAATGCATTTAAATTATTTCATTTATTCGTATACAAAATTCGTATTTTATTAAAGTATGACAAGGTTATTTAGAAACAAAAAAAAATCTAAATAATTGCTGTTAGTAGTTCCGCTGAACTTAAATTGTATTTAAATTGACTTCAATCTACGTAATTTTTAAAAAAAGTTTCAAAAGTTTTAAAAAAGAGGGAATAGATTTTGTTACTTGTTATTTAACAACTTCTGTACATGCCAAGCTATACTTATTTTTAATTTCTTTGAAATCAAAGTATGTAAACTCTTCATAACATTTTTTTTTCTTAAGTAATGAATAAAATTTGATTGCTACAGAACTCCTTTCAGTTTCGGATTTAAATTCCCCGTTTTTAACTTAGTAAATAATTCATAGCCATAAGTGGAGTACTTAAATTCTTAAAGAGTGCCTTAATACCCAAACTACGTGATTCCACAGTTCTTATCTCAGGATTTTCTCTAATGCACATTCTGCTTAATTTGCTTTTAGGCTTGCTTCAAAAATAAAAGCGCGCTTTGTTCTAATTTCAGAGCAAAAGATCTTGATAACATTTAAGTGCACCCACTACCCCTTTTATTCTCGCACCCCAAATAGTCTTTTACTTTTCATTTACCCCCCAGAAACCCCCAACAGTGAAATGTTCAACGTCAAAAACTTAATTTTTGCAAAACGAAAACAACTTGCTCGTACTTATTGCTAAGGATTCTCTATTAGTTCTTTAGAAACAACAATCTCGTTTTGGCCTCTTAGATTCTTAATTATAATCTATGATGCACACGAGAAAGCGCCGCCAAAAAGGAGCCAAAAATAAGAAAACTACTTTTCTTTGCGGTTTGTACCTCATAGAAAGCTGTTATGGCTCCTCATTATTCAATTATGAGTTTTAAGAGGGTGGCTAATGTAGCCAATTAACGCCGCTTTGGCGAAGAGATCTGATCTGATCTAACTGATAAGTAATGTTGCGTGTCAAGACTTCCTGATGACTTTTATTTTCCCCAGATGGGTTACGAGGGACTTGGAAAGATTGCTGTTGCAATTTCTTTTGCAATGTTTGTTTCTGTTGCAAGTGTTCAAATAAATTATAACGAAGGTTTGGAGAAAATTGAATTTGTTGGGTAATAATTGTTTTCTTTATTTTTAATGAAATGTATATGGGGAATTATAACTTCTTAATTTTTTTTTTTTTTTAAGTAATCAAAATAAAGTTCATCGTTAAAATGTCAAAAATAGTTTAGTTGAAATTTGAATATGTATTAAGCATTTTATTTTTAAATAAATAAATTAATTAATAAGTGAAATAGCAAAAGATTAACCATCAATTGACTTACGACAAACAATATAAATCAAGCGAAAAAAACAAAACAAATGAAACAACATTCATCAATCAATTTTTATACGGAATTTTATTTTTAGTTTGAAATAAATAAACAAACAAAATAGTATTCGACATATTAGTTTAAGATAAGTCGCATAAATCATGCAGAATAAAAACAACAAATAAAATAAGTTATAAATTACATTTTTCATCAGGTGGTTTATTCATACTTTTTAAAGAAGTAAACAAATAGATTAATAAAATAGCATGAGAAGCATTTGCTGGAATAAGATAAATAGTAAAATAAATTAATGTAATAAAACACTGTAAAGTAAATTAAGCAAAATGACAATGAAAAATTAAATTTTTATGTATTATTTTTTATAGGATACTTAAATTTCATTTTTTTAAAATGATTAAATGAATAAATAATTAATTAAATAAAAAATTATTAAATAAAAATAAATGAATAATTAATTAAATAAACGAATAAAATAGGATAAAATATATCAATTAGTTTCAGATATTTATGCATCATGAAAAAATTAAAAATTAAATTACTATAAGGTTATTCTACAATACATTTCGTTTACCAATATTTAGACATTATAAATTACAATTTAGATATTACCAATGTTATCAATACAACAATAAAATATATTTGCTGTTGTGAATTGGCATCTAAGATTATGAAGAAATAATTTTTGTAATTATGCAATATTTAGTTCCTTAATTAATTTAGTAACTAAAAATTAAGGCTTACCAATTTCTTCATTCACATAACCACAATCTTGAACCTTTTATATTTTCATTTGTTATTATTAATTTAAATAAAACAATGAATGAAACCACAAATTTTAATCGCTTACTGAGTGCTAAAAGTATAATTTATTGCCATTTTTATCATAAAATAGAATTTATCACAAATCAAATTTTCAATTAATTTGAGTGATCAAATTTAATGTTGTTTATGCGTTTATATCTTATGTGTTAGATACATTGATAGCTGACTAGGTATCGGATATACACTAAAGTATATCTTATGTGTTACATAAACATTGAATAACACGTATGCGTATTTATGAAACCTAATATGTACTTTGGTGTATCTTGTGTGTTAGACGTATGACGTTATGACGTATGACGTTATGTATCTGTGTATTTACTTCTTCTTCTTCTTCATTAGCTCGTCAGCACAGGAAAGGCCTTGGCATCAGGGGCGGATTACTTATTAGGCCAGACTAGGCCATGGCCTGGGGCCCCCTTAAAAAATTTTTTTTTTTGATAATAAATTTTAAAAAATTAGGAAAAACAATGATTTTTTAAAAAAAAATCAATTTCAAATATATATTAATAAAATACGATAATTTTTTTAGCTCGAATTTAATAAAATAAAGTAAAATTTAATTTATTATTATTTATTTTTATTTTAAATATGCTTTCTTAAATGAAAAGATATATAAGTACTTTTATATTTGAATAAATAAAAAATATACGAGAAAAAAATTTAATCTAAGGGCCCTAAAAATTTGAATGGCCTAGGGCCCCGCGTACGCTCAATCCGACCCCTGCTTGGCATTATCTATAACTTTTTTCTAGGCTAGTCTTTATGCAAGTGTTCTAGAGTTTCTCATCCACAGTATCAGTATATTTTTTTCTGTAAAGTTTCAAACTTAGTTTGCTTTTTCGTCGAGTGCCTGGTATTGTTATTTTAGTATCTGTGAGTTGATTCAATACCTCCTAGAAGAGAGAAGGCCTCCGCACGGCCATACATATTTTGACGTATTAACAAAGAAAATTTAATAAAAGGTAACAAAGAAGAAAGAAAACTGAAGATACTTTATAAAACCGAAACTAATGATTGTAATTTTGGTGCCATTATTTGTGTTTCATTCAAGTTGTTTTGCTTAAATTATACGTAGCGCAAACTTAACACTACCTTCATTTGAATTGTATAATGTAATTTTTAAATGGACTTTAATCATCCATCAAATGACATTCACTAATTTTTCAGGGCATTTTTTGAAGAATCGAAAATTTCAGATTTTGACGTACTAACAAATAAAATTTAATAAAAAGAAAGAAAAGGAAAATTAACATGATAATAAAAATAAAAAAATATCCGAAAGAAAGTAAGGGGAAAAAAAAGGGTTTTCCATCTGGAAATGATTAATCTAACCTTGGGCATTGCTCTGTAGCCAAGTCTCATCAATCTTTGAGGGATGATCTTCACAAAGTCCTTATTAGTTACAGATCTATCTTTCCGCTTTCAAGCACACCCCCTCCCTATGCTTCCTAATAGAATATTTTAAAAGCGGTTTGTTTTTAATACTTTTTTATTCTTTCCAGAGTTTGTTTCGATTTTCCATTTTTCTTCGTACTCGATGAAGTGTGAATATTTGGGATAAGGAAAAAAGATAAATTAGGGCACTCTTGAAAAACGTCATAGTTTTTTTCCCCCTATCTCTATGGATTTGCAATATATTTCCGTTGTATTAATGCCCGCTGTAATGAGTCGTTTATTAATTATGCGTATTTTTTAATCAGTGGTAATGAAAATAGATAAACATAGATAATAATCATTGAATTACTCATTTCTTAAAGATCAATTAAGTTAAATTTTTTTACTTTTGAAACACGTTTTGAGATTTACTCACGAGTTCTTTTTTTTTTTTTTTTTTTTTTTTTTTTTAACTGATTTATTTATTTATTCATTGTGTCTCATGATTATTGGTATTGATTAAGGGAAAGCAGGAAACATCACAAGGATTCAGAATTGCAAAGCGACCCGTGATTAGTTTAGAAAAAGTAGTTTTTTTTTTTTTTTTTTTTTTTTTTTTTTTTTGCACGTACACGAAACAAAGAATAACAAGACTGAGCTTATCTGTAATATTTATTAGTTAATGATGTTCCATGGGCTGTGGTTTGATATCACGAAAGATATTCTACCATTGATTACACCGTCCGGCCGTGGATTGGCGGACTCGGTCAAATACACTTGGAGTTTGTTGGATATCGGCAGCAGCACATACTGTTTGTCTAAGATAGGTACTCTGACCGCCACTAAGTCTGCAGCAGTCTGGTGCTATGGAAACAAGAAGAGGGCATTTTAGGAAGAGTAGCTTCGATGAAGAGGTCTCTTTTTCTCTCGTCGAAACCAGTCCTAAAGAGGGACCCCGCACCCCTACTTGAAATAATCATACCTCGTTACCATAGTGACCGCCACAGCTACAGACGAATGTCTGGCAGAAGTACGTCTAAGATAGTACCCTAGATAGGTACTATCTTAGACGATTCTGGCCAACAGATCCATTTCAGATACCACAGGTGTTACGTACACTTTTCAGTGCACTCCAAAAAGGAAATTCATGCTGCTTAAATTCGATAGCGTTTTCTGCTTATTGTTCGGTTGAAATATTTATTTTCAACACCCAATGTGTAATAATTTTCATCCAAGTGTCTAAAAACAGAAAACAGGTAATTACAGAAAAACCTGTGTTGAGTGTAAAATAAAGCTTTCTAGATTTATATTTTCCATGGTGAAAATGGTTCGAAAAATACGGCGAACGGGAAAAAAAAGGCACCAGAAGAAAAAAGCAATGGAATAAAGTACCGATAAAAAAAAAAGCATATCGTTAATAATTATATGTAATTTACAACTGATTTAGCTCAAACCGTTGAGGCATTTTATGTAAAAAAATATTTTTTCGAATAAAATTAGAAATTTTTAAAAAAATAAAAAAAAAAACAATTAATCTGTAATTATTCATTTAAAGTTTACGTAAAAAAACTTTCATCAATTCATATTATTAAACGAAATAATTTGGACCCTCAAGCAATTCTAAACTAGTTCTTAATTTCAAAAATTAAACTTATTGCATTTTGATGTAAATACGATAGAGAAATAATGATTTGTCAACTAGTTATTTTGTTTAAAGAAATGACTTAAAGTGAAATGCTTTATAAATTTTGTTTATATTCTTAACTTATCAAAACATCAATTCCCTGCGAGATTATGCCATTTATAATAATAAATATTATTAGAGCCGTGATGGCTCAGAAGATAGAGCGTTCGCCTTCCAGTGAGGTGAATTGGGTTCGAATCCCAGCGATAGCTGATCGATACGAATCGCATCCAGCTTCAGCCGATCCCAGTGCTGACGTAAAATAACCTTAGTGATAGAAGGATAATGGGCTAAAGTCCCCTAGACGTCAGGCTGACCAAGAGAGGTTTTCGTCCATGTAGCACAAATGCGGGTTAGCTCCATCAAAAAGTACTCCACGAAGGCAAATTTCTCCTAATACTTGATCCAGGAATTCCCTTTTCTTCTTGATTGGGTTCAAAATGACGAGGCTACGGAGCTGAACTATAGTAGTCGTAAACCAAAAAATTGGGTCGGCTGTTCAATGACGGTTACAAAATAAAATAAAATAAATATTATTATCACCACTACTGACCTATCTCCGGGTGTTCAACTAAACGTTACACTTTGATTCGTTACGCAAAAACTATAAGAATTAGAAACTTGAAAGTACGAAGTTGTATAGAAAGATATACAGGAATTACAACGAAATAAAAAAAATTAAAAAAAACTTATCATTCGATAGTTAGTTCTAGAATCATTATTTGTTAAACTTATAGAAAAAAAAGTACCATTCGGGCTGCTCTACAGGCCACAGGAATGCAGCTACAGAGTTGAAATATGACGTGCTGAAAGGGGCCGTATTCGTTTATGATATTTTCACAGGGTTTTTTTTCTCTTCCGAAATTCTATTTTGTTCGAACGTTATTGCAGTTTTAAGTGTTTTTAAATAATAATTTTTTACCGATTGTTGTAGAAAAATGTATCACTCTCGCCATTTTGATATCATAAACTCACGCTTGACTTGATGTCAAACGAAACAAAAGAAAAGAGGTTATGATTTTAGGCTATCATGTTATCGTTAAATATTTTACATTTTATTTTATAACCGGGGTTGAACATCCGATCTAATTGTGAGTTTAAGTCTATCAATGTTAAACTCCGCAGCTTATTGTAATTTTGAACCCAATCCAGAAGACTATGCAATTCCTGGCTCAAGCATTGAAAGGAATTTTTGATGAAACCAACCCGCATTTGCGTTGAAGGGTGAGGAAAACCACGACACCAATCGTGATTAGCCCGACGACAAGGGGACTCTAACCCATGATCCGTCTACCACTGAGGATATTTTACAACAACACTGTGGTTGATTGAAGCTGGGTGCGGAATTCGTATCGGCCAGCCATCACTGAAATTTGAACCCAGGCCACCTCATTGGAAAGCTTGCGCTCTATCCCCTGAGCCACCACTGCTCTATTGTTAATTATTGTTAACGATTAAAGTTATTTCTCACTTATTAATTCATACTGTGTCACGCATTCTATGTTTTCTACACATTTTTTTTCAAACACAGTTGGTTATTTTTCAAATTTAAGTATACTTTTACTTCATTGTGTTTTACGTATAAATAAAATGTGCTTGCATAAAGTTATAACAATTATATAGTTTATAAACAAAATGATATTTTTTATCGACTTTTAATGAAAAAAAATTATGAAAATTGAACAACGGAGGTTGGTGAGTGGAGCGAACATGGGGTTCTTATAGCTTGGGTTCCTATAGGGGTTCCTATTCGGTTCCTATATAATATATTATGTAATAATTGCATTAAAAATATATAAAGCATTAAGAATTCCTTTCAATCAACTTCAAATTAAAGCGTAAATATTAATTAATTATTTAAAAAATATCTAATTACCTTCGAATAATTATTTAATTAATTTAATTAAATTCAATTTTCAAAGGCCTGAATAGAATCGTACTAGTTAATAATGTGCTTTTTTTCGCCGGGGTTTTTATTTCTAGTGCTTTTGTTCGGAGCTTCTTTTTTCTGGTGCATTTTATACGTGATTCTTGAAAAACTCCACATTAGCGTCGTAGTAACATTTTAAAAAGAAGAAAATTCTAGTCCCTACTTTGCTTATAGAGAGGAAAACATAAATCGTTGAATCTATTCACGAACTGTCAATTGAGTTATAAAATTAATTTAAATTTAAAGCAAAAAAAAAACAAAACAAAAAAAAACAACATTCGTATTGAAATTATAATAAAAGTAATTGATTTCTTATTTTTTAATTAGCTTCGAAAATTTCCCGGAAAAGCCATTAATCCTTCAGAAATTGACTTGTCAAATCTATATCAATTGTTTCATTCCATGATTGCTTTTATTCTGTAGGCTTCCTTAAATGATTTGATGATGATTTTCGTACGAGGAAGTCCATAATATTTGGCATTGCGTGATTTGGCTGCTATTGTATTCCAACTTGAATAAATGATTTTTGATTGTGAAGTAAATGACTTGTAAACATTTATTATTAACTTTTCATCGAATAAATAGTTCTTGGAATATATTTCGGAACTTCAAAGTGGGAAAAAATGAGAAGTTTGCACTTTATTATTCACTATTAAGACCCTTTCTTTCATGGCTGTCTCGAATGTTTGGTAAAATTTTTAATAATTGTTTTCTCGATTTTTTTTTTCTTTTTGTGTTTACAAAATTTTTATGAGAAAATATCATTTACCTATACAATAATTTATTTATTTATTTATTTTTTAAAAAGAAAGAGGATGCATATCTAACTGATGGTAAAGGAGGCAATTCATTACACGACGAAAAATTGCGCTTGAATTTTTTTAGAGCATTTACGTTATTTTTCTTCAAAAAATTAAAAAAAATTACTTAATTGAAAAATTGAATGAAATAATATCAAGCATCGATCAAAATTGCTAAATCGCGCACAATAAATAATTAATGCAGACGGTGTGAGGTCAAAAACTGTTACTAAGTGTTATTATGTGACGAATCGAATCGTAAGTATCGGTCAGAAACTGTTCTAAGGGTTAATATTTGACCAGTAAGGAGAATTAATTCGAAACTGATGAATAAAGACGTCAATTAGAAATTGTTCTAAGCATTAATATCTGATTTTTAGAGTGTCAGTCAGATACTGTTCAAAGGATTAATATTTTACTAAAAAGATTTGACTCGAAACTGATTGATAAAGACGTAAATTAGAAACTGTTCTGAGTGTTAATATCTCAATAATGAAAATAGTTAATAAGAAACCTATTAATATAGTCGTCGATTAGAAACAGTTTTATTAAAATTGGACGTCGATTAGAAACTGTTCTGAGTCTTAATTTTCTCGTAAACAGGAGATAAAAAATATTCTTTTGCTTACAAAATGCTACAATCTGTATTGAAATAATTACTTGGAACTGCTGTTTCTTCTGTTACATGGATTAAGGATACAATTAGGGATGAGTGTTATGGCTCATCCCTAATTGTGTCCCTAATTTGGTTTGTCCTTAACTGTATATCTGCAATTGGGTATATCATCAATTGTATACCTGTAATCTGGTACATAGTTGGAAACAGTTATTCCAGCTGTTAGAAAAGTAATAATAAAGATAATAATAATGATAACGAATAATTATTTCTTTAGCATTCAGTTTCTCAAGTTACAAAATAAAATAATTGTTAGAATAAAACGCCTTATAATTAAATGTTATAGCTCATCCTCAATCGTTCAGGTGGCTAGAGATATTATTTTTAGTTATGTAAAGTGAAAAATAATAATAGTAATAAGGAAATAAAATAAATGTTCAAATGAAATTCTTTATAAATTGTACCCTTTTCTAGTTACACATATTTTTATTTTTCATAACCGTCGTTGAACAGCAGACCCAATATTTTGGTTTACGACTTCAAATGTTCATCTTCGTAGCCTTGTAATTTTGAACCCAATCCAGAAGACAAGGGAGCTCCTGTATCAAGTATTGGGAGAAATTTTGCCTTCGTGGAGGATTTTCTGATGGAACTAACCCGCATTTGCGTTACACGGAGAGGATGACCACGAGAGCCTCCCACGGTTAGCTTGACGGCAAGGGGACTCTAACCCATTATCCGTCTACCACAGAGGATATTTCACGTCAGCACTGTGGTCGGTGCCAGCCGGATGTGGTATCCGTATCAACCAGCCATCGCCGGGATCGAACCCCGGTTCACCTCATTAGAAGGTGAACGCTCTATCCCCTGAGCCATCACGGCTCTAGTTATACATATGGGTGTTTCGTAATAACTACCCTTAATACTTTCTCCTTAAAACTCATGACAAAGTGAAACAAAAAAGTATTGATAGCAATAGTCGCAAATTAAAGTTCGAGGGGAAAAAACGCTATCGAAATCTGACAGACAAAAGCTGTCAAAAACGCTAAAACTAGTCTACCGGACATAGCTAGCTACGGGAGAAAACATAGAAGACTTCCATGACGACTATTATTAGAAACACGTTTAAGTTTCTACCAGCAATCAAACAGTGTTTTATATTTCGGCGCATATGCCCTTCTCAGTAAGGGTTTTTCAAGTATCGATAGTGGTTAAATTTAGTTCCCTCTTAAATATCAATTTGTATACTTTTCTTACGACTCTAACTATACATATCGAGGATTATTAGGGAACATCCTCTACACTGGATGTTCCGTACAGACCTCTCTTAATATGCATTAGAATCCTCATCAAAAATAAGAAGAAAAGTATACACATGGGAGTTGAAAATTAATATTTAACCGAAAAAAAGAAAAGAAAGAAAAACACCGTTGAAATCACAATACAGGAAGGCGCATATAACACACAACAATACAGTACAGATTTTATATAGAGGAAACAGAGAGAAACACCTTTAATTTCAACATCTAATTAAACCTGATTGATGTTTAGTACACCTCATTTTCTCAATTGTAATTGGTAAAATTTCGATAGCATTTTTTTTACTCGCTTAAATATTAGTATGTAATCTCCAAGTGTACAATTTTTTGGTTCAATTCTTGATAAGTATTCGAAAAATATCTAATAAGAGCGGCCTTAATAGAACACCTTATATATATTGTATTATATTCGGCCTGTTTCCGAAGTGATTAAACTGTATAGTTAGATTTCAATAGGTAGTATTCATGATGTAATTATTAATTCTACCAATACTTAAAGATTATGAAATTATTTATACTTAACTTACTGGAAATATAACACATTGCTCTAAATTTTATTTACGAGTGTCTATTACTCTCTATGGTCGTAAGCTTTCGATTTATACCAGATTACCATGGTTGGATTACAAATTACTCCCATGAGAAAAGTGTGAGAATTTGCGGGCACATCCGGCTTTTATAATGATGAGAAAAGGTCTTAAAAAAGAGCTGTAAAAGAAAGAACAGGTACCTGCGATAAACTCGCCAATAACGACATATTCCAAACGCCAAATATGATCGCCAGCTTGGAAGAAGCTTGATATATTGGCCAACATTTTATTGTCTACAATTCGCTCGCTACGTCGGCTCGCAAAAGCGTGAAGCAGATACTTTTTCAGGCCTTTACCATTTATTTTACACCTTTATTTCTTTTCTTTTTTCTCATCCTTCCCTTTTTACGGTACTTCTATTTCGATCCTATTTTATAGGAATCCTGTCAAAAGTGCTTTATTACCACAAGATTAAACTGCTCGGCATTTATTTTCTAACAGAATAAGGTTATAATCATGCCGCTGTGGTTTTTTCCCCCCTTTTATATTTTTCCCTTTTTTTTCTTCCCTATCCCGTTTTACTACTCTTTCTGTTCCTTATCGTTTCATTTTTTTCCCCGGCCTCCCAACATATATTTCAGTGGTCGTAAATCTTATGGCCAGAAGTTTTGTATGGAAGGCCGCACACGGAGTACATTAATAACTGCTTTTTATCGCATTAATATTCCTTGTCAGGCGTAATAGTGTATTTGCGTGCCTTGTTTTGAGACTTGTGGCCTTTGTTGAAAATAAGCATTTAACAGATACAATTACTACTTTTTCGAGTGGGCTATCTCTACTGCCCATAACGTTGGACTTGCTTTAAAATGAGAGCTAGATAAGTCTTAAAAATAAATGTTGCACGGTTTTTTTATGATTGTGATGCAGACAACGATTGCACCAACAAAAACCAGGAGCTGTTTTCGCTATTTGCTTAATTGTTCGTGGAATAAAAATTTTGAAATAAGTTTGCTTAAACTGTGCCAGTACGGCAACCTCTATGCTGAAAATAAATTTTATTTCTAAGATGATCCAAGAGACATTTATTTTATTTCTACTGTGTGAGAAAAGTGTTTAAAACACCAAATTAAGTTTCTACATTTTTAAAATGAATTAGTAGGATTTTTAAATAGACACCGTGCACAGAAAACATTATTTCTGCTTTTTTATCACATTGATGTTCTTTTTTCATGTAATAGCGTACTTGAGTGCCTTACTTTAAGACTTTGTGGCATTAGCTGGAAAAAAAAATTTAATGGATATAATTAATGTTTTTTGAGTAGGTTATCTTTGATGCACACCTCATTGAACTTGCTCAAAAGATGGTGACAAAACAACTCGCAGAAAGGGTAGTTAGTTAAGTCACTTATTTAGCTAAATTACTAAATATTTCAAAAAGTGTATCTGTAAACAAGAATAAAGACAAGGTATCAGAAAGCTTTCGAAATTCTAATTTGGTGACATCAGCCCTGAAACCCATTCATATTTATTTTATCCTTGTTTACTTTACACAAGGAATCAAAATAAATAGCACTGGGAGAGAGCTTTTCTTTTTTTCTGTTGTATGAAATTTTTTTAACAGATCTTCGAGACTTTCCTATGACTGATTTCAAATCTTCAGTAGGTTTCTAATTCCAAACTACAATTCTTTTAAAAAAGACATTATCAGTCTATTCAGTCCTGAAAAAAAAAACTTTTTTAGAAGGCTAAGGCCCACCCTGGGCTGTCGAGTCATTGATGATAGTGATCACAGTATTCGTATAAATGCAACAAAAAAAAAATGTCGTCCCCAGTGTAACTATTAAAAGGACGTAATTGGTTTTTTAATCAAATAGAGTTGCAAGTTATCACTGATAATATCATTTAAATAATTGAAAATTGGAAAAAAGCAAAACAAACTCTGGAGTATTTGTGTGCAACAAAGCGCAATGCTAACTCTGACAGAAAAATTTCTTTTTTCATTCATCCCTCTCAAACAGTAAAATTAAAAATTTTAAATAATTTAAAAAAAAAAAATTGCCTTTTGTCCAAATTTCTAACAACAAACTGGTACAGAAACTTTCCCTTTGTTTGTTGCGGATATACAAAACAAATTTGAAGCATTTCAAGATACTTTTCGGATAATACAAACGCTTACTTTTGTCTGAAAATACATGCTCACAAGGAATTGCATTTAAAGTACAAAATTTGACTCTCCAACAAAAGTTAGTGACGCAGGAAATGAATGTTGTAACACCGAAAGTGAAAAAAGCGAACGCGAAACAAAGAATCCAAAATGAACACAAATGATGGTCTCGCTGTTCGTAAATGTTGTGTAAAAACATAAGATTCTTGTGTTGTCTGTGGTTGTCACTTGCGGAAAAGAGAAGAACACCCACGCAACAAACACCGGATATTCTTTTGAATTGAACTCAGGTGGTACAAGAAGTCTATTCAAACCTAAAAATGTTCGAAAAACAAAGAATCTTCTAGATTATGCCTTCCTCAACAAGGAATTTATGGAAAATTCAACGATACCTTTTTTAGTTTTCAAATAAATTTCTTGTTTCATGTTTCTTTTCATTTTTTTTCCCTTTTTCTTTATGTCTTTTATTTATTTATTTTTATAAATAAACGTAAACAAAAAGTAGAAAAAAATTGTGGTGTTATCGTAGGTAGAGAGATAGAAAATTTCTGTATTATATTTAATTAAAGGTGCCCAGACATGCCAAAAATTAAAATTAAAAAAAATCCCTCCTCGAAAAGATTTTTCTTTTTTCTCTTTCCGTTCTTCCATTCTTTTTTTTTCTTTTTTCTTTCTGTTTTTTTTTTCTTTGCCCCTACACAAAAACAAAATATTAAAGATAAAACAAAAATGTGTGTAAAAAAGTTACCCAATTTTTTATTTATTTATTTTTATTTTTTTTTTATCACCGAATATGTAATAAGAAAACGTAGGACATCTTGATTTTAAAATTTTCGAATAAAGCACAGTCTATAAATGAAAGGGGTTTTAAAATAAATAGTTTTCAAACATTTTCCCGATGTTTCTAGGCTGTTAATGATAATTTTCTTAAACACACTGAATTTTAATAAGTTTGAGAGGGACGTACGGAAAACGAATTTTCCCATACGAATTTCACATAAGACAATGTTATAAATTGAACTGTAGACAACTCTTTTCTTTTCTAATTTTTCAAAAAAATTTATAAGATAACATCAGTGATATTCGCTAACTTACAGCTCTGTTTGATCAAGACCGAGTCTTATGGCGCGTTCTTCAATAATTAGTGATCTTTAATCGATTATAACTAGAAAGGATAGGCAAAATCAACGGAGCATCACCGAATTAGATCGTGAAAATAATCTGAATCTGCATATTTATTTTGTTTACAGCTACAATTTTGAGACATGCTTCAAAGAAAATAAATAATGCAAGATCAACGATAATCGAATCAATAAAAAATAAATTCTGAATTAAAATGAAATTGTCTCATTTTGGTCAATTTTGACTTACTATCATGAGCTAGCCACGAGCAGTCAGCATCATGCCAAATATGATACTGAATGAAGTTATATTTATTAGGATGAGTTGAATTTCTAAAAACGTATTTTATTAATTAATAACGTAAAGTCCCGGGAAAAAGCAACAAATAATAATAGATAAAAATAAAATTGGATGTATATTAGCTTTTGTAAATGTTTTGATATACAGCTTACAGTTTTGTATATTATTGTGTAGTGTTGATTATTACCGATTTATTGATTATTTATTACTTTTTATATTTTGTATGAAGAACGGGTTTTCATCTAGAAGATATTATTAAAAATTAGGTTTTTATAACAGGAACTTTAATACCTCAATTTTTACTTTAAAACAGTTAATAAGAATTATTGTACTTTTTTCCATTTTTATTTGATTCACCCAAAAATACTGAAATTACCTTATAAATAGAGTAATGCATAAAAATTAACCTTACAGAAATCACAGTTATCTGAATAAAACCATTCATAATATATATTTTTTATTAAATAAGCTTGCATTACACGGTATAATATTCTAAAACGAGTGTGTAAATAATAACCTGCAATAAAACACTCGATGCATTACGCAACCACCCAACCGTGTTGTTATAATAGAACAAAAGCTCATAAACTAAATACTGAAGGAAAAAGAATGTAGAACGATCATTATGTTTTCACCAAACAATAAAAACGGATGCAATTATTATTTTTATTTAATTCGAATCATCATTTTTGCTATATACCTGGCTTTGAGGTTATTAACACTTATTCATAAGCATCAGCTGATTTTCTGATATAAGGTTCTGTGTTTCAAATAATTAATAGCATCTAAATGATTGTCTGGTTTTAATGGTTACCGACAAGATAGGTAATACAATGAAGAAATAAAAATTAACGTACGCTTATTTAAATAATAAATGGTATTTTGTATGATAAAGATGTTGTGTAAGGTTTTTATAACAATCATATCCATTTTATTAATGCTATAAGGTTTTTGTTAAAAACATTTTATTAATGTTTTAACCTAAAAACAGGCCTTTGTTTTGTATAATTTAAATGATCAACACATCTTTAATGTTTTTATTACAATCATTAAAATAATGAATAAATCAACAGCCCAGTTTCAAACTTAAATGCTATCTAACTTTTTAAATAGAGTAAAAATCATCGAAATGTAACATTTGTAGTCAAAGAGCTAATATGTAAAAATAATAACTAATTTATGTAAAAATAATAACCAACGGTTTGGCAAAAAAGTTCATTAGTTTTTTTTTCTTCCCATTTTTGCATTGTACACGTCATTAACGGTTTCAGACAGAATGTTTTAGATTATACGAAAGAGGATGCCTTGATAAAGCAGAGTTAGTTTTTCTTAATTTTCAAGTCATGAAAATGAATTTAAATTTGATAAAAAAGCGCATTTTTGAAACCTCTTCTTTTTTTTTTAAATTTCAATCAAGGCTCGAAGATCACAAAAGCTGCGCGTGATATTTGTGTTTTTAATGGAGAAGATTTCATTGATGAAATATTTGCTCGTGACTGGTATTTTGATCTCAAAGATGTTCCTCATTCTGATAGCCCAATTGGTTCGACAAAGAGCAATTAGACCTACATTTTTCACGAAAATCACAGTGTCAAAAGACAAGGGAGTTAGCAAGCTTATATATATATATATATATATATATATATATATTAATAATCCCTCTTCCTAGTGAAAATTCCTTCCTTGTCGTCTTTTTAAATGTAATGTTAATTACTGAAATGCAACATTTATGGATTTAAAGAAAAAAAACCTATACCTATTACATAATATAATGATGCAAAAATGAATCCAGAGACTAGGGTTGTTTGTCAACGAGTGCTCCAGTGAAGCTCTATAAACCTTTTTCATTAGTTTTTATTAAAGGTAATGGAATATTTTTTCTTGCATGAAATTTAAATAATTTCCTGAATCATTAGACTCAAAAATTTCTAGTCTAGGTAAAAAAAAAAAAAAAAAAAAAAAAAAAAACGCTAACTGTTTGTCTTCGCGTTTAATGAATTTAATCATAGTGACTTTTTGTAATTGATATAGAAAATTTGGAAATGATTTGTACTGATAAAAATAATTACAAACAAAATTAAATATTATTTCCAAAATTGCTAACACATTTTTTTTTTTTTTCATTACATACAAATTCAAAGCACCTTTTGGCAAACATTTGTAGATAGCATGAAGCCAAAAATGTTTTTTCTCTCCTCTTCTTGGCGAAGAAAAATTCAGTGATCTCCTTTTCGTCGGTGTGGCTCTTGTATAACGAAATGAGAATAGATTGGCTGCAGTTGTTGTGTCACCATTTAAGATTTCTTTTTCTGGCCTCATAGGGGATGGTTGGAGACAAATGGTGAGCAATCATCACCTCTGACACTCGTTGGGAGAAGAGTGGAGAAAATTGATGCTCTTCTACTTCGACCTATAGGGTTGCCAAGACGCCAAATAATCTCCCAGATTACCTGGTCTCTTTTGTTATCCTTACTTGATTCTCACTTGTCAGGAGAGTATAATTTCCCAATTAATAAATTGTACTTGTGACCGTCACAGAAATGTTTGAATAAAATATGCGCAAAATATGATGTTTTTAAGTTTTTTAGATGATAATATATCAGTAAAATTACTCAGATTATAATAATGAAAATAATTATTTGTGTGAATCTTACTAATTTCCACATAAAAAAAAAGTTTAAGCTAAATTTCAATGTAGCCACCTTCCTTTTACAAGCTTCAAGAAATGTTTATCTAGTTTCAACTGCAAATTTTATAGGAAAAAAAAATTAGATTTCTTTCACGTTTTTAACAAAGTTTTGATGATACTAACCCTAAATCTTTCAAAAAAGAAACCAAAAATGAAAATTCATCATTCTATCAGAAAGTGGAAAGTTTTTATGAGATATTGTTATACTAAATCTTTCAAAAACGATACCAAAAATAAAAATTCATCATATTACTAGAAATTTAAAAATTCTTCATATTTCAGCGTTTTCTAAAAAAAAAAAAAAAAAAATTCATCATATTACTAGAAATTTAAAAATTCTTCATATTTCAGCGTTTTCTAAAAAAAAAAAAAAAAAAATTCATCATATTACTAGAAATTTAAAAATTCTTCATATTTCAGCGTTTTCTAAAAAAAAAAAAAAAAAAAAAAATTAATCATATTACTAGAAATTTAAAAATTCTTCATATTTCAGCGTTTTCTAAAAAAAAAAAAAAAAAAAAAAAAAATTCATCATATTACTAGAAATTTAAAAATTCTTCATATTTCAGCGTTTTCTAAAAAAAAAAAAAAAAAGAAATTCATCATATTACTAAAAAATTCTTCATATTTCAGCGTTTTCTAAGAAAAAAAAAAAAAATTCATCATATTACTAGAAATTTAAAAATTCTTCATATTTCAGCGTTTTCTAAAAAAAAAAAAAAAAAAAAAAAAAATCATCATATTACTAGAAATTTAAAAATTCTTCCTATTTCAGCGTTTTCTAAAAAAAAAAAAAAAAAAAATTCATCATATTACTAGAAATTTAAAAATTCTTCATATTTCAGGGTTTTCTGAAAAAAAAAAAAAAAAATTCTTCATATTACTAGAAATTTAAAAATTCTTCATATTTCAGCGTTTTCTAAAAAAAAAAAAAAAAAAATTCATCATATTACTAGAAATTTAAAAATTCTTCATATTTCAGCGTTTTCTAAAAAAAAAAAAAAAAAAAATTCATCATATTACTAGAAATTTAAAAATTCTTCATATTTCAGCGTTTTCTAAAAAAAAAAAAAAAAAAAAAAAAAAAAAAAAAAAAAAAAAAAAAAAAAAATTCATCATATTACTAGAAATTTAAAAATTCCTCATATTTCAGCGTTTTCTAAAAAAAAAATTCTCTTGAGTTTACAAATATTTACCATGTTTTTTCAAATTTTTTTTCAAAGCGTTATTTTTTCATGACTTATTTAATATAATTTAAAAACAATACATTTATTGAAAAACTTACTTATAGACTCGAGTAAAGTATAAGTGAAATTGTTCTGAATTGGATGATCAATTTTTCTTACAGACCATAAGAAATATTGATCAAAATTTTCATTTAAAATACATTCTGTGAATATACGTTATGTATTATGTTAATTTTATATACATGGTTTATTATATGTATAATCGAATCGCGTGGAATTTGATTTTACATGTTTTTTTTTTTTTACAAAAAGGTGAGAGAATTGATCTAAATTTTTACTGAAGATACATTTGAGGAAGATCAGTGGAAGTTTGAATTAAATGGTCAATTCAAAGGATAGTGAAAACATCAATCTAAGCATATTTTAATCATACGTGCCGAATAAAAAAAGATTCAAGCATAATTAGGAACACTCTCAGTATTTGCGCATTGTTTTCTCAGAATTCAGTTCCATTATCTTCCGCATGTGATCAATATAAGCTTTCGTATCGAGAATCTCATTTGTCACGTTTCTTACATAATCTATCGTTGCTGCAATAGATAGTTCTTCTGATTCAATGATTTCTCTCATTTTTGCAATACACTGGTTTGCTCCGTTTATGCATTCATCTGCTTCTGCAATGGTGGTTTCTAAGCTGAAAATATTTCGTTTTATCAGTTTATTGCAGTCTAACAATGCTCTTATTTTCTTTTCCATGCCAGAAATATCTGCTTCTCCAGCACTAGATGAGTCAATATCAACACTGTTTTGCTTTTTGACATTTTGGTTCATTGGAAGTGCCGTAGTTTCGGTTTCATTTAAATATTTTTGTCCATCCATTGCCCACTGTTCAGTGCCATCAACATCAGAGCTGTCTTGCTTTTTGACTACTTGGTGCTTTAGAAATGCTGTTATTTTCATTTTCAAGTTACTTTTCATTGTAGCCTCTGTAATATATTTGAAGCCTTCCTGTTCACGCATTGGATGCACTTCTCGGTTTGCAATACAAGTTTTCACATCAGAGTTGTTTCGCTTTTTGGGCTCTTGGCACTCAAGAAAGGCCGTTATTTTCATTGCAGCGTCAATTTTCATTGTATCCGCTTCATTACTCTTGGAGCCTACAGACTCATCCATTAAATGTGCTTCTCCGTCAGTAATAGGAGTTTTTGCATCAGAGTTGTTTTGCTTTTCGCTTTCATGGTACTTTGCAAATTCTGTTGTTTTCGCTTCCTCGTTGTTTCTCATTGCAGCATTTGTATTAATCTTGACGCTTTCTTCTTCTTTCAATAACGACTCTTCAGCAATACAGGTTTCTACAACAGAGTTGTTCCGCTTTTCACTTTCTTGGCACTTTCGAAGTTCTGCTATTTTTGTTTCTACATCGTTTATCATAACAGACCCTGCATTATTATTGAAGCCATTCCCATCTATTCTCTGTTCTTCCATTTCACCGATACAAGCCTCTTCCTTATCACTCTTTTCTTTTTTGCAATTTGTCACAATCCATGGATTTTCTTTACTTTCCTCGTCACTATTTGTATCAGTTTCAGAGTCATAATTTGAGCCTTCTCGGTCAACCATTGTTTAACCAGTTTGTATGAACCAGAATACTTGCTTTATTAGTTTACTGTTTTTCTTTGATAAAAAATATTATGTTAATTTTACAGCGAGCAATGCAAACTGATTTTGTACAATTTTGCAATAAAAGAAAGTTTTTGGCAAGTTATCTTTGTATCTTTGTAGTTATCTTGTTGTTAAAGTATCTAAAATACTTTTGTTTCAAGTAAAAATTCAATGTTAACAAATATTAGTTTCCAAGCACATTGTTGTAAATTTATTCAACTCAGAGTTGGAAGCATTGTTATGAATACATTCGAAACAACGACCAAACGAATAAACAATTGACAATGAAAAGTGGTTTCGATACAAATGTAAACAAAAACTAATCCGGAACTCCTTACCTTCACGACTTCCAGTTAGGAAGTGTGAAGCGGCTTCCTACAACTTTTTTTGCGAGGTGATATTTTAAAACAGATAATTTCATTTTGAGTAAAAGAAATAAATAATATAAATATGAGGCCAATATCCTGCTGCATTTATTTCTCGAATAACTGTTTAATTACCCTATGAACATTCCATTACCTTTACGGTTTTGAAATCGTTAATAATTATGGCACAGTTAAAAAATATTGTTTACGGTACTTATACGGTTTTGTAACCATTTACAACTAGCATAGTTTCTAAACCATCAAAATAAAACTTACACGGACGTTGGAGCTCTGCGGGTTGAGGGTGGGTGATAGTTTCGTATTTTAATAGTCTAACCTCACCGATTGAAAACTGCAGAACATTATAATCTTTTCATGTATTGAAGGGATTCAAACCCCTGTTCAGCCGGTCATGAAATTAACCAATTAGCTGTAGCAACTATGGTATGCACGGGGCAAAATGGCTTTATAAGGAAGGTATAGTCTGGATGTATAAGGATAAAAGTCTGTTTGTATAAACCGTATTAGGTATAAACAATCAATAAACATTTCTTGTCACATTTAGTTTGAATATCATCTTTTTTTACGGTTATTCGACTGTTTTGTTTGAATACGGTGTAACATCACGAACATAGTTAAGCAAAACAGAGTTCAGATCAGATCTGTTTAAAAATTATCTTGATCTGTAGTTCGAGATTCTGATACAGTTCAGCTCGATCTATAATGTTTTTTTTTTTTTCCTTCTGATTTTTAAAAAAGATTGTCTTTTTTTCAATTGAAAAAGTAGTTGTGTATTAGTTTGGAAATAAATTTATGGAACTCCCGCTTTAATTTTTGTCATGACCCTACAATGACAAAATAACAAATAAATTGCTATTTAACCATTTAACTGAGACATTTCTAACAGTGTGGAAACCGTTCTTTAAAAATGTGGATTATTATTGTATAGAACAAACTCTTTCCTACTCAAAGTATACACATACATTAATATGATTGATATTTTATGCCACTACAATTCAAACTATTACTTATTGATACATTCAACAGAAAAAAAATTTTTTTTCTTTAAATTGGCGAAATATTTTATTTATACGTGCTTTCATTCCTTTTTATGAAACTAAATGCATCCATTGCTCACAATATCGCCAAAATACAACCCTCCCAAAGCAGAAAATCCAATGACAAAATCGTTAACAGCTGGTTGAACAAGAGTTTGCACTTTCACGGTTTACAGTAGTGGTCCCCGTAAATTATGGCACTTAACCCTGGGAAAGCCCTCCCCTGGCGGCTGCAGTACCACTTCTTTATCACCCAACCATATTTCTTTTTGTATCTGCAAAAGGTTCTGTCTGGCAGATAATGGTCGGCGAAAGCCCATCGCCAAGTTTGGTACTGGGACACGCATTCCAATGGGACTCATCTGTAAATTGCGACTCTTCCGAGGGTCGCATTTTACAGTCACGCTGACAGATGAAGAATCAAGTGGCGTTATCTCAGGGGCGGAGGTTGAAATAGCTATTAAAAGTGGGAGGGAAAAAGTTCTCAGGAAATTATAAATAAAAGGTCAGTGTCTCCATCGGTGATGTTTTACTGTCTTTAATATAAACAGGAAACGTATGCAGTTGTTGAGGAGGAGTTTTTACGACTTTTTTTACAATCTGTCAGCTGATCCGTTTGTCTGTTGGTCGTAAATATTAATGAAGGGATTTTATACAAGAACAGGAAATATTAAAGATATATATGAGAGCGTGCATATGTTGGATATTTATCTTTGGATATATACGGCTGCTATAATATGAAACTGTCTCTTAAAATGTCAGTTGAATACACCTCTTGACAGAGTTTTTGTTAATTTTTTGCCCTTGTGTATTTAAGTGCATATGTTATCGTGAAAGCTCGGAAGTCGTTCATATGCACATAACCTTGCTAATCTGTAGATTAATTAGGCTAATCCGTTAAAGTGAGTAAAGAGTTTTCCGCAATAACAATAGATGCATATTAATTAGGGTAATTCGTTAAAGTGCATCAAAAGTTTTCCGCAATAACAATAAGTGCAGATTAATTCGGGTAATCCGTTAAAGTGCATTAAAAGTTTTCCACAGTTTCAGTTGTTAATATGCGCATTAATGGTTTCTGCATCGTTGAACATTTTAACAACTAATTTGTAGGTTGTTTGATTTAATTTATCGACTAGATTCTTTAGATATTGAAAAGTAAACACATATGACATTATATTAATTTCCTTAATTGTAATAATATTTTAAATCATATAATACTTTTTGCTACAGTTTTCAATGCAATTGATGATTGATTTTATCAATTAATGTATGGATTGTTTGATTGTAGCAACTTGATTTTTTAGGTAGCGAAAAATAAATTAATAACATTATATTATAAATTTAAGCATACGGAAACGTTACTGTTGTTCCAAAAAAGATCTTACTTTTACTTAAACGAATGCTCAGAAGGTAATTTGCAGATTTATTTGGTAGTTTGAAGATTGCCTAGATAATTAGAGAAGAAATGAAAAGTGTTTTGACGCTCTAACGGATCACTCTAGTTAATTTGCACATTAACTAAATAATCTATACAATGACTGATATCGATTTATTTTTTATTAATAGTTAAGTTTGGTACAATAATTACCATTCTTAACAGGATTAACATCCCTCTCTACATATAAATCAGTACCAAATAATGACCAGGACTTATAAATCACATGATATGATTCTTTTTCTCTTATTATGATCATGATTTCTAATGTTGTTCCCAGTATAAAATAATAAAAATCATGAAATTCTCGTTCGTATGTAGAATATTTCTTTATTCCTAATTTATTCGGATCATGGGTTAGAATCCACTTGCCATCAGGCTAACCGCGGGGGTTTTCAAGGTTTTTATCACTCTATGGGATACAAATGCGAGTTAGTTCCGTCAAAAAATCCTTCCTCCACGGAAACAAATTTCTCCCAATATTTGATCCAAGAGTTTCCTTGTTTTCTGGATTGGGTTCAAAATTACAGGGTTACGGAGTTGAACATTGGTAGTGGTAAACTCAAAAAATGGGTCGGCTGTTCAACAACTGTGATTAAATAAAATATTATGTAAATAAAAATGTTCCTCGAATAAATACTATGGTAATTGATAATTAAGGAGGAAAAACGGTTTATGCCCAATTTTTACAAAAAATGGTAATTGGATAACCTTCTGCTGCATTTCCAGGATAGTTTTTGACAAATCAATTAAGTGAGGCCGGGATAGCCAGGTTGGTAGGGCACTGGGCCCATGTCCAAGAGTTCGTGGATTCGATACCCTTCGGCCGAAGATTCCCCGTGTAGTAAATGGTGACTGATGCACGTTAAATCTGTCGAGTTGCAAAGTCCTCCATGTTCCCATAACAAATCAATACCTCTGGGAGGGGTTTTGATCCAGGAGTTTCCGTGTCTTCTGTATTGGTTCAAAAATTACAAGGCTACGGAGTTGAACATTAGTAGTCGTAAAACCAAAATTGGGTCGGCTGTTCAAAAACGGTTATAAAAAGACAATAAAGTGAGAATTATTTCAGTTAGATATAAGTATTATCTATAAATAGATAGATAGATCCTGGAAGTTATTACACATTAAATATGGGTGGAGGAAATGTTGAGGAAAATGTTGCATGCTGAGGAAAATGTTTTCCTGTCCACGTGCCTGGAGCAAGAATGCTTCCTGTCCCTTCCCACATGCGCCTGCTGTTATCTCGCCTGAAGGCTGTATTGCAGCATGCAATGTACATTAACCAACCCTTTTACGACCAATTAGTATGACCAAGCCAGAGGCTGAACTACGTCACTTCATTAGAATAAATCAATCAATCACCCACCGCAGTATTGTGGTTGGGAATGGCCGGTTGTTTGCCCTATTCCTGTTAAGGCCTGTTTACACGGTCCAACTTCTCGAATCCGAGAAATTGGACGGATTTCTCTGTCCAAGAAATTGGATGATTCGTTGACACTATCCAAGTTCTTGAATGTCACTGATTCGTTGAAAGAAAAACTTGCGCATGCGCATTGTTCACATTCAACATTATGAAATAATACTTACATAAGTTTAAAATTACTAAATAAATTTCAAATAAAATCATAATAACACATATAAACCGCAACAGATCAATTTATTTGGATTAAAATATATGAAAACAGACAACAAAATGATATCATTTGTTGCCTGCTTGGTGACGTCACAAAACCTAAAACGCTGATTGGTTAAGGGAGAAAAAACTTGGATGGAAAGTAGAACATGCTCTACTATCGTCCAAGAAGTTGGACCAAATTCTTGGATGCTTGTTTACACGATCCAAGCTCAAAGCAAAACAAGTTTCCATCAATATCAATCAATCTCTGTCCAAGAAATTGGATCGTCTAAACAGGCCTTTAGACAATTCTTATTCCCATTCCAAAGAAAACATATTTGTATTGGATGCTAATAACTGAGTAAGTAAGTGATTGCTTTTTTTTTTAGTAGTTTAAGTGAAGTGATGACAGCTTATTAGGCATCTCTATACAGATAATCAAGGTCAGTAGAAACGACCCCAAGATTTTATCCAAAACGAATTTTTATGGCAACTGCATACCAACTACAATCACCACCAAAACTATATATATATATATATAAGAAAAATATTTTAATTTTAAATTTAAAAATAAAATAAGTTATTTCCTCATAAGAGAACTATAAAGTATCAGCACAGCAGAAGAAAACCAAAATCATTAACACGAAATGACAAATAATTAAATAACTAAACACTACTGGAAATAGAAACCTAACTATCAAAAGGAAAAATATTAAACAGAAATTAAAGTGATAGCATTGACATACATGGGGGCATTACCATGCAGTCAGTGCGGGAACAGTTTCAGCGATTGGTAGTATATTATTTTTTTGGTGATATACAATCATAATTTTTTTGGTGATATACAATATACAAGCGATTGGTGGTATACAATCATACCCCCTACTGTCCCAAGAAAAATCAAAATAAACCAACAGCAAGTCAGATGAAGACTATATACCGTAATATTCAAAATTAAAGTTGAACCTCATAAAATCATCAGATGGGAGACATAATTTATCGGAGGAAATTAATATCTTATACTTTTTTTCGATTTTCATTGTTTTTGTAAATATATATATATATGAACTAGCTGTTTTATCTGTTAAGCCTTACAAGGGAGAAACAATATTATTCAGCACAGGTCACACAGAGAGAAATTTGTCCTCAAAAGAAAACCTAAAGATACCAGTGAACTAGTCATAAAGGCTGTTAGACATCAAGATTTGCTGTTGATGAAAAACTTTTGGTGAGAAATCTGCGTCACGAAAATTGTATAAAAACCTGCGTATGATGAAAAGGTGGAAAAAAGAACACAAGAGAATAGTGAAGGCAGCGAGAATAGTTTTGAGGAAGAAACGACTCTTGTCTAACCCGATTTTCCAATTTTTTTTTCAACATCAAAAATTTTAAAGTTTACTTAGAAATTTCTTGGGGGATGTAAACAAGTGGTGGTGAGTGTGACGTTCGTGTATATTTTTATTTTTACGATTTAAATTGCATGTTGTTAACTTTCAAAACTTGAAAATCATTTATTCTCAGAATCTTATTTCTTGGGACATAGAATGTTCCTCCCCGTTGATCTTCAATTATTTAAATTATAATCTACCACAATTTAATTAATAATATTTGAAGGTTCCTCAGCATATATATGATTGAACTATTGAAAAAAGTGCAAAATTTTATTGAAAAATCAATGGTAATAAATGAATCATTTGTAAGATATCATTTTAGAAGTTTTTTTTTTCTAAATTTCAAAACCAAATTTATTTAGCTGCGTTGCTAAGTGAATACGCAAATGAACTTAATATATTCTAGTTTATGAATATTCGCAATACAATTTTTTTGATATGAATAAGTTTAAGTATAATAAGTTAAGGCATAAGTTAAGTATAATAAGTTAAGGTATAAGTTAAGTATAATAAGTTTATATGAATAAGTTTATATTTATGAAGAGTACTCTCTCTACTCTATACTCTTTTCCTACATTGGTTAGTACAATTTCAAAATTCGCAATATTTTATCAATTTATAAATCAATATTTTAAATTTAGTTCTTTAACGGTTCTGTTATAATACAAAATTTAATTTTAAATTAAGTTTTTTTTTTTTTCTCCAATCATACATAAAAACATAAATATGTAATTTGAAATTACAACAGTCCGTGGAGGTAACAGCCATGACACAACAGCCCATGGAGGGCCTTGGATTTCTATAGAACATTTCTCAAACCTTTTTTTTTTTTCTCTCGCTAGATCCTGCCATTTCTATACTATAAATACTATAATGGTTTTGAAATCCACGTTAATGAAGTCCAGCCATCGAAGTTTTGGACGTCTTTTTGATCTACACCTTGGACGTCCTTTTGATCTACACATGCAATCAGTATATGCTTGAAAATTTTGTGTTTTGGGCTAGTTGTTTCTAAGTGGCAAATATGTCCTGCGAATCTTATTTTGGTTTACTTTATAAATTTTATCACATCAATCTGCTTATAACATTTGTAAATTTCTGTAATTGTTCTTCTTATATAGAAATTACCTTCTTTGTTTGTCTAAAAATGGTTTACAAGATCCTTCTTTCAGAGATGACAATGTTCTTTATTTTTCTTTCTTTAGCAGAGTTCAAGTTTCAGAGTTCTTTAGCAGAGTTCAAGTTTCAGAGTTCTTTAGCAAAGTTCAAGTTTTAGAGTTCTTTAGCAGAGTTCAAGTTTCAGAGTTCTTTAGCAGAGTTTAAGTTTCAGAGTTCTTTAGCAGAGTTCAAGTTTCAGAGTTCTTTAGCAGAGTTCAAGTTTCAGAGTTCTTTAGCAGAGTTCAAGTTTCAAATGCAAAGCTAAGCGCTGGGTCAAGTTAGGTGAGAATATAAAGATCAGGACTTATAGTTATGTTCAGTAGGAGATCATCTAAAGTATACTAGTTAAATGAGTTTATAAGTTGTAAAAGCTAATATATTAAAAAATATTTTGCTCTTAAAATTTTGTATTTTCAAAAATTGTCCAATTCAAAAACTGCTCGAAAGTTTATAAAAAATTTAATACTTGCTAAGTTTAATGATGAAATGTTTTAGAAATTTACAAGATTAAAATGTTTTTAAACTATAACACAGGAAATTTTTTTTTTGTTTTTGGTTTTTTTTTTGTTTTCTGCTGAATGAGATTTTTTTTAAACAGATCTTAGATACTTTTGAATCGCTGACTTCACATCTGTAATCGTTTTCTCGCCTCAAGTTTGCTAAATGATAATTTTAGTCCATTTTTTTAAATCAAAATTTTCACGTTTAAAACAGGGGATCCCATAAATCTTTCGGTGAACTTCTAGGGTACTTAGGGCACATCATCAGGATTAAAATGGCATAAGAACCCATGTACCGAAATGCCATCATACGCCGCTAGGATTGCTTTCCTATAATAAACTGTTTCTTCGCGTGCGTCTGAACAGGTCGTAATAGAGAAATCGCCCTAGCATCGTACGACAACATTTCAAAGCATGGGTTTCTATGCAATTTTTATCTTGATAATTGTATCTTAAATAACCGTGAAGATTGTCGTGACATTTACGCGACCCCCAGTAAATTAAAACCTTGCAAAACTTGTACATTTTAACAAATAATAGATTAAAAATATCATTTAAAAAAAATCGTTAGTGTTTGGAACAAAACTTGAAATTTTCACACCCTATTTAGGCAAGATCAAGCATTTATATAAAGGCAACAAATAATCTGTTCCCCAGTGTAATTTCAAAGTCTTCAGAAATTTACGAATTTGACAAGTTTATATGCTTTAAATGTTTATAAGTTTTTTTATGGAAAGATCATCAAAAATCCTCATAAAATGAATCAACAAAACTGAAATGAAAACTACTAATACTATGAATGGATTTTCTTTTGAGTGCCGCTTCATCCTACAACTTCTTTCTACGAACGATTTACTCTCATCGCAAATCATCTCCAAACAATAATTTTTGTTTTGACGAGAAAAACTGCGAACATACGGTGTACTCAATCCGTCCAACATAATGTTAAAGAATACAAAAATATAATTTACAGCTGGATGAAAAAAAAGTATAAATTGTAAAGAATATACAGAGTAAGAACAAAAACAAGAAATCGTTGTTTTGCGTGGGGGGAAGGGATAGTCCTGGAGCTCCGGGTGACATAAAGAACGACATTCTGCGGTGCATAATAACCCGCTGTCCCATAATTCAGCGCGGCAATAACGGGACCAACCGTCCCCCCTATCACTTAGCACCAGATTATGTACGTAGTTGTGTAATAATCTGGAATTTATGAGTTCTTAACGTCATCGCTGCATCATAAAGAACGAAGCTTGGCGGCAGGAAAGCTATAAAATTCCTCCTAGGGCTGACACCACAATTTTCGCCAGATTAAGGTTGCAAAGGGGAGAGGGGTGGCCAAAAGCCCCCTTTTTTTTCTTTTTCTTTTTATAAAAACACATATATATATTTATACCTATCCCCGAACGATATCATTTTAAGTTTTAAAGGGTTTGGCGAGCTAGTTCAGAGCAATGGCTCAGATAATAAAAAATGTATAAAAATAAGGTAGAATGGGCATTTTCTTAGATTTTTGGAATGAAGGAGTGGAGCTATAATTTGTGAAAGTTAATATGAAATGTGATAACTTCTTTCAATTCTCCGTGTTGTGAAGACAAGGGCAGAATGTGTATCTTTAAAAGGAAAGCTCATAGGTTGGTTTGAATAATGCATGGAATTAGAGCTTTTTTTTAAAAAACTTAGTCATTAATGAATTGTTTATGCGACCCGTTCGGAAGTGTCGTTTGTGTGTTTTTTTACGACATTATTAACACGGAATGTGTTTTAAAGGCTGAATTATCCAGGCTTGTCGGCTTGAATCATTTTATATTACCACCGTTTTGGAGAAAGGGAATTAGGACAAGATATTTATGATTATCAATAAAGATTTTTCAAGTTTTCAACTAAATATATTCCAGTTTATATTCTCCAGTTTAGAAATAAATTTAATTTGAAAAATTTGGTGGCATTTTAAGAAATTGCCCAAAATTAAAAATTGGCATAGTACGACGCAAAGGTTTGGGTTTTTACACAGGTTTTAATTTTCACACAGCCAGCATTTCAATTCATGTAATGTGCTACTCAAAAATTTTAATTAACTCCCGGGAGCCGCGATGGCTCAGGGGATAGAGCGTTTGCCTTCCAATGAGGCGAACCGGGTTCGAATCCCAGTCGATACGAATTCCGCATCCGGCTTGCACTGACCACAGTGCTGACGTGAAATATCCTCAGTGGTAGACGGATCATGGGTTAGAGTCCCCTTGCCGTCAGGCTAACCGTGGGAGGTTCTCGTGGTCTTCCTCTCTATGTAACGCAAATGCGGGTTAGCTCCATCAAAAAGTCCTCCACGAAGGCAAATTTCTCCCAATACTCGATCCAGGAGTTCCCTTGTCTTCTGGATTGGGTTCAAAATTACAAGGCTACGGAGTTGAGCATTAGTAGCCGTAAACCCATTAAGTTGGGTCGGCTGTTCAACGACGGTTATAAAATAAAATTAACTCCCGGCATTATAGTTATAATTTCAGACTGAAGAATATAATAATTATAACATAATAAATTTTTCTCTCTAAAGGATTATGAAATCCAGAGAGAAACTTCTAACAAAGCATTTTAGCCTATCATAATTGTTGAATTTTCTCTTGTAAGACATGTTATAAGAATTACTTGGGAGATTTCCCTTTTTATATTCCTAGCATTTAATGTAGAAGCACTTCGATTTTCTGTGTTTTGGAGATTCGTTCTCTTCACTAGGATGCTTAAATAAAGAGTGATTCACTGATCTTGGTTGATACCCTGCGTGCTAGAACACTCACCCATAACTCTGTCACATATAAAGGAACAAAAAACAAGTTTAAAACCTGATTTTGCATTTGCTCTTCTTTATTAGTTCAAAAATTATACAAAAACTAAATCTTGCATGACGTTAGTATCACACATTCTCAATAGATTTTTTATGTAAATTTACAAAAAAAAAAAAAAGTTTTGTATAACATTACTGTAATTTTTATGATGCATAATATTTAGTGTTACGGTCTGGTAAACATGCTGGCTAGTTTAAACTTTTTTATATTCGGACAATTGAACTAGAATTTCGTTCTGAGAATTAAAGCTTGCATTTCCACTTACAGCCTACCAGAAGCAGGAGGAGGTTTTCCTCCTATATTTTGTTTACTGACCTCGAAAAATTTCTGTTATGATACATGATCTTCATAGTTAAAATCTGGGAAACATGCCGACTCGTTAAAAGTTTTTATATTCTGAGAATTGAACTAGAATTTCATTCTGCGAATTAAAACTAACATTTCTACTTACAGCCTACAAGAAGCAGGAGGAGGTTTTCCTCCCATGTTTTAGTTTACTAAACCACAACATTTTTTGTTACATATGATGAAGTTTCGGAAGAAGTTATTTTTATCACTTTTTCGTTTACGATTTATTTCTTTACAGAGTGCCTTGATGACGGTTGAATATCACGGACAATCGTTTGTAGGTTGCTCACTAAACTTGTAATCGTCACAAGTGATCTCCTAGACATGTGGTTCGTTTTATATTTGCAACTCTTTCATAAAACTCAGTAAATAAATTTCTTTGAACTTTTAATAACGGCCGGCCCAAATTCAGAAAAAAGTGAACCTGCAACTTTTAATTTTATAACCATCGTTGAACAGCCGACCCAGTTTTGAGATTACTAACTACTACTAATGTTCAACTCCGTAGCCATGTAATTTTAAACCCAATCTAGAAGACAAGGGAATTCCTGGATCAAGTATTGGGAGAAATTTGCCTTCGTGGAGGACTTTTTGATGGAACTAACCCGCAATTCTTTACATGTAGAAGAAGACCACAAAAGCCTCCCATGGTTAGTCCTCCTCCGGTAACAACAAGGGGAGTCTAACCCATGTCTACCGCTTAGGATATTATACGTCAGCACTGTGGTAGGTACAAGCCGGGTGCGGAATTCGTATCGACTACCTATCACTAGGATTCGAACCCGCTGCAAGGCGAATGCTCCATCCTCTGAGCCACCACGGCTCTGCAGCTTTCAAATGGACAATTTTAATAATTTCATTCTCTTGAGATTTGTTCAGCTCGTGACACCTATAATGCTATGTGTTATTGTTATGAACATCAAGCACTCTGTGTTTATGACGTTATATGCCTTTATAATTTGTATATGCCAACACAAAGTAACAAAAAAAATCGTATCTTGCTTAAACTCCAAAGGAACCATCCAAGAATGAGTTCGAATGATTGAAGAAATTAACTCATAGAGGATCACTGCCAACAACGGCTTTTCATTCACTTGACAGAAGAACTTATTTGCTCGTCCAGAATTTACTCTCTCTAGCATTGTCACGACTTATGCAACACTGGCATGTCTTCAGCGCTGTCTATGCACAAGTTAAACCATTCGAAATGATATTCCATTGTAGAATTCTGTCTCAATGTTATGCAACCATAAACACCAGGTGACCTGTTATAATTGACAACTCTTCTGATTCTTCTTTCAGATGAAGCCAAAGCAATATAAAAAAATTTTTCACCTGATGATGATATTCTTAAAAAAAATCTGTCAGAAATAGAAATAGGCAGCTATAAATATTTACTAAAGACGGCGATTCGCAGACGACAAAATTATTGTGAAGACTTTTATGAGTACACTTTCATGGTATCTAACACCTTGTAAAATTTTGCACGGGGCTACATTAAACATCTTGAGTAAAAGATCAAGATTACCTCAGTTAAAACCTTCACGTGTTTCTATTTGAACTCCAATGAACTTTACTGTTTGGCAAACATGATGATTCCTCCCTGTTGTAAGTCTGAGTTTGTCTTTGTTTGGTCCTATGAAAATAAAAATACGACCATTTTTAATCGGAAAAAATTGTAGAAATGGCTATATCTACCAAACAAATCCGATGCGAAACAACTAACCCCTCTCTTCTATTTGAAGTGACCTATCTCGAAACTACGTTCACGTCTGCTGTTTTGAGAAGTTCACGTGACACGGGGCAGTGCTGTTGCCCTTGATATATTTTTGACCCGTGTTTGTGTTTAAGAAGAGAACTAGTTGTCCTAGAAATGAATTATCATTTTAATTGCCGGGATAGCTTCATTAGTAGGACACAGGGCCTATGTCCAAGAGGTCAATGGTTCGATCCCCGCCGGCCGAAGACTCCCCGTGTAGTAAATGGTGACTGATGCTCGTTAAATCTGGAGAGTCACAAAGTCCTCTATGTTCCCATAGTAAATCATACCTCTGAGGGTACTGATCCAGGAGTTTCCTTGTCTTCTGGATTGGTTGTAGAACTGGAGTTGAACATTAGTAGTCGAAACCCAAAATTGGGTCGGTTGTTCAGCGACGGATATAAAATAAAAAGTATATTAAAAAAAAAACACTCATTAATTGTTCTTAAATGCAATTATAACATTTCAATAAGAAAGATAAAATCGTATCATTATTAAAACGAGAATACCTGAGCGAAGAGGAACTGTCATAAACTTATATCGAATGAAATTTTTATCTCTCTCTCAACAGTGAAATCACAGCTCATTAGTTGGTTCTTTTCAAATATTTCACACGCTTACCACAATCGATTATTCTTTAGGTTAAAGCACAGGCGTGAAAAAAAGCACGCCAAACCCTTTCATTTGAGCGATTAGCACAAAAAAGGAGTTTCTGTAAGCAGAATATGAGAAGAAAAGAACGGCAAAGAAATAAGCGCCATTTTTCGAGCTTATTGTCAGTGCTGATAATGATTGATAGAGGGCGCCAGGGGTAAATGCCTCTTACCCGTTGCCAGATAATTGCTAACATAATTCCACCGTGATTTATAGTCGCAGAGAGCTTTATCTAATAACCGTCGACTCTGCTGTTTGCCGTTGGCGGGCTTTAAAAGTTCACCTAATTTATAACATATTTTATCCCCTTACCCCCTTCGCTTTCCCGAACATTTTTTTTTGTTCTTTTTAAACTTTACTCTTTCCTTCCAGAAAATTGATGTATCTTACATTCTTTCTGGGAGTCTTTTAAGGCTTCTATACCAATTACTCAAACTCTATAACTCCGTAAAAGCTAGACTTTTCCTTCTGTGCTAAACATCTATTGATTTTCCAGACATAGAAAAATTGTAAATCACTAGGTGTTTTATCTTTTTTTATTTATTAAACACCCCTTTCTCTGTTTTTTTTTAAAATAAAAAAAATTTTGTATGTTAAGGATGTGGCAAGAAACTGGGAAAGAGTGGGCGGTTGGCGCGTTCTGGAATAAATTAATGACTCCTCTAAAAATGCTCTTTTAACTGGAACTTTAGGGAAATTCAACATCGGGGAGGTATTTTATATCTGCTTTTTGATATTTTATGATTATGTATTAGTTTGTAGACTCGCTGTAAATTCTATGAGTAATGATTTGAAGCTTTGGGAACTGTTTTATGGAGATCCTTTGGGGGGAAAAAGGAAGTAAAATTCTAAAGTATATACACGTATCGTGCAAATAAGATAAGCTCCTGTATTGATCTCTACTCCTTGTTGAAAATAGTTATGGTGTACTAGGAACGATTAAAATTTTTAGTAGCCAATCATGTTTCATGATTTAAATTGAAAGAATAAATAATTCAATACAGTAAAGCCAAATTTATTTTATTAATGCTCTTAAAATGTTTAATATTTCTATAAACTGATCACAGTGTAAATAAATTAAATAGTTGTGTTTATATACAACCGGGTATCCAAAAAATTACGGATGTTTTCTGAGACCAATTAAATAAAATAATCTGCGTTCTGCAACGTAAAAATGCATTTATTCACGCCAAGTCTTAAAATTAATTGCAAAGTTCGTCATCAGAAGGCGCTACCGACTAAAAAACTGCAAAACAATATTTTCGACTGTATGTCAGACCATACTAACTGAAATGTTTGTAGAATTACTACGTTGTTGTTGAAAATAGTGGCTATTATGATGCTTTTATTTTTATAACTGTATTGAGTTTGCGACTGTTACTAGTCTAGACTGTTATGTCAAATTTAGCCTAAAGTCAGTGCTGTCTACGCTTATTTTGAAAATGGCGCAAAACGTCAATACAGAAGAAAAGCCACAATTTTGTGAAAATGAAAAGCGCTTGTGGTCTAATTTTTTCATGTTTAAAAATTTACCCCAATGCTGCATTACCTAGACTCATAAAAATCTACAAAAACTGAGGATACGCCAGTGATTATGATAATTTTCATCTAAGTGGGGAAATATCGCCAAATTGGCAATTTTTAAAAAATTTAATAACTTTTAAAATATTTAAGTTATTTGTTTGTTCTAAAGCCCTGATAATTCTTCACGGCAAGATTATATATATGGGTTAAAATCATCTCATTACTCCAAGTGTAAGGCACTTAAACTATGGCTTCTTTATTTTCCTTGGCGACAGAGCTTCAAAAAACAGTGTTAATATTTTTTTCTGTTTGCACCGCCGCTTGTTGGCAAAATTTTACCCAGTTTTAAAAGTTTGTGTTCAAAAAAAGCATGTTTCTTTGGCAACAACTCCTACAATGTCCAGTTAGTTTTCAATAGACTTTCGCCATTCTTTTTTTTCACTGAGTTTAAAAAAAAAAAAAAAAAATACTTTCTTAAAATTTGAGAAACCCATCTTCTTAAGTTAAGAGTTAAAAGATCCAATCAAAGCTAGAATATTTCTAACTAAATCCTGAATCAAAAAAGGGAATTCTCAAGCATTAAACCCAGCTAGTCAAAAGTTAACTGAAAACCCCTTAATCGAGACCTTTCCTACAGTTGGACAGGAAACATAAAAGAGGTCAGCAACATCTATCCCCAAATAAAATGTTCACCAAAAGCAGGGTAAGATTAAAAGCTCATTTATTTTATATCTCAATTTTAAGTATAAGAAAAAGGTAATTAAACAAACAGTTGAATTCAAATATTAATTTTATAAAATAAGTTCAATTAGATTATAAATTAATTTATGATGAAATTAAAGATATCGTGACAGGACACAACGAAATTCGTCCCGATATTCCGACGGGCCAGTCCATCCCTGTCACTCGGCATAAGGTCAACACCTGAACTGGAAATTCTATTTTCTACTTTCATGGTATTGTATTTCTCCCATTACGGTGTTTGCTTACGACAGGAATATTGTGCACTTTTCTCATAGTTATTTAAAACAGAAAATTCTAAAATGAAACAAGTGAAAAAATTTTCAAAATAATAATATCTAACATTATCTTGCTTCAATTTCCATGTGATGTTTATTTGAAATAGTCACTTTGTTGTTTTTGAAACGTTACAGCTACAACAAGGTTCTGGAAGTAACTTTTATATTCTCTATTTTCCATAACACATTAATTTACTACAAGTTACTTCTAGCGGTTGCTATTTCTTAACATATTATACAAAATACACTATGAAAAAAAGAAGTATGATCAAAACTACCAGAATATAGTAAAATTTACTGTGTTTCAGGCTCTATGGAAACATAAAAAAGCACTGTAATTTTTACTGACTTGCTTTGGTAATGATTTTTGGTGAAATTAGCAATAGAATATGGTTCTATTACCATGCTGTTGGTGGTAAAATGAGCAAAATTTGGTAATTGTATCATACCATAGAGCAGAGATTCTTGAAAGTTATTCCGAGAAGGAATCCTAAGATTCAGTGGAAAGGTCACAGGAATTCCGAAATTTAAGGCTTTATTTATTTATTTTTAACTTTAAACTTTTTTGAAACCTACAATTATATTTTTATCCAATCGATAATTCGTTACTTATTTTGGCAATGTTAATGAAATTTTTCAAGCAGAATGCCACAACAAAAATTACAAAATAAAAAAATTAAAAAAAACTGTTCTGTTTAAATTATATTGAATAAATAATTAAAAAGATAAGCATTTATACATAAAAAAGTGCACTAGCTTATCCTACCAAAAACTTTTTATATCAAATAAATTAAACCCAATCCAACAAAAAAGAAATATGTTTCCCTAATAACCATTGTCAATATTTTTTAACAGAGCTTGTTTATTTTTATTTCTACAAAAATCAAAATTAAGTTTTTTTTTTTTTTTTTTTTTTTTTTTTTTTTTGCGTATGCACATATCAAAAACAAATAGAGAATTACACTAGATGCTACTTTAGAGCTGTGACTTCACGTGTAAATTCATCAAAAAAACTGAAATTAAAAACTATATTATTGATAATACGAAATTGTTTTTTATTATTTACTTACATTAAATATTTTCAAATTGTCCAGTAAAATTTCTCTGGTTTATATGTTCACTATTGATAGTGTATTTATTTCTGAATAATTCCGCCAAAAGCTCAATCATTTAGGGAATTTACGGAATAAATTAGGAAGAATAAATTGGTAACCGTTGCTTTAGAGCATGGCATATAAACCATTTATTCGGTTAAATTTACTTTTCAGTTTTGTATTTTTATTAAATATGTGGTAATAAGAATTATTAATTCGAAAACCAGAATTTCCAGTAAAACGTCATCCTAAATACCATATATTTTGGTTTTATTACTAGAATTATATTGTTTTTTTCTACCAGAAACGGCATTACTATACGAGTACTGTAATTTTACTTGAATTTTTTTTACTCCGTGTTTACAGGTCATATAAAGATAACTTATAGCTCTATAATTTACCAAAAGGATGGCACGTGCTACGTTACAATCCATTGATGGGTAACTCTCCCTATTTAAACAGCTGCAATTGACACCTTCTTTGCATAATAGTTACCCACTTACGTATTAGCATAACAAGAGGCCAAAAATATTTATTACTTTTGAGTAAATAAATGACATTATTTGAGAAATTCGGGTGTTCTAGGGTGATTCTGAAAATTCTACAAAAGCCAAGCTTTCATCATGGGAGTACAAAAGGTGTAAGAATACTCATAAATAAATGCTTACTTTAATTTATGCTTATTTTATCTACTCCCAATAATTTAAATGCGTTAGTTTCGACGTCGACAAGTTTCTTAAGTTCTTTAACGCTCTTATTGTTTGTTATGACCATTTATCAATTGCGAAATGGGAGTTTTTGAAATTCTTCCACCTCCTTGAAATATTAGAATAAACTAGGGTCGTCCTCCCCCTGCTGGTTCCGGTTTACTCCCTCTGATTAACACCACCTTTTCAACAAAAAAAAAAAAAAAAAAAAAAAACTGTCTTTTGTTTTATTTAGCATTTTCTTCATGATTATCCATACTGAATCTATGAATAATCATCAATCACCTAATGTTTAGCAAATAAAAAATGTTGAAAATGACTGAGATCATGTTCACCTTTTTAATAAATTTGTAACCAGGTAGATTATATTTGTAAATATATATTGCACCATACTCTGTTGACAATTTATGTGGAAAAAGAAATCACCTTTATCATAAGGGTCAGAATAATATGTTAATGTTTACATATAATATGTTTACTTGTATAATATTATAAAAAAAAACAAACTATTTTTTATAAAAAAAAAATCCTATTTTTAAATCTATTGCAAAAAATCAATTTTTCTAAAAAAGTATGAATGTAAAAATGTTAATGAAAAGAAATTTACTTTTCAGCATTTTTCTGATTATTGTTCAATAAAATAACGAAAAATTATAAATAATTATTGAAAGCTGTATTTTTTTAAAAATAATTACTTTTGAAAAAACGAATTTTAATATTGTTTTAAATTTTTTTCTATTCGTTTCAAATATATTCAATATACATTCGATACATATAATATATATTCGATATATATTGTATATATTCGACACATAAATATATGTATTCGTTCCCGTGGTATCGCTAAATAAGCAGAAAATAATATTATTATTAAAGGATGCAAACTTTCGACAGCTCTCTTAGGCAAACTTTTGGGACTATATTTTCCGAATTGTAGCTACCCCCTATATTTTGATTGTTGAAAATCCATACCCGTAGAAAAATAAGTATATTTATTCGGAGAAAGTACATTTTAGGGTATGTTTCTGTAGCTTAATTAATAGTTAGTACTATTTAAGTAGCATATTTGAGGTCACCTTTTAACTCATTAAGATTGGCACTTAGTTTATGTAAATCAGATCATTAGAAAAAAAAGCGATTTATGGTGATATATTTTTTTCTATATGTATATTTTTCTATAGATATATCTTTTTTCAAGTAGTCTATACAGCTCACAAATATATTTGCACACTGTATAGACTAATTGTTCGTAGACAGGATTGTAAAATGGGTTTTCCCCCAACGTGCCGATCAGTGCAGAGAAACAGTTTACCAGCATTATTCTTACTAAAGAGGCTTTAAGCTAATGCGGGGATCAGGTCAATTTATTTACCATTCTCTAAATACCACACTCTAAAATACTCACGATACCATACTCTAAAATCTATTTCATTTCAGGGCACACATCATAGAAACAGGTTGTCAATCATATGTTTAGAGAAATTTAAACTCTGCAAAAGCAATTGAAAGGAAGCAAGTTTATCATTATGTTAAAAAAAACTCATTGTAAGGGCAGATTTGTCTGAACTAATCTATTAGTTCATACTGTAAAAAAAAAAAATAAAAAAAAAAAAAAAATAAAAAAAAAAAAAACTCTTATCAGTGAAAACAAAAACAGACTTAAAATTTTATACTTTTTTATTTATTTTGTAAATTTTATGATATTAAAAATTAAAATTGTATTCGGTAGTAATATATATATATATATATTTTTTAGGTTAAAGTAAACTGCTTAAATCCATGCATTAATTCTACTTAAAGGAATAAAATGTTTTACAAATTTAAACTTTTTTTCTTCCTTTTTAAAAATTTTTTTCAATGCACATCGCTATTAAAATTTAAATCCAATTCAAGCATTCATTTTGAGCTGTGTCTTACTTTCTTAAATATGCAATTTGAGCTATGTCCGTTTTATTTAGCTCTCATTTTGATCTGTGTTCATTTTCTTAAACACTCATTTTGAGCTGTATCCATTATCTTAAATATTCATTTGAAACCATGTCCATTGCTTTAAACACTCATTTTTCTCTGTGTTCACTCATTTTGATCGCTGTCCATTATCTTGAACATGCATTTTCAGCAGTGTCCATTTTCTTAAACACTCATTTTGATCTGCATTAATTTTCTTAAACACGCGTTTTGAGCTGTATACAATATCTCACACACTCATTTTGCGTTGTTTTCGTTATCTTAAACCTACATTTTGATCTGCGTTCGTTTTCTTGAACTTGAATTTCGATCTGTGCTCTTTTTTAAAACACGCATTTTTAAATATGGCCAGAATGAAAAGCTCTCCGATGTGCATTTATTTTCCACTTATTGTGTTACAGCATAAGATAAAACTTTCATGTTTTTAGACTTAAGGAAATAATTAACAAATATTTATTATAAAAAAATTATTATCATTTTCAGCACCTTGTGAGCTACAGAATAAATTAGATGAAGTGAGAATAGTTTAAATTGTTTAGCTTTTTTCATAGTATAATCAATTATTAACTAAAATTCGATAAAAGATTAATAATATATAATCGATATGATAGTTGATATAAAAATTACTGAAAGTAATAACTATGCTTATGCTAACCATAGCTTTGTAATGTAATACTTTACAGGTACAGATAGTACTGTTAAAATATTTTTTGATAGTTAGTGTCGGAGGAAAACCATTGAGAAAAAGAAAATCAAAATTTTGACTAAAAATCCATAATGGCGTAGAAAGATGCCTCTTAAAGAAGCATCTGAGTTGTCGGTTTGTTTGATGTAGATAATAAAGCCTTTCTGTAGAAAGAATTTTACACCTATATATATATTTTATACTTACTCAAACTAAATTGAATAGCGTGATAAAAGAAAACTAACACACCATTCACGAGTAAATACAGAAATAAATTCACAGAATCAGTTTTACTTTGCCAGGAAGAAGATAAGAAAGTAAAATACCTCGCCAGTTCTTTTGGATGTTCCATAAATATCCAAACGATCTTGAAAAAAAAAAGTTTACTTACAATTTTTTGGCAACAGACTTACTCGTTACAGTCACAAATTTCCTCTACATAAAAAGTGCGCTATAACACTTAAGCCCTGATATAAAGGAAAAGGGAAGATAGCGGTCTTCCTATATGGCCTTTGTAATAGATCTTTCCGAAACCTCAGAATATCGTAAAAGCACGCGTTTTAACGGTCATAGGGCTTTTAGGACCGCTCGTTTCAAGAGGAAATGGATACGCAAAAAAGAGTCACTGAAAAACATCATATTTTCATTGTTAAGATGCATTTTTTAATAAAATGACGAAAGTTCAAAACCTTTGTTAAACGTATTTTTGTTGTTGTTGGAATGCATTTTTATTGTGAGTTTATGACAATAGTTGAGATTAGGTTCACCGAAGAAATCCACTGTTAAGGATTACACGACATTTTCTTCATTCGAACAAATTTTGATTTTGCATAATTACATTGTTTAAGCTTGAAAAAAAAAACTACGCAAAAAGGAAAACCATTATTAAACATCATATTTGCATTATTCGAATCATTTTTATTTCGCAAAATGATAATGATTAAGTTCATTTCAAGTTTACCTAGATATTCTATGAAATAACTAGTTATTCTATGAAATAATTAGTAATAGACCGGTAAAGGGAAAAATACACAATTTAAAAGTTATTTTAGAAATTAATTGATCATAAATAGATAATAAAAATCTTTTGAAAAATACATTTTATCCCTATTGTGGATGATTAAGTGATAAATAATTAGGTGAAGCAGATATAAGTGATTCAAAACTGACTAAAAACCGGTTAAACGAATTTATGAGTATTGAATGTGCATTTCATATTTCAACGATTAAGCAATCGTTTTATATATATAAACACATTAAAGAGACAATAAATAATTTAAAAAAAAAGAGATATTAACAAAGAAAATGAGAAAAATAGGGAAAATTAAGAGAAATCAAAAAGCAGAAAAATAAACAACGAAAAGATATAATCTCGATTATCAAGCAAGGAAAAAAAAAAAAAAACATACACAAACAAAATACAAAATACTTAAATTTTCATGTAGGCTTATGTGTGTCGTACTGTTATCTATGTTATCTAGAGGAAATTCAGAAAGTATCCACTTCATATCAATATTAACGCTGCTTTCGAAGCTCTATTGCCAAGGAAAATAAAATATAAAAAAAAATAAAAACCTTAGTTTAAGTGCCTTACTCATGAAGCAATGCGATTATTTTAAACTATATATATAATCTTGACGAGAAGAATTATCTGAGCTTTAGCACAGATAAATAACTATATATTTTAAAAGTCATGAAACTTTTTTAAAAATCACCAGTTTGGCGACATTTTCCACCTAAATAAAAATTATAAAATAACTGACTTATTATCAGTTTTTGGAAATTTTTATGAGCCCAAATAATGCAGTGTTGGGGTAAGTTTCTAAATATTAAAAAACTAGACCACAAACACTTTTCATTTTCACAAAACTGGGACTTTCTTCCATATTGACGTTTAGCGCCATTTTCAAAATAAAGACTAAACTTGAACTAACAGTCATGAGTAACAGTTGCAAACTCACAACAATTGTAAAAATAGCATATTATTCGCAGAAAAGCATCATTCCTTATTCCATGCAGCCTTCACAGAATCAGACGAAACTCAAGATCCTCAAGACGAACCTCAAAGATCCTCTAAAATGTACATTTAAAAAAAAATCATGTTTATCGTATCATCCATAATATTCTCAAAATTTTTAGCTTTATGTTCTCTGATCATTTTTTAAAGAACATTTCAACCCAAATAGATTTGTTTTAACTTGTTTGCATTTTTTACTACATCTCTGCGTTTCTCTCTTCCACTACCTGTTTCAACACTGAAGCTAATTATGTACCAAAAAGATAGTATGTCTGTTTATATAACGTATTATTTTTGCTTATTTTTTTTTTTTAATACCTTTTTGTTTGATATTTAATTCTGGTGGCATCTTATAGAGGCAATTTTCTTATAATAAAAATTTTTTAATACCAAGTGTGTTTTATTTGCTTCCTAAAGTTTACAATATTTGCAAAAAATAATTTTAGAAGATCGGCCATTTTGCAAAAACACTGTGGTTCTTTCTACAATAACAGTCCGCCCATTTATCTGTGTATAACATTTCAAGCATATAAGAACATTACGTGTCCTATAATGGATAGAGGGTGGGTGGGGACAAGACAACTCTTTTCCGATAAGCGAGCAATAAAGCACAGAGCATAACCTCCTCAGAGGGAACCATCATACTTCTACAGAGGCAATAACAGATGCTCTAACATTTCCTTGCCTAAATTTCTCTGCACGGAAAATATATATATATACACGGTAAGTAAAAAGAGCCATTCACTGCTACATATTACTGAAGGAAGAATGGGTTGGAATCCAGGACGTGTCCGCGGGCGATTGGTTCTCCGGATTTTTCCGATGCAAGAACGATTGGCGTTTATGATTGTTTGCTTACATTTGGTGAATTTACCTTCTACAATTACATAGCGTGGTAGTTTTGGTATATTGGAATAAAAATAGAAGGTGTTTTGAGTTCTGTTATTATTTAAAGTTTTATAGAATAGGAGGTGTTTATTATTTTTGTGTCTAGAAAAAAAACTAATGAATAAAAAAATAATTATAAAAAAATAGAGAGCTCAGAGCAGCGGTTTTCAATTTTGTTACAGCTACGGAACCCTAAATGTATTATTATTAAAAAAAAAATTTTTTTAGCGGTTTTGGCGGTAATTTTTTTTTGTCGTTTGGTGGTTTCTATGCTAATAATGTTAATTAGTAATTGTGTGAACCGTGATGTCTCAGACTCAGGGGATAGAGCGTTCGCCTTCCATTGAGGTGAACCGGGTTCGAAGCCCAACGATGACAGATAGATACGAATTACGCATTCGGCTTGCACCGACCACAGTGCTGGCGAAAAATATCCTCATGGTAGGTGGATCATGGGTTAGAATCCTCTTACCTTTTGGCTAACCGCGGGAGGTGTTCGTGGTTTTCTTCCCCGTGTAACGCAAATGCATGTTAGTTCCATCAAAAAGTCTTCCACGAAGGCATTTTTGTCCCAATATTTGATCCAGGAGTTCCCTTGTCTTTTGAGCTGGGTTAAAAATTGCAAGTTAAACATTGTTAGTCGGCTGTTCAAAGACGGTTATAAACTAAAATAAAATTATTTATTGTGAATATATGTATTAACAAATTAAAAACGTTAGTAATCATTTTGAAAGTATTTAATATGAAGTTTTGTAATGGTTTTAATAATCTATAATTATGAAATGAATAGTTTGTCTATCCGTCTCTCTTATAAATACAGAACCGTTTGTGCCAGCTCCCTGAAATTTAGACAATGGTTTTTAGCCTTTTATCCCAAAAATCGTTCAAAAGTTTAAATAAGATCATCCGGCAGATACGTGTGAAAAATGGAATTTTCTTATTGGTTTTTGAGCATGCGCCATATTTTGATAGGATTTACCACTAAAAACACGTTCTGCTTAATCTAATAACGTAAAGTTTCCAGCAAGGATACAATATATTAATAAAAAAATAAAAAGTTTGGAATTATTTTTATTTTTTTAATTATATTTGCATTTGCCTTTCAGTTTGTGCATGATTTGGTAATGTTTAGTTTAGTAATAATTTATTGATTGTTGACGTTTTTTTCATCCCCTAACAAGAACGGGAATTCAGCTTGTAGTCATATAATCATCAATAATAATAATCAATAATATTAATTTAAGGTCCAATAAGGTCGCAAAACTACGTTTAATCAGACATTTTGAATCCGCGGGTCAAAAGTGGTATAATTTTGATTTTTTTATTATTATTATTTTAATGTTCGTATAAGCTGGATTTAATTTATTGAATAGCTTTCTTTTTGATTTAACAATAATAATTTCCTATCCATTTTTTACTCGGATTTCCCTAAAATGATTTCATTCAATTAGCAATTGATTATTGTTTTGATAGAAATATAATTACTGATTTTAAAAATGATCAGAGATTAAAAAATAAAAGTAAAACTCATAAATCGTAAAATATGCATAATGCACAAGCACAACTCAAATTCTATTTATAATAGTTCTGTTTTTTATTAAAAAAAAAAAAAAAAAAAAAAAAAAAAACACTACCCTAACTAACTTGAGCATGTAACTTATCATTATATTTCTCCCAGCCCAATTATTTAAATTTTTTTTCGGAATTCAAAACATAAAACAAATAATATGCTTTAAAAAAATTTCTCCAAATTATCATAAATTTGTGGTTTTCAAATTATCATACATTATTGAGTAATTCCAATTTTTCATAGTGCGATCCAATTTAGGTGCCTATTTAATCATTCATGCGTTAACTTTAAAGGAATTTATATATAGAACCTTTTACCTAGAATGTAGAGTGGGGCCAATGTGACCTCTAAGGTATTTTGGTAGGTACCCCAAAACCTCAGATAACATAATGTATAAAGTGTCCTTTATTAGGTGTAAGGTACCCAAGTTTCATTAAAAAAAAAGAGTATTTCACCATATCTTCAATTATTATTTATAGAGAAAAAGAAACTCAGTTATCAAAGAAATTAATAATTAAAAAGTCAGTATTCAGTTGAATCAAATATTTTCGTTAATAAAGTCGAATAAAATATCATAGAATTTTGATAATCGAGGGAATAATATATTTCTTATTAAATTAATTTAATAATTAGGATGTCTAATTGATTTATGCACAGCTTAATTGGGAGGGGCCATACTGGCTCCTTCAGACTGTCTATACAGCTATATTCAGCCTTTCTAGTGTCAAAAAAAAGGCATTCTTAGTAACGTAATGTTGTATTCCATGTTACTTTATCCAATTAACGCCAAGCTCGTTATAGCCTATTTTGGCTCTTTAACTCTATATTAAACTAAAATAAAGTCAATTTTGCATTACAATGTAAATTAACAAAAAAAATCAACGAAAATCAGCCATTTTTTTAGGCTTTAGAAAGCTACTACTATTTGCTTTTTATAACTACGTATTTGGTTGTACTTAATTTATTTATTTCATTCGTATAATTTTGCTTACTAACTTATTTTATGTCTCATTTTTATAAAATTAGGCAAATCTTTTTAAGCAATTTCAGTTCAGTTGCACGGAAAAACTAACACCCTTTATTCACAGAAAAACTTTCAGTAGATTAAAATTTGCCGATCTTATAATCACTAAAAATTAGGGCCTTAAATCATAATCCCCCCCCCCCTCTCTCTCAACTTGCACCAGAACTACCTATAGAAACATAACAAGTTTATGAAAAAGTAAAAAAAAAAAAATATTGCGGGTACAAAATAAAACACCTTTTTTCTTAATATTGCAAAAAAAAAGAAAACATTTTCGTGGTCGTTTCAGGCCAGTCTGATAAGAAGAATGAAATACTCGTCACACACCCCCCTACTTCATCCCGACAGTCTCTTAAATAGATGCCCGAAGGTGATTTCATATCATCTCTCTTCAAACATTTCAACTGCGCTGAATGGCAACATCAAAGGCTGTTTTTCCAAACCCCAAGGGCTTGGAGCTGTGGGAGAGGGCTGGTTGTGCACAACTCAACTCAACTTAGAAATATACACAGGAAAAAAATTATTCTTTAGATTTCAGACGATATATAATAGACTGGAGTATTTATTTATTTCAACGCAAACCCTATTTACTAGCTGCGGGGTGTAGATTTTGCAGTTATTTACGGTTTTGAGAATGTTGCCATTTTAAAGTTGAAAATTTTATTTAGATGTTTTTTCTTTCGCTTAAAACGTGATAACTTGAGTTTTTACGGCGGCAAAAGATAGTTTGAGTAAGAAGTTAAAAGTGAGGTAGCTTATTTTCCATATGTTATTCTAAAGTAAAGTAGGTTTGTTACGTATATTTCGTAACAGTTCTTAATGTTCTCGCTTCTTTAATGGATGTTATGCTTACATTATGTGATGGTCTTATGGTAAATGTGAATCTTATTGCTCTCGCTAAAACATGGTAGATTAGATGATTATGATAGTTATTTTTCAATTTCTCAAACTAGGTTCTTTAGAATTTAGTCGATTTCTTAAAATCATATTTGACGAAATTTTTTTTGGGGATAATTTAATAAATTTTTTTAAATTTAAAATTTTTGAGGATTTTAATAGCCATTTTCAGTTTAGATTGTAACAATTTAAATTTCTAGAGAAATTGATTGTTAATTTAAGTATCAGGAAATAGCTGCTGAAGGAATTGCAAAGTTCTTTTCAGTAAAGTGTAAAAATTTGGTTTTTATGGAGTTATTTTAAATTGTTCAAATTATAATTGATTGAAATATGGACAATAACCTCACCACGTGTATTATTTTTGCAAAACATTCTGAAAAATTCCAACTTTCCTTTAGAAATAACTATAATACTTATTAAAATAAAAATATTCAACAGTAATAACTTATTAATTCAGAGTAGTTATTTATTAACGTAGCACTAGAGCTGCACGATGGGCTATTTGCGATGGTCTGGGAAACATCCCATAGGATGATCCGAAGACATGCAATCACAATTTTGACCTCCGCAGAGGGGATGGCTCTTTCACTTTGGTAGCCCTGAGCATGAAGTCGAGCACTTTACGGTAAAACAGTTTAATGAGGACCGATACCACACACTCTTGGTCTCTACGCAGCACCAACCCTCTTACTAACCGCAGCTAGTGATGCTTGAAAAGTGCTAGATATCAATATCTGATATTCACACATATCAAAACATCTTATTACGCAAGTTTAATGTTCCTTAATTAGTTTATCTAGTCATGCCATCGATTATATTATAGGAAATTGCCGTTTACTAGGCTTTTTTGGTATTTAGTAGCTCTGTGGTGCTGCCATCTAGCGAGAATGAGAGTTTCGTATTACAGTAGTCCAGGCTCACGCAGAACACTGGAAACTCTTCACGTTTGGAAGGAATGGAGGAAATATCGTAATGTCAACTCTAAATTTTGAACCCCCATTCATCCGGTCATGAGCCTGTGAAAACAGTCAAAAAATAGTTTTTCTCACAATTAACAGTTTGAATATCATCTTTTTTACGGTTATTTGACTGTTTTGGTGGAATGTACTAAAATACCAATTAAATAAATTGTTATTCAACCATTTTTTCCTAAAAACTTTCAATGCTGTATCAATCGTTTGTATTAGTTTTACATGAACTTCGCCATTTTTTGAGTTCATTTTCAATCGTTCATTAAACAAGTTCTCAGAAATTTTCAATTATATTTGTATTATAATTATTAATGGTAATTAAATTGAAATGAATTAAATTTGTTATTAGCTTTAATTTGAATTATTTTCATAATTTTCATTCGAGTATTTTGTTTGCATAATTATAAATATTTAAAAAAATTGATTTTTTCTTTTTACCTGTACGACCTCATTTTTACCAGGCCTAAAATGAGTAGTTTTTTCCGATTCCAGCAAAGACAGCTTCAACTCCAATTTCATAGCGATGGTAGATAGAAGACTAATCATCGTCTCCTTTTTAATAAGAATCCCACTGTTTTAGCCTTTGTAGTTTATGTCTGTGACATAAATGATTTGGATTTAATAAGTTCTTCCTAGTATTAGTATTTAACAAACTAAACACATCAAGACAAATTTTTAGAATTGCGAATTATTTAATAGTGTATTGGCTGATAGTGGGGGTATGATTAGAATGCAAATTTTAAAAACTTCGTTAAAAAAATACATAATCATGGAAAAAATGAAAACTTTTATTCGTTTTTATTTGGTATTCACAAAAAATTGGCGATTTATATTTATCGTACTTGATAATATCTTTGGAAAAAAAATGTTAAAATTTTAAAGTTTTTTGATAAAAATGGGGAAAAAATACCACAAGAATTATTCAAGATTTTTTTTTCCCCTGAAAAATTACAGCGTAATATTTTTTTTTACTAACTTTTTAAAGACATAATTTAAAATAAGTTCGCTTTGCTTTTAAATTTTTTAGAAACATCATTTTTGCTAAAATTATTTTCATTATTGACAGTTTTCAGTAATATAAGCAAAAATAAATGAAAATTTTGAAGTTCTTCAATCTGACAAAATATATAATAAGAAACTACCTTTATCACACCTGTCTAAAAATACACTAAAATTGCTTTATTAAAAAAAATATTTTATTAAAAAAAATAAGTAAATAAAAGAAATTTATTAAAGTTCTAATGCTAGCACTTGCTATATCTTCCAATCTAATGAAGTAAAATCGTTATATTTTCCAATTTTTGAAAGGTATTCTATTACAAAACGATACTCTGGCGTCAAACAAAAACGTAAAAACAAAACCACACCTATAAAAGGAAAACAAAAAATTTTAAGCTTAAATTCAAGAGAGCTGCTGATAACAAGAAGTCATCCATATTTTACCAAAGCATGTTTTTGGCAATTTTATTCCCTCTCATAAGATAAAATAAGCAAATAGTATGCTTACATGCTTGCACTACCCTAGAATGCTTACATTACATAATCCTTTCCCCCTTGTTCTTTCACTTTTTTTTGTAGAAGTCTCATTTTAAGAATTTTAGGATAAAATTCATTATTTTGCGCAAAAAATAAATTAAAAAATTTTAAAAAAGAGGATTTTAGTGCTTTAAGTAAGCATTACTTTTATCCCTTCTCAAAGATGAAGAAATCACTCACCCACTCTCCCTCCCTTGCACGCTTACGTAATATCTGAAATGTACTCAACGGTGCAATGGATTAAAAAGCAAACAACAAAAACCATTCATTATTCCCCATTTTCAAATTTTACTCATTGGCCTATGTTGGAATGAACAGGTAATAAGAGTCATTATAAGAATCCCTTGACCGCCTCTGAGAATATAATTAAGGGTCTTTTCATGAAATACCATCCTATTCATTAAAGGCTTAACAAGTTTAAGGTGATTTCGATATGTGTGGCCCGCAGCCGATATCAGTAATTCTTCCCAAATGGATACAAGCCATCACCTTTTCATTTAGAATCCCACTGTATCAGCGGTTATGGTTTATGTTTATTGACTAATAATAATTTGGATGTGCCTATCATTGGACTATATATTAAATTTAGGGCTTGGAAAGGCCTCGGGAGGCCCGGCAACAGTAAATTTGGTTGATGACGTTAATTCGAAAATGAAGCATAAGTAGGGATCAATATCTGACTGGTTGGAAGTTATTGCTTTCATTATTCTTAATGCGTCATCGGATTTCATTTTGCGTTCGTAAATTTCCACGCAAATCGCATTTCGTGGAGTTTTACTTGTTGAAGATGGTGAAGAGTTAGTTGGATTGTGGGTGGCGTCTTCGTAAATTCATTGAAAGATGAAACTGTGGTTTCGAGGTTATTAAATTAAAAAATATTGGATAGTAGGCAGATCTTTCTCAAACTTTTAGAATACTTGAAACTTAAACAATTATAATAATTTTAAAGTGTTGTTCATGTCGACCTGTTTATTTTAGTTTGTTGTTTGCAAAGTGGGATAGAGTTAGGCGTGCATTGGCCACATATAATTACTTGTTGACTATAAAAATTAGTACCATTAGGTATTTTACCAATAACCAGATTTACCAATTGTCAATTGCAATTTACCAGTTACAGAGTTTTAATTTATGGGGTTATTGCTGAAAGGTAGTATGATGAGATTATATACTGCAATTTTTGCATAAGCCTGTAAATTGTAAATTTTGCTGCCATCATTATTACCCTACCATGGCCAAGAACCTAGTCCCATTTCTGGGCCCTGTCTTTTGTCAAGTATGAAAGAAATGCCACGCAATTTTAACCCTGGTTAAATGTCATGGACAGCTTCTGAGCTGGTACCCTTCTCTCCAAACTTCCACACTACAACCAACGAGAGAACTTTCAGCCACGACAGACTTAACGTGCACCTTGCTGCGTATACATGCCGGTTGTTTTGTCTACTTTCAGGATCGAACTCAGAACCACCAGCTATCCAACCAGCGGTTTGAGTAAAATTTACTACCAGTTTGCCGCGAAAATTTATGCAAAATGCTTATAAAATAATAATAATAATAGAAATTGTTCAGATTTATCGTAACAGGAATGAAAATGAAAATTCATTCAATAAATAAAATCAATATTTTTAATTATGTTCTGAAGTTATTACGCATTGTGGAAGTAAAGTATTAATAATAGTTGTTTTGATACACTACCCTACAATAATGGAAGATACACTTTCAGGAATTGACATTTTTTTCTCGAGAAATACTGAAAGGACTTTATCACTTTAGAGGTGTTTAGTTCATGCAAGTTTTCCTATACCTAGCAATAAGAATTAAATCTTTCAGAGGTTTGGAAGGTCTACAATAAATTACGAAGGAAAACAAGTATTTTTGAACACCCTATGCAAGAAAATCAAGCGAAAAACTTGTAACATATATCGATTATTTTAGTTATTATTTTTAATAACTGCATAAAGTTTCGTAAACCTAGAGTAAGTATTTATGAAGATATGGACATTTAAAAAAAATTATTTTACCCGTTTTTTAGTTATAAATATTCAATGGAATTAAATAAAATGTTTGGAAAAACTTAAGATTAATTACAAAATTGTTAATTTAAAATTTAAAAAAATATTCTTTAAAAATTGTGCAAGATATGTGCATTTAAACTAGTTCTTTTATATTGCGCATTCATTAAGTTTTTTCTTATTTTTGTAGGGAATCGTATTTGGCAACTAATGATGAAAGCTTTATTTGAATATCTTAAAAATTAAAAATTTTCAAGCAATTTTCTATAATATCAAATGGTTTTTACACCATACTCTGAAGTATCATGATAAAATTATCAAACATTACCATATTTTAAAATGATATTTTATTGTTAATTTAACAAAATTCATTACCAAAGCACTTCGTTAGAAATTGCCTATCTTTTTAGGCATTTCCATAGTTCCAGAAACACGGTAAATTTTACCACATTCTGGTAACTTTGACTACATTTTTTTGTCAGTGTATGACACATTTCAATCAAAAACGAAAGTTTAATCGACAACCAATTATAAAATTGTTTTGTCAAGAAAATCGTTTAATATTTTTCACCCTAAATCTAAATGCATTTTCTTTCGATAAATCAAGACATGATTTTGAGGTATTGATATTTTTCATCAGTAGTTTGGAAATTAAGTACTATATGTTTATTTTCCCTCTTTTTTTGTTGGAAAACGTAGTAAAAATGTTAAAGGGCTTCAAAATAATTTGCAACGTCGATGTTTTAATCGATAAAAATTAATTAAAATCGATTAAGTATTTAACAACATAATCGATTAAATTTTTAATTATAATCGATATTATATGAAAAAACTACTGACTCCAAAAATTACATTAATGTCTGAATTTCTATATTTTATTCTGATTCATTAATGTCTGAATTTCTATATTTTATTAATAAACTTTATTCTCCTTTAATGCTTTATTGTCGTCTGATAACTCTCCTTTTATTTCACTGACGTTAAAAAAAAAAAAAAAAAGCAAACGACAAATAAACACATTTTTAGAAAAACCTCTTTTCTAAAGCTTCGACATAAAGAGAAAATTTATGGCATCGTACAGCTTGTGTGGTTCGCTTGCTAGCGCTTCGGCCTCGGATTACACGGGGTTTTCGATGTTAACTGTTATGAGATAAATAATTTATAACCTGGCTGTAAACCTGTAGCACAAATATTGATATATGAGCAATTTAACCTTCTATAAAAATATCCAAAAGGGATTCCAGTTCGGCGTGCTGTCACGTAAATTAAATAAAAGATGAAGCAAAGTTCTTTGTAAAAGGCCCAAACATCGTGCTTGGCATGAAGACAACACAGTTTATTAGTATAAAGCTTTCCTTAAAGTTTATTTATTAGAAGTTTCAATTCTAAGTTTCGGTATAAATGTTAGAAAAACTTTCTTTTTGTTATCAAACTTATCGTCTCGCTTCATGATAAAAAATAAAGTTCAAATGAATTATTGCATCGTTTTATGATAGCGTTTTATATTATTTTATCAATTGGCTAAGTTTTTTTTTTCTCTTTGCAACAGCGGTTTATTTATTGGGCTATCAATTAAATAAACTATCAATTTGTAGTCGATTTTATTAAAATGAATTTATGTCAAGGAAAATTGAATAAATGATGAAGTTAAAATAAAAGATTGCTTAAAAAATATTAAAAAAGAAGTTTTTTTTTAAAATTATTTTGAAGAAAAAAAACCGGTTGTTTATATGAGTACTGTCATAAAATCTAGACTCAATGCTTCATTAGAGGTAAAAAAGAATTAAAAAAAAAAAAAAAAACTCTCTGCTAAAAAAAAAATTAATATTTTTCACGTTAGCAGGATATAAAATTTTACAACTTTTGAAGAATTAATTTTTCAAGAGAAAAATTTTTTTAAGTAAGGTATTCTGTAATCTCCGCGTTTAACATTTAAAATCCTTTTAAAAGTGAATAAAAAAATTAATATTTACATCATGGGTCTCAAACTAAAATGTTAGCTAAGTAAAAACACGAACGTTATCAAAATCTGAAGAATTCCTATTGAGGAAGCCTAATTTAAATTATCAAGACCAGTTTTGTTGGTAGATAAAATTTGGAGCTGCTTTTAATGATGATCCCTATTCCATCAGTTCATTAAAATATCAAACCAGTTTTGATATTTTTAATATCGCCATTCTGGTTATTGAACCGCCCAGTTTAGATAGCATTTTTCTTTAGTTTGCTCTAAAACATTATATTTTGACATTTAATGTATATAATTTAATTTACTTAATATATGACAAAAATCCTAAAAATATGTATAACATTCTATATAAAACCCTCAGCATTTTATAAAGTTGAAAAAAGAAGACAGTGTTTAAAAGGATTTCATATTTAAAATGAAACTTTAAAAAGGATGACATATTAAATTCAATTAATTTAAAATAATATTAATGCTTTTTAGAATAAATAAATAAATAAATGAAATACACAAGCTTTTAATCTCTGAATACGATAATATTATGAAATTTTTTTGAGATTATCTTAATTTTCGCGGTGGCATAAAATTTTTATAGCAAAATGTATTTAACATTATTAATGCATATGTAAACTTTAAAAAAATAAATAAAGCAATCACTGATTACATATCTAACAAAACTTCTCCTTAATTGACAGAGGAGTTTATTTCTGTTTTTGTATCTGATTAAATCTATAATTGATGATCGTTTTTCTTATCTCTGTCGGTAGAAAATTGATTCATTTTACAAGGAATCAAAACTTTTCCTGAAGCAGTATTATGATAAATGAATTACGATGATTAATTGACTGTTAGGAAGAGATAAAACAGAAATCTGTTGCAAACAAGGCAATTCTTTGTGAAGAAAGAGAGAAAAAACTAGCATCTAAATGAAAAATTAGGCCCAACTCGGCCTACCTGCACTGGCAAGATCATTTGTCAACAACTTCTTACTACGCCTTTCATTTTCAAGAATTTGACCTCAAATGATTCAATTCTTCTGAGTGAATGATTCATAGTAAAGAAGTAAATCAGAGACATCTCTGAAATATGATTTAGCAACTGAAGTGCAGGTCAAACTGATTCATTAAAATCTATTTTCATCTACAATGGCAGTTGATTAAGTGCAGACGATTTTTTTTTTTCCTCGAAAAAGAACATTAAAAAAAATGGTTGACGGATGGTGATTCTTTCTTCTTTAAAAACCATGGGAAGCTCACCAGGTAGAAATGAGTCATTTATGTTAAGTATAACAGATAAACAAGAACGAATAGTTTTGGGACTGTTATGCATAAAAAGTAGCGGCAGATGCTAATCGGAGTAAAAATTAAAATATGCAATTCACCACTTAATATTTAACAAATTTATTTTCATCTACAAAGCCAGTTTAGTAAGTAGATATGCTTTTTTTTTTTTTTTTTTTTTTTTGTTTGTTTGTTTGTTTGTTCGAAAAAAAACCATTCAAAGAAAACAGAAAAAAAAAAAAAAAAATACTTGATAGATGTGATTCTTCTTTAAAACTTACGGAATGCTCACCAAATAGAAATGGGTGCGACTTAAAGTAACAGATGTACGAGAACAGATATTTTGGGGGACTGTTATGAAATAAAAAAGAGCGGTTAACGATAATCAGTGTAAAAACTATACAATTCGTCCAACATAGAACATTTTTTTATTGAGTTTTTATATCAATTACAATAATACTGAAACTCTACTTCAAATTATTAGTACTCCTGTTCAGAAAAAATATTTAGAAAAATGTTATTTGATTCGTATAAAAGAACATTTTTAATGTGCATTTTTGTTGATTATAACACACAACCAAAACATACAATATGTTCCGTAAAGAAGAGCATTGTCGTTTAAGTTTTTATGTCTTTGTCATCAGTTACAGTTATTATACTTAAAGCGTTACTGGAAAAAAATTTAGCACTTCTGCTGAAAATTAACAGTCAAAAAATTTGGTTTGATAAATTTAAAAGAGTTTTTTTCCTCTTTTTTTATTTCCTTTATGTTGACAATTTGATCAATTTTCAACAGCATTTGCAATAAACGAAGAATGTGAGCATTATTAAGTTTTGAAAACTATCTAACTTTAATTTCTGTACAATAACGAGATTCCATTGATATCCATTTGAAAAGAACCTACAGAACTTTTGAGGAGGCTCAACTCTGAGGACACATATAAGTGAGAAGTAAAAAAATAAAATTGTAGCTTTATGTTGAAAGCAAGCAAGATGGAAAAACTCGAGTTAACAATTTCTATGTCTATATACCTAAATAATAAAGAACAAAAAAAATAAATCAGCGTTGTGACATGACATTTTATTGTCATTATGTAAATAATAATAATAAATATTGAGAGATTTTAATTTTTTAAAATACGTGAATCTTTGCATTTAATTATGCCGTTTAGTGCGGAGTTAGTACGTAGTAACCATAGTAGTGGCATAGTGTTTTGGGTTCTGAGGGCAATGCAGTGCTTGATTAATAAAAATATAAAAAATCTATCTATAGTGATTTATTTTGCTTAGTGTTTTAAAAATACATATAAAAATAATAAAATTATATATTTTATATAGTCAAATATTTGGATATTCAATAATTGCCAGTAGGGACGAATACTTTGTTGTCTAAGTTTATTTTTCTAATTTTACTCTCTTCTACTTTTGCCAATTATTAACATATAATAAATCTTGAAAAAAAAAATTTTGTATCATTTAAAATTTTTTTTTCTCCCCCAGTTATTTTTTGTATGAAGAAAACCAACATAAGAATGAAAAGAATATTCTCATTGTTTGATTTAAAATTTTATTACTATTCATAATATTTAATATAATTTGTAGTAAATATGTATGAAATGATACAAGTAACTAAATAATTATACACACTTAAAGAAGAAATTTAATTATTTAAAAGAATTATCAACTAAAAGAAGAAATAAATAAATTTTGTATATTAATTTGTTTTGTTTTTTATGAAGTGTGATTTTAGATTCTTTCAGTTCGTTGAAATCTTTCCCAATTATTAGCGTCTTTTTTTATATGAATGATGTTTTCTTCGTTCCATTTCTCACAACTTCGCAATTCTGATTTAGATCGTAGTTATTTATTTTAAATGTTATTAATTTTAAATGCAACTTGCATCAACTGTTTTTTTTTATTTATTTATTTTTTAATATTTTTTTTATTTAATACGAAAAAGTTTTTTTCTTCCAACTTTTAAATTTTAAGTTTTTGTTTTTCGAACTCTTCTTTGTTCCTCATTTTCATTTCGTTATTCAAAATTTAAAAACATGGTTCATTGTTTTATTTTATTTATTTATTTTTTTTTTTTTTTGTTATCTTTGTGACCCTACATTTAATAAAGATAATTTTTTAAAAATTTCATTTTAAAATAAATCAGTTATTGGAAATTAAACAAGTTATTATACCCGGTATGTAGGTTATATATACACACGCTGAGAAAAAAGTATGTCTGAAACTTACCAGAATATGGCAACATTTACCATGTTTCTGGCTCTAAGGAAACACCAGAAAGCTCGGAAAGTTTTACCGAAGAGCGTTGATAATGATTTTAGTAAAATTAACAACGCAAATAGAGTTTTTATATTATGTAATAGAATTTGGTAAATGTAAAGCTTGAATATTTACCTTAGAGCATGGCATAAAAACCATTTATTCGGTTAAATTTACTTTTTAATAATGTATTTTTACAAAAAAAAAATGTTCGGTAATAGGAACTATAATTTTGAAAAACAGAATAAACCATAACCGTTATATAAGCGGAAAAATTAAAAATTGAATTTTTTTATAATACCATGCACTTTGACTTTCATAACTTGAATTGTTCTGTTTTTTTCCTTTTTTTTTGGGGGGGGGGGGGCAAAAATATCAATACCATACAGTTCCTTGATGTATTTTCTCCGTGTATACACACATAAATGTAATGTCTTCTTGACTTAGGCACATCGTGCATAGGTAAGAAGAAGCTAACCCCTCCTCCTAAATAAACATACATTAAAATTACGGCACTTTAACACGGTATTAAATTTTTAAAATTTTTATAGCAAAAAGACTTTTTAAAAATCTTTATAATTTTTTATTACGTTAAAATTTAATTACCATGCTTAAATAGAGTGTTTTAAAACACTTTTAACAAGTAAAACAAAAAAAAAAAAAAACAAAAAAAAAAAAATTAAAAAAATATTAAAAAAAAACTATGCTTGAATATTTATAATTATAAATTTTATTTCCATTTAAGATAGTAAAAATCGTAATTGCGATGATTTTTTTTCTTCCCAATGCCCACCTGGAGAATGACCTTTCCTCATATAGACATCTAAAGGGCAGATTTGTTGGCCACTCTCTTAGGGGCACCATATTAAGTGGGCCAACGCTGCTCCCACAATATGGACAAATAGTACAGAGAATGAAAGAACATCCATGCCTTGCCCGAGATTCAAACCCAGAACCTTTCTAATGCAAGGCCAGTTCACTGACCACAGACAAGTCGACGTAATTGCGATGAAAGAGTGATGAATTGAAACACTGTACACACTTACCCAGAACAAAATTGCCAACTTCCTACGCTTTGTAAGAAAATTTTTCTACCCTTATGAAGCAAATTTTGTGTTTTAATATGTAATTCTTTGTTTAATAAATTTGATTTAAAATTATTTTCCAAACTTCAAAAGTTCATATGAAATGTCATTTAATTCCAGTTTTCTCGCTTTTAAAATGTTCAAAATATTAACCGAAATTCTGAAAGCTTATGTTTTTTATTGTTTGCCACTCTTTAAAGTATTTTTCAAAACAGTTGTAGCTAGCAGCCCTGAACCAGATTGAAATGAAATTCGTCTTAATAATACGTGACTATTGCTCATTTTCTTATAATAATTACTTTCAAAGTTTATTTAAGAACTATTTAAGTAAGATAAGGCTTATTATTAATAGATTATTATTTACATATTATTATTAAAGTTAATTAAAAATGTCTTATAAATGAAAAAAAGAATTCTAGAGCTTGCGCCCTTGAACCTCGTGCGATCCCAAGCGCTGCTGCGTGGTGTTCTTTTATTTTTTTATACGCTACTGGAATGAGTAATTTTTTTTTAAACTCCTAAAAATAAAAAGAATTTACAATTGTAAGCCCTATTTTTAATAATTAGGTAGAAGTTAGGAACAGTGGAAGGCGAATAGGGTGGTGTCTCTTCTAAAGAGGGGCTTTCCGCCTACTTTTTCCATGAATTAGATTGTGAATGAAAAATATGCATGAATATATTTCTTAAAATAATAAATATATTCAATAATAATTAATGTATTTAAATTACTTGAAATTAGTGTTCATTACATCATTGTAGCTCCACCTAACTCATTTATTAATGCTACAAAAATAAAATAAAATAAATAAATGAAGTTCAAGAACGAAGTAAATAATTACATAAATGAATGAATGAATGAATTACAATAATTGCACGACAATGAGTTTAATTAAAATTCCAGTTAAATATTTTTTGGGGATATATTTTGGCCCAGTTTTCATAATAATTTGTTACTATGTGTTTAGTTGGTTTGTGGTTTTCAGTCTAAGAGCCAGATTATGGTTACACCGTACCATGAATTAGATTTCTTGGTTAAGTTGTGGTATTTGTCTATTCAGAAGCCCATCAGGTTTCACATACACAATCGACATCGCTTACAGTTACGCAATTAAATTTGATTTAAATCACGTGGTGTGGCATAATCACTTCAATTCTTTTCTAGTTGCAGTTCCCAATTGCAGCATGATCTTTACAATAACTAGAAAAGTGAAATTGCATCCGGAAAGGATGCAATTTTTCTATCCAATAGAAAGAAACGAATTTTTTTTATATTTCGTTTAAAATTAATTTTATGCGTCCGTTCTATTTCGAACAGTTAATTGTAACTACTAATTGAATTTTCCGGATTAATGGCACACAAAGAATTGGGAAATCGTTATAAAGACCCAGTTCGGAACTTAACTGTTGAAGCATGTTCTTTAAAAGTAACTAAAATAGTAATTAAAAAATAAAGTTTCTAAAAGTTTTTTCATTACTTGACTAATAGAAGGAATGAAAAAATTAATTGCGTTTAACAAGGACCATTTAAAAGAATTAGATGAAACTGTTTGTTGCATTTTGGAATTCATTTCGCTAGATCATTCCTTCTATAGAACTTTAGTGACTCAATTGATTAAGTGCAAACGATTTTTCGAATACTTTTTTTTCATACTAAAAAGGAAAAACAAAATGATTGATCAACGTGATTTTTGTTACTTTTTGACTAATAGAAAGGAAAAAATTCATTTCCTTTCCGAAGCAAACAATTTTTATATTTAGTTGCAAATTTTTTTTTTTTTTTTTAGAACTTAATTGACGAATCATGTACTACAACAAAAATAATCAAAATAGTATTTTTTAATACAATTTTCATTTCTTCATGACTAATAGAAAGGAGTGAAAATAATCATTTTCTTTAACAAGGATCTATTTAGAACATTTAAACTGTTACAGAGTAACTGTAACTTTTTAGAACTTAACAGGTAAAACCGTTCTTAATGAGAACTGTAATGACTCAATTAATTAAGTACGAAGAATTGTTCAAATAACTGTTTTGCATTCTGGAAAAGGAATTGATGATTGATTTTCAATATTTTTTTGAATCGCTGAAAGAACGAAAAAAAAAATTCATTTCTTTTCCGAGTAATAATTTGTTATCTAAATTAAAATAGTTTATTTTATACAGTTTTCGTTTCTTCCTGACAAACAGAAAAAAATTATATTCGTTTAAGAAGGATCAATTTAAAGCAATTAAACTGTTACAAAGAAACTGTTACTTTTATGGAACTCAACTGATGAAACTCGTTCTTTAAAGAGAACTGTAATGACTCAATTGATTAAACGCAAACGATTTTTCGAATAACTGTTTCTCATTTTGAAAAGACCATTGGTGATTGATTTTTTTGAGTTGTAGAAAGAACGAAAAATTCATTTTGTTTCTGAACAATAATTTGATACAATTAGTTGCAATTTCTTTTTTGAACTAGTGAAAGAAGTTCTTCAAATGCAACTATTATTACTCAGTTGATTAAATGCAAACGATTTTTTCAATAAACTTTTCTTTCCCTTCAAAAAGAAAGAAAAAAAAAATGGTTGATAGATGGCGACTCATTCTTCTTCAAAAGTCACATCTCAGCAGGTGTGCATGTCGAAGCCGCACAAAAAGCAGAGTTAAACACCACCCGAACATTGTGGAAGAAGGAGTTTATCCACCTTTGCCCTGCCAGATTTCATATACGGTAACCCTGAACGTGTGATCTCATATTTCTACAGCGCGGCACGATATTTTTCAAGAAGTCCTCATTTACTAGATTTCGCCGCAGGTGAACCTGTCAATTACAGGCAACCACCCAGAATGCCAAATAGACATGTCTTGAGCGCATGACGACACGACAGTGTATAGCTGTAACATAAACATGCCAACGGTGAGTGATATATCTCTGCGAAATCAACGTTGTGTAGTTCCTGTGAGTTAACGACTAGAGCCATCATTTTTAACAAAGTACGTGATTGGAGAGCGAAACCGCAACACAATCACCCTCAGGTGAATATGTGGCGAATGTTTGGCTCCTCTTTCTGTAGAGTTGGCGATTTTTTATAATCATTTTACTGAGAACAGTCCTTTTCTTTATCAATATGCTAGAAAAATTCTATTCATAGAAATTTCTGATCTTACAAATCATTCTAAAATAATTTGTTACTTAAAAGAATATGTCTCGAATAGGGCATATCATGACACTTTTCGCATTGCAGATTGTTGTGCAGAAAAAAATGCAAGTTATAAGTAAATTTGGAAGTTATTTCTCCTAGAAAAATGCCACGATCTTAACTATAATTTGGTACACAGCATATAGCGTATACAGCCAGCACATCCTAGAAAAGAGAAGGCCTCAGCACGGGTTACCATAAATATCCTTTAGTCGTCCAAACGTAATGACATATTTCGTATTTTCAACCACTGCTATTTCAAGTTATAATTTTAGGCTATCATGTTATCGTTAAATATTTTAAATTTTATTTTATAACCGGGGTTGAACATCCGATCTAATTGTGAGTTTAAGTCTATGAATGTTAAACTCCGCAGCTTATTGTAATTTTGAACCCAATTCAGAAGACTATGGAATTCCTGGATCAAGCATTGAAAGGAATTTTCCTTCGTGGAGGACTTTTTGGTGAAATTAACCTGCATTCGCGTTGCACGGTGAGGAAAACCACGAAACCACTCGTGATTAGCCCGACGACAAGGGAACTCTAACCCATGATCCGTCTACTACTGAGGATACTTTACATCAACACTGTGGTCGATGGAAGCTGGGTGCGGAATTCGTATCGGCCAGCCATCGCTGAAATTTGAACCCAAGACACCTCACTGGAAAGGTTGCGCTCTATCCACTGAGTCACCACTGCTCTATTGTTAAATACTGTTAACGATTAAAATTATTTCTCATTTATTACTTCATACTGTGTCACGCATTCTATGTTCTCTACACATTTTTTTCAAACACAGTTGGTTATTTTTCAAATTTAAGTATCCTTTTACTTCATTGTGTTTTACATATAAATAAAATGTGCTTGCATAAAATTATAACAATTATATAGTTTATAAACAAAATTATCTTTTTTTATCGACTTTTAATGAAAAAAAAGTAGGAAAGCAGTGTAAGGTTAAATTTGATGTCTACAATAACATTTATCAGGGGGCCGGGATAGCCTGGTGGGCAAAACACTGGGCTCATGTCCAAGAGGTATTGGGTTCGATCCCCGCCGGCCGAAGACTCCCCGTGTAGTAAATGATGACTGATGCACGTTAAATATGTCGGATCACAAAGTCCTAAATGTTCCCATAACAAATCAAAACCTCTGGGGGTACTGATCCAGGAGCTTCCTTATCATCTGGATTGGGATCAAAATTACAAGGATACGGAGTTGAACATTGAATTGTGTCGGTTGTTCAAGGATGGTCATATTTTAAAAATAAAATACATGAGCACAATACAAAATCATTATATTTCATATTTGTAATCAAACGCTTTAATTTTCTATGTTCATACACATTACAAAATATTTTCTCTATTTATAAATAAATGTTTAGTATGTTTAATTACATTAAAAATAATCTAACATTAAAAAGCTCTAAAATGAATTAAAGGAGCAATGTTTTGAAGCTCTGAAACAATTTTTGTCTTATGATTTCTTTCAGAATTTATAGATTTCACGACCGATTTGATTCGAGTCGTTGAAAAAAAATTTAAAGCAATTAAAAATTTATTTGAATATAATTAGATACCTTTTCTTTAAAAGTTAGTTAATACGCTTAGATCTTGTGATAAATCAAATGTAATTATTGTAAATAAGAACATTTTCCAGCAGTATAAGATTCTTAATAGTCCAGTAATTATAGCACAAATAAATAATAAATAAATAAAAAAGAAAAAATTAATACTCAAGAAACTTTTTGACAAAAAGCTTTATTATGTCATTATAAATGATACTTCAAAACTTCTATTTTGCACGCTTCTTACTTCTTTTGAAAAAAATGAGGGAGGGAATTGAATTTCTTCTAGACAGGCAAGTGAGGGACATTTTCTGATGTATTTTTAACGTTGAAGTGAATGAGAAAAATCGGGCTAACAGTTCAGAGGTTATAAAGGTTTTCCCTATATTAAGTGCAATTTAAATTCAAAAATAGTATTTTTTATACAACAAAAAAACATTTCAACTTTTGTTACGTTACCTTTTTTGATTCGCATTTGTATCATTCATTCAAATGGGGAAAGTATTCAAGAAACAATTCCTTTGTATGTATAAAAATGCAAGCTGTGTAAATAAGTGCTAGAAACAAATTGTGCTTTCTGTACTTAAAACGCTAATTACTTATAAACTATCGGTCCTATCTGCTCAGTATTGTTATCATTCAAATTAACGTAAAAAATCACATTGAAAGATTTGCATTTCCAGTTCTCAGGATTCTTATTGTATAGCAATGTAAAGAATGTGACACATAAAGAGTATTACTTTTAATACATAAAAACAATTACAACTTTTGAACTTTTCAATCTATTGACTTGTGTAAATTCTCAATTGTTTCAGCGGAAAAATTTATCTTTAGAATGTCTTACTTGTTAAGATAGCAGTATCAGATGCGTGAATAAGTACAAGTACAAAATTGTACTTTTTGAATATAAAACACTTTCTACTTCTAAACTATTTGTTTCCTCGTATCAAGATAGGTCTCATTCAATTCAGAAGTGAAAAAAATACATAAATGCCATACTAGCCTCTCCAGAAGAAATTCGAATTAGATTCTATCCCTCAAACGACCCTCAATTCCACCAAGAAAGAGGAGAGTTGAGGAGTTTTCAGACGTAACTCATTCTAACAAAGCGTTTTGTCAAAATTCTCTCAGGCATTCTCTGTTGGTTCGAGAATTACAAAGACCATGGCATACGGTCAATATCTTCACATTCTAGTGTGTCCGATACCTCAGCGAAACTGTGTAACTGCATATTGTTGTTCATAAATATAAAGTCTGGACCCACCGCAACCCTAAAAAGACAAAGGCGAATTAAAATAGTATCTCTGCACTACCGATGTGATGTAACGATACCTCGATCAAAGATGTGTTCAGTTATTGTGTTGTTGCTGATCCCCTTGGTATAGAGCCCTAGACCAAGTCCAAGATCATGTCGCATCAGCAAGTCATAGACAGTCTCTCCATCACCAATCAGTTGCCTCACAGAGGCACCAATGCAATCCAAAAGATGAGATGGAGAAGCGATGGCCGAGCAATGACAATAGGCATAAGTCTTTTCTTTCGCTCTCAAGGTCAAACACTTTATATGGCCGGTCCTGAGTCTTGACAAAGCTGTTTGAGCAAATCTAGGACAAGTGCACTGCAGGGATAATCCGGGGCATTTGGCGGCATACCAATCATGATCAGCTGGGTGCTTCCACGCTGAATTTACCTTAGCAAACTTCAGGGAGTGAACCCCAGACACTAGAAGTTTAGAAGAAAAGGGAGAAGCAAGTTCACTCCCTTCCTTGACAAGCCGATCAGCAATCTCATTCCCATAAATACCCACATGGGAGGAGATCCACTGCAATTGCACCGAGCCGATCTGAGACAAAGTAGTCAATTTGATAACGATTTCTTGTCCCAAATTATCCAAAATACTTGGCCAGTTCTTCAAATATTGGATTGAACTCTTGCTATCTGTTAATATCCATCTGTCAGGTACGCCAGAGTCCATGGCTAGGTTCAATGCCTCATTTATGGCAATTAACTCTGATCGAAAGACCGAGGCATGGTCCAGGTTTCTGAGTCGGAGGTGGAGCTCTCCTTCGCCTGTCTTCATAAAAGTTATTGTGCATGATCCTATTGTTGTGCTCAACGTGTTTCACTCTTTCTCCACACTAACTGGTAGCCAGAATCACTTGGCATAGTGAATCGGGATTCGTCGAAGAATGACCTCTGGACCACTGGTGGTTGCCCCAACCAATATGTTCTTTACTCGAACGCAATCTCTCTCGACGATGGCGTGGTTATAGCGGAATGCAAACCAACTTGATTCCATCACCGTGAGATGGTTCTGGATGTGTATCGGTAGTGGTTGCAAGGTCTTCAGCTACCACCCTAGGAATGACATTTCTGTTTATTTTTGCTACTGGGGATATATATCGTTCTTCTTGAGGTGTAATGTTCCTACAACAACAACCAGCAAGCTATCATAAAACATGTCCACCTTCTGCGGTCTCTTTTAATCGCGAGTTGACACTCTTTGACTCTCCCATTATTTCGACTACAGAGGTGACATTTTAACCTGTTTCCAGTCGTCTAACAGCTCGTCCATGATCTTAAGAATTCAAATGATATCTTGCAAATATTTTTTACTTAATTATTGCAACACAACACTGAATTCCATAGAAATAAATTCAACAACCTATGATGCTATTGCGGTCAAATGCCTAACATTATGAATTTTGGAATGAATAAAGTTGTTTGTACTGCCTTTTATACAGATATCGGGTACTGCTCTATCACGCCCTCTTCACTTGATTTTACTGTTATTGGTCTGTTGTGAAGAACGCTACTTTGTATAAACCACTTGTTCCTTGGCAGTTGTCAACCAATGTGTTAAATATTGTGAAGTGCTAACAGTTTCTTTTCGAAAACTTTAAAATAATCCTTAAGTATTAATAAGTTTTAGCAAAATACCTCATTTCATTAGAATAAGTATTTACAAACATTAAATTTGAGTTTAATATTCCGAATCGAGTAAGATGAACATATAATTGTTAACGTGGTGCTTTTTTTGTGAAGGATTTATTCTAGTGCTCTTTTTTCAATACTTTTTCTGATGCATTTTTCTGGGCTATTTTTTTATTGGTGCTTTTACCAAACTGTTATTTTCAGTATCTTTATTTTTATCTGGCGTTTTTTTTTCCTAGTGGATTTGTTTCGGTGTTTTTTTCTGGTATGTTCTTTTCTTCGGTGCTTTTACCACTCTGTTATTTTCAGAGCCTTTTACCGGGCGTTTTTTCCCTGTGTTTTTTTTTCCAGTGAATTTTTTAAGGGGATTTTTTTATGGGATGTTCTTTTTGGTTTTTTTTTTTTTTTTCTCCATTCACCAACTTAGCACCGTATAAAATCTATAGCAACAATATAGTTCAACACGATCAGAAAATCTACGAACAATGCATGAATACGTTTTAACCCTGAGAGAATCATAAAATGATGCAGGAGCTATGTTTTGAAAAATAATGCGTTAGGATTGCCTCCAGAACTTTTTTTAAAAAAAATTTCTGAAATTCAAAATCAGATTTTTTTCTTCTTTTATTTAAAATGCAGACTCTATTCATCTAAATGTGCATTGCTTTTCAATAAATAACGATAGCTTTTCCAAACGCCTATAAATATTCAGCACAAAATATGCTGCTTCAATCTTCCTAAACACAGCCTCATTAAAATGTAATCAGCACAACTTTTCCTGCTTTTTTTTCTTCTTCTTCCTCCCCTTACTGACTTAAATTAGAACAAAATATCTGTGCCGTTATAACCTTATTACAACAACTCCAGAATCTCTTACAAGAAACACAAAACAAAGCTTTCGTTAATGGGGGTTACTAGACGATAAAAAAAAAATATAGCCGACCCCGAGATATTTCTTGAAAGGGCATTTGAAAAGGAGGCAAAAGATTTATTGCCCTTTAAAAACGGCAAACTAGCCAATTAATTATGCCCATTATCGAAGTCGTTAGCTTTCGTATCGGTAAACATTCGTTCTTCGAAGAATGCCCATAAGTTATTTTGTATAGCTTTTGATAGGGGAGGGGAAAAAAAAGAGAAGCAAACGATTTCATGAAGGAGGGGATGGGGACAGTTGATGTCGGAATTAACAAGAGGGAATTAAGATTTCGACGACTAAAAAATTTATGGGGTCGTTAAATGCTTGTGAGCGTATTTCAAGTTCAAGATTTTGTGGAATTGGTAATCCCTAGCTGATGGGAGGGTTTCACGAATGTGTTCTGCATAGGAATTGCTAACATCAAGAGATATGTTGCATTTCAGCGATTGCCATTCATCTTGGAAGGAAGACCATTTATTTTGTTTTCAGAGTTTATCTTTGTGATGGCCTGTTGTAGGAAGCCATTTGAACTCTTAATCTTATCTGGATACCTAATATTTATGAAGCTGCGGATGGCATCAGTGCGGACTATTGAAATATATTTGTGTTCGTTGATATATCCAGCTATTAAAATAATTCAATAGTTGCTGAAAGTTTATAGTTGGCACAGTACTTAGATAATAGAGACGGCTGTCGAGATAGCTGCCTATTTATTGCTGACAAATCAAATGTTCGTTTCGCTTAATAACAGACTTTGATAACTTCAATGTTAAAAAACTTAAAAGGAAAACTGATCTTTGTAATGTTTTAATTGCCTAGTAGCATTATTTATTATTATTAATTTAAGTGTATATCGCTTTATATGTTAATATAGTTTGACGTTGGGCAACAATGGAACTATTGACGTAAAATTGCTTTCGTTGATACATCCAGTTGCTGATACATAGTTGCCAAAAGTTTATGATTTGCCCTCCTAAATGCTCAGATAATCGAAGTTTATTTTTGAAAAAGCTGATGCCCTTTCTTGCTTTTAAATAGGTTTTTGGTTTTTAAACTTCGATTAATGTCATTTTTATTAAGTTTTTTTTTAAAAATTTAATGCCCTTATTCACTACTTTTAGTTATAGTTTATAAATAATACTTTATATAAATGATTAAAGTTACCATATCAACAATATAGTATTTAGAAAAACCTAGAGAGAGAGAATTCAAATAATGGCTCCAATAAATTACTACCATCACTTTTTATGCCATTGAATATATAAACGTTTATGTTTAAAACTTTTATAGGTTCCTATAACATTTATTTCATTATTTTATGTTTTATTTGAATCAAAATTATTTAATTTTGCAATCAAGTACTCTTTAGGCAGGTACTCTGTATTAATTTTTTCCCTGCTGTATTGTACAGCTATCAGAAGAACGTCTTCAGTTACAAGACTTGCATATTAGTTGTTGTTGAGAGATTACAAAGATAATTCTCTTCTAATAAAGATGTGGTATTCACTATTAAGCATAGGTATAGGTTGAAAAATTAGGTCATTTCTTCAATTACACAAGAAATCCTCAGTTTTCGTGAGGAGAAGTACTCGTGATGGCTGACTACTATATTTACTATTTATGCAACTTACTAATAAGAACGTGTCTAATGATATACTTGTTAAAATAAGAACTCCCCTAGCCATTCGTCTGGGCCCGTGGCGGTGACTATGGTAACGAGGTATAACTATTTCAAATAGGGATGTGGGGTCATTGTTTAGGACAGGTTTTGGTTCGGGTTGGCGAGAGAAGGTGAATCTTTTTCTTCGGTCCAATGAGATGAGAAGCTATCCTACTTGAAAAGCATTTTTCCTGCTTCCATAGCAGCAGACGGCTGCAGATTTTGTGGCGGGGAGAGTTCTTACCGTAGACAAACTATATTGACCTATGTATTTACATTTTCATTTGCCTTCAAATTTACCAACAACCAACTATTTTTATGTCGGTAATCGCCGAAGCAAAACAAGAAGCATTGCAAGCATTCTTTTGCAAGCATTGCAAAAGAAGAAAGAAAAAAAAATTGTTGCATAACAATTTGCTATTAAAACACCTTGCCGGAAGCTTTTAACGCAACTTTTGTTTGAAATTAATTCTTCAATAAATTATACTCACCACAATACTCTTATTGAAACCCAAAATAACCAGGATATATGTAATATTCTGCCATTCACATCTGGTGGGATTTCCTATCGCCCATCCATCTTATTATCTTATCAAAACAGATCTTCATTCAAATGATTACAGCTAACAATCTCAACGCCCTGTTCAGAAAGAACATTAAAAAGCTTCGAGATCAAAAATTGCCGACCACTTAAAAAGACATCTGCTTTTATCAATCTATTTCTTCCCTTACACCCCTCAAATAAATTTCTAAACCCTCAAAAATGAACACTTTATTCGAGAAAATCTTCCACTTCTCGATCCTCATCAAGGCCCCCTTGAAGACAGGCAAAGATCCTTACAACTGGCGTAAGCAATCGTTAAAATAATTATCGCGATCCATAATAAGCGATATGCATACAATTATCCCGGTTCCCTTGTCAGACCTTAGGCATTAATCTTGCACGTAATGAGTCGGCTAATAATCGGGTACAAATTCTGCAACGTCGTCCCTTTTTGGGGTAGGGAGGCTGTAGAGAGGGTACTACTTAAAACGGATGCTCCCAGAAATCATTTTACTCTGTCGTTAAGGGGACACTTCAGGTTAAAAATGATTTTTTTTAAATATCAACCAATTTTAATGAAATTTTCATAGATTGTGAATAAAGCATTTAGAAAGATATTCCCAAAATTTGAAGCAAAAATATTAATTTGTTGAAAAGTTATAATGTTATTAATAATTAATCCGCAAGTTAAATTACAAAATGTTACAATATTTCAAAATGTTCCTTGCGCATGAGTTTTTATCATAGTAGTTTGAAATTCATTTATATTACAGTTTGAATAAGTATAAATAAAATTGGATATGTTTGAACAACTTAGCACTTAATTTTAAACAAATAAAAAATCAAAATATCATAACCTTTATATAATTTTTAAAAATTTAAATTTAAATAACAATTTAAAGTAATTTAAAAAATATTCAGTCTATATTCAGCTTTTATTTATATCACATTGGTTACAGAACATTATACTAATCATTTATATAAAGAAAAAAATAAGATTTATTCAAAACTCATGCGCAAGGAACATTTGGAAGTTTGAATATTATCGTAAAAAACAACATTGAGAAAAACAGTTTAACAATAAAAACACACATAGAAAAATTTATTTCATAATATATGTGAAATAAAAAATAAGCATAAGAAAATATGAACTGTTTTAAACAATATAAATAAAAATTAGATTGAATTTAATGCTTTTTAGATAAAAAAAATGTTTATCACAAGATGTAATGTTGACAAAAGTTCATACACCTTTTTTTAAGATTTAAAATGCTCCAGCTGCATATGTACTGTTTACATTTTTTATTTGTTTTTGTTTATATTTTTTGTTGTTACATAACTTTTTATAACTATCTGAAGATTTTCTCTTCATATGATAGCTGCGCCTACCATCGCGGATCTTTGCATTGGTCAAAGACGCAGAATTTACATCGCCTTTACGTAGAGCTAAAGTCCTTTCACACCCAAAGTTGTATTCACTAACTGCTAATGATACGGCATAATCAAGTCTTTTTTTAGAAATGAAGACATCTTTGGGGCACTTATTCCATATCACGGAATGGAGGCTCTCATTGGCGTTTTGTGTTTTTCCCGATATACAGCGCTGCATAAGCTCATTTGAAGCAAGTCGCTGATATACCGGGAGGATTTTTTCTACAACAACTTCAGATAATTTCGTTTTCATCAGCTCATGGCTTTGAGGCTTTTCACCTCGAGCTAGAGCCCTTTGGTAGAAACACCATGAACTTTCGCCCTTGGGGCATCTAGTATGCTGCGGCTTTTTATCACTGGACATACAGTGATAAAGCGAAGCAAATACAGCAGACTTCATCGAATCAACATTCGGAATGTTATCCTTTATCGCTTTGCGATAATAGTTTTGTAGCTTCATGATAGTTTGCTCAGTTAAGCTACCTTTCTTTCGTCCACCGAGAGTCACCCCTTTGACCCTCCACTCCTTCACTTTGTTCCTCAAACCAGTTCCTAATCTTTTGGAAACATGGTTGAGGCACTCTTCTTTTTGAATTACATAGTCATCGCCATATATTTTCAGTTGATTTAGGGTAGTAAATGTTTTAGAATCACCGTCACTTAAAATTGTCGAGTAACGCATTCCACAGAATTCAGTTGATCGCTTCCACATGGCCACTGCAGCGGCAACCTCCATGTTTCCAGACGGTCCATCGAAATTTTTTTGGCACATCGATTTATGGCCCTCATGCCAAATAAAAAATTCTGGACTCGTTTCGTTCAAGTCTCGTGCTGCATTGATGCATTCTGGGCAATATTTCGACAAAATCTCATAGTCTAATACTAAATTCGTCAAAGAGTCAATTACAATACCAATTCCATAATGAGAGGTGTGTCCACGCTTCTGCCACGTGCCATCAAAAGAGACTGTAATATCTGGAACTGTTCTACTTGAATCATTTTCTAAACTCATATGTGCCTTTCGCACTGTTTCATGGGACAGTTTCCAAACATTCTTTTTAAAATTTTCATTTTCTTCACTCAATTGGTTGAAACATGTTGAGAAAGTGGAAGAATTCATTGTCGATGTACCCATGTGCATGGAAAATGTTTCCATGGCTGAATGGCCCTTGCCAAAAGAAAGGAAAGAGTTCACAATCTGTCTGTTGACATCAAATTTTTTGGTGCATGGTTGGCGCTGACTCGAAAAAGTTGAACCAAAACTTTTCAAACACAGCGTACAAAACACTTCCAACTTTACAGCATATCCAAAGGTATCTAGAGCACGAACATCCAGAAATCCTGCTCCACACTTATCACAAGACAAATTACGGAGCAATGGTGCAAAGGTTGATTTACTCATGATAATGTAATCATTTGTAACACTAGGGGTGATGCTGTTACTATCCATATTAGTAACACTCTTATCAGGTACAACAGAATTTTCAGAAACAGACACATCAGGGTTTACATCCACATTAGAATCATCAGCATAAGAAACATCAGCGTTGGAAATATTAGAAACAGCAGCATTGGAAACATCACAATTAGACACTGGGGCAGATGCAGAAGTAGCTTTCATTGCTGCACTTCTTGCTTTGTCCTTTTTAGTTTGCCTTCTCTTAGGCTTTCTCCAACGGGAGCATGCGCTATGCATTCTTAAAAATTATCAATAAAAAAAACGGAAACAAAAAGACTAATAATAAAACAAATAACAATAACGTAATAAAATAATAGTTCTGAAAAGAACTGTTGTGTTATGTTTTAGAAGCGAACAAAAAGACGATGAAACGAAAATAACTATCACTCGTTGAAATATCAAACAATGTGTAAACAAACATAAAGTAGAAGTTAAAGTAATTCCATATGTTGCCAATTAAATTTATCATAAATTTAGCTTTTTTAATAATTATGAGGCCTATCAACCAGAAATCGAAAAACAGAACCGAGACTTGAGAAATGGAGTGGAAAGATGCTGTTTACATGTTTGACGGCCATTCGAGTGGGCGTGGCACCTTGTTTACAAATCTTGAAATGCTTATAACTTTGCAAAAAATGACTGAAATTGAAAATTTTTTTTTTTAAATTGTAGCTAGATATAACTATTATTTTTTAAAACAAAAATTGAAAAAAGTATAATTTGGTCGATTTTTGGGTTTTTCATCGTGAAGTGTCCCCTTAATAAAGACACTAGGACAGGCTATTTATCTTCATTTCCTATCGTTGAGAATGGAAGGACGATGTATTGCTTTTCACCGGAAGTGACGTTCATTTTGTTCTATTACGATTTTTGATTCGTAGATTATTTCAATAAATTTTGAAGAGTAATTGTATCCTTAATAATGACTTTTTTCTTTACTTTCAAGATAAAACCCAGTATTGAGATTATTTTAGATAATTTTTTTTTTCAATAAATTTTTTTGGGAATAATTTTACTAAATGATTGTGACTAATCCATTATCATTTGTCTTAAATTACGGATAAACTTAATTGTTAGTGAGGTATTTGGTATTAGCCTAATAATTGCATTTTTAATTGCCCGCAACAAAATTGTTAATAACCTATTCTATATCATCCTATAAATTATTATCAGATTATTGGATATATTTTTCCCCAATGCCCACCTGGGGAATGGCTTACGTCATAAAAGCATCTAAAGGGCAGATTTGTTGGGCACTTTTCCAGGAGCACTACATTAGATGGGCCAACGTTGCTCCCACAGTAAGGACAGATAGTACAGAGAATGAAAGAACATCCATGCCTTGCCTGGGGTTTGAGTCCAGAACCTTTCTGATGCATGACCAGTTCCCTGATCCCTACTTAGGCCGATCGGCTTATTTGATATTAATCTAATCATATTAGGATTGCCTAAAAAGTTATAAATAAACTCAAATGCTAACAGATAACCTGATATTATCCTGATCATTATCCATTGTCCTAATAAAATAATATTTAACTGACCTATTGAAAAACTTCATTCCCTTCAAAACTATATGAATAGGAAATAACTGTCGACATGTTTCAAGTGTTCAAAAATAGGCTCCCATTTTCAAGACTTGCCAGACGTGACTGAGACGAAACTGGAGTAATTGAAATATAAAACGTAAGGTTGCTACCGAAAAATGGAGAAATAAAGGTGAGAAATAAAGATAGAAAAACCACAGAAGCCAAGAGGAAAAAAAAAAAAAAGATGAAAAATAGAACAAGAAACACCGCAGTGGAGAGGGAGGCAAATCAGGGCAAAATACATTTCCACGCGCATAGAGAGGTGGTGAGGAATTCATGTCGTTAACAAGCGAATCAGCATTCATATGAACTGAACAAGATTCCAAGGAATCAAGGTGAGCTGATGTGACTGGAGTAGAATTTATTTTGTCAGTGTAGATTTATTCCAAAAATTTCAACAATGTGCTGCAATTGATGATTTCTCACATTTTGATAACGGACAACCTCTCGTGTTCTTTAAATCTAAATTTTAAAGCGCGTATAGTTTGTCTTATATAGTCATGGTCTCACTGACAAGGAATGCGGTAAATAACCCAGCGACTATCAAAGCCAATAGGATCCTTAAGAGACTTATATAATATTAGAAGATTAATTTATATTAGTCTAATCCTCACTATTTAATATTAATATATTTGTTTATATTAGTCTAATTCTTAATTACGCTCTAGAAATAATGCATGAAACAAATATTAGAAGATAATTTGATATTAACCCAATCATTAACGAGTAAACTAAATACCTAGCTAATTATATTCAAGTCTTGGAATATTAATTAATTTTACCCTAATCAGTAGCAATTGTCATAGCAAACCATAGATAAAACCAAAATTATTAGTAGATCTGTTGATGCTAGGCAAATTATTAACTATTACTTTATTATAGTTAAATTCAATTGTTAGTAAATTTCATAATGCTAGCCTAATTAATGTCCATTGCAATAACAAAGCTATTAAAAAAAAATTATATTAATTCATTATTTGATATCAGTTCTTTATTTGATATTAGTCATATCATAATTCATCACCCTAACAGAAGTTATAGATCCCCTCAACTAGCAGTGAAATAAATTAAAGATCAACTCAACTATCAGAAGATAGTTTGTTATTCAATCAGTATCAAGTTAGTACCTGTACCATCTACAGGGCAAGTTAGGAGGAATACTTAATGTATCCAGTGTAAGTATACTTTCAGCTCTTTTTATTTCGTGCTAAATATACAAATTCATAATTAAATGTAGATTTTTATCTTGATATACTTTGTTTTAATTTGTTTTTGATAGTTTAACCATTTTTCGAAAATTCTTCAGTTTTATCATGAAAAGACTCCTTTTGTTTAGTTTTTAAAAATTAAAAATTTTTATACTCAACAAAAAAAAAAAAAAAAAAAGTGACTTGATTGAAAAAATGTTTTAAACGCGTTTTTACGCTCATCAGTTTTGATTACAATTTCATTTCTCCCAGCAGAAAATCGTTTCAAGGGGTTGTTGGGGCATAAAAGTTGTGAACTTTATTTTAAAAAAATAAAATAAAATATTGATTTTACCTTTCAAACCAACAAATACTTCTCAAAATATTGTTTCATACGAAAGACTTTCAAAGTTTGCTTGCTCAGTTAATAATGCAATCATTTCCACTGCCTTGTTCAACCTCACAAAACTAGATCAACAATTGAAATAGAAACTCCAACGAAAAAAAGAGCCCCCAAACATTTTTATTTCACATTTTTAGGTGTAGGAGTGTAAAAATTTATACAATTCCTCTTTGGTTTCCGTTTTCGCTCAATAACTGCTTTGTTAGAGCCAGATTCAGACTTTACAACTTGGGTTATAAAATGTTGAAGCAACAGTCGCTTCGATTGGGAAATCAAAACGTCCATTTCTCCACCTGATTTTCCAATTTCTTTCTTTCCTTTTAGGTGTATTATGACTTAGTGACCATCTTTCGATACAATAGGTTACAATCTAAAGTTCTTCGCCAAATATAGGAGCCAAGAAAAAAAAATCTATTGAATGCATCAGCGAAGATATAGAATTTTTTTTTAATTCTTAAAGAAGCACCAAAATCAAATTAAAAATTAACAAAGGATGTCTCCACTTTCTTCTTTCGGTGTTTTGGTAAAGCTATTTTTTTGTTTTTGTTTAATTCGAATGTGTTTATTCACTTTGCATTTATTTACAATAAGATAGCAAAGGGCCAAAATAGCTTGGTTGGTCCATGTCCAAGAGATCGTGGGTTCGATCTAGTTACAAAGTCCTCCATGCTCCCATAACAAATAATACCTATGGGGGTACTCATACAGGAGTTTCCTTGTCTTCTGGATTAGTTCAAAATTACAAGGCTACGGAGTTGAACATTAGTAATCGTAAACCCAAAATTGGGTCGGCTGCTCAACGACGGTTATAAAAAAAAAAATAAAATGGCAAGTAAATAATTGCGTAGCATTCAATTGCATAAATCTGGATTATATAGTTTAGTTTTGAATATTTACTTACAATAATCCAGCAAATACATAAAATTTTGAAATTTGCTTATTTTCATCTGGGAAATAGATAACCACTTGTAATTTAAATACATTAATTTTAGTAATAGATAGCTATATGTCATTTACTTACACAAATCTCGTAAATTAATTGTTTGTTACCATCTACTTTCATGTGGCAAATAGGAAGTAGTTTAGTATTTATTTAGATTAATGTTTGACATTTACTAACATTAAACTGAATAAAAGAGAGTTGTGGTATTTTAACTTTATATTTACCAGGTAAGTTATTGACTTTTCGTTCTGTCAAAATCTTCATACTCAAACTAAAATCTTCATCATCAATCTCCTTACAATAATTTTTATTAACTAGGAGAAAATATATATTTATCACAATTAAGTCCATAAATTTGAAAAAAAATTTAAAAAATTAACTCTTTAAAACTGTATGTAGAAAACCGTTGAGAAGCTTTGCAACCATGGTCATTGTTTAGTTCAAATCTATAAGTAATATTCAGTAGCTTTAATTTTTACTTTAACAATAACCACACTAAGCCAAATTATAAAAATAATAAAAAGTAATAATTTGGAAATCCTTGACCGAGAACAGGTAGGCTTGAGATAAAGTTGAAGAAGCCAGTGTCCTCACGGGGCTGTAGTGCTATTGAGGAAGAAAGGATAACCATATTACCACTGATAAACAGATAACCATTAAACAGGTTAACAGATAATGAATGATGACCAGATTGGTAACCATTAGAGCCACGATGTCCCATATAAAAACACACGACACCACGAAGGATTTAAATTAATTATTGACCATATAGTTTTTTAGAATGATTATCAATTTGGCATTATTTTTTAATAAAAAATAAAGTTTTCTTTATTAGAAAGCTTGAAGCCAAGGAATCGATTCATCGCCAAAACCAGAGATATTTAACTATTAAGGGTATATTGCGCTCTGGTTTTGGACGGATACTACAAGGGAAGAAAAAAAGACTCATAAAATCATGGAGTCGGGGTGGTGTATTTCTTGAAACAGCTGTCAAGGGAAATTGACTGTAGAAACATAAACTGCAGCTCAACACATTTCACACTCGGTCCGTTCTCAAAGCCGATTGGTTGTTAGGCTCCGTTGCTTTTCGTCTCAAAGTACCTTTTCTACTTTTAAGCAAATCCATAAAAATCTCGCCAACACAAGGCTATGTGACAAGACCCATGTTCTCTCTCCTCCTCTCTTTCTTCCTTTTCATTTGTTACTGCCTTTTCTGCGACACAAACGTATACATTTTTTTTGGTCTTTTTCCTCCCCTTTTCAAGTCCATAAAACAAGCAAATGAAAAAAATAGGGATTTTCAGATTCTCCCCCCCCCCTTTATGCATTCTTTTTCCCTGCCTGTTTAGTACATAAACTGGAGTGTTTTTTTCTCCCTTTCTTTCAGTTGTACTGAAATTATACGTTCTGGTTTCCGTGGATATACTCCTGCGGTAATATAAAGCGATTTTATTTTGCTATTTTCCTTTGTTTGCATAAATTGTACAAAGCCGTAAAGAAGATTTTGAGCAGCCTTGCAAATTTTCGTTTATAGTCGGTAGGTTGTGATTCTTGTTACTTCTCGTTAAAGAAAATTTTTATTTCCACCGGATATTATTTTATTTTTACAACAGCTCCATTATTTTAACAGCTATTTTCAATGCTGTGTGAATCTAATAATTCAATTTGTTATCAGAAGTCGTCAATAATTAGCTTCATTGATGTATTACTAAAACAGCAAAATATTACTTGAATAAGCTAATGCAATAGCAGAGCTAAAACGATATATAAGTTGATAAGTACAGGAGTTTGATCACATATAAATGGATACTAAACTTTCATTTGTGCTATTATTTTATACAATTCTCTATAGGATCTTATCTTCATCAACGACCAGTTTTATCCAGGTGCAAGCAAAACCCTTTTGAATAAAGTTTATTAATAATTTTTTGCTAACTTTGCATGGAGGATAATTATTTTGACCTTGCCTGCAACAGACAATTTTGTTTTCTTACAATAAATAAGACTCAATGGTAAAATCACTTTTACTGTCTCAGAAGCCGGCAAACTAGTTTCTCTGCAATAGAAAATCCATTGAGGGAAAACTTTATTATCTCAGAAGCCGGCAAACCAGTTTCCCAGGAATGGAATGAGGAGGAAAAACTTTTACTGTCTCAGAAGCCGGCAAACTAGTTTCCCTGCAATGGATAATGCATTGAGGAGGAAAAAGTTTTACTGTCTCAGAAGCCGGAAAACTAGTTTCTCTGCAATAGAAAATCCATTGAGGGAAAACTTTATTATCTCAGAAGCCGGCAAACCAGTTTCCCAGGAATGGATTGAGGAGGAAAAAGTTTTACTGTCTCAGAAGCCGGAAAACTAGTTTCCCTGCAATGGATAATGCATTGAGGAGGAAAAAGTTTTACTGACTCAGAAGCCGGCAAACTAGTTTCCCTGCAATGGATAATGCATTGAGGAGGAAAAAGTTTTACTGTCTCGGAAGCCGGCAAACTAGTTTCCCTGCAATGGATAATGCATTGAGGAGGAAAAAGTTTTACTGTCTCAGAAGCCGGCAAACTAGTTTCCCTGCAATGGATAATGCATTGAGGAGGAAAAAGTTTTACTGTCTCAGAAGCCGGCAAACTAGTTTCCCTGCAATGGATAATGCATTGAGGAGGAAAAAGTTTTACTGTCTCAGAAGCCGGCAAACTAGTTTCCCTGCAATGGATAATGCATTGAGGAGGAAAAAGTTTTACTGTCTCAGAAGCCGGCAAACTAGTTTCCCTGCAATGGATAATGCATTGAGGAGGAAAAAGTTTTACTGTCTCAGAAGCCGGAAAACTAGTTTCCCTGCAATGGATAATGCATTGAGGAGGAAAAAGTTTTACTGTCTCAGAAGCCGGAAAACTAGTTTCCCTGCAGTAATTAATGCTTTGAGGAGGAATGATTTTAGTGACTCTGGAGCCGGCAAAGTAGCTTAGTTTCAGTTCAGTTAGTAGTTTTCCTGTAATAATTGTTGCTTAGAGGTAAAATGACTTTTACTGTCTCGTAAGATGGCAAATTATATATCCCTGTTGTGAAGAGAAAAATTTTTAAAAATTCGTGCACCTCATGTAATTGTTCTCCTTTAAAAAAAAAAAAAAAAAAAAAAAAAAAAAAAAAAAAAAAACGGAAATGGCAATTTTATTTTGAAATTTCTTGAACGTTGATATTTAAAACAGTCTAAGAATTTAATTATTCGCATTTTGTGTTTTGTCAAACTCTCAGTTGTTAAGGTAGTCGGGATAAAATTCAAATTCATCTAATCTCTTACAATGAAAATTCAAAAAAACACACATTTTAATAAGTAACTAACGAAAAACTAATTGAAATAAAAACATCATTAATTTTAGAAAAATTTTATTATGATTGAAATCAAGATAATACGAAATATATTATAATTTGAATAAAACTTAACGTCACAGCCGGTTTTCAAACATTGAATTTAAATATCCTTATAAGTATGAATTGGGATAAATGAAAAGTACCTGTTTGGAAACAATGCTAAGGAATAGTTTAATATGAAATTTTCATACCTGTCAATTATGTCGCTTAACTCTATACTGCCACTAGCCCTTAAATTATAAGAACACAAATTTTTCATTTGACTTTACATAAATTCAAATTTTGATAATATTTGACATTGTGTTCTAAAAATGTTGCGATTTACTCATTTATATTGCTATCTTTAACAGTTTTGATAAAAAAAAAAGTTTGGAACAACTTTATTTTAAATGCTATGAAGATGAAGTTTAGTATTTTTTCAGTTAATTTTATGACATTTAGTTTTACTATACAAAATATTATTGCAGAATAGAGGTTTATGTATTAAAAGGCTATTAAACATAATCTATACCCAAGTTATAAAATTTAAATACAAATTTTAAGCCTTTGTGACAGTCAAACATTAACTTTTCGTATTCAATCTTTTCCAAAAGGAACTTTTACAATAATTCGAATCCAGGAATGATAAACGACAATTCGTTGGCTGGAAATGTTCCCTACGGTCGCCAAAAAAGCAAATTCTACTTATCCATATAATACTTGAGCTGAGAGCAGAGTCAGTTGACAGGGACTGTATTTTTCTGGACATAATATAATGTATTATGGCCTCCTTGTAATCTTGCACTGGACAGGGCAGAAGGCCATTCTTCAAGCAGACGATCTTCGCCTGTCCTCCACTCCTGATTGATGACCAAATGGCGTGATGAAGTGCCGATGCTTTCCTATTTTTGGCACCACTCCTCCTATGTCAGAGTGTGGTTTTTTCGACTCCCCCTCCCCTCAAAAGATATTTTTTTTGTGAGAGAAAAATGGTCTCCTTCCGCGGAATTTTATCATGAGGCATTTGATTAGAAGGGAATATATATATTATGCACTTTATTTGAAGTAGCTTTCATTAGAAATAATAATTCTTGTGAATTTCTTTTTAGGGATATTCTTCAACGAGGTAAATGTGAATTATAAAAAAAAGGGTCTAAAATCAGGGAATTTCATTATGAAGCTTTTTATTAGAAATAAATAAACGCATGCAATTTTTTCGAATTAACATTAAAAAAAATTATGAATTTTATGAATGACTTTTTAGGGATTTTTGTAAAAAAACTTTTACCAAGTAAAATATATATGAAAAAAAAATTGTTGCCCTTTTTGGAATTTCGTTATGAGATTTTTAATTTATATACATTTTATTCGAAGTGGCTTTCATTAAAATTAATGATTTTTATCAATGTTTTTTTAGGGATATTTTTAAAAGATACTTTCACCAAGTAAAATATATATGAAAGAAAAATGGTCCCCTTTCCTGAAATTCTGAAATGAGATTTTTAATTTGTATACATTTTATTTAAAGTGGCATCCATGAAAATTAATAATTTTAACGAATGTCTTTTAATGAATGTTTTTCAAAAATACCTTCACCAAGTTAAAATGCATATAAATAAAAAATGGTTTCCTTCCTTGGAATTTCATTATGAGATTTTTAATTTTTATAGGTTTTATTTGAAGGGGCATTTATTAAAAATTAATAATTCGTTGTATTTTTTGGGATGTTTCTCAAAGGTACTTTCACCAAGTAAAATGTACATAAAAGAAAAATGATCTTCTTCCTTGAAATTTCGCTATGAGAATTTTGATTGGATGAAAATATATAAATTTTAAGTAACACTCGCTAAAATTAATCGCTTCTATCATTGTCTTTTAAGGGATGTTTATGAAAGATATTTTCCCTATGAAAAATATATGTAAAAAACGCTGAATTTGAGTAGACCAAACATGTAGAAATGTTATGTTGTTTCACTATCTAAAACTGTCTGTTCTCATTCAAAAATAGACTAATGTTGTAAACAGTTTCTCTTTTTTTGTTTTGTTTGTATCTTTTAATTTGATCATGTCGGCAAAAATATTGCAATTAGAGTATAACTGTAGTGGGTTTGAAACAAAACGGGTATAACTTGCATCGTCTCCAGAATATTTGCATATCCCTTTAAAGATATTATAGTGATGAATTCTGTTTGAAGTCTCAAAAAATGATTGAGAACTCTTATTAACATAAAATATAGATATCAAATTAAGAATTAAGCTCTCTAGCTAATGAGGGGAATTTTAACTAACAATAAATTACATTTTCCAATCGAAATCCAATTTGGCCATAATATCACCTTAAATTCTGTTTTTATTGGTTAGACACTAATTAATGCGTAGATTTAATTTAGACTTGAAAGCTCTAGCTTGCCGAAAAATGGTCGGAACTTAGTTTTCTCTTTTCCGCCTCAACAGGCAAGAAAACTAGTAAATAAAAACATAGCAATTGCAATTAAAACGCAGTTGCCATGAAATAAATTAATATATTTTTTAAAAAAACTGATTTTGAAAAACTATTCAAAGATTATATCAAAAACACATTTCAATATAGGTTTTTCTGCGCGTACATTTAATTCATTGTTTGCAATTTTCATTCACAGCAAAGAGTGCACTAGATGAGGACTAATAGTTCCAAATACAGCTCTGAAAATAATATATTATTCCCTAAAAAGTCTAACTTTAAATGACGATAGAATATTTATTAAAAATAATTATTCTTTCATATATTATAACTAACAATAAATTACATTTTCCAATCAAAATCCAATTTGGCCATAATATCACCTTAAAATCTGTTTTTATTGGTTAGACACTAATTAATGCGTAGATTTAATTGAGACTTGAAAGCTCTAGCTTGCCGAAAAATGGTCGGAACTTAGTTTTCTCTTTTCCGCCTCAGCAGGCAAGAAAACTAGTAAATAAAAACATAGCAATTGCAATTGAAACGCAGTTGCCATGAAATAAATTAATATTTTTTTTAAAAAACTGATTTTGAAAAACTATTCAAAGAGTATATCAAAAACACATTTCAATATCGGTTTTTCTGTGCGTACATTTAATTCATTGTTTGCAATTTTCATTCACAGCAAAGAGTGCACTAGATGAGGACTAATAGTTCCAAATACAGCTCTGAAAATAATATATTATTCCCTAAAAAGTCTAACTTTAAATGACGATAGAATATTTATTAAAAATAATTATTCTTTCATATAAAAGTACAAGTAATAAAAGAACATTTATAATATAATTCATAAGTCGTGGTGGCTCAGGGAATAGAGCTTTCGCCTTCGAATGAGGTTTCCCAGGTTCAAATCCCAGCAGTAGCTGGTTAGCATGAATTTTGCTCTCGGCTTGCACCGACCACAGTGCTAACGTAAAATATCGTTAGTGGTTGACAGATCATGGGTTAAAATCCCATTACAATGATATGTAACAGTGAGAGGTTTTCGTGTAACGGTTTTCGTATAATGGTTTCCCACTCCAAGCAACATCAAATGCGGATTAGTTCCATCAAAAAAGTCCACGAAGACAATTTTCATCCAATACTTGATGCAAGAGTTCTCTTGTCTTCTGCATTGGGTTCAAAATTACAAAGTTAAGGAAATGAACATTGGTAGTCATAAACTCGATCGGCAACGACAGTTATAAAGTAAAATACGTATTCATAATTATTCATTATGATCGAGGTAAATCGAGTTTCAGAAAAAGTTTCAGACAAGCCAGGAGAATGAATTTTAGGAAATTTAAAAATTCCTTTTAGATCGTTGCAACAAAAATAGTATTTTTTATATGCTTGGAATTACACGGGGAAAACTATGTATAAAAAGAAACAGCATTTTATCTCAAACTACTCTTGTGGTATTATGTTTGGACGTGATATTGTTAATTTTTCAGAAAATGACCCATATATTACTGAAAATAAAGATTCCATTTTCAAGGTGATTAATTTTTTTTAAAATAAAATAAACATTTTGCAAACAAGCTAAGCTTTAAACAAAGTTTTAGCAAATGAATTACAAATGTAAATATTTTTATAAGATTCAGATAAAATTTTCATGTAAGAATATTAAGAGTCCAGCCACTGATAAATCAAATAATTTTTTTTCCATTTTAATCTTTAGGCATGAAAGTATATAGAACTACTTTTAAAATTTATTAACTTCTAATTGTGACTTTTCCTTATATGTTTTGTGAATTTTATTAAATTAATTTTTCGTTCGGGTAAAAAAAAGGCACTTAAAGGTAAAAAATATTATGTGTCCCCAATATTTTAAAATTTTCTCTCATAATACTCATAAAATTTCAAATATTATAGCACAAATTTTTTAAATAGTGCATTTTTATAGTTTGTTTTGTATTAGTTACCATTTACACATAATTTTCAATATTTCTATATTTTAAGTTGTGGGTAAAGAGAATATATTACTCTCATTGTCTTTTTACGAATTAATAAATTTTTTTGTATAACTATTAAACTTTTTTATCAAACAACATTAACAAATTGAATATAGTTTACAACATTTTGAATTTTCTAGTTGAATTTTGAAGGAATATAATTTTATGTTTTACTGCAGTTATTTAGGATTTTCCATATCCTCCTATTTATTTGGTTTAAGGTGCGCAAAGAAAATATGTAATAGAATATTCATACTTTTTTAATTATAAATGGTTCGATCAAAGAAATTTTAACAAAATTTTGATTCTTGAAAAACAGATTTTGACAATAGTATACGTTCAAAATAAATTTTTATGTGTAAATAGATATTATTTTCCAAATATAATAAGATGTAACCAAAGAAATTTATCCATAATGTTCGCTTTGTTCGTTCTAAATGACGATCATTTTATTCTTAGAAAGTTATAATAAAAACGTTAATGAAGTTTTGAATTTAAAAGTATTACTTTTCTTTGATACATTTCAAAATACTCTTACAGATATATATTTGATATTTTATTAGAAACCAGAGCTTTAAAGAAAAATTTGTCACTCATTCAAATTACTTGTACGATTTTCTTCTAAAAAAATTACTAGCATTTCTAAGATGTCTAGTAAATTAGTTGATGTAAATAAATGAAAAATCGAAGTTCATTTCAAACTACAAATTTTTACGTTTTCAATTTTTATATCTGCAAATATTTGCAGCAGCACTTTTTAAAATAAATTCCTTGTCCTAAGATTACAACATTTTTTTTCTGTCTTCTTCAATACATTAACACTTTAAAAGCAAACAAAACCTTTGATAAGACACATTTCAAGTTTATCTAAAGAGTGCCATTTTTTTTAAGACTTAAAATTTAAAGAAATTCGCAACATGTCGCCCAGAAGGTGTTGAAACTTATCACTTTCACATTGACAACATCGGTTGATGTACAACAAATGAAAGACTCGACTAAATACCCAATGGTCGTTTAGAAGAGATAATGGAATCCTTTTCCATTATACGACACTATCTCTAGTTTTTTGAGGGCACATTTCATCATTTTGGCGTTTGGCGTATAAAAATATGTGCAAACAACGCCTTTAAGTATTATTTCGCCTACAGGTGACTTAATTATCTCCCTTTTTATGCCAGTCTGATGGATGTAGGGTATTAAAAATGTTTAAAATTCGGAGAAAATGTGAAATGAACTAAATAAATATAAAATAATAAAAAAAAAAATGTCGGAAACCATAAAGATCCGAATCTTAGTAAGATATTTCGTTTATACTGCCATCATAGGAGAGGAGTTGCTGCTCAAATATAGCCTAGGGGTATGTTAGGCTGTATCTTTTAAAAGAAAATGCTCATACGGGTGTAGAGGGGTAGGAGAAGGAAGATAAAAATTCTTGGAAAAACTGTGATATGTATTCGCTAATGTAAGAAAGTACTAGAAATGCAGGGGCAGTGTTTCCAACGTTTGGCTCTTTATCGCGTTGTAAGCAACTTATACATAAAAACTAATAAGCTATTTATATTAAAAGATAATAATACCACATGAAGTACATGGAATCCAAATCCTCTACAACAAGTTAATTTAAGGAAAAAAAATTATCTATTTGTAAATGTGTGTCTCTATCAGTTTACGAAATGCAATTTAATTTTTACTTATTCGTTATAATAGTTTGAGAAAGGAAAGAAAAATGTTTAGCTGTCTAAATGTCAGTTTTAGATCAAATAAAATAACTGAACATTTTCACAAATTTTAATTTAAAATTAACATTAAAAGTAATCATGATTGTTCCTTAGTGGAATTTCTTTTAAACAAGTTGAGTGATTATTTAAATAGTGGTTACATTTAGTGCTTTTAAATAATTTTAGTGAATAAAGCTGATAATAATGAATAATAATTTGCCTATTACATTTACATTAAACTTCATTTACAATTAAAGTACATTTATAGTTAATTAAATTAACCATTAATTAAAAAAATATTTATTACCTTAATAATATTTTTTGAAATGAAATTAAATCCAATTAATTAAATTATTTGAATTTTAATTTAATTAGCAACTTATACTCTTATTAATTAAAATTTAATGGATGGATTTAAAATTGCATTACGTTAACGTTTTAATGAATACATTTATAAATTATTTATAACATTTATACTATGATTGGATTTACAATTTATTGCTTACATTTTCAATCACGTACTAAACAAAATTTATTACATTACATTATATACATTAACAGTTTAAAAATTACATTGAAAGCTAATTATTCGATGCAATTTTAAATATAAAAAAAATATTTTTCATTTTTTTTTTTATATAATCTAAATAAACGCTTAGTTAAATGAATTTCAAGAATAAAAAATTGTTCAAATATGTTTCAAAAATTTGATAATAGTTTTAGAGTAACTGGATGAAGAAGGTCATCAAAATTATTTTGCAATTCAAAATAAATCATAAGTTACAAACATTTGTATTTCAATGAAATAGTTCTTTACTCATTATTACTTTTTTACATTTTAAAATTTAAATTAAAACAACAAATTAGGTTTTTTAACATAAATTAAATATATATATTTATTTATTTTTATCGAAATGGAGTACTTTTGTAAAATATAAATGCGAATACAAATCAAATTTCAATATGATATAGGAAATGTTACTAAGTATTTTTATCAGAGAATAGATGTTGATGAAAATTGCCTTTCTTTCACATTATTTTATTTATTTTTTTCCTTTAATGGTATTATTAATGCTTTTTGATAATTGTTTTCATTCCTTTGATTTTTCTTTGTTTTTTTTTTATTTATTTATTTATTTTTTTTTTTATTAATTTTTTAAGATATTTTTCATTTTACGGCTGTTTCACCAGTAATTTATTTTTTTTCTTTTATAAATTAGTGTAAATTTTGTATTGATGCTTAAATAACAGATATTCAGCATTAACATTTGTTATTCAATTTTTATTAAATAAATATTGACCTAAACAGAGTTTTTTCACTATCGAAGAACTGGATTTAAAAATAAAAAAAAGCAATCTTACAATTTAAAAAAAAAAAAATTCTTAAGGAAATGCAACTGTGATGTTCTTAAATATCGTTAGTAAACCTTCATATTAATATTTATCATTGACATTTTAATCATTGGCACGATTATCCTTTTATGTACTGACATTTTATTTTATTCAGAAAATATCTATTCACTTTTATTATTATCTTACGTTTTATTAAACTTTCACAATAAGCTACGATTTACAATTTTGAAAAGAAGTCAAACTCGACAATTTTCAAGGGGCATTATTCTTCATTTTTAGGTAATTTTCTGATTATTATGATTATTATTTTTTGCCATTAACATCTCAACCCTGGTTACTATGGTGTAGGAATATAAAAAAATATTATCGCCAGACTAAAAGATACAGCGAATGAATGTTATAACATTGAATGTTATTTTGTCATTGGTATGTTAAAAATGTTATGTTCAGACGAAAGGGAGTAGGAAATTCTCCAAATTAGTGAAAGGGAAGTAGTCAAAAAATTATTCAAATTTGTCAAACGCTTGTATAAAATAACCTGAATGCTTGCTTCTATTTTAAAATAATAACAAATTCATCACCAAGAAGATGATCTTACTCATTAGAGAAATAAAATCTTATAAAATATGTTTAAAACTACAATAAAAATAAAAGATAAAAAAAGGCAGGTAATAAATTCTAGAACTGATAATTAGACAAAAATTGTTATGGAACTGTTTATCAGTAAAGAAAAAGTAGGGAAAAATGTATGAAAATTGTGAGGAGATGTATTGAAACAAAGGATAGAATTATTATAAATAAATGAGCTGCAAAAGTCATGCGTCAGATGGTGTTGGATTAGGAAAATAAAAGCTATTTGAAAGCATAATTATTCAAAATATATTAATAACAATTCATGGTTAATAAATAATAAACTAATAAGGGATTAACATTATAATATAATTCGTATGAAAGACATTTTATATTACATTTTTTAATTTATTAGTAAAGCATAAGAAGAGCATTTCTTTCTGACAACAAAAAAAAATGTTTATTACAAACTGACTTTACCTAAAATTTGATAAGTTTGAAATTTTTTCCCCCATTTAATTTTGACTTAAACCGATTTGACTTGCAATTTGTTTTAAATTGTTACAATCTGTATGATTTAAAAATAAATGTATCTACTTATAAAATAAATAAAAAATAACTGTAAATGAAAAAAAAAAAAAAAAAAAAAAACTCTTTTAAAAGTAGATAAATATCCTAAAAGTAACCATCCTTGAAAATTGCATAATATGTATTCTGAGAATTTATATTTAAATTAAATGATTTACTTCTAAAACTAAATTTGTAAAAACCATATATACAAAAAGAAAAAAAAAAAAATGTCCCGAAAAGGCAAGTCAAAGTTTTACCGAAAAACCAAGACGATGGGGGGCGATGCCTCTTAAAATAACAATCCTAAAATATTACTTGACATTTATTATGAAATTTTATCTCTAAATCAGAAGAATAACCTCAATATCCAGACTTGTAAAAACCAAATAGACCTAAGAAAAAATCAACATTTATTTGAAATAAATAAATAAATTTAGCTTGCTACAAATTATTCTTTCCCATTAGCTGTAGTATTTTCTACATAATAACCATAATACATTAATCTTTATCGTTTTAATTTCATTGCGATGTGATTCACAGTTAAAAGTTTTACGCCTTACTAATCAGGTGAAATCATTATTGGTTCCAATAAAAGTCAAAAAGAAGCGATAAATGGGCCCTAAGAAAAAAAAACTTCATGTACTTAATTTGTTCAACCTCATTTAAAGCATCCAATTTATTTAATTAATCGCCAATCTCGACTGCTTTATTTAACTAGCGAAATCGGCGAGAGGAACTTACTCATAATAATTATCACTAACCGCCGCTGCCATTATCGCCGTCATTTGGCACGCTTTGGCGAACCTCAAAAATAAATGAAAATAATCACAAAACACAAAATATCTTTTCAAAAATTAAAGCAACCCTTATCCTTGGTGTCTCTCGAAAACCCGCCTACTAATGACAAAACGCCGCCAAGCAAAGTAAAGTAATGGCCTATTTAGCAGCTTTCTTTTGATGTTACTGACATTTACTGGAAGGCAAAGAGGGGCAAAAAAATAGTTCCTTATCACAGTTATTAACGATAGCCCTGGGTGACGGCTTAGAATCATTTGTTGCAACCCTGTAGATAATATGTACAACAGAGCAGTTATAAAACATTTGGGACAGGGTGCGATAAATCACAGCAATGCATTAGATATTGTATACATATATATATTTTTTATTATCATATCGAAGATCATTTTTTTTATCATTGCAAGGGGGGAGGGATGTTTGCACTGTGTTTTTCTTCTGATTTTCTTTCCATTACGTAATTGCGTTTTTAATTGGCTAGTTGGCTTGTTAGAAAACGATTTATTAGCGTAATTAAGAATAGCTCGTTTAAGAATCAATTTGTTTCGCTGTAGTAGTACTTATAATTGTAATTCTTGTGTTTTCAAACTGAGAGTAATATCAGTTTTGTCTAAAATATATGTCTAAGGTTTTCAAACTACTAATAGTATCTCTTAAAATTGAAATTATTATACACTCCTTTTTTACCGGAACATGCTATGGAACAAAAAATCTGATGTACTGTAATTTTAACAGTAACGATTACCGTAAAATTGCTGAATCGCTCCAATTAAATAAGCATTATTGTATGGTATAATATTTTACAGTTGAATGGATTTTATAGATGATGTACCCAAAGTGTTGGTACTTTATACCGTAATTTGAAACAAACTTATTGAATTTCTTAAGTTTTCTATTTGATGATGTTGGAAAATTTAAAACACTGATGTTGGAAATTATGTGCAGCTTAGTTTTTTAAACTAATACCAGAAAAACGTATGTTTGAAATTGTAGTACATGTCTTGTATTTCCAACCTGCGAGTAACAACATTTATGTTTGATATTGTGTATGTATTACATTTTCAGAATGCGAATAGTATGATTAATGTTTGAAATTTAATTGTGTTTGCATTGTAGTTTTTCCCCCCTGTTATTTTAGTTTACTATAAAGCACCACTTTAAATTTCAAAATAAAGTTATATGAACAATCTATATATTTAGTTTTCATGTGATAAGTCAAATCTTCGTAACAGCTCATATCTGAATGATATGTAAGAACGTAAGAACATAGCCCGCTTCTTAAATTAGACTTTTTCCCAAACTCAAATATTGGCACTGCATTTTCCTCTTTTTAATTATCCCACATAAAATTTATGACAATAATTGATGCGTTTATTTAGCGAAATTATATTTTTATGTCAGATTTTGTAACATAATGAACAAGGAGCACTAAATGTTTAAAAGAAGTAGTTCAAATTGTTAAGATTAACATCGTTATGATGACTTCTTTAATTTTATTATAACCTAATTTATATTTTATTTTACCTTATTTATTTATTTTTTTAAATTTAACTGCCATACCCTGTTTTTGGAGAGCACTTCATTGGGGGAGAATTTACTTTTATATTTCCTGTCCATTTTTCCGAACTATGAAAAGTCCCAAGTTACTTTTGATCCAAAAATCTTAGTAGCATGGGCGGGTTATAAACTTTTCCTCTTGACTTGATAAATATGCTTTAGATTTTGATTAGATCTTTACTTTCATACTAAAATTATTGTTTGTTTTTTTTAAATGTTTAAGGGGTTGGGTTTTCGGATGAAAACAAAAAAATAATTTCGTGGGGGAAATGAAGATTGAAGGAGTGAAAAATATGAGAAATGAAAAAAATAAATAAATAAATAAATAAATAAATAAAAATAAAAAAACAGCAAAGACTCTGTATGTTGATTTAAAAGGTGTATCATCTAAGAAGTGGTGACTTATCACTTTCTTTTTTAATTTCAATGCATGTTTTTAAAAAAGTGTAATTTATTTTATGAAAAAGTTGCATAAATATTATAAATTATTCTTTTCCATTGATCCTTATAGTTAAATAGATTGCATGTTTTTGGAAGTTTAATATTTTTAATAGTTTTTTATATTAATTAACTACGATGTAAAACATTGCGAAACAAATACTGATAAAAAGTATACTGGCTCCCTGAGTGCCGAAACTTTTTACCGTAAAATCCATTTCTGTCGTTAAAATTTTTCGAAACAAGAAATCTGATGTATCGCAGTGTAATATTTACTGTTACATCACTGAATCACTGTAATAAAATAAATATTACTGCAAAAATTACGGTAAAAATGGATTTTACAATAAAATAAATTCTATGGATGCTGCACTTGTTATGCCTCTAGTTTATACCGTAATTTATTTCAGAATGCTTTATAGTGTATGTTTAAGATCTACTTTTTTAAATTTTATTTATAGCTGATTTTATACCCACTATTTCAATATTCATAAATAATAGTTATCCTATAATATTATAAATGAATCAAACTCATTGGTGGTTGATCAAAACATTTTGATTCAAAAGAATCAGCTAGCATAAGTGATGAAAACTTGAGAAAAATTTTGACTTTAATTTATATAAATCACATACTAAATGTATTCAAATCAATTTTAAGATGATAATGTTCATCATCATATTATTTTCACCATTCGGAACACAGAAGGAATCAGAAATAGAGGGATTTAAAGTTTATCAATTCTTCTAATTTCACTTCTAATTTCACATTCTTCTAATCACGCAATTCGAGTAAACTTAATTTGAATCGTAAAACAAGTAAATTTGAACCCAGGATTGTTGTTAAAATAAAAAGTAATAAAAATAAAAATAAATAAATAAATAAATAAATAAATAAATAAATAAATAAAAAAGATTGTCAAATTCAGTGTCAAAAAGCTGACCTGAATCAACGATAACATTTACGAATCACTAATTTATCCAAACGATGGAACAATCAAAGTAATAAGATTTAAAAAAAAAAAAAAAAATAACAATCATTCATATAAATGATAAAAAACTAAATTTTTGAAGACAAGAAATACTAATTTGAAAACAAGAAATACTAAATAAATCTAAAATATGTTTGAATCGGAATTAGAATGATAATTCGAATAAGTGATCTCTAATTCAATACCAGCTTTAGGAGAGAGTGTTATCAAAACTATCTGATTTTAAAGAATCATTTCATCTAGGAACATAAATTTAATTAAGTGATTCGAACAAGCTTCTAAAATTTTTCAACCAAAATTAATTGATATTTCACGTCAGCATTGTGGTAGGTGAGCCGGATACCGAATTCGTATCGACCAGTCATCGCTGGGATTCAAACCCGGGTCACCTCATTGGAAGGCGAACGCTTTATCCTCCCCTGAGCCATCACTGCTCTAATGCTAACGACTGAAAAACAGTATCAAAACGGTAATTCAAATTTATAAATATAGTATTTGTTTCGATATAAGTGCATCCAACTCTAATTTTAGCAAAGCGAATAAACAAAGTGATGCAATTAATATATATATATATATATATATATATATTTTAATAACGGCAGGTACTGAATTTTCGTTCTTCGCCTTAGAAGATGCCGGAAGTGTTGCTCATTTATCGTTAATCAGTGGGCACCTGTGAACCAAAGTCACGGCGGAGAGCAACGTTACCCACGCCACACTGCCACAAATACCCGTTCATACGTTCATGGGGTGGGCCACATTCACTCATTCACACATCAGAAGACAACACAGAGAGATAAACATCCATGCCCAGAGCGGTATTCGAACCCGTGACCATTGGCTTCGCAGTCAGACACACTGACCACTCGGCCACCTGGCCGGCATGCAATTAATATATATATATATATATATATATATATATATATATATATATATATATATATATATATATATATATATATATATATATATATATATATATATATATATATATATATATTTATATATAGATACATATATATATACATACATATATATATATACATACATATATATACATACATATATATACATACATATATACACAATCAATACGGGAAACGAATTTCAAATGCCTGATTTGAATCGATACTAATATTGAATCGCAGATTCACAACTTATTTCTGCTACTGTCTTAGAATAGAAGATTCTAGTGAATAAAGTAGTTAATCCATAAAAGTGCAAATGGATATATGCCTTTATAAATAAATGGGAAGGCAATATTTCTTTGAAAGAATAAAAAAACTTCTAAAGGGCATGTTTTGGCTTTATTTGAATAGATGGTATTTTTCACGGTTTATTAGGTCGGGGATGAAGAGTGGGTTGATTGAAAAATGAGATGCTTTCTTTCTTAAAGGAAAAGAAGAAATTGAAAGATATATCATCTGAAAATAATATCTTTCTTACTCTACTCTTTGAATTTGTTTAATAAAAGAAAAAGAGAGGAAATAAAGAAAAAAAATTAATTATGACAAATATAAAGAATAATAATGGAAGGGGAAAAAACAGTGACTAGTGTGTGATTTTATAATCTGAAATATTAAATTGTAAATATATTATTTCTACCATATACAATGGGATATTTTTAAAGCTCTATTAAGTTAATTTTAACTTCAAATATTGTAATAATTTATCTCAAAACAACGTTTTGAAGCAAGAATGAGAAGGTGAAGAAGAAGTTAATGAATATGAATAATATTGCATTAAGTAACTTTTTATAAAGGAGGTTTTTAAAAATTATCATTTATGAACACCTAGAGGAAAGATTAGTTTATGTGCATTTTTCACAAAAATGATGATAGAGTCAGCATCAATTGCATTTTGAGTTTTGATAAGCCAATAACTTGAAAATTCTGTTCTCCCCGAAAGTTATTGTACAATGAACAATTGGCCGTTGTGTAGAAAAACACTTCCTGTACGAGCGTAATTATTTTTTTTTTAATTTTTTTTTTTTTTCAAATCAGTTTTTTCCTTCTCGATCCTCAAGTAGCCTAAAAAGAACCTTCAAGTTAGGAAAATAATTTCTTACTTATTCAAAAATTTAAAAAAAAAAGAAGACTTTTTCATACTAAAATTTTCATTTAAAGTTCTAAACCTAAACGATATTGTATCATTACAGTAAGTATTTTTTAACTTACTCCAAAATAAAAAGATTAAAAGTATTATTATTAGTTTTTCAATAATGTTTAATATTGAAAATTAATCATTTTTAAGTTTATCTATGTGAATTGCATTACAGCTTTGTAAAATTTTCTTCTGCTTACTTCTAAATTAAAAATATACAAAGTATAGAGCCTATCGGTTTGTCAATTATGCTTCATATTGAATTGACAGGTAATAAAACATTATCAAAACAAGTATTAATACGAGTGTATGACCGTTAAAATATTGGAATATAAAACAATTTTACTATAAAAGAAAAACTACGATTTCAACGTAAATAAATATCATCAACTTCACTATAACCAAAAATATTGGTTTAAATGTAATTAAATCTAGTGGAATTGAACAATGAATTAAGCTAGATGCTGTTGAATTTAGTATAATTGCATTTTATCTAAAAGGAGTGAATCGGTATTTGTAAATAGAATATAATGTATTAAAATGTCTACGCTTTAATTATGAATAAAATAAAAAATACATTTAATAGAATAGGAGAGTACATAGGAAATTTAAGACTGCAAAATAGAAAAATGGATTAGAAAAGGAAAAAAAAGAGAATAGAATAGAATAGAATAGAATAGAATAGAATAGAATAGAATAGAATAGAATTTTACATGACCTATCCTGAACATATTATGTATCCCGAATTTATCATTCAGGAATATGTTATATATCCTGAATAATAAATAACCAAATATCACTGAATCAAACAATAGTGAAATTCGACGAATTGACTATGAATGAAATAAATAAAATCTAATAATTAAATTTAAATTTAGAAAAATTAATTTTAATTTAATTTTATTTTAATTTAGAAAAATTAATTAAATAATTAATTTAAATTTAGAAAAATTAAATGTGTTGTAATCTACTAAAATCAAATAGAAATCACTGCAATAGAATCAAACAGAATAGAATTAAAATAGAAATAAACTGGATGGCATTAAATACAATACAATGGGATATCACTTAATGTATCCAAAATAAATAAAAAAATATACAAATAAATTCTCTGCTTTTCCAGTGTTTCTGTAGTTCTGGAATCGGCAAACAATCATGAACTAGATAATAGCTGAGCACGATCATTGTAGTGCCATAATAACATTAAACTATAGCAAAACTATGAATGACTCAAATATAAAATACTATTTCGAACATTATCGAAGCAAATATATATTAGTTGTATGAATATAAGAAAATAACGTCAGATGGAATCTAAAAAAAATCGAATAGAGTTTAATAGAATCAAATAGAATTAAATTTAATAGAATAGAATATTTTCTAGAATAGAATATATATGAAGCATAATATAATATAGAATAGAAGAATTAGACATCGAACATGACAACATCGAATAGATTAGAAATCAATGTTGTATAATATATTAAAACAGAATTGCATAATATAAAATATAATTGATTAGACATGTCTCTAAAATAAAATAGAATTAATTCTAATTGAATCTAAACGAATTGTATAGAAATATATACAATAGAATCTACTAGAATAGAATTAAATATAGAATAGAAATAAATAAGATAGAATCAATAAGAATAGAGTTAAATATAATAAGAATAGAGTTATATATCGAATAGAATCAAGTATTATTTGATTTAATAATATAACTGAAATGAATAGTAATGCAATATCCAAGTTTTCTCTTTTATTTTATTAATGTTTCTGTATCTCTGGAATTAGCACTATAATATTTAAATAATCTCCCAATTAAGAATAAAATCAATGTCATTTTGATATCACTCCCAGATAATGTCAGAACTCGATCATTATTGTATTATAATGACATGAAACTTTTCTGCAAGCTACAATTTATGTCATATCATAATTATTAGTTTCTTTATATCGAAACCATTCAAATCATCGATAAATTATTTCTACTAGCAATTGAAAAGCTTTTATAACAAGAAAATACAAGGAACGAATCAATTCATCAAAAAAGGAATGTATCAATTTCCATTGATTATCATTATTTATATTAGTATATCATTTGCTACAATGCATCACCCGACTTTCATTAATTTTTTTTTCTCACGTCTTCATGGATTAGGCTCTTAATGGATTTCAAAACAATTAGATCTTATTATTTAAGAAAAAATTATGTTAATACTTAAAGCTTTATTATTATGTATTAGATTAGATTATTAGGCCTGTTTTCATTAAAATAGACTAATATTTTGCAATTTATGGGAAAGTTTTGACAACATATTTATTTTCATTAAGCTTGTATTTCTTTATATATATATATATATATATATATATATATTATATTGTAATGTTCACTATTACGGCATATATTCATTTATAAGAAAATTACATTTTCTATACTATAATTTTAATTATAAAAGTATTTTTCATCTATGTCATGAATGAATAAAACTATAATATTTGAACATTATTAATTTATTTATATTTATTAATATATCAAGAAAGAACAAAGAAATAAAAATAAAAATTAAAATATTTAATTTTATTTAACAGAAAATTAAATAAAAATTAAAATGCTGTTTTATGACAAATATTTGACGCAAAAAGAATAAAAGATTAAAAAAATAATCTTCAATACCTACTTTTAAAACAGCAGAAAATAAGAACCAAATTTTGTATCACAAAATTAAACAAATAATTAATGAATATTAAATGCATTTTAAAATGTATACTTCTGAAATTTTGTATCACAAAATTAAGTAAATAACTAATGAACATTAAATACATTTTAAAATATACACATCTAAAACGACTTTTGATTGAGAAAACAAAATTACAATCAGCTTTCACTTTAGGGAGGGTGGAATTGCTGGAAGGGGGGTGTAGGCTTGAAAAGAAGTTTCAAAGGCATTAAACCTATTCTTCTTTCATTATGATTCCGTATTGGGGAAAGGCGTAATTAATTCCACGGACTTGTGACAACTTTCTAATTTTCCAACACACCTAAATGCATCGACTTATTAGAATTCAATATTTAAAGGAATACGTTAATGACATAAAAATAAATTCTTTCCACCCCCATCTCCGTTATCCGGAGAACAAAAAAAAAAAAAAAAGGGAAAAGATCCAAAAAATAAATAAACTTGGAGATTAAAAAAAAATCGGATTTTCAATGTATGTATAAAAATGAAAATTAATGATCTTCCAAGAAAGCACTTAATCGCCTGCGAAGTGAAGTTATTATCTTCCCTGAGACTTCCGAAAAAGTTCCATTGTTTCAAAAAGGGGGTTGTGCGAGGGGTGGACCAAAAGTCGAAAATTTTTACCCGCCACTTTTCTTTCACTGATTTTTGATTAATACCCTATGATCTGCTGTTATAATGAACAGACTATGCCGCTCTTTCTTAGTCATTTGCAAAATAGATGCGTAAATTAGGGGGTTCTCCCCAAATGCGAAGCACACATAAATCTTTTTGTATCGTGTTTTTGCCTTTTTTTTAGTATGATTCATTTGCAAAACTGTTTCGTGTTATTATTTTGTCAATTTGTAAGCGGAGGTATTATTAAGTTAATGATAAAATGAGTAATTTTTTTTCGTTAATCAACTTTTGAAAAATGTATTTTGGTTTATAATTTAATAATACATAACCGGTTTAATTGCACAATGTTTTGTAAAAAAATGTGTTTTTTAATAGATTGCAGCGGGTTTACTTTAAAATGCAATTTTTAACGTCTAAAAAGTACGCGGACTTTATCATCTCTGTATAATTCAATACGACAGTGGCAAAATAAAAGCACCATTAGTATTCAGAAAGAATTTAGACTTGAGTCGATTTCTAGGAAATTTTAGTTAGTTCAAATTTTTTTTTTTTTTTTGTTGATAAATTAACTTTTCAAAATCAATAATTATAATAAAATAGTATCAAAATGTTTAATGAGATTGCGAAAATTGCTAAATATATCAATATGGGGGGTAAATTTATAAATATAACCTCCCAATTATAAATGTCCCAAATCCCAGTATAAAGGCACGAAGCATTTTCTATGGATGAGCACCTCACTTATTCTTTGGCCAAGATGAGCACAATCAAAATTACAAATTAATTTTGTTAGTTTAAAAAAAAATGTTTAAAAATTTTAAAACTAATATTGGACTTATGTTCAAAGAAAAATATCTATGGACTTAAATACATTTAGGACAAATTTCCTTTTTTAGAATTCTTAAATTTAATCTTATTTTGTGTAATTTAAAGTATAGTATATTTTAAATATTCTACGTATTGTAGTGGGAAAAAAATCACTACAATAATACAATTTCAATCCACTGTTATATAAGACTTGTTAACTCGATCCTGTCTTGGTTTATTTAATTAATTTTTACTTTTATTTCTAGGCAACAAAGACCAGAAGGTTTCCACCTCAATGATCCTCACCAGATGATGAAGGGGTAAAGGGCCACTCCGGCCTCAGGCACCCCGGCCAACCGAAACGACTGTGATTGCATATCTTACCTCACTTCTTTATAGATGAAGGTTGACATCGGTATTAAAGCGCAACATTGGTGACCTCCAGGCCTGCTCTGACTACGCCTACTTCGACAGTAACGCCCACTTTTAATTGAACACGCCTACTACAATGGATGGTACACGTTGAACGGTTGACTTGCTATTTGTGACTGTGATATTATACTCCTCATACTGTAACTACTCAGTCTCGATCACACACCACTGGAGCTCGTATACACTACACTGCTAATAGCAACACAGGAGAGACCAGTTACACAACCATGAACTTAATACAGCTCTCATGACCAACGCTCAAAATCCGCTGAACTTAATACAGCTATCACGGTCTTTCGCAAAACGGTAATGAATCAACTAGTGATATCCTTTCATCAAATTCTATTCCAGGTAAAATTCTAGTGGAGGAATAATGCAGTGTAACAACCACTACAATAATACAATTCCAATTCACTAGTAGATGAATCGTGTTAACTCGATTTTATCTTGGGGCACCTTTTGAAAGATGAAGGTTGAAATCGTCAGCATTCTAGCCCCACAGTATTTTAGCAGAAAAAAAAAAATTGGTAAAAATTTACAATTGGATATATCTATAATTTTTGTGATTTTTTATGGTTTTACAGAAAACAGCGAAAATGACTTAAAAATAAGATTTTATAATTGTCGCAAAAAGTAATAGGAAAATAGAAAAATATATATACAGTAATAGGGAAGAGAAGGGAGAAATAATATAAGCCATATTAAAAGATAAATTTTGAAATAATATTTAATTCAAACACACAACCTAAATTTTAATTCAACAAACGTAAATTTATAAATTTAAAAGCTGTTTAGTATAAAAACTACTAAAACTAAATTAAACTCAGTGGCTCTAAGAAAAAGTGCCCTGCCCAATTTAAGGGGTACCCAATTCAAAAATCAAACCTAAAAAAGGTTAACCAACCGGATATAACTTTTAAACTAAAATAAAACTCAAAATTGTTCATCAAATATGAAAATCCATTTAGTAAAAATATAATAATGGAAAAAATATTTCACATCACACAAAAGTTGTTAAGTATGATAAAATTTTGCACAGAATGATAAATGTATTTCATATACTACTAATAAAAATATTTCACATAATGATTAAAAAAATAATAATAAATGCTGTTTAATTAAATATAATAATTGATTAAAAATAATTCGTGTAGTTTAAAATAATTATTACTACGTAATTCCATAGCTAATCGAACACCAGTCGCAGGAATACAAATTATCAAATTGTAGCCTAAATTTGTCCAATATACGATCTATTGAAAATAAGTGTACACTTAGGTGTAAACAAATAAGGAAGACTAACAATTAAATTACTTTAGCAATTAATATAGTATAGCAAAATAACAAACTACCAAAAATTATTATAATTATTTATTTATTTATTGTTCATATTGCACAACTCACCTTTTATATTTTCTATATTTGAGTATATTTTATTCATTCTCTTTGAACGATTTGTTACAAAATAGGGAAGAGAAAGGAGAAATAATATAAGCCATATTAAAAGATAAATTTTGAAATAATATTTAATTCAAACACACAACCTAAATTTTAATTCAACAAACGTAAATTTATAAATTTAAAAGCTGTTTAGTATAAAAACTACTAAAACTAAATTAAACTCAGTGGCGCGACAGCTCATGAGACGGACAAGGCCTACTGTGCCCATCTCATTTTTCTTGACCTTGGGCTCTGGGATGCAGGAGCAGATGGTCAGTCGAACGCGAAACCCCCAGTGTTTACTTCCCAAGCATACTTGGTACTCTTTTATCGACCCACTGAAGGGATGAAGGGCTGAGTCAACCTTGCCCGGCCGGAGGAACGAACCCAGGACCTGTGGCAAGGGAGCACGAAGCGCTACCACTCAGCCACCTGACGTCAGAATAAGAACAACAGAGCAATTTTTACACACATTTCAAGAATTTGAGTTCCTTTTTGAATTACAGATTCTCAAAAGTAGCAAAATATCGAATCATCTTCAACCACTTATAAAATTTTTTTATGTTTTTACTTCTTATAAATCTTTTTTATGTTTTAAGTTATTAATAACAACTTCTGTTTTTACTCTTTGAGATTAACATTATACATTGCATAACCACTATATAACTAAGAAAATAACTCAAATTTTAGAATTTATTTTTGCAGTTATTCAAATTTAAAATTGTCTAAAGTTGAATGCAAGCATTTTTATGCAATTCGATCTGAAAGCAATTTTATGAAGTTGGTTTTTAGAAACCACTTTCTAATTTTCAGTTCTTAAATTTAATTTACAAAATTTTCAGGAGAAACATAATTAATAATTAACAATTTCGTATATTTTGATGTTAAATAAATATCATTTGATTCATCATTGTAGAAATTTTGAAATTTCATTTCAGTATAATTCTTATAATAACGTGAAAGCATATTTTTTAAATGCTTTAATATGGTTTAAATTTTTAAAAATGAAATTAAGAAACTAATAGTTTTTTTTCTTAAAGAGATTTTTAATTAGTTTTTTTTACAACTCAAATTTGATGCATTATTTCCATGATAAATTCTATGAAATCAAAAAAGAAAGAAAGAGAATCATATCTCATGTACCGTTACCTAAGCAATAACTTCATGCATATATACTTCCACGGAAGAAATTGTGCAACAAAAATTTTATGATACTTCATAGCGTGTATCATAAATGTGCTTCCCATATGACGACCAACTTATTGAGAATTTTTTCTGTACTTATCTCCATATAATAACCTCCAAATATCCAAAATTCTCTACACAACTTCCGTAGAACGGAAATAACAGTTATATGTTGGAAATAACGGTTATATTTTAAAGGTCTAGCACAGCCTGGAGCGGATCATAACCCGAACTACCACCCCATTTGCAAAAAGATTTCAAGTACCAAACTTCCCGAACAGGGTTATATCAATCTAATATGAGTTCACATTTAGATCACGTGACTATTTATAGAATTTTTTTTTTAACCTTATGTTTTTATGTTTCAGAAACGTTAAAGCCCATTTTCAGCGCAGGTTTATCGCAAGAGAAATACAGTTGGCGAATAATAGTAACTCAAAGAAGCAGTTATGGAATCGTTATAGTCACCGTTAGTTGAATGTGTACCGGAAAATGTATATTAGAAACACATTTCTGTTTGGAGATTTGTATGTTATTGATTATAGTATCGATGTTTGTCAATTTTTATGGGTAAAAAATGAGATTCGGGCTATAATTTTGTACAACGTACATAAATATGACGCCATCTTCTAGTGTTATTTCTATGAAATATTCCTTGGTATTAAATTTGCGGAGCTTCTGGGTGTGTTAAAGGCGTCTCGGGCGTTCGATTTTTAAGGGGGGGGGGCGAAATGGAAATACACAATAAAAATATTTCTCAAAAATTTATATTTGAGGTGGAAAGAGAAGAAGAGAAAAAAAGAATTCATCCATCATATTTGAAAAGTGATTATTATCATTGTTTTATTTTATTTTAATTTTTTAGCTTGTTTACTTAGTTAAGCTTGTTAACTTAGTCAAATTTAAAGATATGATAATTCCTGAAAATATGTTTTACTTATCGGAAATATTAGGTGGGGTTTCCCCCCCCCCCACCCTATATTTCGATAAATTGTTTTGTTTTTATTCCTAGTATTCGATTGTTTTTATTCTCAGCTTGTTTTAATTTTAGTAAAATTCAAATCGAGGATGATTGCTATAAATATTTTTTACTTAGCTGGAATTAGGGTAGGGAAAGACTTGCTTTAATTTATTAGCTTGCTTTAATCTTAGTTTGTTTTTATTATAAAAATCGTGAATTGATAATGATTTCTGAAAGTAATTTTTTATTATTATAAAGTCTGAAACATTGGGATATCTTAATTCGAATTTCTTCTCTTTGAGATTTCTAAATTATTGAGGAGGACATATACCTACCGTGTCCAGCGTCAACGATGACCATTTGTGTTATAGTTGTGAAAGAAATTTGAAAAGGGTATGCATTGAGTGATGAAATTTAAGATTTACTTTTTAAGTAAGTGTTCTCTCCTTACAATTTCAATCATTTTGAATTTTTTATAACAAAAGAAACAAAGCAATTGTAAATTTCAGAAAAATTTAAATCTAACGTATTGTAACCTATACTTGATGGTTTAAAAAATTTCATTTGCTTTAAAATTATAAATACGATAATATAAGTCAACAGCAATGAACAGCTTGAAACAGAAAACACGAAGTTTCAACGGAAACCAAACCAGAGAAACCGCGGTAGCCGAGAATAATAATAATAATAATAAAAAGAATTGGTTTTGTGAAAGAATTTTTTTTTTTTTATTTTTTTATTTTTTTTTTTTATTTTTTTTTTATTTATTATTCTTGGCAACAGCAATTTTTCCAGTTTCGGTTTTCACATTTAATTTTAAATTTTTTTCGTCAACTTTGTATTTTCTACATCAAATCAATATTGTTACCGCATTCACCTCTAGCTAGTTTTGATAATGGGCACCTATTTTTGAGCACTCGAAAGATATTAACTTTTATTATCATCTTCGAAACAAAGTGAAATTTTTTAATAATCAAGTTTATCTCTTCGCTGTAGTTTTTTTGAATTATTCATTTAATACTGCTACCTATTTAAACTAAAGATACTATGTAGAAATTTTTTTGCGAGAAAGAAAAGAGGGGAAAATGCAAAGCTATTTACAGCAACAGTAGAAATTTCTTTTAATATTTTATCATATTTACTGTACCTGACTGTGATTTACTGACAATGATTAAAATCACTTCAAAATAAATTATCCATAGTGATTAACTATCATCTCGCCCTTTCAGACACAATTTTAGAATTGCTTTAAGCAAAATAAAAGTGTATGTTGAGTTGAAAAATAATATTCAAACGGGAAAAATAGAACACGTCATTGAATCTGTTGAATTCCAGATGAGGGAGGTGGAATTAAAAATATTAAAATTTGTTTTTTATTAAATTTGATGGTACATATTTATAAAAAATTTTTTTAAGCTTTCACTTTCCACCAGCATTTAAACAGGTTTTGATGTTTTTAATCTCTTCTTTCTCATTACAGATAGTAAAATTTTGATTTCAAGGAAATAAGCATTTTTTTAAAAATGAAACATATTTTATTTTTGCTTAGAAAAAAAGCAATCTAGTAAATAAATCTTTATTTATTTCATCGTATTTAAAAGTAGATATTTCAGACAAAAGTATTCGTTTCCATAACTTTGTACTTTGAACACCACTCAGAAGACAAATGAACTAATGGGAAGAATCAAAGCTATCCCGCTTATGTGAGAGACTTTCGAGCGACAATTATCTAAATTCAAAATGTGTATAAGTTCAAAACGTAGAGAGAACATGGAAAAAATTACAGAACAAAAAAAAAAATAAATAAATAAATAAATAAAAAAATAATAAAAAATCGGGAAAAAAAATTATAAAAATTCGGGAGAAAAAAAAATATTACAATAGTGCGAGTGCTCCTCACACTAATGTATTGATGTACTTTGCTTTGGCTATATTGATACAATATTAGAAAGCACTCCTTTTTGCGGATATAATTGTGTGAGCTGATGAAAAGATTATGTCTCCCCCCGGATTTTTAAAATTTTTTTTCTGAATTTTTATTTTTTTCCTTTGTTCTGTAATTTTTTCCATGTTTTGTCTACATTTTGAACTTATTTTATGAGTTCTATTTACCTGTAGCTTATGCGCAGTAAATAAAATTTATTGTTTTTCTTAATATTCTTAATCTCTTTCTTTTTGTCCTTTTGTATTTAGTATATATATATAAAAAAAGAAGAGTCGTGTAACTTCTCAAGGTTTCATTGATAAGTTAGCGTCCGTTTACCATATTTAATATATAATACTTAATATCTTTTCATTTCTTTTGTGGTAGGGATAAAGCGATCTGCTTTTTTTTTTCTGGCGAGTCCTGCAAAAAACACATCGTTTGACAACAATCCACTGAAACTCAAGAGCATTTATGTATTGTTACCACTGTCACATGGGGAGGAACAAAACAGAGCAAAAAAATAATTCTCTGAATATCACTGACAGGAATGGGCGTCACGAAAACTTCAGAATGTGGGTTAAGACTATTATTCATAGAGACAACCGTAAAGAATCGTTTTTCTAGCTTGCCACTCAAAACGCCCTGATCGCCGACAGATGTCACTACCGGTCTCACACGCCCAGTTCGTGCAGGCGATATTTAATGCATTCGCATTTTGATGTGATTATCCGAAAGAAAGATAGAAAACTGAAGTGAAATAGCTTTGAAGAATTTCATTCTTTTTATGAATAATAAATACGAAAGGTAGTCTTCTTATTTTTAGGCAATTAAAGATTAGTTTTACAACTAACATTTTTATTGAAACTGTTATCTTTCAAGTAGTTTTTTGAAGATTCTTTTCTTTCTTACTATATTAGGAAATTTGTGAGAGTTTTACAAGATTCTGTTTTAAAAATGCGTTATTTTCCTTTCAGAACAAACAGAAAGTTATGAAAATTAACATACATTCAAACTAATTAATAAATTTTATTTTACTATACATAATATAACCTTATATAGCTAATAATAAACGCCTATAGGGTATAGAATTTTCAACCTTCTGAAAAATCTTCATATTTTTCTGTTCTATTTTTAATATACTCTTAATATAAATGCAATAAGTATAAATATTACATTTTGTTATAAGTTTAAAAACTATATTTTACACCCCTCCACTCTCTTTCTCTGTAACATTAGGATGTAAAATAGTTCAGTAAAAAGAAAAAAAAAAAGGCACATTAAAATAGCGACAGATTATTTTATTCAAAAAGAAAAAATATATATTAAAGAAGGATTTGAAAGATGATTTTTTTTAAAAAAATATTATCTATTTATTTGGAATATTGAAACCAATGATTTATTTAGCTTCTATATATATTTCCATAAAATAAGAAACTAAGATAATTTTAAAAGTTTTGTATTTCGCATTTGAAAGCCAAATATGATTTAAATTGTAAAAATTTTAACGTTGATTTAAATGTGCACTGGTTTATGAAATCGTTTGCATACAACACTCTGTCATTCTTCAATTATTTAGCGTTTTGACAAATATATATTTTTTTGATAATTAGTAATGTTATAATTAGCAATAAAAAGGGATGAATCAGTTTTTGTTTTAAGATTCATTTTACATTTATTGTTTGATACTTAAAATTTATGGGATTGATTGAAACTAAAAAATTGAAGTTTATTACGAGTAGTAATAATAGATTTATGTAATCGTTCGTTAAATATATTTATTTATTTGTGAATTATATTTATGAATTAGATATTATTTAGCCCTCAAATAATTTTTCAATATTATTTCCCTCAAATATAATTCAATTAAATAATTAATTACGAATAATGAATTTTATTCCATGCTTTGCCTGTTTTAAGTTTGAAAGATTTTTTTTTTTTTAAACTTAAAACATTTTTATCCCAAATCTTTAAGAATGCACTATTTATGAAACCAATTAAAAAATAGAATTATTTAATTATATTTTTTTAGCTTTTTAATAATTTTAAAATCAGATTATCAGATGTAAAAAATCAGTAATCTGCACATTATTTCGTATAAGGTAGTACTATGAATTGAAATGCCTTTTATTGGCAACATTAAATTGTTTTGCGAAACTAACACTGACGGAGGAAATAATGCGTTTTATACATAAATTATACATCACTCAGTATTAATATCTGAACAAATGAAAAGCAATGAGAAGTATTTCTGTGCTTATAAGATGCTTTTAAATTAGGGTAACATTAAGTAAGTTTGTTCAACACAAATTTTGCGTTATGTGAATCCTTTTGGTTTAGTAATTAAATAAAAACATAACTTTAAACCATGCTTAGAGACAAATACAGATGGAAAAATGACAAAACATTTTTGCAAATTTACCAAAAATAGCGATTGATGCTTTTTTTTTTTCTTTTAATAATAAACAACCACTCTCATTCTAATTTCTTATATCCTCAATAGAAAAAAAAAACTTAGATTTTAAATCTACAAGTTAATTTTTAATATGAATAATGTCATGCCAATGGCATGAATCGATTCTCCTGTTTTAGGGGTCAGGGAACAGTATGAAAATTTTCTATCAATTTATATTTTCTCTAAATATGATTTAGCTGGGATTATTCATATTTTATATTTTATTACTGATATTTCATATTTTATTTATAACCGTCGCTGAACAGCCGACCCAATTTTTGTGTTTACGACTACTAATGTTCAACTCCTTAGCCTTGTAATTTTGAACCCAATCCAGAAGACGAAGGGAACTTCTAGATCATGTATTGGGAGAAATTTGCCTTCGTTCGTGGAGGTTTTTTTAATGGAACTAACCCGCATTTGCCTTACACGGAGAGCAAGACCACGAAAACCTCCCACGCGTTAATCTGACGGCTAAGGAACTGTAACCCATGATCCGTCTACCACTGAGGATATTTCACATCAGCACTGTGGTCGGTGCAAGCCGGATGCGGAGTCGTATCGACTAGCCATCGACGGGATTCGAACCCGATTCACCTCTTTGGAAGGCGCATCTTCTATTTCCAGAACCATCGCGGCACTGCAATGAATATTGATGTAAATGATTGAAAATATTTGGAAAGTGCCTAATTCAGAAAAACTTAAGTCACATTTTTTAAAATTATTATTAAAAAATAATAGCAATTATTTTTTTTTAATGTAATTTCTGCTATTACTTATGTTGTTATGTATATATATATATATATATATATATATATATATATATATATATATATATATATATATATATATATATATATATATATATATATATATATATATATATATATATATATATATATATATATATATATATATATATATATTATTCTACTTGTTCGTTTGAATGTCTAGGAACAAGTGTCTAGAAAATAAGTTTAGATTTAATTTAAATCTTTGTTATGAGTTTAAACTGTGACTTTTTTCAACTTTTTGAGAAAATTATGAGCATAAAAATCAGAAAATAATTCGCAATTTTTGCAAATTTTTATGAGCCTCGATAATGCAGAGTATGAGTAATTTTTTTTTTTTTTTTAATATTAAAAAATAAGATCACAAGTGATTTTCATTTTCAGAAAACTGAGAGGCTTTTCTTCACGTTTACGTTTTATACTATTTTCAGAATTAGCATAGAGAGCTCTGGCTTAAGATCGACTGAAATGGATCTAACAGTAATGAACAACTGTTGCAAACGCACAGCAGTTATGAAAATTATATAATATTCGCAAAAATAAAAACTTTATTTTATGCGGCTTTTAAGCCCTCGAAAAACAACTATGAACATTTCAAAATATTCGCAATAATTTTTATTTTATGCGACGACAGAGCCCTTGAAGTACAGTTTTGTAAAAAGCATAATATTCGCATAAAAACTTTATTTAATGTGGTGACAGAGTCCCCCCAAAAAGTTATGAAAATAGCAAAATATTGGCGAAAAATTTTATTTTATGTGGCGACAGAGCTCTCGAAAAGCATTTATGAAAGCAGTTCCATTAAAATTGTTATCTATTATAAACCACTTCCCATTTCATGACTGATTAAATCATAATCATGCCACAAAACAAATGACAAATTACAGACACAAACATCACACCTGTGTACAAAAACCCCACGTTGACACACACGGGCGTAACCAACAAACCCTTCTGTCATTTCATGAATATCCATAACTTCCGTCTAAACTTTTTTTCCATCAAAAAAAGCTTGTATCACAGCTCTGTCGGGGGTCAAACTCTCCTCCAAATAAGCAGGTAGAGCCGGAAAGACCTCCCTCGGCTTGTATCCGACAGTAATGAACTAGGGAACACCGGGAACACTCTTTCACATCAAAGTTCCCGACAGTCTAAAGGTGTTCCTTCATTTTCGCCAACAAGTGCTTCTTATTCCAAACTCACTGGGGAACCTCCCATGAAACGTCGCTGCGTGCCGCATTTTCTGGTTGGAAATTTATTGGGATTTTGGAAGCTACAAAGAGATGGTTTGTTTTATGGCCTAGTAAGATCTACAAGGATAGGCCCACAGCATGCTCGTAATGTCATAGCTATAAATGTTTATTTCGATCGGAACGAATTGGAATGCTGGAAGCGTTGCCAAATGTTCAAGGGGAAATGTTTTGAGGAAGTTTTGGGGTTTTCTCTACCTTCAAATATCCGAGGCCATTCATCTTGCCTATTGGAGATCTGATTTCGGGGAAGTTATTTTAAAGGTAATTTAATAGATTTATGAATGTTGGATGCTAATTTGGCGTAATTTTTGAAGGTATCGTTATTTTTCATTTCACGGCGAGAAGACATTTCGTCGCTAATTAAGGCAAATGAATAAATACATCACGCTGTTAATGCTTTAAAGAGTGATTTTATGAGAGAAAAGTAAGATGGTGCTTTATTTTGAAATATGAACATGTGTTCTTTAATGTGTTCTTTTATTGTAATAACAAATGGAAAATTAAAGTCATCTTTTAAATTATTTTTATTAAATAAAATCGTTAGAATGGACGAATGGCTTCGTATTTTAAAAATACATTAAAATATTAAACAAATGATTTACTACTATTAAAAGTTTGAGGAAAACATCAAAGAGAGTAAATAATTTGTTTTGACCATCTTGAGATTTATTCACAGGGAAAAAGAATAAATGGGAATTTTTTTTTTTTTTAAACTGGTCAAGATAAATATGTACAATTTAAATATCTTCAACTTTTATTAGCACATTGTTATGTCTATTAAGAATAGTTTTAAATAAATGATTTTTTTTAAATTGTTTTTTCCTAACAAGAATAGTTAGTTATGAATTTAATTCGTAAGAACTCTAACTTTAAGAACAAGAAAGAAAAACTATAATAATCACAATAATACTACAAGTTACAGTTAACAAATATCCATTTACAATTAAGAGTTACAATTACAATTAGAAATTACAATTAAAAATTACCAATTACAATCACAAATTACAATCAAGAATTACAATTACGAATTACATTTACGAAATACAGTTATGAAATGCAGTTGCGAATTACAATTACGAAATACAGTTACGATTTACAATTACGAACTACAATTACAATAACGAATTACAAATACGAATTACAATTACGAGTTACAATTATAATTACAAAGTACAAATTACAATTATAATTTAAATGTGTTCTGGGAGATCGCAGGGCGCTGTGGTGGTGTAATCGGTTTAAGTGTCGCTCATATTGCTGATGGGGAGCTGGGGATTGTCAATTCGATTCTGACAGCCGCCTAAATTTCTGTCGTGGCTGAAAGTGTTGTCGTTGTTATGGCGTGAAAGAGGGTCAATAATTCAAAATTTTTTACAATTTCTAAATACTTATGCATCAAAAAAACATGTACATCTAACCAGATCAGAAAACGTAAATCTGTACCAAAAACTGTAATGGAATAATACAGGGTCATTCGTAATTCCCTCTGTTTACTACAACCTTATATTTACTACAACTGGCTTCAGTGGCACATGTTACTGCCATCGACCGGCAACTGCTTAAATTAAAACTTGAATACTTTCGGAATAATTTCTTTTGTTCTTTTTTGCCATATTGGTCTTCGTTTTTTTACTATAACGCTACGAAACCCCGCAGGGAATTATGAATAACCCTGTATAACTACAATAACCTAGTAGAAAATGATAATTAATCAAATATTAGCAATTTATTTTTTAAATAACAAACATAAATTAAGAGCGACTATTGATAAAGATTCGATTATACAGTTTTGGATTTCAGTCCCGGAATTACTATATAAATGCTATTGGTAATACCAAATATTTGTATCGCAAAATTAAAAACTACATGTCATTGCTTAATCAGTGTACATAAAATTGTATTGGAGTATCTGAAACATATAATCCAGTTATAAAATAAAATATTAAATCGAAATGGCATATTTATTCAGGTTTGGTATATGTAATTCATCAAAACAAAAAAGTTATGTATATTCAGATAAAGTACCGTTATGTGCCTGTTTTACAAAAAGAAAAAAAAAAAACATATTTATGTTTAGACTATCGAACTATTACCATTGCAATTCAGTAGGTGATAATCCAATCATTATTAGATAAAAAAATCATTTAGGTGTCCCGTTTTTATTTTAAGCATTGTGCAGTTTGTTGAAAAAAAAAAAACTTTCATTGCCAGTAGTATAATTATTTTTTTCTAAAAATGAAGCAACATATTGAAGTAAAGTTATAAGAAGTAATAATGAAGTAAAGTATTTGTATGAATTAAAGTAAAGAAATGAGTTTCTCCAAATTCTGTATATCTATTCAAGACACATTAAAATGGTAGAGAAATCCCGCCTGGTGATGAACTCCTAACTCACTTCATTCATTTAAAAGGCCAAAATATTTCACCTTATGCACTCATTAAACTCTCAGTCTTCCTTGCTGGCGAATTTTTAAGTGAAAGAAAGGCACAACTGTCACAAGAACCCTGTAAATAAAGTATGGGTCATTAGAAAAGTCCCCTTTGATGTTACCGACACAGTGGGGAGAAGGCTTTTATGAAATTCAGGCACGCTAACAGACAAGCCCACTTAACAAAGAGTAGAGATTTCTGCTTGCAAGCCTAGTTGGGAGGTTATGGCATGTAAACATGCGAAAGGAATGTCTTCTTCAGATGCATTACCTTTTAACACAATGCTTTTACTGACAACCTAAAAGCGTGAAATGTTTTTTGTTAGGTTATATATGGGACATTGGTATGTAAAAACATAAATATGGTTGAAGTTGGAGAGCAGTTTATTACATGTGTAAAAATATGGAAGAAAATAAACTGTGACAGACATGGCTTGTGGATTTTATATATTAGTTAAAACTAGCACAGAAATAAAATGTAAAGATGATGATTGATATATAGGAATGTAGCTGGAAAAAAAAAACAATTTTATTAAGGAATAAAATGTTTATTAGGTTATACAAAGCACTGGAAAAAAAATTCACTAGCAGTCAATGCTCGGGAAAAAAACTCCGGGAAATAACTCACCATAATAAAAGTACTTCATTGCGATTAGTTAGATAAATAAATAATAATTCGAATGTAATTCGTGATCAACATAAACTCGGATAATCGGGACTCAACTGTATTTACATCCAAGAGAAGCAGTTATTCGTCATTGGAATTCTTTCATTCACAGAATCAATTTCTGAATATGAATGGAAAAAAAAAAAAATTTCGACTACTTTTTTGAAATTTATATGCAAATATAATTCCCATAATCTAATAGACTTTCTTTCGTTACTATTAAATACCCCAAAATATATTTTTACTCTTAATTAGAGTTTAGAAAATATGTGAAAGGGACACCGGCGTCCCATTTGGTGAAGGGTTAATACAATTTTAAAAAAAATAATTAGTTGAAAAAGCATTGTTTGTATATCACAAGAGAATAAGTGTAATTATTGAAATTTAGTATAATTCCTAGAACTACATAAGAGTTTTAATCATTTCATTACGGGAAAGTTATTTCCAGTAAAATTCATTCATATCAATGTCTATATAGGGTAAACCAACCAGTGAAGGAACACTACCCAGTGAAGGAACATTTCACATATATTGATTAAAAATAAGAATTTGAAAGTTTTTCTTTAGATTTATTGGTAACAATAGCTTACTGCCAAACAATAGGAAGTCATCTAGCAATGTTTTGGATTACCTGGTCAAATAGACTTCTCTGAAAAAAATTTTGAATTTTTTATTATCTCCGCAACACATTGTTTCTTTGAAAAAATTATAAGGTGAGTGTTTGTATTTATATGTTTGAAGTGGAATTAATTGCATGTAATCGTTTTATTTTCCTCACTGTGAAAAAGAGAATTCAAAGTATAGTTATTGAAGTTACGTTTTATTTTTTTAAAGCATCATAGCATAATAAAGTACTGAGATAAGGGGGTGTTTATTCACTGGATCACCAAACGATGAAAAACCAGTGAAGGAACAAGTGTTCCTTTACTGGTTTTTTTTTCTAAGTTAATGAAAATAAAACATAAACTTTAACTTTCTTGTACCTTTAGTGATGTTCCGCATCAAAAGTATGTTAAAAATACGGAAAACACTTCTAACCAGGGTTACTGGGCATAGATTTTCCAGTGAATGAACGGTATGTGTTAATATGTTGACACTTTAATTTTCAATTCATGATTACAAAAAATAAGTTAACACTTTCCAAGTATTTATATGTAATAATTTCAAGAATAGGCTTGTTTTTAAACATGTGTATGGCTTATAAATTCATAAAGAGCATTAAAAAATAACCAAAATTAAGTGTTCCTTTACTGGGTGTTCATTCACTGGTAAGAGCTGTTCCTTCACTTGGTCTTCTTACTACTTGTTATTTGAAGCTCCAAAACTTTAAAACAATATTATGTAAGTTCCCTACAATTTTTTTTCATAATTTGCAATTAGTAACAAATATGTTGACACTTTCATTTAACTAAAATTACGAATTTTGAAATTAATATGATTTTTTAAACGGCAAGCGAAGCTTAAGTGTTCCTTCACTGGTTAGTTTACCCTACCATTAATTCATCTTTAAGAAAATATCTAATATTTAATTACGTTAAGTTCTGGATTATCGCCCCGAATTGTATTGGTTGTTAAATTCATATAATAAATAACGAGTTGCGTTTTTACCCACTCACTTTTCTGTTCAAAAGACATTAAAGAAAAAAAAAAAAAAAAAAAAACTCCTTTTGTAAGTTGATTACGTCAAATATTTTTAGTTATTTTCATTTAAAAAATAAAAAAGTTCATATAATTTATTTTCGTTTGGACAGCATGCTAATTAGATTTTTTTTTTTCTATCTAATGACCAATGTTTGAAACAGAAATAAATGGAAGCAGGATCATCACAAGCTGAAGTTAAGCAGATATCACATTGAAATACCATATTTTGTATGATTTTAGGAAAATAAAAAAGATAGTATTGTAATTAATGAATGGTTGTTTACACCGTAAAAAATTTCAGATCAAATTATGGTGCGAAATACCGGCACTCAGAGTGTTGGTATTTTTTATGCTTAATTATTTGTTTTACAGCCGTCGTTAAACAGTTGACCCGATTTCAGGATTACGACAACTAATGTTCAACTTCGTAGCCTTGTAGTTTTGAACCCAATCCAGAAGACAAGAGAACTCCAGCATCAAGTACTGGAAGAAATTTGACTTTATGGTGGAGTTTTTGATGGAACTAACCCGCATTCACGTTGGAAAAGAGGAAAAACACGAAACCCTCCCACTGTTAGACTGACCGTAAGGGGACTCAAACCCATGATCCGTCTACCATTGAGGATATTTTACGTCAGCACTGTGGTCGGTGTGAGCCGGGTTTCGGATTTCATATCGATCAGTTATCGGTGGGATTCGAACCCGGTTCACTTAATTGGAAGGCGAACGCTCTATCCCTGAGTCATCACGGCTCCCCGTTACTTACTTATTTATCCTACTTCATGCAAGATTGTACATAATACCCTTATCTTCGTGCCTTAGCTCACTCGATCTTTTACACACGATCTCGCCTTGGACGAGCTCGTTCATTCGTCCTGTCTTCTTTCTTCTCCAAGTAAGCATGGGGCTGCCTCTTTTTCTTTTACCTTCTGGTGCCCACGTTAAGGCTAATGATAGTATTCTGGTAAGAAGCATTCTCAATACGTTACCTATCCATTTTCATTTTATTTTTTAAACTGTTGGTGACTGGTTCTTGTTACGTTTTACTCTAAAATTATGAGTTTGATTTGGTCAGATTATTTCCAAGAAGAGGCCAGAATATTTCTCAAACATCTGTTTTGTGCACTGAAGTTTCGTTAGTTAAACTTTTTTCTGCAAAATTCATTTGTACCGGAATATGTTACGGAACAAAAAATCTGACATACCGTAAATTTTAAAGTAATAACATGACCGTAAAAATCACCGTATCAGTCTCATTAAATAAATATTGCAGTAAAATTAAAAGGGATAACATTTATCGGTAAAAATAGATTTTACGGATGATATACCCAAAATGCCGGTACATATCGTGATTTGATCTGCAATATTTGCATTGTACACATTAAAAACAATTTTAAAAAAATGTTCATAATTAGTGCTGCATTTACGAACCTACGGTATTCGAGTGTACAAGCATATACTCGAATTCTGATAGGAAACAAATAGATTCGATAAAACTATGAGTAACTAAAGTAATGCCGCCATATAAATAAAATATGTAGTACTACTTTTCTCAACAGATGGTGGGCACAAAGTAAGTAATAAACGTTACTCATAAAACCTCAGTCCCTCTTTTGGCAACGCACTCGTATAAAAGGGGCCGTGTTCTCGATGGCCCTTCTTTTTGACGGCCCATTTAGCAAATGAAAACTTTCCACTTTGCTACAAGTTGAAGACTATTTTAAAGACCCTTTCCTTGCTTTGATCTCTGCCGCCTTCTCTTCGTCTGTTCTGTTTCGAATTCTGACACCCACCACGTGGATCTCTTTCCAAACATAATCTTTTTTTTATTATTATTATTCTGACAAGGAGATGAAAAGTGGAAGAAAATTTTCCTTCTTCCTCCCCCCACGATTTCCAGGAAAATGATTACAATATAAATTGAAGAAAATGTGGGAAAAATTACACCGGGGTTCCAAGTTTTTGTTGCATTTACACAAATACTTGAATTTCCCTAGGCCGGATGTGGGATTTTAAATTAGTTTTGCTCTTAAAGCTATAGATTTTTTTTTTTTTTTTCAATAACATTTTTAGTACATTTTTCTCGATTTGTACTAGCTTAAAAACGATATCTTAACATTTGCGACAAACTGCCTTGGAAGTTAAGGCACATCATCAAGATTAAAACTACAAAAGAACCCATGACCGGAAATGTCGTCGTATGCGGCTAGGATCGCTTCCCTATGAGTTTAAGAACACACGAAGAAACAGTTCACGAACAAATGACGGAATTTCTGGGCCTAGGTTCCGATTCAATTTTAATCCTGACGATGTGCCCTAACATCCCTGAAAGCTCGTTGTAACATTTATGTGATCCCCTGTTATATATAACGCTTTTAAACTTACATATTGCGATGAAAAATAGACTAAAATTGCCATTTTCAAAAAGTAGCTTGGGGGGAAAAATCGAGTGTAAATCCAAAATCGACGATATGAAAAATATCCAAAATCTGTTAAAAAATCACATGCATTCGAAAATTTAAAAAAAAATTCAGAATTATTTGTAATTAATACTCTATTTAAATGATTAATATAGATTAGGCAACTAATAACCTTACACTTCCTACACAGATTTTACGATGCATTCTGTTATCCAACTTTATATTTGTGCCACACTCTGTTATCCTACGCATGTGTACGATACACTCAGTAAATATACAATCAGATATCTTAACTATAAGATAAAGTTGAAGGACAAGGAATTTAGTTAATATGAAATATAATAAAGAAGCGAAAAGATATTTTAAAAAAGTATTTAATAAAAAATAATAAACAGCGATATATATGTTAAAGCGAAGTGTTCTATTTTTGTATCTCAATGTTGCCACCTTTTTTTATATAAAAGTTAAACTTTTCTCAGCTGTAATAAAATTAAACTTATGCGAACCTTACATAACCAATACATAATAATATGATACATTTTGCTATCCGGCATATTGCACGCTTTGCATATTACATACTTTGTAATACAACATATTAGACATTACATTGAGTAGTCTGAAAGATAATTATGAGAAATACACTGTCATCCGACAGATAATTATATGATACAATCTGCATTCAATATATAGTTACAAAGTACATTCTGTTATCGAACACTTAATTATACGATAAACTCAGTTTCCTTATCCAACACATAATAACACGATACGTTCTGTTATCCGGCACATAATCATGTTACACTTTTCAAAATTCAATACCACATTATACTATATCTCAGTCATTTAAAACATAAAAATGTAAAACACACTATTATCCAACACATTATATGATACTCTATTTCATCTATTATGTAATTATACGATACATTGTGTTATCCAATTCATAAACTATGTGGTACTCTGTGTAACTCAAAGTATTATACTTATACAATCAATTATCTAAACCATAATTATCAGATAAAAACTGCACCCAACACATATTTATGGGCTACATTCTTTCATCCAATGCAATATTATACGATACATACCGTAAACCGACTCATAATTATACCATAAATTCTGTTATCCAGCACCCTTTCAACTCGCATGTGAAAATCTTCAAATAGGATGCTTATTAAAAAATTTAAATTGAAAATTCTTCGTTTTAATCAGACTTAGGTAAGTCTTAGAACTCCCAGTACTGATATTGACAGTCAGGAATTTCTTGCAATTCCTTATTAAATATTTTTGTTCAAAAAATCTATACCTATTAATGTATAGTGCCATTTAACTACATTGTAACTGTCCTACTGTATATTTCTAAACATAAATTTTAAAGCAATTTATGCTTATTTTCATTCGAAAATCCTCAGTGTATTAAATATATTTTTATATAATTATTCCATTCTGCAATGTGTATTTTCATTTAAAAATATTAAATGTATTAATATATTTTAATTTAATAATTCTATATGTTATAAGGTATATTTTCGTTTAATAATTGGCAATGTATTAATGTATAATTTCTTTTAATATTACTAAACGTGTTAAAGTATTTTTTGTTTGTTTAATAAGTCTAAATGTACTAATGTCTATTTACTTTTAATAATTCTAAATGTGTTAATGTATATTTCATTTTAATAACTGCATAATAATTAATTAATTTTAATAACTGCATAAACGTATATTTTTGTTTAATAATTCTATAGAGATTAATGTATACTTTTATTTAAAAACTCTCTATTTATTTTGTATATTTCCGTCTGAAAACTCAAAATGTAATTATATTTTTTTCCCATTTAATTAATAAGTCTGTATTAAAGTACTAAAAGTAAACAAATAATTATTAAATCAAAAAGGACAAATATTCTTTGAAAAAAATGCGCTAAAAAGCAGCAGAAATTTCATAAAAAGAGAGAATAAAAATAGAAATAAAGGAAACGAAGGGAATAAAATAAATTAAAAATATGACCACTGAAGCCGACGTCATCAGGGGGTACCGGCCCCAGTGGCCATAAAACAAAACCTTTTCTATTGAGAGAGATGGCAAAAGCCTACAAATCTCCCTCAGTACCCCGAAGGTTTTGTATAGAAGTCCAGGAGAAAGAAAAACATAAAAGACATAGAACAGATTCAAAAAAGACATAGAACAAATCTATCTGTATTAAAGTATATTTACGTTTAAAAATACTAAATGCGTGAATATACGTACTAAGTTTATTTCCTTCAAGTATCAATGATAATATTTTTCTTTAAACAAAAATGATAATAACAACTTTAAGAATACGGAGAATAGGGGAAATTTTTTGGTTCGTTTACTTATGATCTCATCGACGGTTGCCCCTGTAAAACCTACAACTCTGCATTGTAACTTACCGCGCAGTGAAAAAGCTGACAAATCAAAACAGTTCTAATGATTTTATCATAAAACGAATAATTTAAATCATTTTGATATAAATGATATGGATATATTATTATGATCAAGGAAGTGATCCATAAAAATTCGGCAATTTTTTTGTAGTGAATCGCATATTTTAACAAAAATTAAAAGTTATTTTACGTTTACGCTGTAATTAATATTGAAGAAATAAATATCATTTGCTTAAGTTTTACATATTTTGCTCAATTTTAGGATATGAAATGCATGCTTTGAAAGTTGTTAAGTGTTTTTCAAGCTGAAAAATATGTAAAATTGAGTGTTTAGTTTTCTTATAGCTGATCAAGTATTCATAAATAAAGCAAGCACACAGTCTTGATCTTTTAGATTAAAAAAATTATTAATTAATCTAATCATTTTTTTCGTATCCTATACGCCAACATTACAAGTATTTTTCTGCGGGTGATCTAACTCAATTTTCTACGAGTACTGCGGTTAGAAATTTTTAAACTAATAAAGATAAAATAATTTATTATGGCGAAAATGTTGAATCTTTTCGTTCTTTAATGTTTCGTTAAAATCTAAAAAAATTGTAATCCGTAATATTAATGTATCCGTCCGTATCCGTTTATAACTATTATTCTAAGAGTCAATAGACTTTTAAAATCGAAGTGTTGATTTATGGAATAAGTACTATCAAATAATAAACTCATAAATTATTTTTATTCCATGCATCATAAGCAGTTATTTTATGTCTACTACAAATTTAGATTTGAAGAATAAAATTTTACAGACTACAATTTTTGAAATTATTGCGCATTAATTAGATTTTTATTATACGTATGTATCTATAGCTGTCATTCAAGCTCTACTACAATTTAAGATTGAGGAAAGATGCCTTTCATGTATACATTATTATTTTTTTATGTAATATACATTAATAGCAGTAGTTCTATCTTTAAAGGTTTAAATTCAAAAAAAAAAAAAAAAAAGATGCATTTACATATTATAAATACTTTAATTAATTTTTTTATTAAATGCATCATTATCAGTTATTGTATATACTCTGAAATTTATGATTTAGAGAACATATACTTACAAATCATAAATATACACCAGATAATTTTTTTATTAGATGTATCATTTGCAATTATGACTTCTCCACAACAATTTAAAATTTGAAGAAAAAATACAACCTAAGAAGTCATTACAATATTTTTATTACGAAATGCTACTCTAAAGCAATCACAGTGCTTTTTTAGAAGTAATTTTGGGATATGAAATGGTATCTGCCACAAATTTATAGCATGGCATACAAAACTAGCCAAAAACATAATATTTTTCTCGCTTGACTGCTTCAAAAAAAAAAATCGAATATCGCCCTTTACATCTCCTAAAAATGGCAACTGTACCCTGACACGTATCCCAGCTATATAAATTTCCCAACCTCAGATTTTGAGCGGAAACGCGGAGGGTTTCGTGACCATAACTATATTTCACTCCTTCAGAGCCCAGTCATTTTAATGGGCTATAGAGATAACCTATAGACATCCGACACTGCCGAAAAAACTATAGGCATCTTTGCCTACTTTTATCTCTTCTCGATTTCAAAGTTTTAGCTATGCAATTACCTTGGGCAAAATGCATAGCTTAAAAAAATTACATCGAATGCCGGAGATAATATTCTGGAGAAATATATTGAGAAAAGAGGAAAGTGTAGTGATAATTTTATCAACATTTTAGAAATCTAAAAATGCTCAATAATTAAAGATGAATGTAATTGTATAAGCAAACGTGTAAATATTGTTGCAGTGCATAACATCGTAACATTTTAATTACGATATGCATACAGCAACTAAAAAATTATAGTGCGAAAGATTTGAAGTGGATTTTTCTCAATTAATAAACGGGAGTTAGAAGAACATCGAAAAAAATATTTCCCATAAGATTGCAATGCAAATAGAGTCAAAATCTAATGCAATTATAATGTAATGTAATTCATATAATTATGTAATGTAATGTTATAAAGTATAATTTTAAACATTAATTAGTTAAGATTAACAGAAAGGAAATTAATTTTCATATTTAAAATTTTTTAATTAAATGATTGGGAAATGAAGAAGCTCTAAGAGTTTTAATTACATTAAAATAATTTAAGTAACAAAAATTTACAATAATAATAGTTATTATATTGTTGTTTAATATTCGTATACGAATAATATTTTTTCTAAAAGTTGAACTAGAAACTCTTCATTTTTATGAAAGGGAGTCCATTGGGCATATATCATATAATATTGCTAGAACAATGCTAAATAACAATGCTAAAACTGACCTTCTATCTTATTTTTTTAAGAAACTACTAACGATATCGCTTTGAAATGTTTTGGGGATATTTGAGATTTTATCAGTAGTATGTTGTGATAATGTTTTAGCGTTAACAGGAATACCTTTTGAATTATGGAAGATTTTTGCTCAAAAAAGATTAAACTTTTTCAAAAATTAAAAGTTCATAGTTAATAATTTTTCAAATAAATTTCTGCCAAAGATAAGTGTGTTAACAGTTATCACAGTTTAAAAATGTACTATATGTAATTTTTCCTTATCGTGTTAGGTTATACACTCCTAATACTAACGATATTAATAAATAAATAGTATGAACGGTATTAGATTGATGTATTGACTAAATCTTAATTAATGATTGAGGATTAATTAAACTTTTGTGACAATACCTAATTACATTCGAATTAGGTATTTTAACTGATACAAAAGTTGGGCGTCATCACTTGAAGAGTCAGCTTTGCATGGCAATCTAAAGGGGACATTTTTTATGGGGCATTTTTCGGAAAATTTTCTTTTTAGCACTTTTAATTCATTCATATTTTTCTAGCCCTATTTTCAACCACAATTTACAGTACTTTTTTTCAGTTGAATTTTTTTTAATTCCACAAACAGGCATTTGTAAAAGAAATTTTAAGAGCTCTTTTACAATTCTTCTCATCTACCCTTTTGAGTATATGAATAAAGCACCTTGTCATAGCATCTAGCAGTTTTTCTGCATGATAAATAAGTTAATTTTCTATACTATTGAGGACACAGCGTGGAAAATTTCTTTAGTGATTTACGTATTTACGCCAAAAATTCTGAAAGTAATTATAAAAGTTGATTTTTTTTGCGAACATATTTTTCCATATATATTCCTAAAACTTACATAATCCTAAAACTTATCTGGCAATAAAACTTTTATTACAAGTTACAGGGAATGCATTTTGTTTGACTTTACCATCAGTTATCCCTAAAAAAAGAAACACATAAGATATGCCAAAGGATGAAAAAACAATTAAATTTGAAAGGGGTTATTCAAAATCTATTTCCCAGATCTTTTTCTGAAAGCAAAGCTATCATCACATCTGAACCATAACATTTCACTGACTTCCCACAGCCATAAAAATCTCCTAACATAATCACAACACAGTCGTAAATTCCAGATCTCTTAACACAAAACGCAGAACAGAAACCACCAGTTCTTCGAAAAGTCGTCCGTTAAATCGGCGTCATAAAAAAAAACAACACAAAAACACACGATACAGAATGAAGTGCGGATATTGAAAGCTCACGTACACAAATTGTGCGTTTCTTAGCGTTTTTTATGCATGTCTTCAGCCTAAATATGCCAACAGATATATTGAAGAAAAGTCTGTTGGTCGTAAAATTCTTCACCAATTATCCTGGATGTTGGGCTGCGTACAATCTGTCATCAGTCACGGAGAAAAGAGCAACAGCGTACTTTAACACCTCATGGAGTTTTTTTTATTTTTTACATTTTGTTACCTACTTTTCAAAGAAATAGGGGGTAAACGAATATAGAATTTAGTGTGAAATTTTTGGTGAAGAATGGGGTGGATAAATTTAAGCTAACGTTTCAAGAATTACTGAAAGTTTTCTTGGTATATTTAGAATATAATCAATCCTGCTGATTCATCTTTAAGGCGTAAAGGCTTATTTTCACCTTTGAAATGTTTTGAAATGATTCATTGATCATTTTATTTATTATTCCTCTTAGCAGATTTTTTTTTTTCCTTCAAATTTTGAGAAAAGTTTGTCCTTTCAGATGAGTAACTTCATGAGAACAGCTGTTGTTTCTGCTAAAAGCGATGTGGTAGAAATGATCCAGAAAGATAAAAAGAGAAAACACACCGAAAAAATATCACCCATATTATTAAAAAAGTTTTTTTTAAAAAACAAATGCATTAAATTAGAAAATATTCCTGATCGAATTACGATAGAACGTACCGGCATTTTAGGTGCATCATCTGTAAAATTCATTTTACCCTAAAATCCATGGTACCCGTAAAATCTATTTTTACTGTAATTTTTACAAAAATAATTTTTTAATTAGAGTAATTCAGCGATTTTACGGTAATTATTTCTGTAAAAGTTACGGGATACCAGATTTTTTGTTCCGTAACGTGTTTCTGCAAGAATGGACGTGAGGGTTAAAAGTACGGGCACCCTGATGGCCGATACATTTTATCGTAATTTTATTGAGAATATTTTACAGTCTACGTTAGTGTACATTTTCAAAGAGATAGGATGCGCCTAGCATTAATATATCAGTCGTAAAAATGTACTCACGATAACTTTATTGCTTTTAATTTTTGAGAAAAAAATCTTCGTTTCTTAATGTATTATTTCACTTGTATTAATAGTGTAAAAGGTTAATTTGCTGTAATCTCCATTAAAAAAAGCAGGACCATTTCTCCTCAAAAAATGAATGAAATGTTAGCGTTTAGTAATCTTGATTCAATTTTCTCAAATAAACTAAACTATGTATATTTACTCAATTTAGTTTTTATTTATTTTATTTTATTTTATTTTATTTTATTTTATTTTATTTTATTTTATTTTATTTTATTTTATTTTATTTTATTTTATTTTATTTTATTTTATTTTATTTTATTTTATTTTATTTTATTTTATTTTATTTTATTTTATTTTATTTTATTTTATTTTATTTTATTTTATTTTATTTTATTTTATTTTATTTTATTTTATTTTATTTTATATCTCAGGGAAATTGCAGTGTAGATTTTTTATACATTTAATAAAATACTAGCTGAATACTCGTTCTTTTCAAGGGGTGAACAAAAAAGAAAACAATCAATACATCAGTACTAAACAACACTAAGAAATCATGCACGAAATTGAGAGACATATACATACACAATTAATAAAGCTAAAATAATTCAATTTTTCTTTACTTAAAACATTTTCTTCTTCCTGGTAGTTTTACGCTATTAGATCAAGCAAAACACGTTTTTAATAATTCCTCCCATCACAATAAAAATTAACTGTATTCATTTTGGCAAGAGGTTGTTGCTCGAGGTTAACTCTAGAATCTACCATAATCCCCGGTAGTGTTGATGCAGTTTTAACAGGTACCAAAAAAGGTATAACGGCACAGTGCTTATATATTAGTGTTTACCACCATTAATTTACCAAAGGTTGGAACAAAGTCACCAGCAAAGTGAAATAGTGTTGGTTACTGTATCATAAAAATTAAACTAAACGAAAGAGATTGCTAGCAGTAAATATTTTGTTTTCAATATGCAAGGAATCTATATAGTGACTTACCTAATTGATAATAATAGCCAGATATTTGTGGTTTACCGTCAATGAGCAAAAATTTCCTACAAATCACAATGTGCCTAAGAAGTAGAAAACAAGATTAGCGTTATGGTCAACTTAAAACAGAAGCTATACAAAATATATCTAAAACCTTAAATATGTATCCCATTTAATAATTTCATTGCAGACAAAAGAAGAAAAAAAACGAGATCCATTAGCCAATTTTGTTCATCACCGTGTGTGGTCACACCATTTTAGGGTAACTTGTTTTTTTTTAATTCTTATTTGTTATTTTATATATTTATTTGTTTTTAGTTATTTATTATTATTATAAGACAAATTTGAGGAAGTTCTAAAAAATTAAGCACTAGTTATAACAATCAAATAAAACGAAGTAATTTCTCACTTTTTTTTTTTTTTGCTATTTGACGCAGATGGGGCACCGCTATCCCTTTTATATATATTTCTTTCTGAAGCTCCAATTACAAGCAAAAATATTATTTGATATTTTTTAAATATGAAAAGCAGTCTAATAGTTACGAAAAAAAATCTGTTAGTTTATCGGAATTATTTTGCACTATAAAATTCAAAAATGTAGTTTAGAAGAAAAAAAAAATTTTTTTTTTCTTCATTCACATTCAAAAAATTATCAATGATGGATTTTGCAAATTAAAAACATTTCAATGGTGAATAACTGTTTCTCTTAGATTAAAATAGCTGCAAATTTGACAAAAAAATTTTTGTTTGGAATTGAGACGTGCTTTTTGAAGATTTTACCCTTAACGAAGAAAAGGACACCTTCGTTTCATGCTGTATTTCTTAATCATAAGTTATTAAAATGGTACATTTAATATAATGTTAAATATAATGCTTAATTAATACAAAAAAATGAAAGAAGTACGAAAAATATGTTTAATTAAAATTCGGCATCTAAGTGTTAAAAAGAAGATGTTGCCGTGAATAATATCATCATCAAAAATTAGTAATTTAAATTAAAACATAAAAGGCTAAATATTCTTAATTAAAATATTATTAATAAAACAATTATTAATTATCATAAAAATCTAATATAAATTCAAGTCGGTAGAGTAAGAAGCCCCTTTTAACAAAATTTAAAATTTATAATGAAGTTCTGAAGCACAGAACGGAAGTAATATTAAATCAATTAATTAAAATATTATTAATCAGAATAAAACATTATAATTTATAATTAAAATCCAATTTAAATTTAAGTTGGTAGAATAAGAAGCCATTTAGATAAAAATTTTAATTTGAATTCGATAATGAAGCTCTGGCTTTATTAAAACAATTCATTAAAATATTTCAAACCAAATTTAACAAAACACGTTCTTTTCCTCTCCCTGTCTTATACACTTCTGATTGCAGACAGAGATAGAATCATTATTTTACCCCTTTGAAACTCCGATGGCGTGCAGAAATAATAAATTATAAAGAATCATAAATCATTGCCCGTTGCTATCCAACTGATGGAACAATGCTTAAGAAGCAACGGGAGGTCTTAGATTTATAACTGATACCAAGTGTATAAACATCTGTTTTAAGACAACCGTTCTGCCAAAACTGACCCCCGGGAAGTCACGAAATAATAATATTATATGGCCTAGATAAAAGATTAAAATATAATCAGGGGTTGGGAAGAATGTCAAGAATAAATCCCCCTACTGATAATGATCTAAGATTTATATATTTTTTTCTTGGTAAAAACTTAATTTTCACTGTCTGAAGTATGTGGGTCTAATATATTATAGTTGCATTATCATGAATTGGGATAAGCTTCAAAAATTGGCGATTGAACGTCATAATAGTATTTTTCATGAAAATGGGAATTGTGTAATCATGAATTAATTATCATAAAAATCGGTGAGTAGACGTTGAAATAATACTTGAATATAAGAGTTATGATATTGTACATTATGTTTAGCATCTGGAAATGTTGAGTGAATACCTGAATAAAGGTTTTCATTAAAATAAGAAGAGAAATACGATGCTTTATGTTCAGCTTAAAAATTTTTTAAATATATGACGAAACAATACATTTTATGGAAATAAGAATCGTATTATTGCTTAGTATCTTTACCTTTAGGAATTGGTAAGTGAATGTTAAAACAGATACATTCTCTAAAATAAGAAGAGAATTATTATGTTTTATGGAGAGAGAATATCAAACCAATATGTTTTATGTAAGTACGAATTGTATTATTGCACTGTATTTTTTGCTTTAGGAATTGGTAAGTGAATGTTTAAACAAATCTTTTCTCTATAATATGAAGAGAATTATTATGTTTTATGGTGAGAGAATATCAAAACAATATGTTTTATGCAAGTACGAATTGTATTATTGCTCAGTATCTTTAGCATTGGGAATTGGTAAGTGAATGTTTAAACAAAGCTTTTCTCTAAAATAAGAAGAGAATTATTATGTTTTTATGGAGAGGATATCAAAACAATATGTTTTATGCAAGTACGAATTGTATTATTGCTCAGTATCTTTAGCATTGGGAATTGGTAAGTGAATGTTTAAACAAAGCTTTTCTCTAAAATAAGAAGAGAATTATTATGTTTTATGGAGAGAGAATATCAAAAAAATATGTTTTATGTAAGTACGAATTGTATTATTGCACTGTATTTTTAACTTTAGGAATTGGTAAGAGAATGTCCAAATAAAGGTTTTCATTAAAATAAAAATGGACAATTAGCCATTACGATTAATTTAAAAAAAAAAAAAAGAAAAAAAGGTGAGTGAACGTTGAAATAGTACTTATCACGAAAATGAGAATTTTATAATTCTGCAGAATGTTTAGTTATAGAAATCAACGAGCAAATGTCCAAATAAAGCTTTTCATTGTGTACATTATGTTTAGCTTTAGGAATTGCTAAGTCAATGTCCAATAAAGCTTTTTATCGAAATAAAAAAATGAGCCATTGTGCATTATGTTAACTTTAAGAATTGGTGAGTGAACCTCAAAATAATACAATTCATGAAAATAGGGATCATATTATAGAATAGCTCGTTCAGTTATAGGTGAATTGCACACTGAATATCCAAATAAAGCTTTACATTAAAATAAGAAATGAATTATTGTGCATTATGTTTGACTTCAAAAATTTGAGATAAATGTCGAGATAATGCTTTTCTTAAAAAAATATAATTGAATTACAGCAGTAGAAATTGCTAATGAATTATAAATAAACATTCACATTTGGTTCAAAGATATTCTAGAAACAGAAACCTTATGACGAAATGTTTTTCTGACAATATAGTTAGTTTATTTGCATCTTTATGAATTTCATTTTTAAAAATTCGTGATTGAATGTCGAAATAAATTTTAACTGAACATTGTAATATTGTATCGGCAAAACGAATCCTAAAGTGAATCGAACGAATCAGTTGACTTAGTGATTCTAAATTCAAATCAAATAAAATCATTTACCATCAACTTTTTCGGTTTTTAATTAAAAAAGGGAAAAATAACGCTATTGGAGAGTTGATATAAGTTTACAAAAATGTCTGAGTTTATTTTGTTTCGTTGCAACCTTTTTTCGCGTGTTTAAAGAACCACGTTTCCGAAGTATGACGTAAATTTATCTAACATGCTTCTAGTTCAATGACTTACAATGGAAAAACATTAATTTAATATCGCCAAGGGAAAAAAAAACGCCAACTTCTTTCCACGATATGAATTTTTTATTAAAAACGTTCCATACTAAACAACGGAATCAAATAACACCACCCAATACAATGGCCATTACCGGCAAAAACGCGAAAGCAACACCTTTTTTCCAACCCTCCTATCAAAGACTAAAAAGAAGAAAAAAAACGAAAAAAACTCATTATATTTCAGCGATGAAAGCAACCGATCATACTACATCACGTGTTAAACACACTACAAGCTATTGTATTCGGATATTCATCTTCAATGGCTGGCAACTACTGTGCAAGCCACATCGGCCTTTTGTAAAAGGACCATTCAACAGAACCACAAAAGCTGTTTCTGTTGTTGCTCGTCTTGCGTGTTGGGACATGCATGGGTGCCCTCCAGAATGGGCCTCTTTATTGGTTAAGAACGTGTGATACTTTAAAAACTAGCTGGCTTACACGCTTTGCAACATTATGTATCTACCTTATTTGAAATGTTTGGCCTCGGTCTTTTATGACCCGTTTGGCTTCACTGTGGTATGGGATTAGTAAGGTTTTCTTCGATGTCGAAATATAATCTCGCCAATAAGCCTTTTTGTTGGCGTTTGTGCTTGTCAGGAATATATTAAGTTTCATGAATAGCGATTACAAGCATTTTTCGTGTTCGCGGACCGGGAACAAGATTAACCCTCGACCAACTCAACAATGTTTTGTATTTGCCCTCTCATGGATGTTTGCTGGGATTTTGAATGGTGGAAAAGGATCTCATATTCTAGCCATATGCTATATTTTATATTTTAATATTTTGTATGGCATTTGAGTTTCAGCAGGGGCTAAACAAATTAAATGTATCTTATTTTATTTTATAACTTGAACAGCCAGCCTAATTTTGAGCTTCCTACTGTGATCAAATTCCGTAGTCTAGTATTTTTGTACTCAACCCAGACGACAAGGGCACTTCTGGATCAAGCTTTGGAAATGATAATGGAACTAACTCGTATTTGCTTTACATGGAGAGGAAAATGACGAGAACCCTCCACAGTTAGCTCGACGATAAAGGGTGTAAGTCATAATTCATCAACCACTTTTACGTCAGCACCGTTGTCGATGCAAGCCGGGAGCAAAATTCGTATCGGCCAGTCATCACTAGGATTCGAACCTGGTTCACTTCATCAGAAGGCGGGTGCTCTATACCCTGAGTCATCGCGACTCAAATCTCAACATATTATAACCAACATTGAATAGCCGACTCGATTCTAAGTTCACGACTATTAAATATCAACGACTATTAAATATAAAATATAAATATTTCAGCATATTTACAATTATAAAATATGAGATAAAGTATACGAAATTAATCTTCCAAACTTCCATGACATCTTACGATATATTTGTATAATGGCTTAAGTTTAAACATTAACGATATAAAAGTTTTGATTCAGATTTTTACTTCTTCAATCTGAAAATTTTCCATGCAAGCAATAATTAATAATTTTATGTTTTTATATCTTTGATCTTTAGTTAGAACATACAAAACTTCATGAAAGTGTAAATAGAAATACTACCGATAAAAATATAAATGCTTTTTTTTGTTGTTTATTTTATAAAGGCGAAAAAGCAAACTATTGCTGTAACTATTTTTACTTAATTTCATTAGAATCGAGACATAATCTATCCAAGTGGTAGAAATTATAACTACAACTTTAAGCCAGCTAATAAAAATAGATCTAACACTCTGGAACTAAAACCTATAATTTTTATCTAATCAGAATTTTAATATTTAAAAAAAATTTTTTAGTAAATTCTGCAACTAATCAAAAACTAATAATAATAATGAATAAAATCAGTTTTTTTTAGTTTTTAGGTATTACGAAACAGGGGATATTTCTGTTAAGCAAGAGCAAACATAAAAATTGCGTTTAAAATTTATACATAAAAAAAAAAAAAATAAATAAATAAATAAAATTTAAAAAAATAGAAAAACAGCAATAAAACTGCTCTCTTTGTTAACCTGTGATTATATGATAAGGGGAAAAAATGTTGGCTTGGCTACATTCAGGATAAAGCAACGAGCAACAGAAGCTTAGAACAGCCCTAGGCTTTAAAGCGCATCTTACGCTAATTTTTTAACAAAATTTTGTTACTTTTAACAAATATTTTTTCAATAAAAATAACTGATGTTACTGATTAAATTTAAAAAAAAATAAATAATGTGATTTCTCTATTTTATTTGAAATTAGAAAGAAATGATTAAGCAACGGACAAATTCCGTTAAAAATTATTTATGGACAGAGTTATTGAAGAAACAATTATTTGTTACGGTTTCTGAGAGAATTTTGTGTGTGTATATATTGTATATATATATTCTTCTAAAGAAACAGTGCACGGTTGGCGGCATCCAGAATAAAACAAGGAAAGTATTGAGTAGGCCTAGGTCACAAGTACATTTTCTTAAAAAACTTTTTCGACATTTTACGGAAATTTCTAAAAAAAACTATTAAAAAGAATAAATAAAAAACACTGTTACTGGGGAGGAACTTAATTTTTTTACAAAAATCATGCAATATTTTCAGTTTATTAGAACTTTGAAAGATATGATTAAGGTGAGGAAATTAACGAAAATATTTAACGAATAAACGATTATTTGTTACAGTATTGCAGACTTGACACTGGCAACAAAACTGTTCTTATTGATGATGCAGTTCCTGAGAATAAATATATATATATGTATCCTTCTAGAGAAAATATGTAGGGTTGGCGACATTCAGGATAAAACAATGGAATTTTCGAGCAGCCCCAGGCCAGGAGTGTCCCTAACGAAGGCTGTATTGGCACCTGAGACCCCAGCTGTTTAACCAAGACGTCTTCACCTTCTTCTGATCAAATAGCTCGTTCGAAAAGAACTGTTTTCCTTTGGTATTACATGCCCCAAGAACTTCATTTAGAATGTGAGAGAAACCACCCCCAATCTACTCTATTCCAAATTTTTTATTTTTCTCCTCCCTACTAGAATAAAATTCTTTTTCTCTGTTCGATCTGAAAATGAGTTGAATCACTCTTTGTTCTATCTAAAAATGAAGTAGCATACTCGTATTTATAAAAATTTTATTCCCAGCAAGGAGATTTAGCTCTAAATCACTGATATTTTTAGGTGTTTTTAAATATGGATCCAATTACTGTTCGAAATCAAGTTCTCATGCAAGTTAGGATCTATTTTTTTATATTTTAAGTAAGATAAATTCTTATTCAAAATATTCAAGAAAGGTATGGTAAATATTGATATACAACACTCACCCTTAGATTAGGTTAATTCTAGCTCAAACCCCTGTTAAGTAATAACAGTTCAAACATTTCTATTTATAATAGGTTGAATAAATTCAAAATGAAATTTTTTTTTTTTAATTTACCCGACATTTCGGTTTAAAGCATTCTAATTAAGTTATATTTTAATTCAAAAGGTTATTTTTTATTTTATAAATTTTGATTCAAGACATTCTTGTTATGTTATATTAATTCAAAATTAAAATATTCTGATTAGGTTAGATAAATTCTGGCTTAAGAGATTTGGATTCGGTAAAATTTAGTTAGTTAAATTATGATCAGAACTTTCTTGTTATGTTATTTAAATTATAGGCAGAACTTTTTCGTTATTTTAGATTAATTCTGGTGCAAAATACTGTGGTTAGGGTGGGTTGATAGGGTAGAATCTGGTTCTAAAATGTCTAGTTAAATTAAATTAGCTAAATTAGGGTTCAAAACACTGGTTAATAGGTTTGGTCTGATTTGAAATACAATTAAGATGATTAATTGTGTTTCAAACCATTTTGGTTTCATTAGGCTATTGCCACTCAAAGCATTCTGTAAGTTAGGTAAGCTAAATTGTGATTCGAAACTTTCTCTTTAGTCTAGATAAGTTTGAGGTTTAAATTATTATGATTTGGTAAGGTTTAGGTTAGATTATCTAAATTCTAGTTCAAAACCTTATTGTTAGATTAGATACGCTGTGTTTCAAATTTTCGGGCTATGTAAAGCTGAAAAAAAAATAAATTCAAGTTTTATATATTAATATATTATGCATAGTTTTATATATTATTACAGAGAGTTTTATATATTATTATATTACAAATAATTTTTTTTTCGCCAGACTGAATTAATTTGAATAAAAATACACTGGTTATGAAGTCAAATTTAAATCCGTTAAAATATTTCTTTTGAACGGGCTTAAATATGCTTTATTTTGTACATATTTATGAAAAAGTACTTGATTTAGATGCGCAAAATATACTTTTAAAAGAAAAATAATAAAATTATTAAGCAAATTAATGCTATTTTATAATTTAATACACTAATATTTTCTAGTTTTATTACTAGAATAATTTATACGCCTAATATTAAAATTCTATGTACTCTGAATTTATTAAAAATACATATTTAAATACACTTAGTTTTGGGAAAGATAAAATCAGCTCTGAAGTTACAACCGTCCTAATAATACTGAAAATAGGCTTTGCGTATAAAAACTAGTCAGAAACAAAGGCCATAATCATGCTATAAAAATGACAAATTTCATCGATGACATATTATTATCCTTAGGCTATTATCGGCATTTACAAAACTTCAATATCTACATCTCGCTTGGCGAAATACCTAAAGCGCATGGGTATGTCGCACAGCAATAAAAATCGAAGTCACGAGTCATAATAAAGCCAAATGAAATTATAGTAATTTCGCCAATAATACAAAAAGATAACGTATCTCAAGTGTCATTACTTGGCGGTAGGTACGTATTTTCGCTAATCGCGTTCTCTGGCGTTAATCTTGATCCTGCGCTATTACTCCAATTAAAAGTTAAAACTATCATCTAAAAAACTGTTATTACGACAAGGAACAGCACATACGGTGTACTGCGTTTCTTCGAAATTCTAAGACTATGATAGTCATTAGAATAGTCAAGCTTTCTGGGTGGTCCATGCTTGGAAGTTTTCGTTTTTGTTCGATTTCAACTGAGATTTCGTGTCATTGCCGTGTTCTTATTCTTTACCATGCTTTAAAATAATCGAGAAGACATTATTGATGACTGATTGGAAAAATTTCCAGCAATATAAAGAATTAAATTTTTATGAATTACTTCTTGGTATAACTCTTTTAATTAAAGAAAAAAAGAAAAAAAAACATGTATGATTGTCTTAAAATTGTGTAAGATTTAAATGATAAAAAATTAAATAAGAGTCTTATAGAAAAAAAATATGATAAAATTTTTAAAATGGTTATTCCTTTTGAAAATGCATAAGTTATATATGAGGACTTTTAGTTATCTATGGGGACTTTTGAAATCCCAGAAAATGGAACTTCCGTTTGACCTTAGTTTAAAAACTTTAAAAAAAAGTATGAATGAAAATAAACATATTTATAGAATCGAAAGCAAACTTCTGGAAACTTGAGCTGTGATCAGAAGTTAATTTCTCCCCGTGTTTTGATTTTTGATTAAAACTATACTTCTTCCTTGTGGTTTAAGTTCTGATCATTAGTATATTTCTCATGCGTTTTAAGAATTGATCAAAAGTATTTTTCTCTTAATGCCTTTAGTCTAAATCAGAAGTACTGTGAGCAGCAAAAAAAAAAAAAAAAAAAAAAAAAAAAAAAAAAAAAAATTACTAACCGAACTTTAAAAAAATTTTATAAATAAAATTCGATTTCTCAGGAACTATTCGACTGATTTTGCACAAATTTCGTATTCTTTGCAAATTTTGTATTATAAAATTACATACTTTAAGATGATGTGAAAAAAAAAATTTACGCCTCACAATTCAAAATTGTTTTGACTATTATTAAATAAAATAATAAAAAAGTAATAAATATTTTCTAAAACTTATTTTTTGCTTGGAATTATCTTTGGAAAAACGAATTTTATAATGGTGTGCAAGCAATTTTCAAGTTGATTAAGTTCTCAAAATTTGGCGAACTACGCAGAAAGTTAACATTACGGGGTCTAAACTTTTGAATCGCTCTCCTGACTAAACTATGGGGACCATATTTCCCACATTGCGGCAGCCTGCTATATTTTGGGAGTCAGAAATGCAATAGCGTGGGGAAAAATATATGTTTATTCAGAGAAAATACGTTTTTGTATCTGATTTCGTAACTTAAAAATATCGTCTGCACTAATTAATTAGCATATTTGATGTCACCATCTTAAACCAATAAGTTTGAGTCATAGAAGATGAAGATCAGATCATCGGATCAAAAGTTATTCAGGGTGGTCAATTTTTTGGGTGCACTGTACATTTATTTCTTCGCGTGTTTTTATTTTTGATCAGAAGTAAAATTTCTCCCTCAGTTTTGATTTTTGATCAGAAGTATAATTTCTCTCAGTACTCAGTGTTTTAAGTTTTGATCAAAAATATAATTATATTTCTGATCGGAAATATAATTATATTCTGTCTGAGTGTTTTGAGTTTTAATTCGAAGTATATGTGTTCTCGTATTTTGAAATTTGAGTTGAAGTATATATCTTTTTTTTTTTTTTTTTATAACCGTCGTTGAACAGCCGACCCAACTTAATGGGTTTACGGCTACTAATGTTCAACTCCGTAGCCTTGTAATTTTGAACCCAATCCAGAAGACAAGGGAACTCCTGGATCGAGTATTGGGAGAAATTTGCCTTCGTGGAGGACTTTTTTGATGGAGCTAACCCGCATTTGCGTTACATGGAGAGGAAGACCACGAGAACCTCCCACGGTTAGCCTGACGGCAAGGGGACTCTAACTCATGATCCGTCTACCACTGAGGATATTTCACGTCAGCACTGTGGTCAGTGCAAGCCGGATGCGGAATTCGTATCGACTGGGATTCGAACCCGGTTCGCCTCATTGAAAGGCGAACGCTCTATCCCCTGAGCCATCGCGGCTCGAAGTATATATCTTGCGACTTTAGTTACAATAAGTATATTTTTCGTGTTTGTATTGATAAGTATATTTGTTTTGAATTTTGATCAGAGGTACATTTATCGCACAATGATTTTTGATTCGAAGTATATTTTTAGTGTTTTGTTTAGTTTTGATAATTGGGATATTTTGAATAGTAATTGGAAATATTTTATAAAATGCAGGTACATAGTATGTACCTTCATTTTAAAGTGTTGAATAAGAACATAATATTAAAAAAATAGAAAACACTGTTAAATAAAAAAAGCGCTATTTTTGAAGGCTCTGTCAGCACATGAAATAATGCTTCATTACAGTTAGGTCAAGTTTAACTTATCTTTAGCCAGTGCCCTCTGTGGTAGTTCTGAAAATGGCACAAAAACTTCAATATAAAGAAAAGCCATAATTTTATAAAAAAGAAAAGTATTTGTGATTTAATTTCCTAATAATTAAACAGCTTTTCCAAAGCTGCATTTAATAGGTTCATAAAAATTTTCAAAAATTGACAATCATTCACTTATTTTGATAATTTTCATGCAGTTGGAAAAACTTGCCAAATATGCGATTTTTTAAAAAAGTCTTACTAACTTTTAGAATATTTAGGTTATTTACGCGTTATAAAGCCCAAATAATTCTTCACGTCAAGTTGGTATAGATATTAAGTTTAAAATGATTGCTTTGCCTTAAGAGTGAGGTACATAAACTGTTTTTTTTTTCCCTTTTTTCTTTCTTTCTTTTCTTCTCTCTTTTTTTTTTTTTTTTTTTTTTCCTTGGCGAAACAGCTTTGAAAAACGCTGTTAGAATTCTGGCATTTTCTGCTTTTTGTCTTGATTATAAATGAGCATGAAATTTTGCTTCCGATTATACCAATATGCTAAGAATGTTTTCAATGTATATTTGCTTTCTCTATTCCAGATTATGCTGATAATTCATGAATGGGTTCCGTAATCCTTCATTTCAAGTTATGCTGATAATTGATAATGAAAGATGTGGAAACTGACAAAAATGAGAACGCTTCCAAGAGATTTTGATCCGTTTAAAAGGCTCTTGAATTTCCCTTCTATAATAAAGGAAATAAAACGAATTTCCCATTCTTTATTAATGAAAATTATGCTTATTTCATTTCGTATTATAACGATTATCGTGCCTGCACGTGATAATAATTTCAGCTAATAATTGCCATTCTCAAGACTAATTTTTGAATGGAACATAAAATGGAATTTTTCCCAGCATATAAGTTAGCATTAACATTTAAATAGCTCCGTTTGTTTGTCATAAAAATATGCCCCTGAAAAAAAATAAAAAATAATAATAATAAAAGAAAACATTCTGATTCGAGTGTGCGAATTCAAATTGTCATTTAATCAGCATTAAAACATGAAAGCCAATGCCGAAACAGAACATTAAAACTAAACTTACAGCAAAAAGTCACGGAAACCACATTGAAAAGTACCTTCCCCATTACAAGCTTAAGTTATATACTCTGAACGGCGATTTCCAGAGGAAATAAAATAAAAACAATATTTCGTTTTATCGAAAAAGATAAGTGGAAATTACGTACGTGATTGGCTGTATCCTGTTAGGCCGATGCTTACGCCGAAGCAGATGGTGATTATAAAACGAGGAAGCTTTTGAATTCGGTGGCCATTAATCATAGCTTTCATAATTTAAAGCATTTGTCACGCTTTGCCTTGTTTCTGCAGGTCACAAAGAGTTGCCCATCGTCGCTGAAATTATCGCCTATTGAAGGTTACTATTGTATTACGGAATTAGTTGCTCGCAGCGAGACTCCATTAAGCCCCAAATTGTTTTCTTTGCCTGTATGGGCGTAACTTTATAATTTATCATCCCTAATCGCTGACTAATTATTAAAGTTCAGATTGATTGGTATGGATGAGACATTAATTTTTAATTCATAATTGGATTTATATCAACAAAAAAAGGACACATTCAGTTCAGTCCCTTTCTGTAGAGAATAATAATTTTGGTGGAAACTATTAACTACTTCATAATTTATAATCCCTAATCACTGACTGTTTATTAAAGTTCAGATTGATTAGCATGGGGGAGACATTAATTTTTAATTTATAATCAGATATCTATAAACAAAAAAAAGGCCATATTCAGTTAGTCACTTTCTGTAGAGAATAATAATTTTTGTGAAAACTATTATAGATATTTTTGTTGAATTATTGTAATATATTTCACGTTAGATACTTAACGTTGTCTTTATATGCTCGTTACTTTTTAAAAATAGCGTTCGTAATTTTTTTTTCTTTTTTTCTTTTTTTTTTTTTTTTTTTTTTTTTCCAAATTGACAGACCTAATAGTCATGATTGGCTGACTTGCAACAGTTACAGCAATATTTACTATTTAAATAGTGTTCTCATCAATGGTGATAAAACTAAATAAAGGGACTGGGATAGCCTGGGTGGTAGGGCACTGGGCCCATATCGAAGAGATCGTGGGTTCGAGCGTCGCCTGCCGAAGACTCTCCGTATAATAAATGGTGACTGATGCACGTTGAATCTATCGGATCACAAAGTCCTTCATGTTCCCTTAAGAAATCAATACCTCTGGGGGTACTGATCCAGGAGCTCCCTTGTCTTCTGACATGGGATCAAAATTACAACGAAACGGAGTTGAACATTGGCAGTCGTTAACTCAGAGTTGGGTCGGTGGTTCAACGACGGTTATAAAATAAATAAATAAATAAAAACTACAACGGTGACACAAGCTTTTTTATGAGTGAAAATGAATAAATAAAATATTGAGAGGTTAAAATGTGATTTTTTTTTTCTTCACATTTTTCATAAATTAAATTTGTAACATCTGTCGAACTTTGCCTTCTGTTTCTAAGGGTAGCAAGGAATATTCCGTAAAGGCTTTTAAATTTTGTCACAAAGACTAATAGTCTTTGTGATCATTCATCTTGAAATCATTTATTCAAAAGCTATAGATGCACATCACGGACATATAAAAATATTAACAAAGACAACATTTATCGAAAACCGCCAGCCATCTAGTGGCCAGTTTCTTACAATTCCATCATCGCTGTAACGCTGGTCTATATATAGAAGGCAATGATTGTATAACGTAATATTTAATCAAAATGACTCTATTAAGCCTAAATTGTTTTCCGTGTCTGTTTCAGCGTAAAATAATTAGCTAATCTATCCTCTCTAACGGCTGACAACTTTTAAAAAATTCTGTTTTCGATGAGTTGCGAAGTTTAATTGAAGATATCTCCGTTTAAAATGTTAAATTGTATTAAAAATTTTGAAAATCTTCATTAAAAATACGGATTTTAAAAATAGATCTCATTAACAGCTGGAATTAATCAAAGCTTTCTTGCAAAATTAATTCGAAGGAAGAGAAAAAAAAATATTTACATGAATATTATCTAAAAATTAATTTTTCTTATCATTTCTTACATAGTTTGATACTTAATAATTTAAAATTGCATTTGAATAGGTGCACTATTTCTCGAATTAGCAGTAGAAATATCTCTTAAATCTTGAACTTAGTTGCTTTTAAACATAAATTTAATAAAAATACTAGAAACGAACCATAAAATTCTTGGTTATTTGGCAGATTTTAATGCATTTTTCTATAATTTGTAAAGGAAGAACTAGTGAGTACAAATTATAATTAGAGTCCTATATTCAAAACTCGAAAATTATTAGGAAAGATGGTTCAGTGATGCACCACAATTTCAGCACTTTCGCAAAAAGCAAGAAAGTGCTCTGTGTAAAATAATTAGTTAAAGAGCTGTATCTTGCTACTGCCAAAGTTTTACAAAGACAAAATCTGAAGAAATCTTTAGCTTCTTGTCAATTCTGGACTATCTTTCACTTGATATTTACAGACTTAAATAATCTCTTCAATTTTGAATGAGGGTATAAGGCAAGATCTTTACAGCAATAATTCCATTTTACATCTTTACAGCAATCATTGAAATATTTTCACACATTGTTCTCTGTTTTTGCGGCTTTCCTGGTTATACGTATCCTGTCTGCATAATTTAAAAACAAACATTTTCGGATAATTTAAAGTACCCACAGGAGTAACCTAACAGTTTCAACGAACTGGGATGATGGAAAATTAAAACATAATTCCCAAACTTTTTAAAAACAAGCGTTTCACTATAAAGTAAAGAACCTGTTATCAATGCAATTTTAACTTCTGTCATCTCTACCAAGCCATTTAGCAGACAACCCAAATGAGAGACAATAAGCCGGCGTCTTTAACACCATCATTATTACACCACTGCGGCTTTTGGAACATTCGCCCACTGCTAGAGAGAAACGAAATTGGGTATAATTAAAACGCTTAAGATGGCTTAGTTGCACCCCTCAACACCTTCCCCCCCTTTAGAGCTCTAATTACCTGATCGATGCAGCCGACAGAGGTCTGAGTAATCTCTTACTAGACCTTGGTTCACCTACGTTCTCAATCACTTGGATAGAATTCCTTGGTGAGATGGTTTTATGTTCTCTTCATTAAGGGGTTACCCCCTTTCCCATTTGGTTTCGAGGTTTTTGTGGTGCAGAAGAAAGTAGTCAGGGCCCGTAATGCATCCATAAAGTGTTATTTCTTGTACAATTAGGCACGCTACTACTGTTATTGGAATTATTATTAATTTTCTCTTTGCAAATAAAACTGATTTTCAAATAATTCGATTTGAACAAATACACGGATGTGGTTGGGTGTTTAGTATTGTGGTGCAGACTTAAATGGAAAATTAAATCACTTTTGAAGCAATCTGTGTTAATTAATGGCTGTTGCGCTTTAGTGAAGTCTGAAACAGCAGTTTTGTTACACTTTAGTGGATTTAGTCTGAAACAGTAATTGTTACATTTTTGGAACTGTTTTGATCTATTATTATTGCACTTTTGGAACAGTTTGAAGCAATAATTTTTATGCAGCCTATTATAACTTCATTAGGAGAAGACAATTATTACTCTTTCAAGGCAACGATTGTTGCACTTTTCAAGCAAAAATTTTTACACTTTTGGAGAAGTCAGGGGTAAAGATCAATGCACTTTTGGCGCAATTTGGGTCAATATTTGTTACACTTCATCTGAAAAAACAATTGTTTTACTTTTAAAGCAAAATATAATAACAATTGTTAAACATTTGAAGCAGTCTGGATCAACGATTGTTAAACTTTTGAAGCTGTCTGGATTGCATCACTTCCTAAACTGTTTGAAAAGATGTTCTGTACTGCGTGAAATTATGTTTAGAAATCAGGAAATAAATGATTTATCTATGTCTAAATTTGAATTTTCTAATTTTTCCAATATTTAAATGACACAGATTTTACAAATCCTGTTTTAGGGCATTATTAGCACAAATAATTTTTTTTTTTTTTTCGGAAAATTGTTTATTATTTAAAAACAATTTTTATCGTCAATAAATTGGAAAAACTTGGAGTACTTTAGAGCAGTTACAAACAAAAAATAGCGGTTTAGAATCTTTAGGTGGAAAAAAGGGCACTGGAAAGTAAAGCACTCGAAGAAAAACCTCGAAAAAATAAAGAAAAAAATAAAAACACCGTAAAGAAGCACGGGTAAAAAGCATGGGGAAAATGCATAAAAAATAGCACAGGGAAAAAAAAAACCGTTAGTAATTATATGAATTTAACAACCAATTCAATTCAGATCATTGAGCCAAAATATAATGCAATTATTTATTCGAATGAAATTAGATATTTTCTTTAAAAACTAATATTAATTGAGGATTAATTTAAAGTTTACAAAAGGAATTTTTTTTCTCCACTTCATTTTATATAACAAAATGATTAAGATTCTTAATAAATTCTAAAATTGTTCTAAACTTCATTAATCACACATATTGCATAATTATAAAATAATAATATGTAAACACTATTTTTTCAACAGGATATTTCCTTAAAAAAATTTTGAAATTGTAATAAATGATCATTTTTCTTAATTTTTTTCATTTACCAAAAGATTAAAATATCTCAGAGAGGTGCTTTTTCAGGTTCTTTTTTACTGAGGCTTTTTTTCAATGCACTTTTTTGGTGCTTTTTTCCGGTGTTCATTTTTCGAGATTTATATTCTGTTCTTATATATATATATATATATATATATATATAAACTAAAGTTTAGTTTATATATATATATATATATATATATATATATATAGCGCAATAGCTGTTAAAGAATGCCCGTTTTATATTTCTTCCATATTTTTCTTCAACTACCTAAATTTACAGAATAAGTTTTAGTTTTTTTTTCAGTACTGTAGAAGACACTATACATTTTGTTTTCAGATATTGTTTGCTACTCAAAAAGAAATGGGGTTGTTATTCAGCCGTTTAAGTAAGTCCGCCCATTCGTATAACTAAGCTGGATCATTAAAATTTAAGATTTTTTCTCAGAAATATTCTTGCCAACGATCCGTCGGCATTCTTTGAATTTAGCATGTGCCATTTTGTTGGGCTGTCGTTTTTGCTACCTTATGACCTCTGTTGGTGTTAAGTTGGAGAGGGAGCTCGATTTATGGGTCTGTTGAACTTGGAAGATTTGACAAAGTTATATAACATTGCCTCCTCTGACCAGAAGGCGTAAAAGAATTTTTGGTGTCATTTTAGGATTAAAAGTCTCACCAAAGTAAAACCTGTGACGTGTAAATCACGTCAAAAGAGCTTAACTTTACTTTGTGTTAAATTGCCGACAAATTAATTTATTTTTCCTCTGACTTGTTAGCTCTTGTTTCGAAGAAACTTTCTCAGTACAGTGTCCCGCTCAAAATTGCACAACAGCATTTGAAAATTAAAGACAATATTCTTATTGTAAACTATATAAAAACGCATAAATGGCACAAAAAATGTTCTAAAGAGGTATTTCCTCTTGACATTTTAGATTGAATTGTAATTTGCGTTTTCCAATTGCTTTTTTGCACCTAACTTTTAATAATAGATTACCATTCAACATCATTATACCTTTCAGAAAAAGATATGTTTTAAAAAAGTCGCTTTAGTAGATTAGGAGAAATAGTTGCTTTTCTATAATTATTATTATAATTTTTTTTTTCAAAAATGCAAAGCAATAAAATTATGTAATTCATAGTTGCGAGTAAGTAATTAAAAATTGCAAATTTGTTTTATCAAAATTTAAACTTTTTACAAATTAAACTTAAGAAATTGAAAAATGTTGATTCCAGAATTGTATTGATTGTAATCCTCAGAAAAAATATAATTGTATTTTCATTCCATTTTCGTATTTTATTAGACAAATAGATAAAAATCGATTTAGAAGACGCCAAAAAAAATTTTTTTTTAACATAAATTGCGCAAAAACGAAGATATTTATCGAAATTCTGAAATGAAGCAAAAGTATAATACCTAACTATCTTCCGAAAACTGAACTGCATTGGAATAATTTTATCAGGAAAAATCTGTTGAGAATCTATATTCTCACATACCTTACATGTCAAATTGTGATTAGATTGCGGGCTTAAAAAGCGCCGAAGAAAGAGCCAGGAAAAAGAGCACCGGAAAAAAGCATTTAATTATTTATTTTATAATTGCCACCTCAGATTGAATGCTAAGTTCTTTTCGAAAAATTAGAATGAATATAAATGATATCAAGACTTTTTTTTTCATAAAAATTAAAATTGTTCCTTTTTTCTTTTTTTTTTTTAACTGAGTAACAAGCTTGTATAGTCTGCAAATACGATATTCAAAACAGTAGGAAATGGGAGCACAAACAATTTATAAAAATTCGAAAGGGTTTCAAGTTATAAAAATATAATAACAAAATTAAAAAGAAAAACATAAAAAGAATAAGAAAACGATTGATTCAAAGAAATTGTAATTATCACAAAATGGAGAGATTTATCAACTCGTAGGTACATGCCATACAAAATCATAAAAAAATCATAGATGGCATATAAAAATCTGCATTATGAAATTGTAATTATCACGCCATGAAGTGAACTACAACTCAATAGAAGGAAGGAAAGAATTATGATTATAAATTTAATCATAATATTGATAATGTAAAATTATAATAATAACGTCTTTAAGAGAATTTTCAGATCATAAAAGAATATGACTATAGAAAGAATATTTGATAGGAATATTATATAAAGAGAAATAATATACACGTATAATAGATAAATCATAAATAGAATATAATTTCAGAAAGAATATATGAGAGCAATATCATACAAAGAATAAAATTTTTAAAATATGATAGGAATATAATAAAGAGTTTATAATATAGAGTATATCATGTTAAGTTTTATCAAATTGTCTAACGAATCTATCAAAGAGTTGCAGTTAACTATTGATTAAATGAAGATAAAGAAAAGTGAGACTCCTAATTATCATTTGATTACAGCTAAGTTGTCCCTCTTTATCCTTCAAATCACCACTTCTGACCATTGGCCGAAAAGAAGAGCAGAGCAAACACACCCCTGGGGTGTCTGAAACTTGGATCTTTTGGCGAGGGTAAATATTTGAGTCGGTCTTCGTTTCCTTTTGTGTTCAAGAGAGATTTCTACTTCTCAATACACTCTTGGTTTAGGACGGTTGAAAGAATTGGCTACACATCGCTTGTTTTTAGGCTTCAAACTCTTTAAAGTATCGTCGCCAATATGCACAATCATCTTTGGTATACACACAAAATAATTAAATTAATAAAATTAATAAAATAAAAAAATTAAACCGAGTACATTGAAAAATTCAAAATGAATCATTTCTGGCTGAGAAGTGGAAAAATAAATAAATAAATAAGCAAAACTGATAAACTTGTTATAAAAACCAAAATATTGTTATTAAATTTCCATATCTGAGAATATTTGATTGATATATAATTTCCTCCAAATAAGAAGATACAATGTTAGATGCATCGTATCTGAAATAAATATTTGCAAATATTAATCCCCCCCCCCTCAATTGATAAGGACTAAGGTCTCAAATACAGAAAAAATTAAATAACCAAACATTTGAATTTAACATATATTTTAAATCAGATTATTAGATTCAAAAGTAGCTTCCAGGGTGAGTTAAGTTTTATTTCCAATGTAATAAGTGGAAAATTGCTTTTGTGTCTCAATTTATAAGGACTAAAAGCTTTAATACAGAAAAAATTAAATAACCATAAATATAAATTAAATATCTATTTCAAATCAGATAATTCGATTCAAAAATAGCTTCCACTGTGAGTTAAGTTTTATTTCTAATGCAAGAAGTGGAAAATTGTGATTGAAATTTTATGCACACAGCACATATTTTATGAAAATACTTGTGCAAATTTGCTAAATCTTTAATTTGCTTTAAGCGTTTTTCACATTCTTTCAGTTTTCTCTGACAGTCAAAGAGTTTTTGGTGCTTTTAAACCAGACTTCCACAGTAGGGATTTGATTTCGGAAGCATATTTTGTTTTTAATCATTCATATATTTATTTGCGTAATCTAATAACATTGGTATACAGTGATTTTTTGATACAGTGATTACAGTGAGCGGCAAAAGAATAAAAGCTATGCTTTCTTATGTACTTTTTTGAACTTATAACTAATAATTTGGACGCACAAAGTGCTCGACGGGCTTAGATCTCGCTTTTTTTTATTATAACTTTTTTTTTTAACATTTACAAAATTTATAATTGGTGTTTGTTTTTTAACTGTAAAAATCACCCTAAATTTCTTGGAAATAGCAAAGCAAACTAAAAAAAAAATTTTGGGATATAATATATTTCTGAAAAACAAATTGTCGGTGCTTTTAGAGTGCTTTTTTAAGGTGCGTCTATTTCGAATGCTTGTTTTTTTGGGGCTTTTTTCGGTTTTTTTTTTTTTCCACTATTGTGATAAAAGTTGTATGAATTTTTAATTTTTTATTACAAAAAAAATCGCCCCCGTTGATAAAATTGCATTATATATTAGAAACCTCATTAAAATGCTGCATAACAAACAACTATTCCAATTCATTTTATAATTAATATAATTATACTTTTTTCACTTCTTTTCTGATACGAATTCTAAAAATACATATTACGAGAGGTTGTTGTTGCATATCTCCGTTGTTTAACAACGATAAATTTGATCTATGAAATCTGTTATTCTAAGAAAGTCTAATACTAGAATTGGGTTAGTGAAAAGATCTTGTCTGAAAAGACACAGACAATCTAGTATATGATCAAAGGTAACCTGTTGGTCTATGATTATTATTAACGATGTTTTTCGGAGCTCTGTCGCCAAGAAAAATAAAAAAGCCATAATTTAACTGCTTTGCACTTGCAGCAATGTGATGATTTTAAACTATATGTATATAATCATACCATGAAGAATTAGTTGGGCTTTAGAACAGACAAATCACTTAAATATTTAAATCTTATATTTATCTTATATAAATATTTAATTATTATATTTAATCACTTAAAGATAATAAACTTTTTTTTAAAAAATTTGCCAATTTGGCGACCTTTTTCGACCGAGAGGAAAAGTATGAAAATCACTGCCTTATTCTCAGTTTTTTGCACATTTTTATGAGCCGAAGTAATGCAGTAGTGTGGTAAGTTTTTAAATATAAAGAAATTAGCCCACTAACGCTTTTCTTTTTCACAAAACTGTGGCATTTTTGCATATTGACGCTTCTGCGCCATTTTCAAAATAATCATAAACAGGTAGATGGAATAAGATGTTTAATTCTCCTCCGCAAAGCGATGGACAATAAACTTCGGTACAGAAATAATTTCTAAACTTTCAAAAATTTTGGAGGCATGTTTTATTATGCTTATGATAATTTTTCCTTTATTCTCACCTTAGACGATGACAATCTGAAAAGTATTAATCCTGCCAATCTTTTTGGCGAGAAATTATTTTTTCCGAGTAACCTCTTTATTCGTACTCTTATGGACAGAGAAACTCATTCTATAGGATCTCAGTTTTTGTTTGCTGGACACTTCATTGTCAGTTCTAGTGATTTTATTGGATACTAAAGACAGTAGTGTCCACAAAGGGTCCGAGAAGGGGTGGATCCTACTACTTAATATCCGCTCACTGAATTATAATTACCTCATCATTTTATTCACTGCCGAAAAAGAGATTTGTTTGCTATTTCCCTTGTTTTCTTAAAGGGGGGAACATTACTCAGAACTTTTCGAATTTTTGTTGTTGTTGCCTTTTCTAGAATCTTATAGGCTGTAAAACATTGTAAATACAATTATAATATAAAGAAGTAACGGCAAACAGTAATGATTTGTGCGACATTATTTTTCTAACTCCATGCTTTTCTGAACACTCTATCTTACATATTCAAGTTTTTAAATAAATTATTTGTCTATATTACCAGAAATGACTTATTTAAATTTCAAAAGTTAATTTTGACTGAATTTTTTTTTAAAAAAAGTTTACTTATGAGAGTTACAAAAAAAAAAAAGTGAATATGAATTCGCAAGAGAGCGAAATATAAGTTCACAAAAAGGTGAATAAGAAGTTCACAGACGCCAATGAAGTTCACAAAAAGGTGAATAAGAAGTTCACAGACGTCAATGAAGTTCACAAGAAAGTCAATACCGAAAAAAAAAATAATAATAAGAATAATAACACAAACGAGAAATTTTAAGTTCCTTGAAAAACGTGATTGAGATTTGAAAAAGCCAAAACCACCCACGGTTAGCCTGATGGCAAGGGAACTCTAACCCATGATCCGTCTACCACAGAGAATATTTTACGTCACCACTGTTGTCGGTGCGAAATTCTTATCGACCAGCCATCGCTTGGATTCGAACCCGATTCACTCCTTGGAAGGCGAACGTTCTGTCCTCTGAGCCAACACGGCTCCTGCAGACACTATTGTCTCAAGTATAAGTTCAAAAAATAACGCATTCTCGCCACTGCTTGTTTTGCGCCTGTTAGGAGGAGTCTGTGCCCAAGAGGTAAGTTCAACAATTTTCTGGCCAACGGTATGAAGGTGCCAATGTTGTCAGCACTGCGCACTGACCGCCTTTGCTCCCTAGACAAGTTGATACCGATTGATCTGAAACTGAATGGGCTTCAAGCTGCTGCAAGGGATTGAACTTCAGTCCTTCACAACGACAACTCCATACTTTAAGACGACGCTATTCCACTAGAGAAACTTTTCCTCGTAAATTCTCTTGCACCTGGATAAGTAATTTAAAATATAGAAAATCTGTGTTCAAGCAAACTTAGCCAAGAAGTTTCAAACACAGAAGAAAAAAAAATTTCATAATACTAAAGTAAAAAAAAAAAGAAAGAAAGAAAAGAAAATTATGTAAGGATAACTTAGGATTATGTAATAGGGAAGTTCTGTTCCAATAATCTAATTGCATTTTGAAATTCTTTTTCATCATCAATTGAAACTTCATGGCTTATTCTACATTTACCAGCCAGAACTCACCTTTCCTATGTTTTAAATTCTTTTCCTTCAGCTATTGAAACTTCATGGCTTATTCTACATTTACCAGCCAGAACTCACCTTTCCTATGTTTTAAATTCTTTTCCTTCAGCAATTGAAACTTCATGGCTTATTCTACATTTGCCAAAACTCACTTTTTCCATGTTTTAAATTCTTTTTCTTCAGCAATTGAGACTTCATGGCTTATTCTACATTTGCCAGAACTCACTTTTTCTTTGTTTTAAATTCTTTTCCTTCAGCAATTGAAACTTCATGGCTTATTCTGCATTTGCCAGCCAGAACACACTTTTTCTTTGCTTTAAATTCTTTTCCTTCAGCAATTGAAACTTCATGGCTTATTCTGCGTTTGCCAGCCGGAACTCACTTTTTCTATGCTTTAAATTCCTTTCCTTCAGCAATTCAAACTTCATGGCTTATTCTGCATTTGCCAAAACTCATTTTTTCCATGTTTTAGATTAGTTATGGAGATGAAACAGATTTCGCGATGATGCATTTTCCCCATGATATAGCTTCCTTTTAACCAACCTTCGCAGTGCGTGCCGATTTTTAGTTTCAAAATCCTAAAATATTTAGTTAAAAATGATAGCAGACGAGGGCAGAGAAAAGGGATAGCGTAAAAAGACGAGATTCTGAATTACCAAGAACTAGAATTTCATTCCCAGAACAAAAAGAGCTTCGTTAGCCTAGGACAAAAATAAAAGTGCCCTAGGAAAATACGCAATTCATTTAATTATTATTATTTTAGATCTAATATTTATTAGTAATTGAAAAAAAAGGAAAGAAATGGAATGACAGAATGAGGAATTGAAAGAATGAATACTCCTTCTATCAAAAAAATAAATAAAAATACAAAAGGAATATTTTTTTTTCATCAAATCCGTTATTTTTCATTTAATATCCTAATGACTGTCGCGTAACAAGATACATCATTAATATGATAAAATAATATGATAATATACAAATTTATAAAAGATAAATTAATGTTTTAATGAAAATAGCCTTCGAGTAATCAGTTCAAATAACAAGAATAATTACTTTTTATTAAACCCCTTTTTTGGGTCAAAAATATTGAAAATCAATTAATTTCATCATTAATTTAATGTTATTTGTTCTTTCCAGAATAGTTAAAAAATAATGGTGGCGAATGAGAAATATCGAAAAAATGAATACGAAAGAAAAAACAAAGAAGATAGAAAGATGAATTCGGAAAAAAAAAAAAAAAAAAAAAAAACTTCTATCCTAAAGCCATTGATTGTATATTAATTTTAATAAAATAAAATGCATAGTTTAAATCTTTCTCCTTGCTTCCATTTTGTTAGTGCCAAACATCTCGGCCTTAAGAATGTCTGCCCAGAAGGCGTTTAAGGCATAAAATATCCCCATATTTTTTCCTAAAACCATTCCTTAGCACCACCTAATACAAGATGATCACTTGATTTACAGCATCCTTTTCATCTTCCGCATCCCACCGGAGCACCAAGAGAGACTCCTGGAATGATCCATAGCTGCAGACAGGCGGCAGTTCATCCTGGTCACGGTACCAATAAAATTGTCCTGGTTGTCCATTAAACTGGAGTGGGGAGAGAAGAGTGATAAATGGGGGGAAAGGGGTATGGAACCTCCTCACATCCCCTACCTTCACCGGACGCCTCTTCTTTTTTCGGTGCGGGCGGCACCTTTTGTGGCTACTGATTTATAGTCGCTTTAACTGTCGAGCGGAAAGCTCTCAGCCGCTTCGCAACGAGGGGCCATACATCAAGTGAAGAGAATGACCCCATCAAGCGGATTAAAATAGTGCCCCATCCCTGATGAATGGCGGAGGAAGGATCTCATATTCCTACTACTAGAATGGGGATCAGAGGATGGAGAGCAGATTCTTGGGATTTTTTTCTGTCCAATCTGTAGATGGGATGATTTTGTTGGCGTGAAGCAGTTGTGACATATGGTTGCGTCGTTTTGATGCTTTTTGATCCAAAGAAAGTTACAGTTATTGAATTCTATCGGAGTAACTGAGTTGTTGAGGTATTTTTCAGGTGTCAAAACTGTAACTGAATTCTCACTAGCGATTTATCACGAAATCTTTTTCCGATTGGTCAGTAGTTGGAGTCAGACTTTAATATCGAAGTAATTTTAGGTTTTGTATGAATGACGGGAAGGAAGTATGGAACGAGGAAAGAAAAAAAAAAAAGTATCTTTAAGACAGTAATGAAAAACTGAAACACAGACTTTTGATGTGATTCTTGCTACAAAAATCTTATGAACTTAAGAATCAGTTTGATTACTGCTCTTGAGTTGAACTAAATGTGATTAAATACTTTTTTTAAAAAATTTAATTACGTAGATATTTTCAATACAATTAAAATACACATAATAAAAAGCATTATCTGTTATTCGAATATATGATAATTATAATTATTGGAATATAGATCCAATTTAAAAATGTAAAATGTTAAAAGTTTTTTCTTTACAAACAAAAAAAATTACCTTATATATTAACTAAATAAAAAAATACATTTCATTGTATAAAATTCATTTATATTTAATTCATTTATATTTAATTTAAAATTAATACTCTATTATAAATAAATATTCAATTATATTTAATTCTGGCTTCAGGTTCCTAACAAAATAGTATATTAATATAATTTTTGAATCGAAAAATCACATCATTACTTTTGCGTTTTAGTTTTGCATTATGACCATATAAACGAAATTTTCATTTCCTATGGTTTTGTTTACCATGGACTTGTTTTGAAGCACTTCTTTTTGCTTATTTATTCTTCCATTTACCTTTAGAAAAGGCTTCATTGTTGAATTGTTTATTATTAATTCATGTGCATTGAGACATTATTATTATTTTTTTATTTTTTTTATTCTCATATCTCCTATATTTTGTGCAGCTTAAACTTTGAAAAAAATAGTAAGAAATTGATCTAATAAGTAATTTTCTAACACTTTTAATCGATTTATTGATCTCATGACGTCACGTCAAAATCAGTAAATATGGTTATATTAAAGATGCATACAAACAATTAATAATTTCATTGTTTATTCCAAATAAGAGTACAGTCAATAAAATGATAAATGATAAAATTATTATTAAAAAAGTCTATTTAAACTCCTATTGTGAGTTTTTCTTATAGTGGTAGCAGATTATTATTTGTAACTAATCTATTATAATCTTACGTTATCGAAATTCTCTTTTTGAAATCGACGATGTAAATTGCGTTAAACTAATTAATAGCTATGTGCTTGGCTTCTTTAAAACAAATAATAATAACTATCTGCTTACAGAAAAAATGTTTTACAAAGTAGAAAATAATAATGATTTGAAATACCTATCGTTAATATAATTTATATTCCCTCTCTAAAGGGTAGCTGTTAGTATTTCATGTTTTTGAATTTAAAGTGGGACAAATTATTGTAAATTATAATTACCTTTCAATACAATATTAAAGTCATCATGGAGCAAAACTGCAGTAAACCATAGTAACCTCTCATTAAAATATTGTTTATGGTTTCTGTGGTGCAAATATAGAGTAAATCATAATAACAACTCAAATTATTGTCTCAACTTAATGTTCGAAAATTCTCGAATAAATCATAATAGCATTTCATTGATATATCAATTTAAAGGTGTCGTGAGATACTCTGATAAATCATAAACATCTGAATAAAAATTTTCTTTAAATTTCTAGTGGGTCCACAGTAAATCATAATTACCTCTTATTTAAATACTGTTTTAAAGTTATAGTGGAAAAAATCTAGAGTAGATCTTAAATCATTTTTTGAAATGTTAAAAAAAAATAATTAATGATGACAGTCTGTTAAACGCTTCAAGTGATAAAAATGAAATTAAAAAAACTAATTAATTAAATAAAAATAAACACGTAAAATTCGGAATTAATTTCTCTAACATAATTTATTCCACGTAAAATGTAGTTGCGATAACTTATTGAATAACCTCTTTTTAGAATATTGCTCTAAGTTATAGTGGAGCAAATCTAGTGTTAATCATGACTGCAATTCACTATATAAAAGTGAATGACAAGCACATACAAATTGAACATCTCAAGCAAAGTATAAAGGAAATAATTATAAAGTGACGCCTTTAAACATGGTTTACTCACTAGCGCAATAACATGCCAAAATAATTACAAATCCCATCGCCAAGTTTTTTCCTTCTTATTTAACAACTCCCTTCATTCATTTCAATCGCTCTATTCCGCATTATTTTTTATTCATTATTATTATTATTTTGTTCCTTAATTCGCCTCACGTTCGCTCTTTTTCATTCCATCTGTCAGTCCATCCCTCTAATTATCTGGCGGACATTTTGTGTGGGGAAATAAACGAGTGGCGAAATCTCTCTATTTGAAGCGGCAGGTTTTATAAATGATGCTTGGTTTGGAAACAATGACAGCTCATTTGAGATTCGACAAGCTCAGTCTTTTGTCACGAGCCCCATTAATCTGCCAGTTTATTTTTCTTTTCTTTCTTATTAGCATTCAGGGTTTGCCAGCGAACTGGAAATGAAAAGAAAGGAACGGGGGAAAAAAAATTATCGCGCAGACGATATTTTGATCGCCAAAGAAGAGATCGAATTTCGCCAACCGGTTGAATTTGTTGTTGCCAAACTGAGCAGACGAAATATCGTTTGACTTTGAAAGAAAAAAAAATTGCAGACGTTTTTTTTTATTTTTTATTATTATTATTGAGAAGAGATATCGATGATAATTAATGACAGTCACTTTTATTTAGGGCAATATGATTGATGGAGGTTTAGATTAATGAATTGCAGCAAACAGAGAAATTAATATTGATTTAATCATAGCATCTATTACTTTCATTCTGTATAATTAGGTTTCTTTCATTTTGAGAAAGTCAATATCGTGAGAAAATAAATTATTTCAAAGAGATTATTATTAATGTATTACTTTAAGAGCGTATATCAGTTTTTCCTATTAATTATAGTTTAGAATATCCCTATATAGCAATTTTATTTGAATCCAATTGGAAACTATTCAAATTTGATCGTGGATACGTCATTGGTTTTAGTTAAAAGTTTATTAATTTTATAATAAACGATTAAGTTTTTGCGAATTAAGTATCATAATATATGAGTTTTTGTCAATTTAAAAATAAGTTTTTAATGAGTATTGAATATGATTTATGAATGCAAATATGAACATGGTATAATAGAAACAGTTTAATATATTTTAATTTTCATCTTTCAATTTGAGTCCCTTGGTTTTATAACAAGTTCGGGCCATATTTTCTTAAAAGTAGCTTTTCATTTATTTATTATTTTATTTTATTTTATTTATTTATTATTTTATTTTATTTTATTTTTTTATTATTTTATTTTATTATCTTCTTTCTTCAGCTAATGAAAGTTAATATCATATGCAAATAAATCATTTTTAAGAGTATCACTTTATTAATGTATATTATTTTTCTAACTTTCAGGGATTATTTGAATTTTTCTCAAAATTATAATTCACTCAAACGTTTATTTAGTTACTAAAAAAAAAAAAAAAAAAAAAAAAAAAAATAATAAGAATATCAAATATTTTTGTAGCATTTGAGTCTTCCACAGCATTTTATCTCTTTTGCCATGGATAATAATAACAAAAAAGCCTCAGTTTAAGTTCTTTATTATCTTGTTGTTACACCGTCTTGCCGTGAAGAATCATAAGAGCAATGAAACAGGCAAATAACATAAATATATTTCAAAAATTATTAAGTTTTTCAAAACTCACTATTTAGGCGAGATTTACCTTCCTAGAATAAAATTATCAAAATCTATAAATAAATAGTTCTCAATTTTTTAAAAGAGTTCAAATAATGTCGCAGTTTAAGGTTTAAGGTTTACACACATTTGTAAGAGCAGGAGTAAGGTTTTTACACATTTTAAATATTAAAATAATAAAAACTTGAACTTTAACTTGTTTAACTAATTTTTTAAATTGTGATTTTTCCTCATATTAGAATTTCGTGGCATTTTCATAATGGGCACTGGCTGATTGTTGAAACTTACAATAAACTTGACGCAACTAAACTAGACCTAACAGTTATGAAAATAACTAACTGTTGCAAACTTGTAATGAAAATAGCACTCTTAATAAAGCATTATTTAACGTGACGACATAAAACAGCCTTAATTTGACTCTTCAATTTCGGATGGTTTGATTTTTATTATTTATTTTTAACTAAGAGGAAATATGAATGACAGTCATTATTATTCAGGGCAATATGATTGATGATGACTTTCTAGTAATGATTTCCATCGAACAGATTAATATTGATTTAATCATAACTATTCCAAAAACAAAACAGGATTCAATCGATCAATCAATATTTGATCTATTACGATTTGATTTTAACCTTTTTTAAATATATGAGTAAAATGCAATTTAATTATAATTATTTTTTAAATATACGAACTAATAATTTAAATTTAAAATATAGGAACTAAACTTTTTTCGCTCCCTTAATTGCTAGCCGTGAATATTTGCCTTCTATATTTGATTTAGATCTTACTAAACTTACAAGTCCTAAACGCCTTATTCTAATCCTGACAGTGAACTTACTGCTAGATCGTTTATCTCCTCGGTTTGCATAAAAACTGCTTACGTACTGTTCCATTTTGATTTTAAAATCCTTTTTAGGTTCTTTAACGCATCTTAAGGCATTTACGACATACCCTGGATACATTGCGCTTTGAAATTTTTAATAAGGATATATGACAGATATGTTCGTCATGAAGAATTCAAAAAATCACCTATTGTCTCACTTGGGCCGTGATGGCTCAGGGGATAGAGCGGTTGCCTTTTAATGAGGTAAACCGGGTTCAAATCCCAGCGATGACTGATTGATACAGATTCCGCATCCGGCTTGCACCGACCACAGTGCTGACTCAAAATATCCTCAGTGGTGGACGGATCAGGAGTTAGAATCCCATTGACATGAGACTAACCATTGAATGTTTTCGTGGTTTTCCTTTCCATGCAACGCAAATGCGGGTTAGTTCTATCAAAAAGTCGTCCACGAGGGCCAAGTTTCTCCCAATACTTTATCCAGGAGTTCCCTTGTCTTATGGGTCTATTGGATTCACAATTACAAAGCTGCGGAGTTGAACATTAATAATCGTAACCCCGCCCCTCTCAAAAAAAAATTGGGTTGGCTGTTCAATGACAGTTATAAAATTATAAAACTATTATCTCACTTTGTTGGGGCTTTGGGTATAAATTTTACTAAGATAACGGCAAAATACTTTTTACCCACAGCTCACCTTAATGCTCTGGAATCTTTTTTTCCCCAACTGAACGTTCCTTCTTTCGTTAATGACATCAATTTCTCTCAAACCCTTCATTCCGCTTGGAAATGGATCCTGATAAAGTGCGCCTTGTTTTAGGCGCATGAAACGTGTCAACTTTTCCCACCTTAATTTTGAAATATGTGTAAGTTTGAAATATGTATTTTCCGTTGATATGTGTAGGTTTTAGCACTTAGTGTCAGAAAGAAAATTATTAATATATGAATAAAAAAAAAAAAAAGAAGAAAGATCTTATGTGACTTAAATTAGAAGTAAACAAATAATTATAAAAAAAAAAAAGAATTCAGTTTTCCAGATTGTAAAGATTAAAAAAAATAATAATAAAAAAATACTAAGACACGAAGACTTCTCTTCATTGGGTCTCACATTACAACAATTATTTCGGTACTAAGTTAAAGCTAATGCTTACATTTAGAAAAAGTTCGTTTATATGACTTTTTTTTTTAAATAAAGTCTACACAAATTAATTAGCCTATTTAAGCTTGCGCTCTCGAACTATAAAAATTGAGTACTAGGACGAGAAAATCCGATCAATTTAACAAAAGTGAGGTGTTCTGCACTGTTCGCATACATTATTAATATTAACCCTTTAGTTACGGCTGGTACGACTGAAGGTCCAGAATAGCAGGTACAGTCATTCACAGTTGGCAATAGGTTAACTAAAAACTATTGGAGCAATTATTTAAAATATAAACATTATGTTTTTCTTTAAATTTTCATAGGAAAAAGAACTAAATTAAATAGCGTAAAAGCGATGTACCGCCAAATATTTTATCCAAAGCAGCATGTAGCGTGCGTTGTTGCAGTTAGGCCTTTCTTTAACCATTTGTATTCTGGACACGTTGAAAAACCTCCCATAGACCGCCAAAACTCCAAGTCTTTTATTCTACCCAGATAAGCAATCAATTTTCGGTTGGTCATTAATTCTCCAGTTTTAAGAGGTAAGAAATGAAATATGATCGCTCGCTCTTGATGTGTGTCGTAGTCAGCGCCTGTAGATCCTAGAGATTAAGTTCCGACACTTAATAGAAATGCCTTTTCAGCCTCGAAGCGCCATCCCTGGCAGACAACCAAACTAATCACGTCTATGAAGTATATTAGATAGTTTACCATGTTTAAAATGCTTCCTGCTAAGAAATTCGTTTTGTCTTTCTGCGTGCTTGCAGCTCACTTGAGCATAAAGATTTTGATGGAACTAATAGAATTCGTTTATTCAGAGGTGTAATGTAAGATCACTGGTTGCAATTTTTTCCGCATGCGAATGAGAGCCGGATTGGTGGAATAAATTTACCAGCGAAAAAAATCGGCAATCAGGTTCCCGTTCGCATGCGTATTTTTTCGCAATGGTTAATGTTTGCTGATTTGCGTACAATTCTTGCCGCGACATTAAAAATATAATGGATTAGAAAATTGATAGTTAATTCTCCAACGCATACATTTCTCGAACAATAAAATTTTTTTACAAATTTGCATTAGGCTTGATAAAATTCGGTAGATTGCAAAAGAAAAAAAAAAGTAGAACATGTTAATAACTTTTGATTTAATGATTGGAATTTTATATACTAAATTGAAATCTAAACAATCCAAATAAATTAACCTTAATTATCCTAAAATATTTATACAGACGATATTTTAAATCTCGATATCAAGCAAAAAAACATAATGTCTCTGATTTTTATTTTATTTTATTTTATTTATTTATTTTTTGTTATTGACGATTTTAGAATCTCGGCTCTTATATCTTGATTCTTAAACTATAAAAGACGGCATTACTCAGAAAATTACTGGTCCAGAATGTTTTTTTTTTTTTTTTTCTATCATCAGTCGGTTTTTATGACAAAAGTTTTATTAAATGAAAAAGGTATATGTGACTCGATATGTGGTTTTTTCCACTTAAAGAATTAAAACATCACTGTATTAAAGAATTATTTAGTCAAAAGACAGTGACAATACCTAATTTTATCTAATTCATATGACTTTTCTTTCCAAAACAAACCAAAACAACTAAATGAACCAAATTATTTTAATTATATGACCCAAGACAACACAAACCTACTCATAACTCGGTTTATAATTTTTTCACGCTTTCGACGAAAATAATGACATTATTCATTGTTATTGCTCAGGAAAATAATAGAAATGAATTTTTTTGACCCATTTCTACGACGTTTTTTTACATTAATTAGACACTAAGTGTAATAGGTTTAATTTATATAGAGAGTGAATTTTATATGGAGGTGAAATTTATATAGAGAGCGAACATCAAGATAATTTTTATCCTCATGTTTAAACTACGTGACTGGAGGGCGATTCAAGAAAGAAATTTTCTAACTTCCATTTCTCCCTAGCATTTAAATAGAAGAGAATCGATACAGGAATTTTAAAGTCAAAAATCTTAAAACATGATAGAACTTACTTAAGATTCAAAAACTATTGCAGCCGGAAGCAGTGACAACCTATTAACTCGTCGAATATTTATGATGTTTTTTCTCCTCTGAGTGAACGCAAAATTAAAATTATTATAATTATACGGCCAATGATCTATTTGGAACACGTTGGATCAAGGTATAGGGAACGCAAATGAATTAATAATGAATTAATATGATTTTTGACTTTATTTGAAAGTTATTGTAGCAAAAGACAATTTTTTCATTACATTTTTATGGTGACATTTTCTTCCACACTCAAAGTAATCAAATTATTTTTATTATATCACTCATTATGTACATAACAACAGTTGTCCTTTAATTGTAACGTGTTAACACAAATACATTTGATGTCATTACTTTAATCAAAAATTATTTCTGTTGAAGATCGTGACCATCGTATGATTTCATCACATTTTCTCGACATTTCTTTTGCGAATAAAACGTGTATAATCAAGCAGTTTCGGTTATCGCTGGTTCAAAACTAAAACGACACATCTCCAATTGAGTTAACATTGCAGATGTGTCGTTTTAGTTTTGAACCAGCGATATGCTTCTGAGCGCATGTGTATATCATAAGTTGTATATTAAATATCATAAGTTGTATTAAATATTATTAAGATCATAAGTTGCATTAAATATTATTAAGATCATAAGTTGTACATTAAATATAGACCATGGGGTGTTTAACACAAAATAGTATGTGAATCAATATTCGCTTTCTTTTTTTTTTTTTTAAATCTCTTTTCGAAGTAATTCATCACTTTATTCAAAAATTATAGCAGTGGGAATAACGGATTGTTTCATCACGTTTTCCCGACGTTTCCTTTAAAAATCAAACTAGCATAATCAAATTGTTTTAGTTATATGCGTGTTCATGTGGCCCAAGTTGTTTAATAAATATGGACCATGGTGTGTAAAACACAAATAAGTATGTGACTCCATTTGCGATTTTTTTCTTCATCTATTCAAAGTAATTCATCACTTTTTTCAAAAATTATTGCACCAGAAGACAGCGACAACGTATTATTTCTTCAAATTTTTACGACGCAGAAATAAAGAGAGGGGAAAAAATACTCATGACAGAAATAATTAGTGTATATATCTTTACAGCTATTTGGTCAGATTCACTATAATGATAGGGCTACGGGTCATCAAAGTTGCCATCAATCTGTCAACGATAAGATCTGATCGTATCTTTAAATCCTTTGATTTTCTGAAATACGACAACTTTAGCATTCATCGAATATTGAAAGATATACCTTTTGAAACCATCAATCCATCAATTGGCGACCATTGCGCCATCGAAACCTGCCATTTCCTTTCGACATCCATAAATCAACCACTTAAAGATTTCCCTTCTTAATAACATAAGTGACGACGTAAATTCAAATGAAATAAATATTTGCTCACATATCTTCGAACGTTCGTCAATCGTCGAACAAATTTATCTCGCTATCTAATGTGTCCCGATCGCACTGGGGTCTGTTTATTATTATTATTATTTTTTTTTTATCAACGTCTTTTGTAAATGTACATCTTCAGAAGTAGATGAGCCGCTCAAATCTGTGAGATGTATTGTTGAGATATTTACATGTTGGGGCGATGAAGCATTTACATTTCGCTGCTTGATTGTGAATCGAATATATGACAGAATGTTTTGAAAGATGAGATTGTGGATGATTCTGCGTAGGTTGGATTCGGGGCTTTTTTCTGTGGAAATATTGTGTTGAAAGAATAATTGACCAATTTAAGTACCGCAATTAAACCCTTGTGATTTGGCCTTTTTGGAATTGTATTTCTCGGAAACAGGAACATTTTATCGTTAATAATCGGCAAGAAATTTTTATGAGTTAGATATCGTTTAAGGTTTTTTGAAAGAATTATTACAGCGATGAAGTTTTTTTTACCGTCAAAAAATGTTTTAATGGAATTGTTATTGGTTTTCAGATTATCGATTAATCAATGGACTTTTCTAGAGCGTTAAGAAAACGATAAATTTCAATTGTTTCACTATGAAACCCTAAATGATTGACCATTTATTTTATTGGAACTCCAACTTTATAGATGGAATTCATTAGCCTGTGAACATATTAACATAAGAATTATTACTTATTTTGAAAATATTTAACGAAACGAATGTTATTTTTTCGTTTGTTAATAATAGTCATTTTTGCCATATAGGTGAATTCGCGGGTCTTGAGCGGCATCTAGTCTAGTTCTGAATTTAATTTTGGTGCATGCATAAGCTGAAATCGAATAAAATAAAATGAAATCGAATAAAACGTGGCTTTCGTCGAAATGAAAGCGAACAAGAACTGTAATATACGTCGAGAATAGTTATCAAAGAAACATATTTCTTTATCGTTGAATTCGGTTATTTTGTTTTAAATTGAAAATTTTGATGGGAAACTAACGTAAATCATGTAATTTTCAGAATTTTATTGTGATTAGAAAAATATGAATAATTTTTAAATTTTGCGATTTCCTTCTTCACTGGCATTTTACGTAAATAATTTCATAAAAATAATCAAAGCATTAAATAATAGTTTTACTGAATAAAAAGACTCGATTCTGTTAACATTCCATGGATTCTGATGAGCAGCTTTTTTTCAATACTTAAATTGTAAACCATTATTAGATTCAAGTTCATGGAAAGAAGCATTTCGCACGTATTTACAAAAAAAATTAAGACTCAAAAGGGGCACTCCTTCTAAATTTTAATAATTCTTTTTCAGCCAATTAACAGTTATTACGGTACCTTTTCAACAATTTTAATTGAAACTATTCTAAGTTTATATGCGTTTAACACAACATTTAACAATTACTAAACTATTCCCACAAGCTAACCAAATTTCTGATTATCTTTTAGCCATTTAACAATTATTGCGGTGCTTTTTTTTCAAATTATAAATAAATTATTCGAAGTTTCTACACTCTAACAAATTCCGGATAACAAACACTCTACATACACTCTAACAAATTACAATAAAATGTACTGGTACTTTTTTACAAAAACAGTTTTCATTCCCCCCCCCCCTTTTTTTTTTGACGCCCGGTGGCTGAGTGGTAGCGCTTCGCGCTCCAGTGCCACAGGTCCTGGGTTCTATCCTCGGGTCGGGAAAATTGACTCAGCCTTTCATCTCTTCAGTGGGTCGATAAAAGAGCACCAAGCATGCTTGGGAACGAAACACTAGGGGATCCGCGTCCGGCTGACCACCTGACCGGAACGTCTGCTCCTGCATCTCAGAGCCCAATTGGCTTTCTATGGGCTGTCGTACCACGAGTTCAGTTTTTTTTTTTTTTCCCCTTTCTCGTTAAGTTTTCCCTTTTTAGGGAACAAAAAATCTGATATACTGTTTTTATAGAAATAATGACCGTAAAATCACGAAATCACTATAAATATTAAAGTAAAAATTACCGCATAATATTTCACGGTAAAATGGATTTTACAGATGATGCACCTAAAATGCTGGTACTTTATACTGTAATTTGATTTTTTTATTATTTTTTTTTTTTACAGTGAATATGTTTTTCATTGGAATCCAAACATTTAACAATTATTAAACGATTCCCGCAAGCTAATCAGACTTCTGATCCTCTTTTATCTAAGACAGAAAATGCATTGAATCGAACCTTGCACGCAATGATGTCTAAAATTGGTAAGGAAGGGATATAATCGAGGACAGGTGCCATTTATACTGATAGATGGAACGCCACCACTCTCTAATCAGGCATACCCAGGTCCTGGTGTCACATCATTTTTCATCTTAACCCTGTAGTAATTGCTACTTCCCTTTTTAATACTCTAGAATAGAACAGTCATGCCTGTCAAATCTGAAACTCATTCTGTAGAAAGATTTTTTCTCCCTATTCAAATTACTGGCTTTTATACCATGGTCTTTCATATCATTCGATTTGATTTTTTTTTTTTTTTTCATTTTGTACTTATGAAAGGAATCTGAAGGATTCGAAGAAGTCTCAATAAAGTGTGAGGTCTTCGGATGATTTCTGGGAATGATTTAAATCCATTTTGATTCAATTCATTCGATTCTTAAATTTTGGGAAATTATGTTAGGAAAGTAAGTCTTGTCCCTTGAAAGGTTGCAATATTTCCAGTTTTTGAGTTGCAAAATGAAAAAGAGTTATAAATAACAACGAAACACCATAAGTAAAGATATAAATAAAATAATCCATGGATAATTAAATCACTCTTATTTGTATTTACCTTACTGATATATTGAAATTTGTGAGTTATCCTATTTGAAGTTATTTTTCATCTGAAGCTTTTTAAAGCTGCATTTAAAAAAAAGTCCGCAAAGAGCAATTTTTATTGGTCAAGGGGCGATTTTTTAGACAATTTATAGATGAGATATGTGCTTGTACAATAGTTTGGAGGAACAGTTTTGTTAATTATGGATTTTGTAAATTATGGTTAATAATTTAGAAAAAATATTTCCTCCTCTGGAAAATAAAATTATTGTTTCAAACAGCTAATTGAAAAGAAAAGTTTTTTTTTTTTTTTTTTTTTTTTTTTTCTAATTAGAAAGGAAGTTTACTGCTATAGATGTATCTTAGAAGTGATGTAAACAGAACAAAAATTACTAATTAGCTGAGAAAGAAAATGGAGATTTTGGAGTGTTAGTTTGCTAGAAATGATTCTTTCCTTTCTTTAGAAAAAATACCATTTCACAACAGTTTAGGAAACAGTTTTAGAATTGGAGCATGTTAGACTTAATTATTTGCAACATTTCGATTTGGAAAACTATTTTGATTTTGGAGCATGTTAGATCCCTTTGTCAGCAACAGTTTAGAGCTAGAAATCAGTTTTAGCTTTCTGAATTTCGTTCTTGGGAATAACCATCACATACGGTTCTTTCTCTGTACTTTTCGGTTTAAACTCATATTACCCATAAACCCACATTTTAGAATTACCTATAATTTTTCCAATAAACCTATATTTTGTCTAAAATCAACTTCAACTTTCATGCTTGTATAAAAATTAAAAAAATTACCTGTATGTTAGCCATTGAACTTGATAGATTCTTTCCGGAAGAAAATGGATTCCACCATGTTGACCTATAAAAAATTATAAGAAAGAATTTTTTTATTTATTAAATTACTAATTTATATTTTGGAAAATTATTTTTGTATTATTTTATCGTTATGAATATGATCTTTTCAACCTAGTTACCAAATTTTGAATCTTGAATTTATATATATATATATATATATATATATATATATATATATATATATATATATATATATATATATATATATATATATATAAAATCTCATTTTAACTTTACTATTTAATCGATTTTATAATGATTTAAAATATTACTGCTTACGAGGTATGCCGCTTTTTATTTTTTATCATTCATTAGTTTTTAATTTGCATAAAGAATATGCTTTTTTAAAAGAGAAAATTTTGCAATAAACTTAACATAAAGTACATTCTTTACCGTCTTCGTATTAACTGTAAAATCAATCTTTATGCCTGTCTCAAAACTAATTCGCAAAAATTTTCTCCCTCAATCTAGAAGAAAAAGACAGCTAATATTCAACGTTTATTTAAAATATTTAAAATTCAAAAAGAAAAATCTACCCCGTAATTCCGGTGGCATTTTCAAGCAATTAGAACGATTTCTAACATGATGAAAACAAAGAATATAAAACTGGAAAAAAAACCTCATTCCATTATAAATAATAAAAAAAATACTAATTTTTTTTCCTCGGTGTGTTAAAAAATAAATAGGGAGGTGTCAGAAAAAATGTTGAAGTGTGGTAGGGAGATATAAAAAAAAGCAAACGATTCATAGAAGAAAGATGAAAACTGAAGTGAAGTGAAGTAATGAAGAGACGGAGAAAAATTCTCTATCTGTCATTTAACTGGACTAATTTAAATCCCGCCGAAGCAAAACTGTCATTTTAATTTGTCGTTCAACTCTTAAATTACTGGACCTGTCATAAAAGTAAGTAAAATTTCTTGAAGAAAAGATGACTTTTATTGCGGCTAAAAGACGTTCCCTTCCCCCCAGACTCTTGCCTTTCTTTAAACCATCGTGCTTGAAACCTCAAATTTTGTTTATTTTTTATCGTCTGTTTTTTCCCTTTTGATTAAAACGTTGACGAACAAAATGGAGCAAGTGCAGATTACATAAGATTTTTTTTTTTAAAAAAAATAAGCGGAGAAATTACGATAGGTTAATTGAAGAAACCAACTTCGTGTGGGTGCTGGATTTTTTAATTATTTTTTAATTAAAAAATTAAGGGACCTAATTAACTCTTCTTCATTATCATTCATTAAAATAATTAAATTATTTTAATATTAATTGCTGTTTTCATTTGAAGCCTATTTTAACCATATTTGATATTTTTTAATGAATTAACTGCAATTACATATTAATTGGATAAATAATCAATAGATATCTACAATTCATACATTAACCCTTTTTTTAAAATTATTTTGTGAAAGAAATAAACGAGATTAATTAACTATTTCTGAACTGGAATCACCAAAAACATGGAAGTCAATTCATCTATTTAAATTAGCAGCAGCACAGTATGCATTGAAAGCTATAAAGATAATTACTTACGAATTTAAATACTATGGCAAAATATTTAAGGCTCTTTTTCGAATCCTTTTTAGGGAATAATATGCTATATTCGTAAGTGCTATTAATTTGTAACAGTTATCCATGACTGTTAGGTTGATTTTTGGCTTTCTTTATCTATAGTCCTTCATGATAATTCTGAAAAAGCTGACGAAAGCAAACTTAAAGAAAAGCTGTAATTTTGTGAAAATCAACATAGTTTGTAATCTTATTTTAAGTTTTTTTTTTTTTTTTTAAATTTTTTTCTTTAATACTTAAAAACTTACTAACACACATTTAGTAAAAAGTACAAAACTGAAAAGTAAATTAAGCCGAATAAATGGTTTTACGACAATGATAAAATTGCCAAATGTTACAACATTTTACAATTTTTATCACATGTTTTAAAACAATATTTTATCGTTAATTTTACTAAAATCATTACCAAAGTGATTCGGAGGAAATTAGTGAGCTTATTGGTGTTCCCATAGAATCAGAAGCACTTACCATATTCTGGACATATTACACTCCACAAAACATTAAATATCTTGATTAAATCTTACAATGTCCAGGTTGGTCAGTTGAGCTCCAACAGGCCTTCGAATCTTAGCTGTCTTGTCTTACCTTATACCACCTTTTCCTACTGAATAGTCAACCACAAACTATGGAAGTCATTTGAAGTAATCGATTATCGATTATTAATGCACGTATTGAGTCAATTGAGAAGCTCGAAAACTGCTATGCAATGTAAAAAATTCCGGATTAAATTACGGTATAAAGTATCAGTACTTTGAATGCAATATCCGTAAATTAACCGTAAAATTAATTTTTCCGTAAAATTTTATACCGTAATTTTTACACTAATTTCCATTTAGTTAGAGTGATTTGGTGATTTTATGGTTATTATTATCATAAAAATTACGGAATAAAAAATCTGATACGCCGTAACATGTTCAGGTAAAAAGTACCGGCACCCTGAGGGCTGGTATTTCCTTCCATAATTTGATCTGGAATTTTTACTGTGTACTTTAATTTTGATCAGAAAGCAGAGGGATTTCGAACCAGAAGACGCTCACCGATTCGACGACAGAGGGATGCTGAAAAATACTTAACTTCGAACATTGTAGACGTAATTAACAAAAATGGAACAATTACCTAGTTTTGAAATAAAGCTTACATTTCTGGTACTAAGGGAAACAATTTTGGTAAAATTTTTCCGAAAGCAATATGGAGCACAGCTAGAATTTATTGAAGCAAGAAAATTACATGTTTTAGGAGAAGTTTTGTGAAAAATGTTTCATCTAGAGCTGTGGTTCCTAAATGGTGTTTTGCGAATACATCAAAAAACGTAGCCTCTGCAGATTTGCGAATTCAACTACCTAGCATGAAACCTAATTATAAGGCTTATTGTTGAAAAAATGAAAAATTTCATTAGATTAAATATTTCTGAATTAATATAAAGTTCTTCTTTTTTTTTTCGTTTGTATATTTACATCTGCTAATAAACGTTTTTTTAAAAGTAGAGGTTCTACCAAAAGAAGTTCGATATAGGGTTTCGTTGCTGAAAAAATTTGGGAGCAGTGATCTAGAGCATAGGTTACCAAACTTTTTTAGCTAATATTTATTAAAAGTGGCCCTCACGTAAAATTTTTAAGTATTTGCATGGAAATGAATTAGTTGTATCACATATTTATTTAAGTTATACCATCAACTGCGAAATTATAAATAAATTTGAATATTTAACTAGATATTTCTTAGGAGTCTCAGAAAAATAACGAATATATAAGCGTGTAAAATCATGATCTTTCAACGTTTCAGCAGCTATGTCAAATATTTTTAACCATTAATTCAGTCAATTATAATTTATAGGCTGATTGTAAGAAATTTGAAGTTTCCTTTTTTAAAAAAAATCATCGATTTTAGTTATAATTTCTGAGTCGAATAGCAAACAAAGTGTTGTCTTCATTATAAATGGTTGGTAATCATTTTCTCAGTAAATTGCTTATAGCATTTTATATATGCGGAGTTAAATATATATTGATTTTTCAATGCAAAAAAAATCGAATAATTAGTTTTTTTATGCACTCGGCATTTAAAATTATTTTCCTTTTTAAGTTATGCAAATTCTTTAGAAAGTCCTAACGCCCCTCTTGGTATCCTCAACAAACCCTATGGTCAATAGCGCCCACGTTAGAAACGTAGAATCTACAGCATGTTAAAGCAAATTAATGGGCAACAGTCATTTCACTGAAATACAGTAACAACCCAATGGCCTACAACAACAACAACAACCCGATGTAATAAACAATCGCGCCATTGCCTTATTTGCCTACGACAACAACAACAACCCGATGCAATGAGTATGGCATATTATAAGAAGTACGTCATTGCTACAAAACTATGAATCACCGTCAAAATGATAAGATTAAATGTACGAAAGTGCTAGTCTTCAATTTACAAAATTTTTATTTTCAGTTTTATTTATTTATTTTTTTTTGGGGGGGGGGAAACATTTTTCTGCTCCTTATATCAGCATATTATAACAGAAGAAGCGAAGCAAAAAGATTTTAATTTATTTCCAATAACAGTGCAGAAAAGTGGAAATAGATATGATATCATTATATTTCTTTCATACAATTTCAACCTCTTATGTCCATAAACTAAACTTGTGTTCAGTCAAGTTATTTATTTATTTTTTTTACAATAGAAAGAGTATTATATTTTAAAAGATGCTGACGCGCACTCAAAATTATATATATATAAATTTGTCTAGCCAAAGATAATTCCATGTAAAAAAATAAATTTAGTAAATATTTATTATTTTATTTACTAAGAATCGAAAACATTTTGCATTGTAAGGCATACAATTTTTTACATAATTTTAAATACTATGATTTTACACAGCATAATACAAAATTTGAACGAAATCGGTCGAATAGTTTCTGAGAAATCAAATTTTAAGAAAGTTAGATACTTAAAACTTTATTTCTCCGGAGTTATTAGACTCTTATTTAAGATATACCCTTTTTTACGCTTTGTACGTGAATTTATAATCTTTTCTCGATCAATGTATAAAGTCGTCACTGTCAGCTTCATTTATTTTACGATTTCTGTTTCTAATAAACTAAATAAAAAAAAACAACAATCGCATGTTTTGCAAACTTAATTTGAATTCATTTTCAAGCTCGTTATCAAGTTATTTATTGCAGCCAAATTACAAAATCGTGATTAATTTTAAATCGTATTGCGGAGGTCACCTCCGTCGTAAAAATCGAACGAAAAACATCTAAATGTCCAGAACAGTCGATGTTATAGTTGAAAAATAGCTTTTTACATCAACTCCACCATAAAAAAAGCCATCTCAATATAAACACTCATTAACTCAAGAATAAAAATCCTGAAATATTGGATATTAAGTTTCAGAATAAATATATATTTTGCGAGCAAAATTAATGAATACACGTATTAAAGAACAAGATAATAACATTTGCCGAAGTTTATGACGATTATAGAACCACTTATTACAGAATATCTTATTCATTGCCAACGACAACTAACAAATTATGTATGAATGCATGTCGATAAGAGGATAAGTAAATTACAGAACTAAGATTTACTAAGATAATAAAAATTTACGAGTTGCATAAATTTGCCTTACCAATCATAAATATACCGCGGGCATAGTAAAACAGATGTCTTCAACTAGTAAATATCTTGATTTTTCTCCTCGTTCGAGTCGATACATCTAGTTTTTGGAAGAAAAACTTTCTAAGGGACTGTACATATATCCTCCTGAAATCTCAATTTAACAAAAATTTCAACAAAATAAAACGATATGTAATTTGCTTTGATGGTTGACATATAACCATGTGTATTCTGACAGTTAATTATACCTTGCAACAAGTACTGACAAGTAACTATGTTTTTCTGACAGCTAGTTATATTTCCTGCACCGTAACTATATTTCTGACAGTTTAACACGTCTTAAATGCCTCAACTATGTTGAATTCTTAAACAAGTTTTTTTTCTTCTTTCATCGTTGACTATGTTTTTAAACAGCTTAACACGTTCTCTAACAGATGAATTTTCAACAGGTAGTATATTTTTTAATGTAAACCCTGCTTTCAGGCAATTAGCTATGTTTGATGATAGATAACTACATTTTCAATAGTTAGTATTTTTTATTGTAAACCCTGCTTTCAGACAATTAAATATGTTTGATGATAGATAACTACATTTTCAATAGTTAGTATATTTAATCGTTAACCCTTCTTTCAGACAATTAAATATGTTTGATGATAGATAACTACATTTTCAATAGTTAGTACATTTTATCGTTAACCCTTCTTTCAGACAATTAAATATGTTTGATGACAGATAACTACATTTTCAACAGTTAGTATATTTTTGATCATTACTTTAACTTTGTTTTCAAACGTGTTCCTTAACAGATAATTAAAATTTTAGCAAGAGTGCTGTATTTTTTATCTTTGACTTTGCTTACAGACAACTCAATGTGTTCCCTAACAGATAATTACATATCAACAGGATTTTTTTGTTTCTTAATTACGTTTTAAGAAAAATTATTTTGTTATTGTGAACTTTGCTAACAGACATGAGTAACAAAATGTGTTTTGCCAACAGATAATTACATTTTCAGCGGGTGCCCGTATATTTGAAGGATATATTTGATATCAAATAATTAAATATGTTTCCTAACAGACAATTAAATTTTCAGCAGCACCAACCGACCTATACGGCGGTCGAGGAGCTAGCCTCATTAAAGAAAGGTTCCTGGTTTGAATACCGGTGCAGAGGAACGGATGTCCTTTCTGCACTTCTTACAATGAAGGTAACGTGGGGCGGGGATAGCCTGGTCGGTAGGGCGCTGGGCCCATGTACAAGAGATCGTGGGTTCGATCCTCGCCGGCCGAAGACTCCCCGTGTAGTAAATGGTGACTGATGCACGTTAAATCTGTCGAGTCTCAAAGTCCTCCATGTTCCCATAACAAATCAATACCTCTGGGGGTACTGATCCAGGAGTTTCCTTGTCTTCTGGATTAGTTCAAAATTACAAGGCTACGGAGTTGAGCATTAGTAGTCGTAAACCCATGAAATTGGGTCGGCTGTTCAACGACGGTTATAAAATGGAGGTAACGTGAGCCGCGATGGCTCAGGGGATAGAGCGTTCGCCTTCCAATCAGGCGAACCAGGTTCGAATCCCAGTCGATACGAATTCCGCATCCGGCTTGCACCGACCACAGTGCTGACGTGAAATATCCTCAGTGGTAGACGGAACATGGGTTAGAGTCCCCTTGCAGTCAGGCTATTCGTGGAAGGTTCTCGTGAACTTCCTCTCCATGTAACGCAAATGTGAGTGACCTCCATCAAAAGTCCTCCACGAAGGTAAATTTCTCCCAATAATCATTCCAGAAGTTGCCTTGTCTTCTGGATTGGGTTCAAAATGATAAGGCTACGGGATTGTACATTAGTAGTCGTAAACCCTTAAAAATGGGTCGGCTGTTCAACGACGGTTATAAAATATAAAATAAAATGGAGGTAACGTGGGCCGGGATAGCCTGGTTGGTAGGGCACTGGCCCCATTTTCTAGAGTTCGTGGGTCCGATCCCCACAGGCCGAAGACTCCCCGTGTCGTAAATGGTGACTGATGCACGTTAAATCTGACGAGTCGCAAAGTCCTCCATGTTCCCATAACAAATCATAACTCTGGGGGTACTGTTCCAGGAGTTTCCTTGTCTTCTGGATTGGTTCAAAAGTACAGGGCTACGGAGTTGAACATTAGTAGTCGTAATCCCAAAATTGCGTCAGCTGTTCAACGACGGATATAATATAAAATAAAATGGAGGTAGCGTTGGCCCACCTAATACGCCTTCTGGTTGGTGCCCCCTAAATGAGTGATCAACACGATTGTCCTTCTGATACTCGGATGACGTAAGTCAATACATAGGTGGGTATTGAAAAGAAAAAGAAAAAGATTTTCAGCAGTCACCTGTATCTTTAATGGCTAACTTTGCTTTCAGATAGCTAAATATGTTTCGGAACAGTTAATTTCCTTTTCGGAAGCTATCTGTATCTTTGATGGCTAACTTTGCCATCAGATAACTACATATGTTTCCTAACAGATAATCAAAACCTATCTATTTTTTAACGTTAACTTTGCTATCTGGTAATTAATTATATTTCCTAAGAGATAACAACAATTTTAACAGGAGTGTTATATTTTTGCGTGTTAACTTTTCAGTTATATAAGGTAATCATTAGGTTTTGATAACAGTTTAAATTTCTCGTCATTTATTGATTTTTATTGTGTCGCACATTTTCATAACATTCTCGAGTTTAAATTCTTTTCCCCTTCAAGTATTGTTGATTATTTTTCAAATCCGGAAAATCGTTAATTTCATTACGATTAAGAAATTTAAAAAATGTTTCTACAAAATATTTTCTGGACAACTACATATTTTATGAACTAAACAATTTTTTTTAAAAAATCATGTAGAAAAAATATAGAACCATTTACTGTATAAAGAAAAACTTAATGTTTAAAATTGGTATTTTTTAATATTTAAAATCGAAGAAAATATTGAAAATATCAACGTACGCATGCAGAAATGCTAAATTAGTTAACCATATGGATAAAGTAAATGAATAAATAAATTGTTTTTGATGTTGTTGTTGATGATTTACGTCGTACTAGAGCTGCACAATGGGCTATTGGCGACGGTCTGGGAAACATCCCTGTGGATGATCCGAACATATGCCAAAAAATGGAATGGACAAAATGGAATAATGGAATTAAAAAGATGGACAAAAATTAGAATTAATTGCAGTACTGTGAGGAAATTCACCGATCATATTTTATTTCAAGTGTCTCAAATTTAGTTCTTTCACAACTGTTTGGATTCTAAAAATAATATTAAAAAAATTCTTCTCAAAAATTGGGTGTTGAAGAATTCAAACGCCGACATACGCATGCAAGTAATACGATTATATATGTACATTCCCTAAAAGATTTTGCAAACTTTTATTACACTGCAGTGTAATAAAGTATAAATTTTATACGATTAAATGATAATATGATTCCTTGCAATCATGCCAATTATGTTATTTTATGAAGATGACTGTATCTACAGTGCTTGAGTAAGAAGAAACCATCCAATGTTTTTCTTTTATTATATTCAATGACCCTTTCATGTCAAGTTCTTATCCTTGCCATAAATTAATCACCGTCATAAATTAACTTTTTAGCGATAAAAAGACGAGTTAATAATAACTTTTGATAAGGAAACTCATGAATTTTGTTTAGTGTAACCATATAATAATACATTTAATTATCGTCATCGAATATGCTTTCGTGTCTGTTTGATTTTAATAGTTTTTAGTAAAAAAACAAAATGCAATGAATAATGATTTTATGCACATTATATTTAACACCTTTAATTATCTGTGTTATTAAACATTGTTTATGTCTTGGATGTCTGGGTCAAAAGAATAATTTATTACGAAAAGTAATGTGGAAAGAAATTTAAACGTCGAATTGAAATTGTCAGTGTTAATTCAAAGATCTAAGGTTGCGGTGATTGGTTTTGGATATCAATGAGTGCTTTGAATTAATTATTGTTAATTTATTTAAAATTGATAAACGTTCTCAGAGCTAGTTATCTTTTTGTCAGAGCAACAGCTTTAAAAAATCCGGTTGGATGGTTTTCTCAGATTGTGTCGTCAGTAATTACTGCACTGAGAAAAAGTATGGTCAAAACTACCAGAATACGGTGAAATTTATCGTGTTTCTGGGTCTATTGCAACACCAAAAAAAAAAAAAAAAATTTAATTTTTAATGTAACGCTTTAGTTGTGATTTTATAAAAATTAAGAAGGGAACATAGTTTTTTAATGCGTGATAAAATTTGATAAAAGTGGTAAAATATGTTAATTTTACTAATTAAAATTGTGGTAAGTTTTTTATTCCCTAAATGTGTGGAATTAGAACTATAATTTCGAAACCCTGAATTTCTGGTAAACCGGAAATTCTATGAACGAAAAAAATACCAAATGTATGGCTTGAATACAAAATATTTTATTTATATTAACCAGAATTATGCTTTTTTAAATTAATTTTTTTCATTTATTTTTTGCCTGAAATGTTTTTACTATACTGTATAATAATTTTACTAGAATTTCTTTTCTCCGTGCGACTGGAAGTATTGTTTAAATCATTTGAAAAAAAAAACATTTTTTAATTTCATATTAATTAATTTCATAAAAAATATTTTATTTTATATTTTGAATTTTTTTTTCAGTGTTTGAAACTTCATGGTTCAAGTTTCCTTAAGCTCAGTTTTTATTTACATTAAATATTTAATTACCAATGAAGTTCAAGCAGAATTTGCTATGAAATCTTACTTACGCAATTTAACGATCACTCTATCCCCTGAGCCGAGAGGTGAAGAGGTGAACCGGGTTCGAATCCCGACGATTGCTGGTCGATACGAATTCCGCATTCGGGTTGCATCGAACACAGTGCTGACGTAAACTATCCTCAGTGGTAGACGGATCATGGTTTAGAGTCCCTTTGCCGTCAGGCTAACCGTGGGAGGTTCTCGTGGTCTTCCCTTCCATGGAACGCAAATGCGGGTTAGTTCCATCAAAAAAGTCCTCCACGAAAGCAAATTTCTCCAAATATTTGATCCAGGAGTTCCCTTGTCTTCTAGATTAGATTTAAAATTACAAGACTACGTAGGTGAACATTAGTAGTGGTAAACCCAAAATTTGGTTGGTTGTTCAACAACGGTTATGAAATAAAGTAAAATTCATATTATTTAGCCCTACTTCATACTATTTAAAAAAGTAATTTGGACACTAAATTTCGATGACTACACTTATTGTGTTATCATCGAACTTATCTACAAGGTTATTATACACCAATACACATATAACACAAATTTTTCCCAATACTTGATTCAGGAGTTCTCTTGTCTCTTAGATTGTGTGTAAAATTACAAGGCTACGGAGTTGAACATCGTAAATCTAAAAATTTGATCGACTTTTCAACGATGGTTATAAAATAAAATAAAATGAGCCTCAACTCCCCTAGATGTAAGTCATAATTTCTGGGATACCCCCTCTTATATCTAAAGTTTTTAAAATTGTTTCGTCAAATAATAGACAAAATAAATGTCCTTTAAAAAAATCTTTAGAAGCAAAATAGTTTTTTATATTTGAAATCTCCACACTAGAATCAGGCAAGAACAAGTATTAATGCAATTAAAGTGTGCTAGAATAAATACAGCACCACAACAAAGAAGTATTTGTAGAAATGCAACAAAACAGTGTAATCAATTCCTGAGTAAACAAAAAAGCTTTTCGGTTGCTTTTACGAATCCAATTAAATTAGGAGTTCATTCCAAAGGTCAAAGTCTTAAAGACAATTAATTTAATTTTCAAAAGTGAAATCGTCACGAGGTAATTCATTTCAAGTTGACGGATTTGTCACGAATTATTTCCGTGATTCACGACAACATTTGTCAAAATCACTGTATTTATATCAACTTTAAAACTTTCTCAATCGGCTTTGAAACATTATACGGGATTAAGAAAATTAGTTTTTCCCAGCCAGTAATTAATTATTTTATGTTTAATTTATCGACTTTATTTGTTTTTTAGGTTACCATGAATGAATGAGGTTCAAAGCCTTGACCAAACATAATTGAAGGTAATGGTTACAATTATAAATAAAATTTGATTGATAATTACAAACTAAAGTAGAATGTGATTACAATTCTTTGATAGGATGATTGATTGATGTTTTTATGTGTTTATAGTGTAATTGGCAGCGATATGAAAATTAAATGCTTATGTTGCATTGTAATTGTGATCATTTAAAAAAAATTAAAAAAATTATGCAATAATAAATATTTGAATTCATTATGTGTTATGAGTAAGTTTCTTTCAAGATAAAATAAAAAAAATAATAATAATAAACTTTATTCATTAACCATTTCCTATCTAGCTAATTTTTATAACTAAAAATTTCGATGCCACTTTTCATACACTGGTGTAAGAAATTAAGAGAATTTGCAGACTTAGTCGATTATCTCTAGAACTACTGGACCGATTTTAATGAAATTTGATATGTACATACAGTGATGCAATACAAAACAAATAACCATTCAATAGTTGTAATGCACACGCATGATCGGACATAACACTCGTTGGCGTCGGAAGGTATAAAATTGCCGCAGGAAATGATAAACTGCCTTATTTCAAGTATGAAATCACACTGCCTGTGAATCTGTAAGAGTGGACCCTATCCACCATTAACCCATTTTTTTTCTTCCTTTTTTTTGTTTTGTTTATTCTGCAACCTCTGTTTCAACCCGATGTCACAATGGATCAAGTATAGGAAGAAACTTGCTTTCGCGGAGGTCTTTCTGATGGAACTAACCCTCATTTGCGTTACATGGGGAGGAAAACCACGTAAACATCTCACGATTTGCCTCGACCAGCCATCGTTGGGTTCAACAGATTTCGTTCAAATTTTGTATTTTGCTATATACAATTAAAATTTTCAAAATGTTGAAAATATTTTTATACCTTAAAAGTTCAAAATTTTCTCGAAAATTATTAAATAAAACTAAAAAAATTAAATAAGTAATGATGAAAATTATTTTTAGCGTGGAATTTTCTTAAAATAAACGAAATTTATGGTTGTGAGTGATCACTTCAGACACTCTCGAGATATGATGAAATGTGTGAAAAGTAAAAATAACATTAAGGGTTCAAATTTTCGAACTGTATTGAGGCCATATTTGAGAAATTGTACCATATTCCCTTGTCCCATATTATATTGTCCATGTCCCTTCTTCCCATATTTTGAGGATAATCAATAAAATTTCATAGAAAAAAAGGCATGTTTATTCAGAAAAACTGTTTCTGGGGGTCCAATTTCGTAACTTAAAACAACATTTGCACTGATTAATTAACATATTTGAGGTCACCCCTTTAAAACCATTAAGGTTGAGTCTTGGTAAGTGTGAATTATATATATATATATATATTTTTTTTTTTTTTTTTGCACTGTGAGCTGAATGTTCTGATAATAATCATCATAACAATTGTTATGTTCTACTCTTCATTTTACAAAGTTTATGCTAAACCAGGTTTTTTTTTTCTCTACGTTTATATAATTTTATCAATTTTATTAAAATCCCGTTGGAAAATTAAAATACAGATGATTTAAAAAGAAATAATAAAACACTACTACTTAGGAGGGCGCTCTGTAGCTAGTGAAACATCTCACGACGAATTATCGTTCTTCCACAAAAGTAATTTAAAATTTAAAGAATGAAAAAATTAACATCAGTTACACTTGGAACAAGCCTTAAATTTGCAATACTAAAAAATAAATTTCGTAAGTGAGAAATTGCAAACAAATTATTTCAGCGCTATTTTTGATTGCGCATGAGGAACAAACCATGTCACAATTTTTTTGTATTTTGTTTTTTGAAAACACTTTTATAGCATTTGAAACTTCATGGTTTACTCTAGATTTATCTGAGCTCATTTTTTCTCAAAACCTTGAATTTTTATTTTACAAGTAATTACTAAGGATGGTTATTCTATTTTACAACCGTCGTTGAACAGCCGACCCAAAATTTTGGGTTTATGACTACTAACGTTCAACTAGCCTTGTAATTTTGAACCCAATCCAGAAGATAAGGGAACTCTTGAATCAAGTATTGGGAGAAATTTGCTTCGGTGGAGTACTTTTTGATTCACCTAACCAGTATTTGCTTTACACGTAGAGGAAACCCTCTCATGGTTAGCCTGGTTGCAAGGGGACTCTAATCCATGATTCGTCTACCACTTAGAATATTTTACGTCTAGATTGAGGTCAGTGCAAGCCGGATGTGGAATTCGCATCAACCAGCCATCGCTAGGATTCTAACTCGGTTCACATCATAGCAAAGCGAATGCTATTCCAATGAGCCATCACGGCCCACGAATGAAGGTTAAACAGAATTTACTATAAAAGTTTTCTCCTGCTGAAAAAGGATATTTAAAAATGTATAAAAATGCCTGCCGCCTTCAGCGAGCTGCTTGGTCACATTTAAAAATTATCTTGCACAATATATATGAGCAATAATGGTTAACCAGCCGAATGCACAGCACACCTGTATTTAAATATTCCGATTCTTCAAGCCTTCTTCCAATCCTAACACCTTAATTAGTTCTAAATAGCATATTAACCACATTTTTTCCAGATGTTTCTCGCGGCTTTACTTGCCCTCTAGTACTTTGATTTCAATTTTAACTATTTTCAAGAAATGTCCTTGATTATATCAACATTCTTTATATGTTTTAGAAAGCCAATTAATCCGCCTCCGCTTATTAATCATATAAACCACAGTAAGTATGAGTTCGAGGCATTTCTGCTCAGAAGGTAGCAGAAGTGCTAAAATTTGTTCTCTCAAGCGCACCTCTCAAGCCATAACTTATCGCATAAGTATCATATATATATATATATATATATATATATTACAAAGAGTATTTTATATTTTAGAATAATTATTTTTCCCTCAGAAATATAGCATACTTCGTAAAATATGTGTCCTGATGAAGACCCTTACGTTTTCTAATTAAAAGTATTTCTATTTTATTTTATTTTATTCTTCTTCTTTGTGTTTATATATACATATATATATACATAAGGCAGAATCCGCCACCAGTAATTTGTATGACAGAATGAGGAATCATAACACCGTTTATGTTTCAAATTTCTACAGCCATCTTAAAAAAGATTAAAAATAATAAATGATTACATCGTAAAGAAATTGTTATTTCTATAAAAATGCAAGATTATTCTTAACTACTTAACGTATTACTAACTGTTCAACATTATTTAAATTATTACATAATATAACTTAAATTGAATTTAAATAAAAAACGTAACACATAATTAATTCTACTTTATTTAAGACAACTTAACAATATGAATAATAACTATATTGTTGCCAAAAGATAGAGAAATACTTGAGTTTAATATGCCACATAAAAGAAATATATACAGATATCAGAAAAACGATGACTTCTATTCTTACATACTTTATTTTTCTCTAATTAAAAAAAATTATGAAACAAATTTTTTTAAAAATAAAATTAAAACTTTTAGAATTATTTAAATTGCTAAAAAAAAAATTTTCGAAGAAGAACTTTATAGCCAAATATAGCAAACCTTTTCTTTTGATAATGAAAAAGTCGAAGAAATCAATTCTGAACTCCACTGTTTCTTGAATTCGTTTTTTTGTTCGTATTACCATATTCTTCTAACATTTTTCTTATCTTCAAAAAGGCTGCACGAAAAAAAAAAAAAAAAAAATTACCCACCTTCCCTATTTCTTGACTTAATGGACAAAGATATGTTTGGCTATCTGATTAGAAAACAGATATAATCAATATATACGTAGGCGTTAAAAGGGCTGGAAAATTCAGAAGGGGGGGGGGGGTCTCAGAAGAATGGAGAATTTTGTTTCCATTAGTAAAGCCTGTACGAGTTATTAACTATCGAAGAGCTTTTATGGAGCACTATATATCTCATGGGCATATGGGGACTTCTATCCCTTTATCATAGAAGTCTATCTTGTAAAAAGTGAAATGTGTGTGAAAATCTACAGAAATATCTTGAAAAAGGAACCGCTATCGTTGGATTCAAAAGTAATGATTATCGAATTTTTTTCTTAATGGTTCAAGATTTGTTAATTTTTTTGTTTCGTTTTTGTTATTTATGATTCGGTTATCACACATAGGATCGGGTTATTTCCATTTTCCTTAATGAATTTTGCGGGATGATATAATTCATTGATTGATTGTGGAAATACTATATTCGATGCTGGTCAGATATAGAATTTCTTTAATCATGTTTAAAATAATGAAAATTTATGAGACAATGATTTTTTTTTTTCGAGCATATTCACAAAGAACAATTATTGGAATTTAAAATTATTTTAAGTTGAATTCTGTGCATATAAAATGTATTTTCGCAACCATAGTTTATTTAAAGTGTTGTGAACAAGTCAAACTTTGTCTTTTTGTTTTTTAGAACAATTTAACAATTTCCATAATTTACTTTAATTGATTGTGAACATATGAATCTGTCAGTCATCATTCTGAATGTGTCAGTTTATTTACAACAAACTTGGAAACGTTAAATTTATTTCTGAAATATCTTATTGCAAAAAAAATAAAAAAAAAAGATTATTTCTGCTTTTAAAAAAATGTCCCTTACTGTACCTTATAAAATCGAAATAACTGTATAACTCTTATGCCCAAAAATTTACGGAATTCTCCCACCATTCACTTTAGTGAAAACTCTGCCGGTCTGCGTACGTGATGAAACCCCTAATTAAATCGCTAAATAATCCCATAGACAATTCTTCACACTTAACTCAGAAATTTATCTATTATCAATCGCCACCAAAATGCCAACGAAGAGAAAATTAATCGATGACCTGAGTGAGGATGAAGTCGATTAATCGTTACTGTGGCAAAGAAAAAAAAAAAGATATCTCTCCTAATAAACAAATACATTATCAATATCCATTGGCAGCCAAGTCATCAATCAATTTATCAGTCGGCCAGAGTGACAGGTAGTATGATAAATGGAAGAGATAAAAGCAGGCTTTAATACAGACGTGGCCCTAAACACGATTGATGGTTAATGGCTAGCCATGAGAATAGGGGGCACTCATTAGAAAACAGGTGGCAGGGGAAATTTATTACCTGTACCAAAATATAAAAAGGTAAATTACGTGGCTGATGACCAAAAGGATTTTTGCTCAACAACTGCAATATAGCATTTATGAGTTAAAGCTATGTGATTAGAAGCCATCAATGTGCTCGAAGATGGCATTAAATTATGAGGGATCGTGTAGATATTATTTTACTAATTGAACTACCTGTTTAGTTTAAGAAAAAAAAATTATCGACACGGTCTTAATCGTCAGGTAAATGAAGTGAAAACTTCATTATCCGAATTCTTCTAACTGCATAATATATATATATATACATCTTAGAAGAAAATATTATAAGATTAAACAAAATAAGTTATTACCTCATAAGAGAACTAGAAGTATCACAGCAAAAGAAAACCAAAATCATTAACACGAAATGACAAACTAATTAACAAAGCACTACTGGAAATAGCAACCTAACTATCAAAAAGGCAATATATTAGATAGTCAGGGCTTCCCTGACAAACATGGCATCCTCAGCTGTGACATTAGCAGCTTAACGCTGTTGTAACTCGAATTTTATATCTTGTATTTATGTCTTAAATTGTATAATATATATAAGTTCAAAATATCGAAAAAATATGGAAAAAAATTATAGAAAAATGAAAAGAGAAGAAGAAAATTATTAAAATAAAATAACATAATTTTTTTAAAAAAAGTGAAAAATGACGGGAAAAAATATATAATCTATTCATTAGCTCACACGATTATATCCGCAAAAAGGGGTGCTTTCTAATATTGTATCGATATAGCCAAAGCAAAATATATCAATACAATAGTGAAAGGGTCACTCAAGAAAAAATTTTGAAACAAAATAGGACATATTAAGTAATACATATCACGTAGAAAACCGAAAATAAAAAGTAAAGAAAAAACAGAAAAAAACTTAAAACTAAATCTATGAAGCGAGTAGCGAATTCTAATGAACTTACATGTACGGAAAATTTTCAAGTATGATTTAAAGCATTTTTGCAATAAGATTTGTAAGATTACTAAATCTGAAAACAGAAGCGCATATTGAGGAAAAATCGTAAATATAGGGATTTTGTTTTATAGCGCGTTATTACTGCAGTACTGAAGCGCGTTTGATTTGTTAGATATATTGAATTATGATGAATTTTCAGTTTCCATCTGACATGTTGAAGCAACTCAAATTTCGTTTTAAGCCACACAAAAAATATTACTTTTGTTTTTGAAGTTTTAGTATTAAATCCTCACTAATCAAACATATATTAAATTTCAAACATTAAATTAGTATTAAAAAATTTGATTGCTGAATGTACCTAATGGTTCATGTTCAGTTTTGAGAAAAGCAGCCTTATGTTCTAAAACCAGGAGAAATATTTAAATATATAAAAAGTTAATTACGTGGCTTTTGATCAAAAGGATTTTGTGTTGAACAACTGCACTCTAACATTTATGAGTTAAAGCTATGTGATTAAAAGCCATCAATGTGCTCAGAGATAGTATTAAATTATGAAGAATCCTGTAGATATTCTTTCGGTAATTGAACTAACTACCAGTTTAGTTTTTAAAAAAAAGTATCCCGACTGTTTTAATCGTCATTTGAATGAAGTAGTGAAATCTTGATTATCCGAGATCTTCTTAATGAATGATATTTATTTTTTGAAATTGAGTTTTGAAGAAATACTGACACTTGATTGGTTGGAATTAGCTAATGCGATTAACCTGAGACTTAGAAAATCAGAGGACTCATTGAATTCCAATGGTCCAAAACTCTTATGTATTAATACAGAAAAAAGAATGAAATAATAATACTTTTCCTCATGAATTTTATATAATGATTTAATATAGACATCATTAATTATACAGTAGTGGCTTAAAAGATATCTTAAAATTTTTTTTATTACTTTTTTCAACCTAGATCATATTGCTGGAAATTTTATATGAACATTAAAAAGTTTCTGAAGTGTGTTTAAAATACTTGGAAAAAATAATTAAGAGAATGTACTTTTTTTACTACTTTACGAAAAAAAAATCACGCATTTACATGGTGGCATTTCAATGACATAGCAGGAAATTTTATTACAACAGAAACTTTCTTTGCTGGAAAAAAATTAATAAATAACGTATACTCGATGATATTCAGGTCCAGAGATTGACTAAGATCTTGCCTAGTCCACTGAAAATATACTTTAGTACAATCCACGCGTTTTATAATATTTTTGACTGAAATAAATAGTTTTTTTTAATGGTTTTTACCACGTAGTCCTTCTTCATCTGATTCTCAACTAATTTTTTTTAATTACGAATTTGGTTCACCAGTAATCAAAATATCGGCAGCAAATTGACTAACACCTCCGCAAAAATTTCAGTGACTTGCTCGCAAAATATTTTTATCTATCAGGTAAATTCGTCGCCTACCAGAGTTCTTTTGGTGCATCTATCACCCTTGGGCAGTGATAGCCTAGTTGGTGGGGTACTAGACCCACATCCAAGAGGTCGTGGGTTCGATCCCCGCCGGTCGAAAACTCCCCGTGTAGTAAATGGTAACTAATGCACCTTAAATCTGTCGAGTCACGATCTGTTCCCATAACAAATCATACCTCCGGGGGTACTGATCCAGGAGTTTCCTTGTCTTCTGGATTGGTTCAAAATTACAAGGATACTGAGTTTAATTTTAGTAGTCATAAACCTAAAATTGGATCGGCTGTCCAACGACGGTTATAAATAAATAAATAAATAAATAAATCCTCCTTGACTTTCCAGCGCTTCAGATATTTTGAAATAGTTGACTTGGACGCCTTTAACTGTTTTGAAAGTTGAAGCTGTGTTATCTCTTAACTTCTTTCTCTTCGGATATCTTCTCGTAGTACAGTGCGCAAAATAAATAAATAAATAAACGGACCACCCTTAATAACTTTTGATCTAATGATAGGATCTTCATGTTTTAGGACTCATTCTTAATGGCTCGAGGGGCTGTCCACAAATATGCTAATCAATTAGTACAGAAGATATTTTAAGTTACGAAATCAGACACAACAACGCACTTTCACTGAATAAACTTAACTTTTTTTCGACGGATTCAGATTTCTAGCACCCAAAATATAGGGGGTATCCGCAATCTGGAATTTATGGTTCCAATATTTGGTCAGGAGAGTGCTTCACACTTTGGATCCCTTTAATGTTAATTTCACTTTTTGTGTAGTTCGTTATATCTTGAGAAAGTTTTAATAAAATTTAAATATTTTTGCACTCAGCTATAAAATTTCTTTAGCCAAAGATAATTCCATTAAAAAAAATGCCCTTTATTAAATATTTATTATTTTATTTACGAATAATCAAAAAAAAAAATTGAATTGTAAAACACTGAATTGTTTGCATCATTTTAAGGAATATAATTTTACATGGCAAAACAAAAAAAATTGAGTAAAATCGGTCGAATAGTTCCTGAGAAATTGAATTTCAAAAAAATCAGATATTTTCAAAAATTCTAAGATTTTTATTAAGTAAAATAATAAAAAATAATAAATATTTACTAAAATTTATTCTTTTGCATGGAATTATCTTTAGATAAATGAATTTGATAAGGGTGTGCAAAAATGTTTCAATTCGTCACGTGTAGAAAATACGCAGTGCATCTATATGTGCAGTAAGAAATATTTTGCGACTACCTCTTATGAAAAATTTCCAATGCTTCATCAATGCAATAATTCTGTAAGCAGTTTTTAGAAACATTTCATTAATGTAACTAAAATGTGTAAGTAATTGCTTGATTAAGTCTGTTACGTTTCTGCCACAATGTTAAAGTTTGTAAATTTTACATGTTGCTGTGACTTTCTGGCTGTACGAATAAATACGTATTCAAATATTTTTCAACACATTAAAATTATTCATCAACTATGGCTTTCATAAACACTACATATAAACCGAAAAAAAATAATTTTCTTAATTCATAGAAACAATTTTGTTGATTAAACACACTTGTATTTGTAAAATTTTTCTGTTAAAAATATTTTAACACACGAGATGATGAAGCTAAAATAAAAATACACCAAAAAAATTTCATATCTAGACTCCAATGTTTATGGTTTTGGCGTTTATCCAAAAGAATAATAAGTAAAACTTGACTGGTAAAACATTAAACTAAAAACAGACTTAGTCTAACACAAAGTATATTATTGTTATAATGTAAAATTAATCATTTATTATAATTTACGAAAACAAATTGGAATATTCCAAATATGTAATTAATCACACGTTTATCTGGAAACATTATAACGTTGCAACTAATTAAACTAACGCCATTAACTAAGCATAAAACCTATGCATCTTATAAAGACTTTCATTACTTTGCTAAATAAAAAGGTTTAATGCGTGACTACATGTTATTTCATGTGCTTGAAAACCATTAATAATAACTCGCCAAACTATCATGCCTACAAAAAATAACCGCCAACAAAACAACAGTATACCTCTTTTACAAGTACTTCAAATCAGCTAACTCGAAGTGTATGCTGAGAATATAGTTCAGCGTTAACTCCTACATACTGAATAAATAACCCTCTTTCCAAAAAGTTCCAATTAATTAATCAACTAAGAAAAATGATCGTTTGCAATAAAGAATATTCTTTTTTATTTCTTTTCTTCCTGTTGTTCTATGCCTACTAACAGTTAAGGTTGTAGCTAAGCGCGGTCATGCGAATTTATTAATATTAATTGCTTTGTATGATATCGAGATAGCATTTTCTCAAGAAGGAACGTTTGATGAATCGTTCTTCGGTGATATTTATGACGATATTAATTTGCTCTGGCAGTTAAAAGTTTAACCGCAGACGATAAGTACGTCTAGCGAAATAAGTGTTTGGAAGAATTCCAAAGGAAATGCATTTTAATAATAAAATCATTATTATTGTATAAAATTAATTGTAAGCTTTTTGACAGGTAAGCTCTAACCACTTTTAGATTAATTTGTATGCAATTCCCGCTTAGAGCTTTTGACATTTTATAATCGAACAAATTCTGCTTGCAATATTTTTATTTAAATTTTTGAAAACATGAAGTAATTTTTCAAATTACAAAAAAAGTAAAAAAAGGATTCTTCCTTTTAAAAATGGCGTAAAATGTTAACTAATATGCGATTTTTTAAAATAAGTATTAATAACTTTTAAAATATTTAAGTTGTTTGTCCGTTCTTAAACCTAGATATTCTTAATGGTGAGATACTTAGTATACGTAGATCAAACTAAGAGCTTTGCATCGTAAGGCCCCACGCTATAAAATATTCCGGGTCTAATTCCGATTAAAGGTACCGGTACTCAAGTTTGAAAAAACATAAAAATAGCAACATTCATTTAACATAAAAATAACAAAAAATCAAACTTTACCATTATATATTTAAATACAACTTTCCTTAAATATTTCGTTTATACGTAATACAACATTAATCAAAAACCAGGGTCATAATTATCTTTTTATAATTTTAGTGTTCTGCTCTATTTGTTGCCCTATAATACAATATGGAATCTCGTCATTTAAAAAAGTCAATAAATTTAGAGTTTTTTTTTGGGGGGGGGGGCGATCTGAAAGAGTTATAGGTTATGATTTCGCGTGTATTTTTAAAGCTAAAAGTAGGGGGGGAAAAAAACTTTAAAGAAGGCTGTGTTTGAAAACGATTCTCCCGAAAAAAACACTTCACATCTTCACCTCAAATCAATTGAAAGATCATAAAAATTGCACACATCTTCAATTATCATAACTACCCGACAACTTATTTAGTTCTTATTCAAAAAAGAGTTGGAATGAGAATAATGACTATCTATTTAATCTCAAATTACCAAAATAAAGTGTAAATTCATATTATAATCGTTATTTCCTTATGCGATAATGAATGTAGCAGGAAAATAAGCAAATGACTGTTTTATTCTCGTTTTTCTTAATTTATTTCATCACTCGTAATGATATTTATATCATCTTCTCCTTTTCAAATGTGTTGACATCTTAAGTAGCTCAAACTAAGGGGACAAATAACAAAATATTTGTTTGAAAATTTTAGTAAACCGCAAACCTTGAGTCTAAACATTTCTCAGTAAGGATTTAAATTTGTGTTATTTTAATTTTTATTTCTTAATCTTTAATAGAATTATAAGTATTTATAGATAATATCTAATAAAGTAAAATAAAATAAACTATTCATTTACAAATGATAGCATAGAAACAAGGTAATTAGTAAGATTGTAGAACTTACGGCCGTTTAAGTACTATAGACAATTAATTATTAGTGTTCAGACCTCAAAATTATTCCGGATCTTGGCACTGATGATGACACTTGCTTCCAATGCTACAAATAAGTTACGTTTACAGTGTCACTATACAAATTCATTCCGTATCTAGGTTTTGATGGGGGGGGGGACTTATTTTCAATATTATGAATAAAAATTATCTGCAGGCACAAATCATTATGTGTCTAAAAGTTATTATGCGAATGGACACAGTTATTATGTGTCTTAAGTACTGATGATGATACTCACTTTCAATAGGGTTAACGTGTACAATTTTCAGTGTTTACACGCAAAGTTATTATGTGTCTCAGAATTGGTATTAAGTTGGTATCAGCCTACAATATTATAACTAATGTAATCTTCAGTACCGCATATTTTATTTTATTTTATAACCCTCGTTGAGCAGCCGACCCAGTTTTTTGGTTTACAACTGCAAATGTTCGAAATCAAATGTTATTATTATTTTCCTTTTTTTTTTTTTTTTTTTTTTTTTTTTTTCTGTGGTGTACCCAGTATATTTTTATACAATCCATCGTCATTTCAGGTTTCTATGTTTTATAGTTTTGCGTAGCAAAATAAAATGTAACGTAAAGAGAAATGATGAGAAAAAAAAAAAAATTGAGAAAATAGATCTTAAATTTACGATAACTTGCAAATAATTTTGAATTTTGAAAAAAGAAAAAAAAAGAAAAGGGTAAGAAAAAAAAATAAAGATAGAAAATAAAAAAAGAAATCGTGTTCAGTTAATAAACAAAAATGACAATTTCAGGACCTCAAATTTCCCTGTAGTTGCCGTTTTGCGGTATATAGAGTGGCCCGCATGGTATTTTTTAATATATGTACAACAGTTCCAAATTCTCAAACTAATTATCGAATCTTAAATTTTCTTTTTTCATCATGCTCCTCTTTCATTTTTCTTCACACTATTTTAATCTTAAGTTTTTAAATCTCATAGTTTTTGTACAGTAAAACAAAATATAGCGTTAAGTTAAAACTCCAAAACAGTTGCGGCGGCGCTTACGGTTTTTAAATATCGAAATATTTACATCAATAAGAAGCTCTTTATTTAATCTTTATTCAATATGGATACGATCCCCGTCTAGCCCAAGGGCTGAAGCTTTTCATCCTGCGAGTTCGCGGATCTCCCATGAAATATCGTCTTATCATTAAGATAATTTGACAGTTTGTACCTCAAACTCGATGTTGGCCCTCGGACGTTAATAAAATATATCAAACAGCCTGTCACTTTGAGCTATTTTTACGAGCCTCAATAATGCTTATAAAAAATAATCAGCCGCCAAGAAGATATCTTTTTTTTTTACTCGTGATTTTATTTCTCCCCTACGTATTAACATAAATTACCGAGGGGCGAAATTCACACCTTTGCAAGAAATAAGTGTCTTATTTCTGTCGCCCCCAAACATAAGTGAGATTGTTCGCATATTGGAAAAATAATCCTGTGATTTTTCTACACCCTACGCAGGATGTGTGAACTTTTGCGTATCCAATGTATCTCTCCAAGTCCACGAATATAAAAATAAATAAAAAGAATACAGTAAATACATAAAAACATATTTTAGAATGCCCCTTCAACACAATAAAGCTCTTATTATCCGGCATCCACAGTCCTAACTACTTGATTATCCAGCATGGCGGTAAATCGAAAACTTCGGTTGATATATGGTGAGAGCCTTATTAGGAGGTACTTGTTCTTAAGTCGAACTAGAGCTAACCGATATATGAAGACATATCGATATATATCGATATGGACATAAGCTATTCATCCTCGCACCTGTGTTTGCCATCTCTCTCCCAATATATAAGATTTTGGTCATTGGCGTGGAAAGGATCATTCAAAAAACCCGCCAGTTTGGCTGCACGTACTTAAAAATCACATCTTTTTTTAGATTACTTGAGCTATTAGAGAAATTGAAATAGAACGATGAAAGGGAAAAACTGAGATCGTTTGTTTACCGAACATCGTCCTAAGATTGGTAAATTTTTCTTTTAAACGGCAGTAGTTTTTAAAAACAATTCAGTACGTTTTTCTTTTTTTTTTTTTAATTTTTTTTTATTTATACTTTAATATTTTTCACATGAATTTTTTTTTTAATTTTTTTTTATTTTTTATTTTTAACTTTACCTACTTTTCGGCCACGTTCGACAAAAATTGTGTTTGAAACGGATATTTACTTAGAATTTATCCATATATTCTACACAGTAATTAATTACACAAATGCATGTTCCTGAAAAATTTACATTCAACGTTTTGATTTATTTTTTTTTCTATTTTTTTTTTTTCTATTTTTGTAACTAAGAAAACATTGTACTAATTCCATTTCATTCAAATTGTGAATGTGGGCGGCAAATTTGCATAGTTAATTTGATAGGATAGTTTTAAATTATTGCTTATAATACAAAACATTTTTGTTATTTAAATTCATTAATAATTATAATTTATTGTTTTAACTAATCTTTCGGTAAATGAGTTTAATCGTTTTTCATAAATATCGTCAGAGATATAAATGGATAAAGACAACAGTAAAAATGTTATGTGGCATGATGCGTGCATTGCGTTTTAATCCTTATTATAATTTTTTACTTTACTGTGGTTAATAACATTAATATTTTTTTCAGAATAAGATTAAAATTAAAAGTTTTAATTAAAAGTTGAAATGAAAAGTTTTGATGTCACATATGCGGTAATTGATCTCTGTATTGCCAGATATTTATTTATTTATTTATTTTTTTCCTTTTGCTCACTTGGAAATTAATGGACTTAAAGAGGTCGAAAAAAATTTAATTTATATTTAATATAGTAAAACAAAATCATCTATTCGAACTTTAAGAATGTAAAAGAACAAACTTCATTCAAAGATTTTAAAAAATTTAGCTATTGAGAACTGATTTTCTATAAATGCTGGTGAAAGATATGGTTTCTCAAAAATAATGAACATATCTTGTTGAAATTTTGAACTTTTAATAGACGAAGTTTACTAGTTACTAAATAAAACATTAGAAATAATATGGAGATTGTCCCTGATACAGATTCATCAAATTCCACATGTAAAGAATAGGATGTGCTAACTCCATTTATGCGATAACATTGAAACAAAACTTTTGATTAAATAAAAAATAATATTTCCATTTTTTAATCTATGTATTTGTTAGTAATTATAGAATAAAAAATTAGTCGAGTTAACCGTGGGAGGTTTTTGTGGTTTTCCTCTCCACGTAACGTAAATGCAGGGTAGTTCCATCAAAAAGTCCTCCACGAAGGCAAATTTCTCCCATTACTTGATCCAAAAGTTCCGTTGTCTTCTGGATTGGGTTCAAAATTACAAGGTTACGGAGTTAAACATTAGTAATCGTAAACCCAAAATTGGGTCGGCTGTTCAGCAATGGTTATGAAAGAAAAATTTAAAAAAATATAAAAAATTATTACAATCTACACTACACTCTATATTTTGATTGTCAGAATTCTTAATCTGTCGAAAAGAAGGTATGTTTGTTTAGAAAAAGTACGTTTTTGTGTCTGATTTCAAAACTTAAAATAACGTCATCACTAACTAATTGGCTTATTTGAGGGCTTTGAACCATAAGATCGAGTCCTAGAACGTGTAGATCCGATTATTTAATCAAAAGATATTCAAAGTGGTCCAGTTAATTTTTTTAGCACTGTACCTTATAGTAGTGTACAGTTTGATAATTTATTTGCATTAATAAAGTGTTATTATTAATTATGATATTTTAGCAATTTAATATTTAATTAATATGGTTTTCTAATACTCATTTAATTAAAATATACGTATGAATATTGGAAGGACTAGAGTTAAATCTTAGTTAGAGAGTTACGACAATGCTTCAAAATTGTCTGAAACTGCGGGGTTGCGGAAGCGAAATTTAATGGAATGGCTACCATACTTGCCGACGCTTCTCCACAATTTCTCTTTCTCCCTCCGTGTTATGAACTTTAGCTTTCATAGTAATTTTTATTGGTATTTCAATTTCTTTTTTTTTCTTTTTTTTTATAAAGTTTGCTTGTATTTTATCAAGTGATATTTAGGTCAAAGATATGTTAAAAATGAAACTAAAATAAATAGCATTTTAATTAAAAGAGTAAATATTTGATAACATTAAAAATATTAAATTGGTAAAAAATTTTTATTATTATTTTTATTAGCATATTTCTTATAACTTAAATAAATATTTTTATCTTAATATAAATAATATTTTTTTTTTGTTAATTAATGGAATCTTGATATCTTTGTGATGGAATCTCTATAGATGAATATTTTCTTCGATGGAATCTTGCTGTCAAAATATAGATCACTTTCCGACTAGCTATAGCATTCAAGACAGTACTAAAGCTCCATGCCCGATGTCAATGCAAGATTCAATCATTTTTTGCTTGCTACCATCAGAACTTATTGCGATATTATTTTAAGACTGGCTAGAGCACTCAAATTTAAACTCAAGCTCTATGCTAAATTACAATACTATTTGCAATCATATCATGACAGTTACCGGCAGAATTTATCTTGAAATTATTGCCAAAGGTTATCACCAGTCGAATTTCCGACCACTTTATGATTAACTAGAGTGCTCACGTTATTAGAGCCTCTCCAGTCTTGACGACAATGTAAGTTATATTCCTTTCCAAAACAAAGTTAACTGATTTCTGGTAAAAATCGTCATGTGTACTCCGTTCACATTCCGTGAAACTGTAGTGTTTAAACTTGATCTTGAGATCAGAGCCTGATGTCAAATTAAATAAAAAATTATTTTCTAGTAACTTTGTCGCAAAAATAATTTATATCCATATTATTTCAGCAATAAATTTATAGTCAATCGAAATTTCAACAACTGTTTAATTAGCTAGAGAGCTTACATTTTAAATGGATCTCTGCACTGGATGACATTTTAGGTTTTTATCGTTTCCTGATCACTACATGCAGATTTTAGAATCAACAAAAAACAAAAATTTGTCTTCAATCTAAATTACGCCTATTTTTTCGACTACTAGTTAAAGTTAACTTAAATGAACTAAACACTGTTAAGGTGAAAATAGTTCTTTCAATAATCTCTTGACCTATCTAAGCAAAATTTAGATGGTCAAGTGAAATTTATCAGCAATATCAATTTCCACCCCATTCCGACTAACTAAAGTGCTTGAATTTGTACAGGAGCTCTGTGTCATTATATCTGTGTGACAATAAGCAATCATTTTTTAAAGCTAAATTAACAAACGGACATTTTTTTTTATATATTCTGACTTTATCTAAAAGGTACAAAACTAAAAAGTAGAAAATAATAAAATAAAGTAAAAGCTTTGAAATCTGCGTTTTTCAAATGGATGAAAAAAGGATAAAATAATTAAATTTTTGTCTTACGAAAAAACTTTCGTAGTAAACTTAATCACTACCAAAATTCTGCTAATGCGCGTTACTTTTTCCTTTCTGGTTTATTAAAAATAAAGTTATTTTCGCATTTTTTTATCCACTTGAAACGTTTTATTTTCTTATAACTAGTCATTATATCACAATTTCCATTTTAAAATTGAATCAACTTTCATAGAAATTCAATTATAATTTTTTTTTCTGTATTTAGTGAATCTTTTAATTAAATAATTATATCATTAAATCCGGAAAATAAAATTTTAATAAAGAGAAAATTAATAGTAAGAACATTTTATTTTGCGAATAACAATAATTTAAAATAAAAAATGGTACACTATGCAAGAATTTCTAAAAACAACACTCAATAAAATACCGAGTGATTTATGAGATCTCTATCTTTACTTCATGAAATATATGCTTACTAAATCTAGATATTTATTTTCAATATAAACTGAAAGTAACGTAACGCACTTTTTTAATCAATAATGCATGAGCAACTTATAAAAAAAACGACATATTTGTTTTCAAGCATAAAAATAAAAAGACATGAATATCAGGTATTGTATATAACTTTTTTAAAAAATCAACTTATATTTCGATAAAAATCTACTATGACTAGTAAAAGTTAATATTTCAGCAACAACAAAAAAATTTACAGAAGAACATTACAAGATATAGATAAATAAAAACCATAAACAAAAACAATGACAAATTGCCATATTTAAATATAGTTGGAATATGAATAAACAATTGCCATTTCAGAATTGTTGCTAGAGTATGAATATTTAGTTACGTTACGATTCGTTTCAATTTTCCCTACTACGAGACAAGAAACTATGTCAATATATGACGAATTGTTGATGTACAAATTAAGCTATCTTTAAGATATAAAAATAAAATTTATTTTTAATTTGTTTGCAAAATTTTCTTCTTGAAATAATTTCTTGAGAAGAAAAACTAGCAATTTCTCCAAAAAATTCAAGATTTATTGAGCATATAATAACATAAATAACTTGATAAAGTGTCAAGTGGAACTATCATTGTTTTTAATATCTAATTATTTCACAAAATAAATGATTTTTTAACATTGTATTTGTTTATAAAAAATACTTAGAATAGTTTATAATAATTTTAAAAGCAAAATAAAAGAATATGTACACAAAATTATGAAATTCCGCTAAATAAAAATGCATTGTTCATATTAAGTCTACGAGAAAAAGTTACTTTCGTTTAGTTTCAGTAAATTTTGGCTCTCGACCAATCAGAGAATGTTACAAATATGACGCAACTCTCAAACAAAGTTAGATGGATGTAATTCTAGAATGAACAACAGTTAATTCAATTTCTTAAGAAATTCATCAAATATTTATTTTTTAATTTTTATTCAATTGCTCCATTTTAGTTTTCACGCATTTAAAAATGATAAGTCAAATTGCTTCAAAAGTACAATTTTTTAAAACTAGACTGCATTCATTAACTGTTTAAAGTAATTGTTTACAAATTTGATGTCTTTTTGAGAAAGAGTTCCTTCCACATAGATTGGAAGAAACTTAGTTTTTTTTTTTTTTTTTTTCCGCTGTGGTTTTTTTCAATGGTTTTTCCAAAGTGGTAGAAATCCTCCCTCTCTATTTAAAAACATTAATGAAGACTTGGTTTCTAATAACAATGCCAGGTAAAATAATGTTATTTACTAAACTGACTCTAAAGGTATAAAGATATAGCTCTAAACTTTTCCATAAATATGAAATTGATGTCTGAAATTGATTATTACTGCCTACAGGCACTTTTTAAAAATGATCTCGTAATGCATTTTTATAACTATTCTTAAAAAGGTTGCTATGCTTAAATGGGTTAATGAATGATTGGTTTCCAATAGCAGCATCAGGGAGAAAAGGATTTTTGAACTAAATACTTCTAAAAGTGCAAAAGTTAGCATTAAACTTTTCCAAAAATATGACAAATATGTTCGAAATTATTTATTGTTTTGCCGTTTCAGAAATGAACCAAAGAGGGTCCCGCGATGCATTTTTATAACTTTTCTTAATAATGTTGCAATGCATAAAAGGGATACTAAATGCTTATTTTCCAATTACAGTAAAAATGAGAAAAAAATTATTGACCCAACTGCCTCCAAAAGTACAAGAGTTATCTTTAAACGTTTCTAAAAATATAAAATTGATGTCCAAAATGATTTATTGTTGCCTAGCAGCATTTGTTAGAAATGAACCAAAAATGTTCTCGATGCATTTTTATAACCATTCCAAAAAAGTATTTCTTTGCCTTAATGACAAATTTTGTTTCTAAATACAATATTTGGTAGAATAAAATTACTGAACGTAACTATTTAAGATTTAAATTTTCCCGATATAAGGCTTCAAAATTTTCAAAAAATAGAAAATATCTGACCAAATTCTTCTAAAATGAATTAAATCCATTCCTTCCAATCTCAGATCACAATTTTTTGTACATATATAATTTTTTTAGTATTTTCGATTTTTTTTTTAATACTATCTAATTTACGTGTGATTCATCATAAACCATGACAGGTAAAATGAATGTTTGTCAGTAATTGACAAAGAAATGTTTTTATTTTTCATTTAATAAAACGAACACAATTCATTTCACAAAATGCAGGCGTTTTTCGAATTCCAAATTTAATATTCATAATAATCAATTTGCGGAAACTATTATCATCCAGCCATTAACCATTATTCAAATTATTGTTTATTCACACCCGACTATATATTCTGTCCCTCCGGATATAGCAAGCAGCTGATTTAGAATTAAGATAAAGAACCTTGGAAACGAATTGGACTGTAATCATCTGCTTGTTATAGGCGGTTAAGCTGAAAATGATGAAGTGCTTGTATAATTGCATGTTGCCGAATCTGATGTGCATGTATGTTCGCAGGCCTTTGTTGTTCGCAATAGAATCACGATGACGTGTTCAAAGCAGTCTTGTAATTCAATAACATGCTGTTTGGCGGGTTGTCTTTTTTATTCTCGCCAAGGCAACGACGTCTACTGATTACAAGTTACGACTGACAGCGAATTTATCTTCGTTGCCAGTGAAAAACATCTTCCGTCTATTAGAGTCAAGTCAAAAAAACATCTCTTAAAGCTCTTTTATTTATGGTCAAATGCTGATAAATATCACACAATCAAAAGAGCTCCGGGCCAAAGGAAAAGAAAGAGGCCTGTAATTCAGAATTAGGAGGAACAGATTTTGATGGGCCCGGATGAATTACGATGATGGACCAAGCACGGCTACGTGACGGTTTTTGTCAAATGCCGTAACAATCTCATTCTAATTCGGAGAGATTAGAGTTGTCATTGCAGAAGAAAATTGCAATTAAAGTTGTTTTATGAGTGTCCGTTCTTGTTTTTAACTTAAATAACTCGCTCCAAGCGTCAAAATGGCGAAGTTCAACTCAAGGAAAACTTTGCAAGAGATAAATTTTTCATCACCGCTTAAGACGCGTAATGGAAATAAATGGCTGTTTTATGAGAGATTTCAATTAAAAGCACTGATATCTTTCAAAGAAACGTATGGCGGCTCTTATAAAAATTACTACAATGTTCTGTTTCCCTTTTATTAATATTCAACTGTTATAGGCTACATTTAAATAAATATCTGAATGCGTTGAATATATTTGTGATAATTAACGAGTTTCCTTGTGGCTTTAAGCAATAATTCAAAATTTATGGGAGTTAAGTTTGTGCTAAATGTTTCAAATCTCATCATAATTGCGATAATGTTTCGATTAGAATTCTCCTTCCAAGGTCTACAGGTGTTTTAAAGTTAATGAAATATTCATTTTTAATGGAGAATATAAATAAAATAGTCTGGAATATTGTTATTAAGATATAAAAACATGTGAGTTATCTGGTTGTTAACCAAGTTGATAATTTTGATAATACATTTGGAAAAATATTGTCCCTAGTTGGCTTGTATAATAATTTTACATTTATTTCCTAACAGTGGTGAATTACCGTTACTGCGTAACTTGTAAGGATACGGACTGGAAGCAGCTTAAAAGATGCTTTTATTTCATAAATAAATTGTCCCAAACTTCTAAATTCCATGAATTGTAAAATATAATAATATTAATGAAATTTCATAAAATTTAATTTGAAAAGCTATATATATATTTTTTTAAATAATTTTATTTATTTTTAAGTAGCAGTTTTTTAGCTCTAACACTTTTTATTTATTATTTTATTTAAATAGAATGAAAAAATTTTCAATTGTGAGGTATATAATTTTTTTCCGTTATTTTAAATAATGTATTATAAATAATATATTTTACATATCAAAATACAAAATTTGAACGAAATCGGTCAAACTGTCCATGGGAAACCAAAATTTAAATATATCACATTATTAAAATTCAATTTCTAAATAACTATTTGACCACCTTCGATTAAAATTAGTATTTTGCTGTGTAAAATTATATGTTTTAAAGTTATGTAAAAAACAGTATACCTAAAATTCAAAATTTTTTCGCCTATTGTTAAATAAAATAATAAACAATATATATCATCTAAAAATTATCTTTGCATGAATTAAACTTTTTATCAGTGCACAAAATTTTTTTTATTCGCATTTAAAGCTCTGGAGATATTAACATTACAGAGTTCAAATGTTGGATCATCCCCTGAGAAAACTATTGGGACCATATTTCCCAGACTGCGGCTGTCTCCTAAATTTTGGGCGTCAGAAATCAGAGTCCGTCTAAGAAACGGTATAATGTTTATTCAGAGAAAGTGACTTTTTTGTGTCCGGTTTAATTAATTAATTAATTAGCATATTTAGAGGCCGGGATAGCCTGGTCGGTAGGGCGCTGGGCCCATGGTCAAGAGGTCGTGGGTTCGATCCTCGCCGGCCGAAGACTCCCCGTGTAGTAAATGGTGACTGATGCACGTTAAATCTGTCGAGTCTCAAAGTCCTCCATGTTCCCATAACAAATCAATACCTCTGGGGGTACTGATCCAGGAGTTTCCTTGTCTTCTGGATTGGTTCAAAATTACAAGGCTACGGAGTTGAACATTAGTAGTCGTAAACCCATGAAATTGGGTCGGCTGTTCAACGACGGTTATAAAATAAAATATAAAAATTAGCATATTTAAGATCATCCTCTCGAACCATTAAGAATGAGCATGAGGATCCAATCACTAGATCAAAAGTTATTCTGTGTAACCCGTTTTTTTATTTTGCACACTGCACAGTTTTACAATCCAGCTAAAACATTTTGTTCTGAAAGTGCTGAACTCATATTATTAGATATTATAACTACTTTAAAACGTGATTTAATTTACTGATGGCGCAGTTACGAATACATAAAAATCATATATAACAATGACGTTAATTTGTAACATGTTCAACATATAATTTCAAAAAAATACAAAGATTTTAAATTGAACAGCATTGTTACTTTGCTTTAACAATATTCTTTAGTAATTTGTATTTTATTTCCGAAACAGTAATAGAAAAAAAAAAATAATAACTATACATAAAGTAATAGATGGCATGTAAAATTCATCAATACGTTATTCTTGAAGTATATCCAAAGATATGACAGTTATCTTGAATAACAGCGTTACTTCATATGGGATAGTTCTTCATAAATTATATAATTATTTTAAAAAAAGTTCTAGAAAAGTAACCGTATTTTGAAATAACACTTACTCTTAGCAGTATATAATAGTTATTTAAATTGTCGATTTCTCTAAGTAAATTACATATCTCATAATGAAATGACAGTTAGAAATCAAAGCTGTTATTCTAGATAACAGTTATGAATTTTGGAAATGTTTAAAGCAAAATGTTATCGTTTTAAGTTAAGTTATTTTGTCTATTCATTTGTAACTAATATATTGTTCCCGAAATAATTTCAGAAAGATAATCATTACATCAAATAAGAGATTTCCGAGTAAAAGTCACTAATATCATTTTCGGCTGTTCTAAATGCGTAATCGTTATCTTGAATAACAGAGTTTTAAAAAAATAGATCTCATTAGTTATACTTCTTATCTGTTAATTAATATATTATGTTATATTTCTTGAACTGTTTCATAAATATAATGGTTATAATTTTGGAACTGTTTCAGAAAAATTATATTTAATAAAATAAGAACGTTAATAAAACAAAGCAGAACAACAATTTAAACTGGTTATATTTTTTAAGAACATTTCTAAATACGTAAGACGTAATTGTTATCTTGAATAATAGCATTGCTTTTTAACAGATAGTCCATCATAAATTATGTAATTGCCGTAAAACAATTTTAGAAAAATAATAACCATTGCGTCAAATAACATCCACTCTGCACAATATTAATGTAGTTAAAAAGCATCTGAGATAACTACGTCAAACATTACCAGAACCGCAATATCGTGATAAAGCGAATATTTCAAAAAATAAATCTTAATTAAATTCAAATTGTTACAAATTCTTCTCTGGATACGTTACTTTACAAAGAAGGAATATTTTTTTCACCTTACAAAGTACCCATTACTTTTAATCCTAATTCAATTATTTTTATATTATTTTTAATTTTTATGACATGATCAAAATAATATACGTAATTTATAATGCAAGCTCCTTTATTAAAAAAAAAAAATGTTAAAGCGTTTGAAACATAAAAACCACAACAGTTTTTCTCCATTACTAGTGGACGGGGCTACTTGAAGGATGGCAGGGCAGCCCTATACATCTCCATTAGAGTGCCGCCCAACCAACGCCCCGGCTTTCCTGCAAAAAAAGATTGATTGCGGCAATTAGCGAAATTCGATTTGGGCAGCCCTCCGCCAGAAAAACCTACATCGAGGATAATGATGAGAAAAAAACTAAGAATGAAAAATATAGGACTCGATAAGTTAAAATGGCTCGATAGAACAATATCGCCAAGACACTCGCCAAAAGAGCCTTAACGTCAAGTAAGATAATAAAATTCCTTTATTGTTCTTATTAAAAGTTTATGGTACAAACAGAATACGAGATTTTGAAATGGAAATTTCAGATTTTTTTTAGTTTTTATGTAAAAAGAAACTGATTTTTAAAAAAAAAATTTTTTTTACAAATTTTAAAATTTTTGTGGTTTATTTAGAGCTACGTAACAATTAAAAGAAATTTAATGATGAATTCTATAAAATTGTTAAAAATGAAATATTAAATTGTTAAATAAAAATAAAAAAGAATTCAGATTTTTTTTTTTACAGTACTAAAGCTATAGCTTTAGTCAGAGATGGGCATTTGTCATTCAGAATAATGAATAAAGAATGATGAATAATTATTCAAACTCTGAATAATGAATAAAGATTTATTCATTAGTCAGAAATATTTTGAATAAAGAATAAATCATTCATTATTCTTTATTCAGTATCCTTTATTCATTAGTCAAGAATAACTGAATAACTTCACTGGTCAACAAAAATGGGTACGGAATACACTGACTACGATTATGACAACTACAAATAAAACGTTAATCCTTTTCAAGTATATTTATATAATAGTTGAGGAAATTTACTTTTGTCTAACATAATGCATACTTTTGAGAAATGGTTACATGGCAAAAAAGTGTTTAATTTTTTAAGTTAAAATTTTATTTAAAAATTTAAAATAAGATTATCGTTTGCTTTCAAAAACTATAAGAAATTGTGTTTTATAGATTTTAGAACAAAATTTTAAAATGAACTTAAGTAACTAAACTGTTATAAACTTACTTTTTAGCACAACTAAGTATGTTACGCTGGAGTAAGTTAAAATAACATAAAAATAAATATTCATACTTGTCTTAGTTTTATAGTTAAATTCCTAAAATAAAACGTTTAAGAGCAAACGATGTTTTGCATCTCGTTTTAGACAAAGACTTATCGATTGCATTTTTCGCTGGATATTCAAAATTTTATTCAGAAAAATTAGTCATGACTAATGAATTTATTCATCAATCATTATTCAAAATTTTTTATACATTTGCATAATGAATGATGAATAATGACTAAATTTTCCTGTGAATAATCATTCAGAAAAAAATTTATTCTGAATAAATTTAGTCATGAATAAAATTTTCTTGAATGATGCCCATCACTGGCTTTAGTTCTATTTACCACAAAATTGCCAATTGTAATTGTATAACATCTTTAAAAATTATTTTGCTTTTAAGAATATCAAAACCAAATGGTAAACACGCATCTTCTTAATTTCTGTTTTTTTTTTTTTTTTTTTTTTCTTTTGAAAAATTGAATGATTTTTTTCCCCTCCTCAAATTATAAAGTTCTAAATCCTGAAAGTTAGGCATGAAAAAAACTTAAATTACTCAAAATTTTGAAATTAAGTTTCGGAAGACGTGTATGAAGACAAACTCATTTGTAAAAAGGAGGCATTTTAATAATTTTAGGAAAAGAAAAATTAAGAATAAAAATATGTAGAAACTGTTATGACTAATTAAAAATAGCGGAATATCAACTGTTACATTTTAAAGTAATCAATTGTTTAAATTAAGATATTTTTCAATGTTTTTTCGTAGAATATATAACAGTCAAAGAGTTTGGAAATAGTTACTATTCAATCGGACAATCAAGTAATGATACAACAATTGTAGTTACTACTACAGTTACTCAAAATGTGTAAGAAAATAAAGATGCAACAGTGTAACAACAGCTTCTGCCATTATCTCAACTATAAAAATTATATGAAAATCTGGAAATCTTTGAAAGGAAAAACTGGCAAATTGTTGCCACAGCCAATCATTTGTAAGTAGAAATTTCATGAATTCCATGTTGTGAACCTTAAAAGATACAGAATCAAAATAAAAAACTGGGAAATTTTTTTTCTTCTCTTTTGCAGGGGCATATTGATAGCATGGGGCAGGTCAGCATTCATAAGGGGAAAAAATATATATGTTTGACGTATTATCGTAAAGGTTTGACGTATCATGTTTGATTAACCATGTTTGACGTATCTCCAACTCATGATCAAGCCAACGGAAATTTAAGTTGTTTATCTAAAAGCTGAACAACAAATTTTTAGTGAATTTGCAACTCCTTGTGTTTAATTAACATAGTTTTAATTTAGATCTTAAGAACAAAAGTCCTTGGAGTAAGCATTGGGACAAACCCGACCGCATGTTTCTGAGTGAAACTAACTAGCATTTGTGTAATATAGGTTATATAGATGTGGAAAATTTACATTACCGACATTAAGAGGAAATTTAAGAGTTCGACAAGCCAACGGAGTTAGGAAATTTGAACCTGGATTCGCAGTTCTGAGAACCGGCAAATATATAACCTTAAAAACAGTGTCCTTAGTAAAGTCTACTTGCGGTGTTTCACTGAAACCTTTTACTTTATTAGAACTATGAGGTTTGCAATGGGATACCTGCAAATGACGTAGTGAAGGCATCTTGAGCCTGATTGGTTATTAAAACGTGTCATTGTTTACGTTAGAAACAGTTCTTTCCATTCTATTTCGAGTTGACTCACCCCGTCAAGTATCAATTCTCTTAAGTGATACATTCTATAATCCTTCACAGTGATTCTTTCGCCATATATTTCTTACCTAACACAAGGTCAGGCACGAAGCCATGTAGAACAAAAACAAACTAATTATGCATCGAAGGTGCCAGGTACACAAAACAAAAATATATCACATGTTATAATAAAATACATAAACAAATAATAAATCTCAGAAAGAATTATATTTCAAGAAGTTCAATGAGCGATACGGCGCTGAATTTAATTAACATCAAGTTAATTAACATTCTAACTTAAGTGGAAAAACTTAACTCAACTTTGACACGCCATTTTGTTAATTGACGATTAGCTGGCGCTGACGTCATAGGTCACATGTGTGGGTATCTTTTATCTTCTTCTTCTCGAAATGCAAGTACCCAATTTTATTTTATTTTATAACCGTCGTTGAACAGCCCACCCAATTTCATGGGTATACGACTACTAATGTTCAACTCCGTAGCCTTGTAATTTTGAACCAATCCAGAAGACAAGGAAACTCCTGAATCAGTACCCCCAGAGGTATTGATTTGTTATGGGAACATGGAGGACTTTGAGACTCGACAGATTTAACGAGCATCAGTCACCATTTACTACACGGGGAGCCTTCGGTCAGCGAGGATCGAACCCACGACCTCTTGGACATGGGCCTATCGCCCTACCGACCAGGCTATCCCAGCCCGCAAGTATCCAATTAAAAATATTTCAACACCATGTACAATATGTGGAGGAACTCGGATCTAAAATCTATATGATTCAAAAAAAAAAAAAAAAAGGGTTTGTCGGTTAATGCCAATTATTAATTAAATCTATATAAATAATAAACAAAAAAAATATGATCAAGCTGTCAAATTAGATAATTTATTAACCAACTACAAGATTAAAGTTATAGAAAATTTCATTGCAAACAAATCAAACATGGTAAGTACCCAAAGAAAAACGAATTATCACAGACCAATGATTAGAGAAAATGAAAAACGACCATCATAAAAGATTTGATATATACCGGCCTCATTCGTTTTACCACACCCTATGATATATTACTCCATCGCTTTGTGCTTAGTCATCAAAAAGCCCGCTAGATGGCATGTCTTTCTATTGTTCTTCCTCGGACTGAGCCGTTGCCAGCAGTCGTTAATTTATCGAAGAACACGAAAACAAATCACGTCATTGTGAGGCCTGTTTCTTATGGCACCCCCGGCTTTTGTTATTGTTTTTAGAATCGTTTTAAAACCCGTCACAGTTTTGTTCCTCGGGTTCTAGCAACATCAATCATTTTCAAGCTGTAAAAAAATATCGTCTGATGAATTGTGAGAATGACGTATGACCTCCATTTATTCTCAAGAAAAGAACTATGTTTTTTTAAAAAAAAAGGACTTGGAGACTAATGATCACCAGATTCAGTCTATTAAATCTAGTGGAATTTAATGAAAGATTTCCTTTGAATGAAAGAATTGGGCGTAACTTTGGCGAGTTTTGTTTCAAAATGTAATTTATTATCCATTCTAATTATTAATTTTGAAACAATGTGAAACGTAATACTAGAAAAGGCATAAGCATTCAGAATTTGTTTTTGTGTGTCTTTCAAATGTACATTTTGAAAAATTGATTGCTCTAATCTGTTATTAGTATATTTAGATGAATAATTTATTTCGAAGAAAAGATTCTTTATGAACAATATTTCTTAACAATTTATTTTGCAAATCAGATAATGGAGGAGATAAAACTACTTTCAACTATTTATTTTTATAGAATTATTTGAGTCGAATATGAAACAAAATTCTAAACATACACAGCAATTTTCGTTCTGTTTTATTTTGGCAATATTACAACTGTAATCTCAGTACCCCCAGAGGTATTGATTTGTTATGGGAACATGGAGGACTTTGCGACTCGACAGATTTAACGCGCATCAGTCACCATTTACTACACGGGGAGTCTTCAGTCGGCGGGGAATAAACCCACGAACTCTTGGACATGGGCCCAGTGCCCTACCAACCAGGCTATCCTTGCCTTTAGCATTATGTATATGATTTTATTTTATAACCGTCGTTGAACAGCCGACCTAATTTTATGGGTTTACGACTATTAATGTTCAACTCCGTAGCCTTGTTATTTTGAACCCAATTCAGAAGACAAGGGAACTCCTGGATCGAGTATTGGGAGAAATTTGCCTTCGTGGAGAACTTTTTGATGGATCTAACCCGCATTTGCGTTACATGAAGAGTAAAACCACGAGAACCTCCCACGGTTAGCCTGCCGGCAAGGGGACTCTAACCTATGATCCGTCTACCACTGAGGATATTTCACGTCAGCACTGTGGTCGGTACAAGCCGGATGCGGAATTCGTATCGACAGGGATTCGAACCCGGTTCACGTCATTGGAAGGCGAATGCTCTATCCCCTGAGCCATCGCGGCTCAGTATAAGGTTATGATTGTACAATTTCTTATTAGTACCATACACCGTCTTTTAATAGTATAATATGCCCTCTCTTAATAATATCTTAACTTCCCCTCTCAATGCCAGCAGCTAATGCTTTTTCAATGGGAGCTTCATTTGAAATAATTTCTTTGCATTTTGATATTTTAAGAAAATTTTTTCAGCATTTGAAGCTTCATGGTTTCCTCTAAGTTTCTTTTTATTCACTTTTTTATGATAAATTTTAAATTATTAATGGAGTTGAAATATCGGTAATTGAGTATCTTCTAGAAATCCGTTTTTTTTTTTTGTTTTTTTTTTTTAAACAAAATTTTATCAAAATTCATTCAGTAAATCCTTATTTTTGAGTACACGTATCTACCGACCCAACTCAACTTTCGGCTATGCTGTGGAAAATCTCGAAATATGCTTTTATTCCTTTTTAGCATATTCACAAATAAACTAATAGCGGATATTTTTGATATACAGAAGTATCTTTATAAGCATATAAAATACAAAGCTTTTTTGATTTATAAGGTGAGCTGTATTTCAAATTATTTATTCTTTTTTCTTTGATGAAAATTATACAAATACAGTTGCAATTAGCATTTTTCAAAAACTTAAATATCTATCTATTTTTAGATTTTTGATAAATATCTCTATTTTTGAGTAATTTACCGTTAAAAAAAGTTAAACGGCATACAAATCGGTTTTCATTTATTTAATATATAATTAACGAACGAAGAATAACGAATTTAAATTCTAAAAACAGTCGAATGTGTAGTTTTAAATTGCCTACTCATGGCCATAAATCTATTTCATTGCATGACATTTTTGAGAAAAAATGTATTAAAAGTTCTAAAAATTATCGAGTACCATTTCTCTTATTCTAAAGTAGCAACACCTTTATTTTTAATCTCTTTTGAAAGACATAGTTCCATTGAATGATACTAGATCACCAAAAATTTTTTCGTTACAAAAAAAAAAAAAAAAAAAAAAAAAAAAAAAAAAACGTTAAGAAAATGCCACTTAATAATATCACAGACTGCTTCGTATTATGTTGTTGTTGCTCATCCCCTTGGCTTAGACAAACTAAACTAAGACCAGGGGACCATGTAGCCCAATGAAATATCGTTCATATTTTATACACTTTATTAATAGAATAGGCGGCTAAATGTTACGAGTTTCCAAAATGTTACATACTTTTAAACTCTCCCTTACCATGTTTTTGACAAATCTTATTCATTCCCCCAGAAACTTCTGAATAAAGCATACTGCCGCAGAAAAATAAGAGAATTTTCCGCAACCATGGTAACGGAGAGGGGAAGAGTAATGAGAGTGGAAAAGTCATTTAACCTTGAGATGTCTCTATTAATTTCAAAGAACATAGTGCAACAACTGTTTTATCAATTTTATACACTGTACTTTAAAAGCAGTCTTATATGAGAATCACACACTGTTTTATATTAAAATTACACGCTATTATTAGCGTAATTCACTGTTTCATACTAGCATCAGACATTGTCTCATATTAGCATCAGGTATGGTTTTATATTAACATCGCACACTGCCTCAAATCGGTTCACAATACTAATTTATATAAAGCTGTTTACACTATCTCGTATTAGTACAAAATACTGTTTCATGATAACTCAGAACACTCATTTTGTTAGCTAGAACGCATTTAACAAAGTTTAAGTAAGCTTTAAAAGCTTAAATGACATATCAGTTTTGGTAAATACAAACCTATTGGTAAAAAATTGCTATAAAAATTCGGAATAAGAATTCAGAATAATTGGTAAAAATTGTTAAAGGATAAATTCCGAAGTCTTAAAGAAAAAAAAATTCTTGCATTATTCACTAAAAATTTTTCTTTCCAATTTTTAATTTTATTTGCAATGGATATAAATTAGGTAATTCCGAATTTTTTTAAAAATGTATCGTTTATGAAACATGTTTCAAATTAGCCCATTGCTATAAATGTTTTATATTGGCCTCAATTGACCCTATAGGATAAAAACTAATATATTAACATTATAATTGAATATAATACTTTAAATTGCAGATTTCTGAAGTTTAAGATTCTGACAAGGATTAGCTGATGAAAAGTGTAAATTCTGAAGTGAAGTGGATAAAGACTTAACTTAAAGCTGAAGGGAAAAAAAAAAACTCATGGATGTTAACTAAATTGCACCTGAGAGAACAATGAACAGGTAGTAAAATTTTCATTTTGTGACGTAGCTAAGTTAACCGTTAACAGAGTTAAAAACCAAAATGTAAATACTTTCCTCATAAATAGGGCTCATCTTTGCTTTAAGTATGAACAAAAACCTGTACCGAAGTGGGAGAAGACGTTTTCCCTTTCTCAAACATAAAACATGGCTTGGTACGTAATAGAACCAATTTAATTTCATACCTTGTTTCAAAGATCACCTTACTTATGAGGAAAACATAAACATTCAATCTGAAACAGTTAAGAGAATTTGCTCCATTTGCGTTGTGTATTAAGTGGACGGTGCAACGAGGGAAAAACTAATAATGGAAAACTCTGTTTGGCCTTCATTTGTCAAGTGTAAAGAAAAAGCCTCGGGATAGCCTAGTTGGTAGGTCGCTGGACTCACGTTCGGGAGGACGGGAGTTCGAATCAAGTAAATGGTGACGGATGCACATTAAATCTGACCGGCCACAAAGTCCTCTATGTTCCCATAACAAATTATACCTCTGAAGGTACTAGATTGGAGATTCGTCGGTCTCCGTGGATGAATGAATGGATGCGCCCTATAAAAGGATGTGACGTATGAATGTAGCAGAAGTCAAATTCTCGGCCCTAGATGGCGCCACTGGAAAACAAGAACAATGCTTTAATGGCTTACGAGAACAACAGAGAAAAGTGAGTTCAGAATTAACTTAACCATGGAGTTGCAAATGCTGAAAAAAGGTTTTCAAAATGTCAAATTTTAAACAAAATATTGCAGGATTGCTTTCCCACTGTCTGCATAATCCTGTGCAATCCTGAAATAATTTGTTTACACTTTAATTTTCACTAATTTTTTCCAGAATTTGATGCTTTATGGTTTAATCTAGGTTCTTCCGAATTCCCTTTTTCTACACTTCAAATTTTAAGCTACTTATGTAGATGAAAAAGAATTCGCCACAAAAAGTGTCTCCTTCGTTATAATATCCTCTTAAGAATTAAGATAAACATTTCACTACTAAAGCTTTTCTCACTAAAGCATTAGAATTGAGACCAAATGATTGCGATTAGTTCTGATTAGTTTTTGCATGGAAAATGAATTTGGTCTGTCAGGAAAATTCGAAATAAGAAAACATCAGCTAATTTTTATACAATGCAGAACTTTTTCGTTCATTTTGCTACTAAAACATCAACGACAATTCCTGCTTAATTTTGTAGCACTTCTTCCAAAATGGAAGGAAAAAAAATTAAAAAATTTTTCTTTGTTTTTATAGATTTTTAATTTTGAGAATCTCAACGGTTCTGTAAAAAAGTAATGAAATAGCAATACAAAGAAGCTACTTACAACGCCGTATAAGCGTCGCAATAGGATTATGAGAATTAAATAATTAGAGTATTGTTGTACAGGCTTTTTTTCTTCCCATCATAAGACGAAAGGGAAGAGAAAAAAGAAATGAAAAAAAAACGTTCAAATATGAAGGAGTGTAGGGTGGTATCCTTGAAGCTTTGACAGTGATGTAACTGAAAACGAGAAATATCTATTCACTGGACCGGATGAAAGAAATTATACACCTAAAAACAGAGAAACAGCCGACCTATAACAATCAGCAATTTGTCAAATTGACAGATCCAACAGAAATACATCATCGGCGTGCTAGCTGATAAGCCTCAATGTAATATAGTCTGCCTGATAAAGATGTCAAGTCAGAGTAATATATCAGGAATCCAATGGGAAAAAAAAAATCAACCGAATAATCTGCTTTTCCCACAAAATAAAGCAAGAGATCCTTCGTTTTCTAATAAGCTTATCCCTTAGCAATTCATTTTCAGAAGCCGTTGCCATTTATCATTTCTTTTAATTCACAAAAAAATAATTATTTTAGCGTCAAAAATAGGTGAGGCATAAAAAGAATATTTCGTGATTTTTATCTGTGGCACTTCCTTAAAGCTTGATATATGGTACCGCCAATTGGCAACATTATTCTGAACACGTACAACTTTTCGTACTAATCTGATTCGTTTGGATACATACAAAATGGAAAAGTTTATTCATTTGAATTCGCAGTGCAACATGACACGGGCATTTTAAAATGATTTATCGCATTATTTTGTGGTTGTTATCTTATATTTAGGAAAGGTTGTTCATATAATGTATTAGTTGCGTACCTCTTGGCGATCTCATGAAAATGTTTTCCTTGAAAATTCTTTTTGTGCACGCCTCTCATTAATTTTTTCGTTGATTTTTTTACACCTATGTAAATATTGCTTGTTATGCTGGAATCAATAATTGGTTCTAGATGATATCAATTATTTAAATTGATAATTAATATGTTCGTATTGATGTATGGCTTAATTCAAAGGTATTTAACCTTTTATAAGTAGGTTTAAAAATATTTCTGAAAAACAGAATTAGGTTAAGTTGGAACGAGTCAGAGTAGTTTTTGAAAAATATTTGAGTAGGTTTGTAAAAGTATTCTGAAAAATATTTAGTTTGGATCACAGCTAGGATGGGTTGAAACAATTTTGATTATTTTTCAACAATAGTTGTTTATCAGTAGTTATGTCAGGAATTTCTGAGAAATATTATTTTCGGGCATGGATAAAAGGATATTTATTTGTATGTCCAACTAGGATGAATTAGGGCAACTATGTGCGATTTTGTAAAACTGCTTAGGTAAGATTAAACACTATATTCGGAAAACATTTCTGAAAAATATTCAATTTAGGGAATATCTTTTACCGGTTCATAACTGCTTTGATTGAAGCAGATATGAACAGTTTTCTTAACACATAGCTGACCGGCAACTTTTCTAAAAATTTCCCCATGTGCCCGGCTAATGTTTTTAAATGCAGATGTGGAAGTAAAACAATATAAATAAACTTTAAAAAATTTTCTTTATTATTCAACTCTTAATATTTCTTTTTCGTATGATAAAAAGTATAACAATCACCTACGTGTAATGGTACACCACAAGTTTTGCTAAGATATCGGGTTTCGTAAAGTTATAATAAATTGGTAAAGGATTAAATTGTAAAACTTGAGAAGTAAGGAAAATTACGCCCACTTTTTTAAATAGTCACTACGAGACTATTTTAAAACGCTTGGCCACGAAAACACGAGTTAACTCGTGACCGGTCATCAAAGGTTGGCCACGAAAACACGAGTTAACTCGTGACCGGTCAGCAATGTGTTAAAAAGCTTATTTTGTTGCAAGTTGACTGTTAGGATTAGAATGGATAGGAATAGCAATCACAACATTTTCCGCTACTAGTTGACTAAGGCGTATTTCTAGTAGATGAAAGATTAGAGGTTAACTTCCATTGCTTTAACCTAGGTTGATAATCACCGCCAGGAAAAAACTAAGAACGTATTTCACCACATCTTTAAAGAGATACAATTATTACTTGCTCACGACCACGGCTTGCAATACACAAGAGTGCTTCAAATAAGGTGACCCATACATACAACTGTAAACAATAGGGTAAACTACGGTATACAGATTTGAATACTTTATGAGACAGGGTACTCGAGAACAAACTGGGAAAAATATCTGTGAATGTTTAGGTAACCCGCGGCTTACAGATTTGAATTATCGGCGTGATGTTTGTTGCTCTTATCACTTTTTTGTCTACCGTTTCTTTACCAATTTAACTGAGTTTTATTAGTTTACGTATTTTTTTCTTTACCCGCGGTGGCATTGTCACCCTTTTGTTTTTGATTATTTCTTTTGTATTAACGGTAATCGAACCTAGCGTACCTCCGCTTTGGGGTAGCAGTTCACTCCATTATTTGATTTTTTAAAAGAAGGGGAGTCCTTCTTAGTAATTTTTTCACCTTTTTTTATGATTCTCCCCGCTGTATGTCTAGGATTTATGTTCTTTTTGAAAAGATTAAATATAATTCTTATATGTATTTAATTTTCTTTCATTTATTGTAGAATTCAGTAAGTTAAAATTTATTTGGATGCAGGAATACTGCACTTGGAGAGAGCACGTGGGATCCATGTTCTCGTCTCCACAACCACACGTTGGCACACTCTGCTCTTGAATGGCGATTTCTTTAAAATAAAACAAAGAAAATAGATTCTGAAATAAAGAAAGATTTTAAAACAAAACACTAAAGGATTGATTATATAGTGGATCTGCAAGTTAATATAATATCCACCAATCTCCTAACTGAAAAATACCGGCATCCAGGGAATGCCCAAATCTGAAGATCTTTTCCTGAATAAATAAAAATTGGACTCAGTCAAGAACTTGATAATTTCATAGGAGCAATTTCATTTCGGGCACAGACCAAAAAGCACAATTCCGGGATTAACTTGTTCCGTCAACCCTGATGGATCACAGCTAACTTCTTATCTTAACAAGTTTGCTGCATAATTGAGTTGAACTGACAATATATTAAATTATTAATAATTTTACGATCACAAAACTATGCAAAGTTCCTTATTATCATAATTTACGTAGTGTTGATTATTATCTTGCTTTTGCTGTTTGATATAGATATTGAGTAATAACTACATAATAATAGATTTTTCGAGAGAAGACAGGATTGAAAAACATAAATGATAGCGTGACTAACAATTTACAGGTTCAAACTCTGTGAATTACATGATGATCAATGGCTTACAGGTTTATACTCTGTGAATGTCAGGTTGACCAAGTGATGGAAGATACTTACACATGTTTGATATAACGTTTATCTATTCTGCAATCAATGTTAATTAAATTTCTAATGAGTAGAATTTTTCTCTTTCAGATTTTCGAAGTCCAATCAATTGAATTTTTATTTTAAAATTGAAATTCTGAATGAAATCTTGAATAGTGTAGGCTCTTATCTATAATGGTCTCGAAAATATCACGTAAAGCAACCATCTCCAAATAAATTGAATCTTAAATTTAAAAAAAAAAAATAATTAAGTATAAAGACATATTTCATAACAAATGCTTTTTTTTTAATGTTAAGAGTATTTTTTTCTGCTTACTAATGCTGCTAAGTTGTTTATGTTAGCTTAATTTATATCTTTTACTAACTATAGGACGATAGCAAATTATCTTAAAATCGTAAAATTATGATCAAAATTATTTTTTAAAATGATTATATAACATAAAAGTAATTTTTATTTCTTATTGAGAAATGGTATTACTATTTGGTTGTTATGATATGGTGTCAACATACAGGCGTGGTGTCTAATGTTAATGCTGTGATGTTGCTCGTATCACACTTTAGCCTACCGTTTCTGTTTCATCAATTTAACTGATTTTTATAAGTTTTCGTTTATTTTTTACCCGTGGTGGCATTGTCACCCTTTTGTTTTTGATGATTTCCTTTTCCTTTGAACTAACTGTAACCGAAACTAGCTTACTTCCGATCCGTATGCGGGTTACCGCTCGCTCCACGTTCATATTTCTTTGAAGAAGGTGTCTTTTTTTTTGTTTCCCGTTATTTTTATCAGTTTCTTGGTGCTTCTCTCCCGCTGTGTGTTTGGGATTTATATATTTCCTTAGGACAATCAAAGATCATAATTGTAATAAGTAACTAATTCTACTTCACAGTTGTTCTTTTGATTTCAATTAGTAAAAAATTGTGTTGGATACAGCAATTAGAGAGAGCACGCGGGAGGCATGACCCATCAACCCAGATGGATCGTTGGTAACTTTTATCTTAACGAGTTTGCTACATAATTTATTCGAATTCAGTTAAACTCTTTATTTTTCCAACTCTTAAATTATAAATAATTCACGATCACGGAATCAAACAAAAATAGTTTAATATACAGGTTTTAATTGTCATAGTTTACATTGTATTGATTATCATCTTGCTTTGTTGTTTGAAATATATATAGAGTAATAACCACATTATAAATATATTGGTTATTTATATATAAATTGAATGGTGTTATAAGACAGTTTACTGAGTTTAATGAATCATTTTGTATTCGGAACAAAGGAATTTTGAATTAAATTCAATTATATTATTTTATTTGTTTATTTCTTGTTGTTTTTCAACTCTCTGGATGTAATGAATTAGTATCATTTTTTTACTTTTGGTAAACTTAATTTTTTTTATCTCTAAAACTTGACATATTGATTATTTTTAAATAGAATACTTCATTATAATAAAAGTGTTATAATGGCTCAAACATCAATCCTGTTACAATTCCCCTTGCTTTATATTCAGGTACGAAGCTCCTTTTTCGAAGAAAACTTAATTAGAACATTTATTCCCTTGTCTTGTACTCAAAATGAACCATTTCTATTCGAATCGCACATTTTCACCGTCATTACATTAACTATTTGAAATTAACTATTTCGTTAATGTACTTCGGCTAAAACATCGATCAATTCAGCCAAGTCGAGCAGTATAAATCAATTACGCTACACACTAACAACAACCGACTTGATTAGAGGTCCATTATTAGAAGGCAAAGGCAGAACAATAACTCTTTGGCGGTTCGAATGAGTTATGATGGGCTTGGCGATCTAAAGAGCAGGAAGGAAAACGACTGTCGCATACGACGGAGATTTATAACCACAGGTAGGAGATGGTTTCATTCTGAAACGACCACCGACGGCATTTATTATTCAGTTCCACTGTTCGGATCATCATTTTGTATGGTAGCCAACTTGGGGTACGGTTTGGCGACAAAATCTCTTTTGGGGAATGTTTGGCCAAAAAAATTAATTAAACACAATGTAAAACAATAATTATATAATTTACATAAAATCAGCAGACTACACTACATTTTTGTGTGCACGGTAGACCGCGTTTACTAGACAAAGATTTAATATCCTTTTAAAAGCAAAACACATTAGACACCCCAAAATAAATATTAGCTAGTGAAAGACAAAAAATGTACCGAAACCCAACAATTGAATCACTAATGAGGAAAGAGAGAATAATCAACACCTTTTGGATTGTCGAAGAAACTGAAAAAATGAAAGGTGAATAGTACTCCAAGTCTCATCCAAGCTGAGTTATAGTATTGTGGTACAACAAGTTAAATTTAACATTAACATGGTTTAATTTGTACTACAACATGGTACAACTGGACAAAGAACTACGGTTGTAGTAAACCTGCACAACATATTCAATATGTACGAAAATTTTCAACAGTATATCGATAAAATAAAATTTAGAGTATTTATAGGGGGAAAAAAACGAAAAATAACAAAACACATAAAACGAATAATTATAATAGAAGATTGTTTGCGGAGTACATTGTAAAAAATTCCGGATCAAATTATGGTAAAAAGTACTAATTTATAAAGTACGATAAAAAGTACTTAAGGTATCGGTACATTTCACCCTAATTTTCTTTTACCGTTACGGTAAAAAGTATTTTTACAGTAAATATTTTTTACCATTTTACCGGATCATGCTACAGAAAAAAAAATATCTGACATACCGTAATATTTACTGTAATAATTTCAGTGAAATCACTGAATCACTCGAATTCACTAAATATTACTATAAGAATTATGGTATAATATTATACGGTAAAAAATGGACTTAACGATAAAATGAATTTTACTGATGATGCGCCAATGCTTCATACCGTGATTTGATCTGAGATTTTACACTGTATAAATGAAAACTCATAAGAAAATAAAACTAATTGAATGTCAGAATAGAAAATTTGAGTGTGAGGAAATTTTACTAACAACATTCTAACGTAACTGAATGTCAAAAAATAAACCAAATGAAATAAAGTTTTAAAGTAAATGTCATTTAAGTGTTTTTTTTTTTTTTTTTTTTAAACAAAAAAGAATTTTAAAAAAAAGAAGCCTTAAATTTACCAATTTCAGTTGGCCCGGATAAAAACAGTTTCCTTTATTCCATTACGCGAAAATAACACAAGGAAACCTCTCACTGTTAGTCTTACTGCACATCTGAATATTACCTATTTACTTCCGTTCATAATATTTTACTTTATCTTTTCCATGAGTGATCTACCGAAGAAATACAAGACATTCCGCAATGACCGCGCTTCATATATGATTTTAGCACCCTTTTTTTTTTCCTTCAAAAAATCGCATCTTGTAATGTTTGTAGACTGATGTAATATCGATAAAAAATAATTCCAAGTCATGGTTTTACGAAAGCCAGTTAACGTGATTTTCCATCCGAAACCAGAATCACGCCAAACAAGAACGGCCATAATTGTGGCAACCCTAACCATTCGTCCATCATAGTGACTCATCAAACCAGATGCCTCCGCGCATATTTACCTCCGTAATTAGCGAACGCGCTGTTAATTATGGAGAATTAATTAGCCCGCTCTCTTTCTCACTAGCGGAATATCACCCTCTCTCCGAATCACCCCCTGCGGAAGGATACAACGTCCAGGCGGAAGCCAGCGCTTTAAATGGTTACACGCAGTTTATTGTTGATAGGTTAAATGCGTGGACTGAAGGTGGGTGACTAGTGGTATGGGGTGGTCGTGCTTTTATAAGTGTTTAAGTATTATGAAATGTCTGTCGGATAAGGAACGTTTTGGTGTGGGGGGAAGCAAAAGCTGACGTGGTTTAGTGGTTTGCCAGAGCAACGTCAGCAGTTTAACGATGAAATCAAAAGCCGTTTTCGGGGTCAATTCATGGACCATTTAAAATTGTGAATTTTAAGTCTCTTAAGTTCTGACCCTGCGGCAGGGAGAAGAGAATTGTATGAAATGACGTCGACATTAGCACTATTTAATTTTGTGATTTCAGAAAGTAACGTTTTAGCGCTAATGAATAATGAAGATAGCTGTTATATTTTTAGAGCTGTCCCCAAATTAAACATTATTCAAGGAAAGCGTTCGTGAATGGACGTCCAAATACACGAGACGTCGCGTTTATTAAATCAGACTTTCTATTGTATTTATAAAACAGTTCCTGAAACAAAAATTATTCATGAAAAGCAGTAAAGAATAGACTTTCAAATACGCACGATTTCATGTTCACGAAAATAAAATTTTCTGTTGTATTTATAAAACAGTTCCTAAAAGAAGAAATTTTTCGTGAAAAGCGTTGAAAAAAATAGATGACCAAATTCCCACAAGGTCATATTTATAAAAAAACTAACTTTCCCGCCGTGGGTGCAATTCGCTGAAGTGACACTTCGATTCGTCGAAGGTTCAATTTGTTATCGCATCAATTGATCAGGGGCACAGTTTGTCGCAAGCATTTTTCCTCGCAAGCGCAATTCATCGTGGGCACAATTCGCCGCAATCACAATTCGTCAGAAGCACAATTTCGTCACGAACTCAGCTCGACGTGAGCACAATTTCTTTCGATGAAATACAGGTACATCTGTTTATAAAGACAAAAATCTTGCATTGACAGCAAAAGACAACTAATTTTTTAATTTAAGGGTGATCAAATACTAGGAAAGCAACTAAGGGGGAAAGATTTTGTGAATTGATTATTATTATTACTTGCAAGGGGAGGATTGTCATGAGCAATATTTGTGTAGGAGCGGCGTAGACGGATCATGAATTAGTTCCCCTTTGCTGTCAGGCTAACCGTGGAAGGTTCTCGCGGTCTTAATCACCATGTAAGGCAAATGCGGGTTAGTTCCATCTAAATGTACTGCACGAAGGTGAATTTCTCCTAATACTTGATCCAGGATTTCCATTGTCTTCCGGATTGGGATCAAACTTACAAGGCAACGGTGTTGAATATTAGTAGTCGTAAACCCGAAAATTGGATCGGCTGTTCAACGACGGTTATAAAATAAAATAAAATACGTCTGTAAGGCTCTATTGTGACTAGTCCTTAGCGTTCAGCATAATTATTTCATGAAAATATAGGTTGTAAAATATTTCTTAATAAGTATTAGTCGCAATCGAAACTTCTGGTATCAATTTTCCGATGAAACACCCTTTTTATTGTTATAATCACTAAACTAAGATGTATTTAATCGAAAACCGGTAGAAATTGTGCTTACGACGAACTGCACGGGGAATTTAGGTGACGAATTGTACCAGCGTCGAATTGCGTCCACGATGTATCGTCGTCGACGTTGTGGCTACGACGAATTGTCATTGCGACTAATTGTATCCCCGACGAATTGTTCTAGCGATGAATTCTGCTGACGACGAATTATGCTCGCAACGAATTGTCCCACAACAAATTGTGTTCGACGAATTGACACCGAACCTTTACATATAATATAGAACTATAAATTGAATACTATGCTGAATAAAATAAAAAAATTTAGAAATTTGAAGTGTACGATAATAACTTATTTCAAATATATTCATGTTAAATATGAATATTTAACATAATAAATTTAAAATTCAAAATTTCTACGTTTTCTTGTCATTTATGGCTACTAAAAATTACTTAATAAATCTTTTAATTAAAATAATAATAATAAAAAAAATTGTTTCAGATCCGAAATCGGATTTCAACACGAAGCAACCTAAAATTACATTTACATCACACGAGAACAATAACTTGCTTGTAAATGTTTTATCTAACGTGAAATATTTTTTTTTTAATGCCGTTTTTATGTCATTTATGTGTAAAAATCCTTCAAACAATGATTGAATTTTACCCAATTATGCTACCCTATCCAGTCTACGAGAAAAAAAAAATTCTCACTCGGTAATTCATAATGATACTTTTGTCATAGTCGTAATTAATTTTTGATACATTGTTTGTTAATAATCACATAGGAATAAATTTTGGGTTTTAATTTTTTCGTAACTATATTTATTATTACCGAATAATGTTTTAGAAATAGGAACGTTACATTATTTGATATCAATTGTTTTTTTAATAATATTTATATTATTTTTAAGAATAATTTAAACTTACACTTAAAACATATGAACTAATGTCCTCTTGTTCATAGATTCTCTCACGGAAACACAAAAAGTAAAAGCAGTAGACTGAAGTTTCTTTTCAGAATTGATGATTTTTTTTAAAAATAATTTTTAAAATAAGCTGTAATCTCTGCTGAATGTATATTTAGAGTAAAAAAAATAAGACAAAGTAAGTTAAGTAAATAAACTTACAAGAAAATTTTACGTTCATATTATTTTATCTTAATAATATGTGAAATATTGTCTTTCTTTTAAACATCTTCCTAAATGTACATCAATCATCATTAATTGAAAAACTTCGCTCCAGGTTAGCTGATTTCAACTTAGAACGTGGACTTTAGAAAAATATTTAACTCAAAAGCCGCTTTATTTTTTAAAAGTCAGGGTAGACAAAGAGAGCTGCAAGCGAGAGAAAAATGGTCATGACTCTGAAAAGAGACAGGCGCAAGGCATTTAAAATTTCTCAACGTTTAGTCAACAGAAGAAAAAAAATATTTTAAAGAGGCTACCTAAGATTTACAACGACACTTTCTACCTTCAAGTTTGCTGGTGACTATAAAAATTTTCACCAGGTGGCAGTCACTTCGCATGTCGTCACACTCGTAAAACATGGCGGCATGTCTCATCATAAATTCTACGAAAGAGGATAAATCGCTAAAATTTATAGCCCTGATAATTAGTAGAGCTCCAACTGGAAGCGATCGTAAATTTTTAGTCGTATAGTGTTAGAGAGTGTGACGTCACATAAAGGAAATGGAAGGGAGAGGGGTTGCGTGGCTATGAAACGACAGGTAAGCGGTTGCAGACATGGGCATATATCTTTTATTACAAGAGATAGTGCTTGAAGCTTCTTCAGTATTTTATGTAAAAATTTGATAGTTATCTTAATTTTAAAACTTATTTGCTTTGTAGATCTATTTTTAGAACTAATTTTTCGAACATTTATTTTAGTGAATAATCAATTGTGTGGAGTATAATCATAATTTAATTATAGAGTCCATATTCGCAGGGCAAACTTAATTCTGTACTAAAATGTTAATCAGAAGAAATGGAAAATTAGAAATTTTTTTTATCGGCGCATTATTTGATTTGTAACGTGGGTCACTGTGATAGTTTTGACACTTTTTTGTAATAATAGGGCAGAGAGAATCAGTTAATTTTACAAAAAGAAAATCAGTAATGAACTGACATTAAAAAAAGGAGCTTAAACCCTATTTTTAAAGATGTTTATTAAGTCCATCAGCTCTTAATTTCAAGAAACTGATCTTAAACAAACAAGCAAACGAACATTTTAAACAAACAAGCGCAAAGTAAAATATAAAAAAAATGGCTTAACTAAAGCATTTTTATCTATGTAATCATACAATAAATACAATGCAACAAAAAGGATTCGATTCACGCAACCAATTCATTGTACACAAATAAATAAGCACAATGCTATAAAAATGATATTAAGCAGTACAAGCAATTGATTCATTGTTAATAATGTATAAACTAAACAAACTCAATGCAATGAAAAGAATATTTATAGCCTAAATGAAGCAACTAATGCATTATAAATAATGTGCACAAATCAACAAGCGTAAGGCAGCAAAAATGGTTTATTAATAGTTCATTTCCATCAACTGATTCATTAAATATATAATCCCAAGAAACTGAAGCGGTAAGATATTACTTGATATGGAACTTCATTCGCTACAAAAATATACAAATTGGAATTAACAATCAACGTGTTTCAAACCCTCAAAAATACGAGCCCTCTCAGTCATTTTGCTTTTTCTTGTCCAGTTTCTCATCTTTTTCTCTCTCGGTTACTATGGGTTTTTAAGTTCTGTCTCTCACCTTTAATTTTTCATTTATCGATAGCAATTTTGCATTTCATACTTCTAATAAATTTTGTTTTTTCTCATTCACGTCTGGCCAGTCTCGATAATCGGAAGCCTATTTTTGGGGGCTTGAAACATGTCGAGTTTCCAATTTGTATATTTTTGAAGCGAATGAAGATTTTTAATCAAATAACTGAGTAAGTTTTAACAATTTAAACAAATGAACAAGCATAATGCAATAAAAATGATGTTAAATCTTCTACATTGAATAAATACAGGTAAATTATTATTTAATTAACTAAATTAGAATTTATACTAATCAATTATTTTTGCTGTGTCCGAAATTTTTAAGCCCAAGAACTTGACAAAATGCCGTTTTATATTTTTAACCAAGCACTTTTATATTAATCATATGTCAGTAATATAAAATGTCATAAATTACATAAAAAAAATCTAACATGAAATTGAGATCGTATTCGTAATCTTTAATATTAAATTAGTTTATTAACAATTAAAATTACTTTATATATTGACATACAAATCATAACAAAAATGTATGCAAAATATCCTCTTATACTGAAAAAAACTGTTATAATACCTGTCCGAAATCTGTGTTCATAAACTCCAAAAACGGAATTTAGTAAATTATATTTATTATTAAGATTATCTTTATTAACTAAACATTATTAACTACAATTAAACATTTGTATATAAGTTAAATTGTAATGTTCGGAAAATGCTAAGCACGAATATTTCTCAAAATATTTTTACAACATTGAAACTTTAATACAAAAAATACAAATCGCTGAAAATTTTCCTATCTGCAAATTAAAATATAAATATGAGTAAATTTAAAACATCTAAATTATCGAAATTTTCTTTTAACATCACTTAAATATAATAAATTAACTTGACATTAGAAAACATTTCTTCGAATAAGATACAAAAGTTCAGAGAAGAAAATTAAAATGCATTCAATTTTTAAAAATAAAATTTGTAGGACTAAAAAATACAGATTTAATTCGCTTTTTGAAAATTAAATTAACAAATTTGTATCCTTTCCTAGTATAATTTTGAATCAATGAAATTCTATTAGTTCAAACCTCAGTTATTTTTCGATCCAGTAAGAAAGTTAATTAATTAAAGTGATAAAAACATTTGTCTAGAGATATCTTTTCGGGTGTATAACATATTTTTAAATCAAAAACGTATTTGGATTAATTATTTTAAAAACCATTTCATTTAACCAAATTAAATTATGGAAAACTTACTTATTTCTGACTTCATTTATATTTTGGTTGACATTAATACACACTTGTCACATGATTTTTAAGAATAAAAATATCCATTTCTTAATATTTGAATTAAAATAAATTAAATTTCATTAAAAATTTTCTATTTTTATTTAAAAAAATATTTATGTTAATTAAAATAATATCTAAATAATCTTATTCGATTATAAAAAACAAGTATCGCCTAATATAATTCGTTACATCATTGTTAAAAAATTCCGGATCGACTTTGGTACAACATTCATAAAATCCATATAACCTTAAAAACCCTTTTTATCGTAGAATATTATGCCATAATTTTAACAATAATATTTAGAAATTAGAGTGATTCAGAGATTTTACGATAATTATTATTGCATAAATTACGGTATATAAGATTTTTTGTTCCATAACATGTTCCAGGAGAAATGGATTTTAAGTTCCGGCTCCCTGAATACTGATACTTTTGGATTGAAATTTAAAAAATTCAGTCATTTTTTAAATTTTTATTATTTTAATATTGCATAAAATTTTGAATTAAACAAATCTTCTTACGCATAATTTTTACTTACCTTGTATTTCCGAATTTTGTTCCCATGGATGTTAAAAGATAGATTCTTCTGCATGATTGGATGATGTGTGTTAATTTTGCCGCTCAGGTTAGGTTTAGCCCAATTTTTACAATACTAATCTCTATTAAACTGCGTTTGGTTCGCACAAAAATTTGAAGATTATGAAGATTTTGCTGAAGATTGACTTTGAAAATTTTACTACCTGGATGATACATACGAATAATAATAATAATTAAAAAATAATAATAAAAAGGAAAGACTTTACTTATTTAATGCAAAGCTGTCAAATTATATAAAATAGACTCATGTTTAATAAGAAGATTTATTTCTATAAAATTCATTTAAGTCAAAAGCAACATGACTAACTAATTGCATTACTTTAAACTTGAATACAAACAAAAATATTTTCTCTTTGCAATTGCTCACAAGTACAAATACAAAACAACATTTCTTTTTCTTTAAAAGGAAGAATAAATATAACTCAGCATAGAGCTATCAATTTAGATCTAGTTAGACTATTATTTATTATAAATGCAAATACAATTTAAATACAAGCAAACAAAATCGTGGATAGCTATCAACCTTGATAAAAATAGATTCACTTACATTTCTTTAAATTTTTTATAGCATTAAGTTCCTACAATTCTCTTTTAATTAAAAGGTAAAATATCTAATGCATTCGCAGTAAATAAATTGGTAAGACAACCATCTTTTTAAACCTTGAAGACTAAATCGCATCAATAAATTACAACATTAATTAAAGAAGAATATAAATCCAAAGCATTTTGTACTAAATATAAGTTTGTATAAAATAATAAAATAATTGGTTCCTAAATTCGAGCCGAACTGGTTCAATAATTATCAATAGATCTGACATATCTATTTGCCACCAATCTCCCCTGCTATATTGCAAAACAACAAACTGTAATTAAGTAAATTGTAGTGTACACAATGAATAATGGTCAATTTAAAGGTCAGTCCCGCTTGCCAATTGAGGTAAGGTGCATAAATATCGATAAAAAAAAAACTTTCTCAATTGGAGTTAGCAGTTTGATATCTAAATCAGACTAATAAATAACTCTATCTGGTCTTAAATTAAACCCAGTGAGCCACTCCTTAAGAGTTTCTGCAATATCTTCATTAGCTTATACCTGTTGGAAACAAAAATAACGACCTGGCCTTTCCAGGAAATTCAATCCAAAAACAAAGACATCAATATTGAAGCAACCCCCCATTTCCAAGGGCCACCAACTGCTATAGCATTCATCGTATGCGTCTAAGCAGTTGTTTGGGCCACATGTTTCGTTACCTAATGGGGCCCTGTCAGGGCCGAACTTGATTTAGGCCCTTTTCAACGAGTTAAAGATGCTCACAAATCTGTCGAAGAGTTTGAGTGGAGAAAATTATCTTTTTCTTCCATGATGCGGAATGAAATGTTTACTAAAATAATTTGCTGCCTTTCAGTCCCCCGCTTGAGGGTTCTTCCCCCTTTTTGTGGGTAGGTGTGGAGGGTACTTTTGAATTTAAAGATGATCAGGGAAGCCATTCTTTTCAGCGGGGTAATTTACAGGCGGATGCCGTGGGAAGGATTTACGACGTGATTTTCGGGGGCTTGGCGGAAGAGCTATTCAGTAAGTCAGCCAAGTATATAACTCAGAATTTCTCGCCAATCCTGCGAATTACCTTTGCTCGGCTCGACAAGTAAGAGTTCATTTTTGAGCGTTATTTGGTGGAATAATGTTTTTGTAAAAGATCATGTCATAAACTTATCAGTTTTTTAAAGACGGAAAAGGAAAATGGGGAACATAACTCGTTTAAGGCTATATTTTCCATTTTGCTTGGTCGTAAAAAGGGGTAAAAAATTGTGATGGATAAAAATAAATTAAAATTACCTGTTGAATTTAAAGTTAGTAGGAAGAAAAAAAACCCATAAAGTAAAACCCATTACTAATATTTCGAAGCCTAAACCCCATAAAGTATGCAAATAATGCTCTATAGTAACATTACTAATATTTCGAAGCCTACATTGCCAAACATTTCTTGGAAAAAAATTGTTATTTAGCAATTTATTTAATTGTTATTTTATCATATTCAATTAAAACAGTCAAATAATTGTAAAAAAAGACAGTATTCAAAGAGTAAACTGCCAGAAAAATCTATTTTTGTCTTTTTTCACCTCATACAATTAAACAACAAGAATTTTAGAGACCCATTTAATGAAGCTGCTTGCAGCTGAATACATGCTGTAGCCAAAAGGGATAATCTGTCAATCTCATGACTGGCTGAACGGGGGCACCAATTCTAGTGCTGACACCAAAATATTTCTTTCAGACCTCAACACGCAAAGAGTTTTCAGAGTCCAACACTTCTCAATTGGTGACCCTGGATTTTTGGAATTCGGCACAATCATTCGAGTATAGATGGAAGCACCAAACAACTGTTTATCACTAAAAATGTAATAGTTCGCAGTTCTCATGGTAGGAAGCACCGTCAGATAATCTAACTAAACCAAATTCATCGGTTTCACTTTTTAGCTTTTTTTAATCAATGCAAAATTTTGTTTGAATTGTTTTTATGATAGAGGGGTGTCCGAAGCAAAGAATATTCTTCGCCTCGGACACTACCTGTTAACTTTCTAGCAAAAATAAGGAAATCGCAACTCCTCCATGCTTACGCAAGAACGTTGCAATACCCTTTTGTCTTTTAGGATCAAATTTAAGCAAAGGATGGTAAGTTTGAATTAAACAAAAAATATCCTTCAATTAATTTTATATATTTTTTTATATATTTAGAGAATCTTCGGTGTTTTCTTTTTATGATCTTTAGATCATAAAAGGAAATAAAATCTTTATCATAAAATCTTTACGTCTGAAACATTTTGAAACATCATAACGAGCTGATGTGACTGGGGTGGAAATAATTTTAGCATTGTCGAAATTGACTAATTTTAACATCTTCAATTTCGACAATGCTAAAATTATTTCCACCCCAGTCATCAGCTCGTCTTGATGCTAGAATCATATTTCATTCATATAAATGCTGATTCCCTTGTTAACAACATTAATTCTTCTCGATCTCTCCATATCCTGTGGAAATGCATTTTACCCTCTCGGCGACTGTGATTTCTCTTCTTCTGTTTTTCATCTTTTTCTTTCTCTCTCTCGGCTAGTTTTTTTTATCCCTTTTATTTTTACATTTTCATCGTCAACTTTACTTTTTTCTATTTCAAATTATTTTTTTTTCTTCCTATTCACGCCTGACAATATTTTTGAAGAGCTTGAAACATGGCGACTGTTATTTCTTTCATATCATATTTTTTCTTTCTTTTTTTTCCTTTTTTTTGTTTTTTTTTTTTTTTGGGAACGGCTGAAGTTTTAATAATATCTTACCATTTCGTTTCTTCTTTTATTATTTAACATTCATTTTAAATTTCACATGTTCGCAATTTTCTTCGTATGGAAACGGTTCATTGGAAATTCTGGCTTTCAAAGTTGTAGTTCTTATTACCACAAATGTAGTAAAAAATACCAAAACTGAAAAATAAATGTAATCGAATAAATGGTTTTTATGCCATCCTCTAATTTATTACCATAAAATTAAAAAAAAATTTACATTCGTAAGGGAAGGTGCTTTGTCCTTCTACAGTATGCGATTTTGGATGAATAAATAAAAAGTAAATTGACGACACCATAACATTTAATATCTACAGTTATTTACAAGTTATTATAGAGTTTTAAGCATGATTTATTCTATTTATTAAATACATTATAAAGAATAATAATTACATCCATTATTTCTTTAATATCCAAATATATAGAACGTGAGTATTGTATTTAAAGTTACGTTGTCATGGCAACGCGGTTATTACATTTATATTAAATGAAACTTTGATGCTCATGACCTTGTGCACCACACTTTTACCGTAGTTTATCACATTTTATAAGACGATATTTTATTGTTAATTTTACCAAAGTACTTCCATCAAAATTTCAAAGCTTTTTGTTGTTCCCATAGAACAAGAAACACAGTAAATTTTATCATATTCTGGTATTTTTTTCTTAGTGTCAATGGAGATTAAAGCCACCCAGGTACAAATCTCCGATAAATACCTCTTCTTCGGTATCCATTTATCAAAGTAAACCCGCTGAAGTATTTTCACGGTTTTCAAATATTCTTCATTGGCGATTTTCTCTTTCTTTGTTGATTCACGGTTCCCAGCTCTGTTCACTTTTTCATACAAGTAAAGAACTCGAATATGCGTGAAACGAGCTAGGATTTAATCCCGGGCAATTTCAATGAAGAAGACTCCTTGGGTGTCTTCATTCTAAAAAGCTTTTTTATACCCCCAGCCCCCCAATGTCGTGGTAAAATGATTGAAATCCGTGTGACTATCCCTTCTTTGTTGTGAAAGTTTACACGTGGTGTTTACGCCATGATGATCCTTAAATATTCACCTTTTATGGATTTGCAACCACTTGAAAGCAGAGATTTTGGCGACATTTTAAAACATTTATGCCAAACCTCTTAGAATTTTTTATATTTAATTGTGTTGGGTGATACTTTTCAGGCAAAGAAATGGAGAGATGAAAATTTTTAATAATGTATATTATAATCTTTATAATGTATTAAAGTATAAAATATGAAATTTAGAACGATTTAAATCACGATTTAAAACATTACCGGAAAGAAAACAACATTTTTTGAAAAATGTCGAAGGGAAATTATGGGAAAATAAAAAAAAATAAAAAAATACGCTAAGTTAGATTAATACTAAGTTACTAATACTAATACTAAGTTAGATTAAACTAGGAAATCGGGTAGTTAAAGTAAATCTTGATAAACCCAAGTTTTTACCTTATTTTGATTTTCCTCAGCAGTGAAAATTAAGAATAGTATAAAAAGAAAAAATAAACAATCTTCAGGTTGAATCAAAAATTATATAAAAATTTATTACTAACGTTAAAAAATTTACATGCAACATTAAATTATAACTAGCTTATTGATTGATAATTTTAGGAATTAAAACATAAAGTACAATAATGTTGCATAAAAATAAATATTACAAGACATAAAGCCTAATAATATTCATATTGAAATATTAAGCAACGAAACTACTAATGAGCAATTTTTTTTTTTTATCGTATACGTTTTAAATTTGCATTATTTTTAAAAATGAAAGATAATTTTAAAATGTGGAACATTTTCTTCTCGTTACCAGGTACGACAAATAAAAAAAAAATTTAAGGTGATTTAGAATTAAGGATAGATTTCAATGATTTTCTTTCCGAAAATCTACTTTATAACGAAGTTAAAATAAATATTTGAATGTAGAAAATATTTTAAAGTAACCTTGTAACTATTACATACCTTTCGGAACTCCTTGTACCTTTCTCGAATAATTTATTGGAAAATTATCCATTTTATAATGGAAATTATTATTTGTGTTTCGTTTTCTAATTTTATTGGCAGTTGATGATTTCAAAATATATTTTATAATACAACTCTGTTTAATTTTTTTTTTTAAAAATTGTATTTCAATTATACTTTCACTTATTTTGAGATACAAAGCCTTAAAAAAAAAAAAAATCCTATCCTTTCTGGTTTGTGTTGCATGTTTATTAACACAAATAAGCTGGGGGTATAATAGCTAAAATAAGATGAAAATGACTTCCTTTGAACATGAAACAGGGGCCGTTTACAACTTTTTCACGTAATAGTTAACCCATCATTTAAAGTAAGACCTCATTTTAATTTGATATAAAGCACAGAATGCATGTACTAGCATTACATGTATAAATTAGCATTACATGTACTAAAATTACATGTACTAGCATACTGATTGTTTGTCAAAAGATTTCATAGAATTTATAATTCCTAGTACAAACTATTACCTTATTTACCGTAAAATATAAAATTGTGCTGCTTAAAAACTTATATAGCAATACTTATATAACAAACTTAGGAATATTAATATTTATGTAACGAGCTAACAAAATTATAACAGTTTTAAATACTCTTTTTTCAGGTGTCATGAATGGCTAACAAGGGAAACTAGGGAAGTGTGACTCGCCAATTTTGAAATAAACTAGTGGGATTTATGCCTTATGAGGAATAATTTTAGGGGGCAACATTCGTTTCGGCCCACATCGTTTCCTATGAGAGATAAAAAATAATTCAATATATAGAAAAATCGGTATTTTATTACTTCAATGCAGACAAAACAAGTGAACAGTAATAAATTTCATTTATATGAAAGTCGAAATATAAGAAAAAATTTTGAAAAAATCAATGTCTTAAAAATAGTGTATTTTCCAGAAATCAATGTTTAATATATGTACAAGATGTTCCTTTTTCAACAGTATTTTGGCAATACTTGAAAAATATGTTTTGTTCCCTAGCTTATCATGAGACAAAAGATATTATATAATAATCTTTTAAGGTAGATCTTCGTTTAGGAGAAGAAGAGAAGATTTTCATTTTTAAACCTATAAAGCGCAATTATGTGAATATTTTACACTACATCACGATAGAGCCAGCCGTCTGTCTCGGATATAGAGAGTTCGCCTTCAAATGAGACGAACCGGGTTCGAACATCAGCGATGGCTGGTCTATACAATTTTCGCCACCGATTTACACCGACCACAATACTGACGTAAAATATCCTTAGTGGTAGACAGATCATGGGTTACAGTCCTCTTGCTGTCAAGCTAACCATTGGAGGTTTTTGAGGTTTTCCTCTTCGTGTCACGCAAATGCGAGGTAGTTCTATCAAAAAGTCATGCAAGAAAGTTAATTTCTTCCAATACTTGATCCAGGATCCAATACTTCTGGATTGGTTTCAAAACTACAAGGCTACGAGTTGAACATTGGTAGTCGCAAATTCAAATTTAGGTCGGCTGTTCTACGACTGTTATAAAATAAAAAAAACTACATCACGATACTGTTCAGTGCTTTCTTTCGGTTATAGGTAAGACATACCCAGAAAATATGTGATTTTATGACTACCTGTTACTTCCAATTTATTCAGCTTCAAATGACAAGTAAACTCCTTTCCCACGCTTTGGCGATGAAACAATTCCCCGATGCATTCCAACGCGTAGCAAAACTCTCGCCAAACATCTTCCATTCAAGATGATTTCCTCCTATTATACTCAATAATACTTTTTTATACCAGAGGGATACAATCTCTCCAACAGAGGTCTTAGCGTCATGATTACCTTTAAGAGGCGTCAAAAAGTGACAGATTTTACATCAAACTGCGCCATTGTGTCCTTTGTCGATGGGTGGTCTAAGCGTCATGGTAAGCAAATTTTTTGACAACCAAGATTCACGAACTTGGGTACTAAGCCATTATCTGGTCCCCGAGAGAATCTTATTGTGATCAAACTTGACTATGACACTCTGCGTGCAGTCATTTCACAATGAAGCTGGCTTATTTATTCTTCTCTCTAAAAACTCCTTTTCGTGTTTGGCCATCTTGTTCCTGCCATCTATTGACGTCGGTGGGAAGAATAAGAATCAAGATTATGTGGCAACATTAGATTGTTCAAGCATAAAATACGATCAGTTGCAAGCAGATGGTAACACTGTCTATTGAATAGTGTGTGTCATCGTCAATAGGAAGATGCTGCTGTCCATTCTAAAGATGGCAGATCCGATTCGGAGCAGGTGCTGTGCACAAGATTTCAGATGCGTATTTATGCTTAAAATATGCAGGGGGCGAAAAAATTTGCTATGGCTATTCATGAAAATAATCTTAAAAGATTTTTGTAGGATTTCACTTGACAGCAATTTGACTATTTTGTAAAATTATTCATCTATTTGCACATACATATATACGGGTGGGTAGGCTCAATGCAATTTTATTTTATTTTATAACCGTCGTTGAACAGCCGACCCAATTCTGGGTTTACGACTACTAATGTTCAACTTAGTAACCTTGTAAGACAAGGAAGAACAAGACTTGTAAGACAAGACAGAAGGCAAGGGAACTCCTGGATCAAGTATTGGGAGAAATAACCCACGTTTGCGTTACATAGAGAGGAAAACCACGAAAACCTCCCAATGTTAGTCTGGCGGGCAAGGGGATTCTAACTCATGATCCTTCTATAACTGAGGATATTTTACGTCAGCACTGTAGTCGGTGCAAGCCGGATACGGAATTCGTATCGATCAAAACATTGCTGGGATTTGAACCCTGTTCACCTCACTGGAGGTAGAACGCTCCTCTCCCCTCACCCATCACGGTTCTGCTCAATACAATTAACGGTTTGCCAAATAGAAAAACAAACAATATAAATTATAAAAAAGATAGCATTGATACATGCAGAATTAGAAGCTATTCAAACCAGCTACCGCCATGCTTCTGAGTTTTTGGTGGGTCAAAATAGACGCAAGTAGCTTTTGGCAGTTGAAGCACCTATCTTGTAAATTAAAAAAATATGCAGCTAGCTAAACGAAAAATATATAATTGGTAATATTGATTTTATTCTAGGAGATTATTGAATGTATAATTTTGGTAATATTGATTATACAAGGTATTGATTTTCAGTAATTTTTATGAAATGTCATTTCCAACTAATTTGCATACTTTTCAAATTAAGAAGATTTGAAGAATAAAATTATACATTCTGATTTTTTTTTTATTTAATTAGTTTTTAGCCAGTCATTATCGCAATTAGTAATTTTAATCACTACTGGTTGTAATTGATTTTAAACCAATTTTGAATTAAGTGTATATTTTACGAACTAAGTAATGGGAAACTACAGATTTATTAAGGCAGTATTTTGAACCTATTTCGAATATTTTTTTGACATTTTGTGTACGGTATTCTTGAGAAAAGATAAAGTGGAGATAAAAATACACAAATTAGGCAATTAGCTGTTTCAAACATGAACACTGACTATGATACTTGCTTGTATATATAGTTCTGGAACAGCAGCCTGTCTTTCTAACGTGTTTATTTATATTCATATCTGTATGCTTCTATACAGTTTTATCACTACGTGGATATTTAATATGGAGAGTGAATAAAAATAAGCTATGCAATTTATTTCCTGGAATAACAAGATCACTGAAACTTTCAAGTTTTGAGGAAATTCAATCTTAAAATTAAAAATATTTTTTTTTTTTTTTTTTTTTTTTTGTATATATTGGGTTGTTTTTCGCTCCAATCTCTAACATCGCAATGCGTACAAATACTTTATTTAATCAAAGTTATTATTCGCCTGTTTATCAAAAAATATTACAAGCAATGGGAATACCAAAATAAATTTCAAGAAAAGATGTCTATCACCTCATTTTCCAATGTATTATGGCAATTAGGTTTCTAATTCAAAATGCCATGAAACATACAAGTTAAAATATAGCTGGAATGTAGGTATTGCACAATGAATGTAGGCATTGAATGTAGGTATTGCGTTAGAGTTGCACAATGGGCTTTCGGTAACCATCGCTGCATACCCTCGGTCCCTTCGCATGCTGAGCAAATCAGTCACCCACGCACTTACTGACCACAGCCATGTTCTACTGGGAATATAGTTTTAACGATCAGTTCATTGAGGGACATAGCTAGGATGCACCTAGTAATAATTTCATTTGCATGTAATTATTACTACTTGCAATTAATGTGTGGCTTTTAATGAGGGTTTTTCTCCTTATTCTGCGTTGTTCCAGTTTTTTCCGAGTTGAAATAGAGCTTCACGTGGGATTTCTATAGTCCCAAGTAGCTGCTTGAACATGCCACGTTGCTCAGTTCTTTTAAGGAATGAAGCAACTTGTCTTTTATATTTATTTTATTACTTATTTTTTTATATTTTTATTCATATTAATGTTTCAATTACCGATGAATTCTTGTCTGTTTATAGGGGAAAAATCAAGTCTTATTTTCATAAAAAGCCCTTCATATTAATAACTGTCAATAATAATAATCGAACTTTGAAATAGAATACGTAAAGAATTTTGGTGCGACACTTAATAGAAAATACTTTCAAAGAGCAGCCTAATTGACGATTCACCCAGAAACATTTTTCTTATTTGCAAACCCTTAAAATTCCTTTTTTTTCTCCAGAAAATAAGATCTTATTTATCATTTATTAAAAGTGTATTGTTATTATCCAAAGCGGGCCAAATTTGGCGAGAGATAAGGTCTTTGCAACAAAAACTCCCCTTGGAATATACTAGCAATATCGAGGCAACCCATCAAAACAGGCACCAAACGGAGTCAAAAACCCATTTTTCAAAAGTTGCCAGGCTCTAAGACGGGAGCAACAGTGATTTATTTTCATATAAAGACGATTTCTTTTATATTGCACGTCATTTAAGATTTACGGCTCAGCCTCAAAATGATCATTGTAGACACGGGGGTAGAGACATCCCTATAATTGTAAAAAATGGGGTCAGAGTACTTTATTCTGTTCGATATTACATACAAGGATGGATCGAGGGATGAATAGATTTAGTTAGCCCCCCATACCCCTTTTTTTTCCATTCAACCGCTTTCACGAGCTTTTCAGATTTTCCTTTATTTAAATTTGGATCGGCAGATCTGGATAGGAGAGGTATTTCTTGTATGATGGTAGATTTTTTTGATTTTTTTTATCTTGGTATTCTTTTTTTCTGACGCTTGGCTTCTTTTCTTCTTAGTTGAAAAGGATATCTAAAAATGTTTTATAAATTAACTTGGATTGGTAATGGATGATGGGGACTGTGTGAGTATTAAGATTAATGTTTTGTGGCGGTAATTGATAGTATTATCATCGCCAAAGGATGACTTTTCGAGTTCTGTCAATGCAAAAAAGAAGGGCCATCTAGAGATTGGCGAAGGAAACTGAAGATTAATCTTTGGCGGATGGCTTGTCTCATCTTTAGAAAAAGGCTTTCCAGTCGAAATGTTACTTTGGGTACCTTGGTAAATTTGTCAAGTACTTTTTTTTAGCAATGTTGTTGGTTCCTAAAATCTTACTTTGTGACTTATTATAAAAGATTTTTTTTTCTTCCTGTCAGATCATAAAATTTTGAACCATGAGATCATGTAAGATGGATACTTTTTTAATACTTTATTTCTTCATTGAATAATAATTTTCTGACTTTATTTGGTTTTTCTGTTGGTAAAATTGAAGATATTTTTCGTAAATTTTCATTTGATATCTTATTAGCATTTCCACTTTGTTTCTAATCATTATCAGAAATGCCTACAAGGAAGACATGTTATTTTTATATCTTTATAATTCCAATAATCTTTTGTCCAATAATAAAGAGTGAATTATTTCTTCTAAACGCGTTTAACAAATCACTCTTGTTAATTTTTTTTTTTTAAAAAGCCATATTTTCGATGATACAGAGCAATTCACTAACTTCGTATGCTTTACTACCTGATTCCCAAGAAACAATGGCTATTTCTTCTTCAAGAGATAAAGAGAATCCTTGTGCTTGAATTTTCCTACATGACATGGATTCTTGTTGTTGGTCTTTTACCATATTTCAAGGAAGAGCTCATACGCCATCATATAGTTCCTATGAAAGAAACAAAAGTTATTATTTTTTTCGACCAAAAGTAAAAGTATTTCGTCTGAATTATCTCACAAGATGTTGGTCTTTATTGTCGCTTTTTTACCGTAACTTTGAGGGAAAAGTTGACAATTTTCCTACTTTTATTTTTTACCAACAAGTTTCCAATAAACAAATGCTATTCATTCTTCTAGAGAGAGAAGTCTTGCACTTGAATTTGCTCACAAGACATTAGTCCTAGTTGATGATACTTTCCCTATTTCACCGAACAGGGCATACGCCACCTCCTGGTAAGAAACAAAAATGTTTCTTTCTACGAGTATTTTGTCTGAATTAGCTGACAAGATCTTGATCTTTGTTGACGGTTCCTTACCATAACATTGATGAAACAGCTCACAATACTTCTGTTTTACTAATCAGTTTCCAGGAAACAATGACTATTCTTTTTTCCAGAGAGAGACAGAGAAGCCTTGCACTTAAATTTGCTCACAAGATATCGGTCGTTGTTAATGGTCTTTTACCATATTTCAAGAAACAGGGTATATGCCATCTCCTACTTTGCAGGAAGAAACAACAGCTCTTCTTTCTTTTAGACCAAGAGTATTTTAGACCAAGACAATGTCAACCTTCATCTATGAAAAGGTACCCCAACATAGAATCGAGTTAACGTGTCTTATATACTAGTGAATCGGAATTCTATTTTTGTAGTGGTAGATACACTACAGTACTCCCCCACCAGAATTATATCTGTGAGGGAATTCGATGAACGGATACCACTAGCTGATTCATTGCTGTTTTGTGAGAAGTCGGCAGGGCTGTATTAATATCACCGTACTTTCGTGTGTTGTTCGTGAGAGCTATATTAAGTTCACGGTCGGGGTCGTTCCTGTGTTGCCATTAGCAGTCGAGTGTATACAGGCCAACGTGGTGTGTGATCGAGACTGAGTAGCAACAACGCGAGGTGAATAATGTAACAGTCACAAGTGGCAATTCAACTGTTTAATGGGAACCATCCATCCAGAAAGGCGTGTTCAAATCGCAGTTGGAGTTTCAGTCACGGTAGACAGGCGTGTTCACATCACATCCGGGTCACCAATGTGAGAGGTGTTGTTATCGTCAATGTGAACCGTCATCTATGAAAAGGTACCTCAACATAGAACCAAGTTAGCATGTCTTATATACTAGTGAATTGGAATTGTATTTTTGTAGTGGTAGATAATAAGATATAAGCTCATTTGTGTTCATGTTCTAGTTTTATGAAACTGAAACAATTTGTGCTTTATCGGTAATCTATAATCTAAACATTAATAACACTTTGTAACATTAAAGAAAAATATTATATCAAGATTGTATAATTGAATTTCAATAAACATTGCGAATCTTAAATCTGTTTAAAATCTTAACACAATTAACCTAAGAAAATTTATATTTGTATTTTACATCGATAATATAATAAGAAACGAAGAAAAAAAAAATCGTATGAGGTTGTTTGGAAAATATCAAAAATGGAAATGTATTGAAAAATTGATTCGTATAAAAATTGTAATTCATTACTTTTACCGATTTTATTCCGAAAATAATCTTAAACTTTGACTCGAAATACGAGACTAATCAATATCTTCAGCCAATAATGAGATTTTCCGGTATTACATTAAAAAAACAGTAACACAATTAAGTCCAAGTAAAAACCTGTTTCGGCATGTTTAATATCTCAATAGTCAATTTCAAGCCCAATATACGATCAAATTGCCACATGTGTAGCATCAAACGTTGAAGATCAGCTTTCTCCGTTTGAAAAATTGAAGTGGATATAGTGAGCGAAAAGCGAACAATCAGTTTCTGAAATCAAAAACTCCAATAAAGATACAAACCTTTCCGGTGTAAAATCTACTTTTTGATACACAACAGAAAAACTTTATTCGGAAACGCAACTGACATTGATGAAACACTGCCATTCTATAGCCTCGAAAGCAGATTTTCTTACTATATAAAAGTATTCTAAAAAATATATAACATTTATTGATAGATGAATTAAGGAAGATAAATTTGCTTTGATAGAAATCTTGAAAATATTGCAATATTGGATTGCGTTGAAGTTTAAGTCTGATAAGAATTCTTGAGAGAGAATACATTTTTATTGTAACAATGACGCCATTTTTTTTCTTCTTTTATTGAAGGGAGTAAATGTAATTTAAATAGGATTTTCCAGAAAGTGTAGTTGTCTGTTTGACATTTATAAATGAGGCATGGTGTTATCATGTGTTATTTTTTTATTTTTTTATTATTTATTTATTTATTTTTTTGTTGCACACTTTCTGGGAACTGAGTGAAAATATTACACTTGCGCCAAAGCCATTAAAATCAGGAGAGTTTTGGTTATTTTTAGAATATTTTATTTTATATTTTAGTTTGAATTATTATTTATGATGCAAATAAGTAAAAATGGTTGTTTTGATTCTTTTTACAGTTTGAGTAGAAATATTTTAAACTTCATTAAAAACAGATTTTTTATTTTTTTATTTTATTTAAAATTTATAATACACAACACAACATGATTTACAAAGAATTATTTTAAACTGAATAATTTATTTTTATAAACATATTAATCATAAAATTGTTCTTATATATAATTTAGCAATATTCTTCTCTTGTAGCTGGATTAAACCGTAGAATTTGTTATTGAATACAAACTTTTAAAACCAATTCGAAACACAAATAACTTTTTTTATTTTTTTACTAATTATTTTATTCCTGCACTTGAAGCAATGTGCTGATTTTAAACCTTATATGTAATTTTGTCTGGAAGAATTATCTGGGCTTTAGAGCAGACAAATAATTTAAATATTTTAGAAGTTATTAAAGTTTTTTAAAATTGCCTATTTAGCGACATTTTTCCACGTAGATAAAATTATCAAAATCACTTCTTTATTCATTATTCTCAATTTTTGCAAATTTTTATGAGCCCAGGTAATGCAACATTGGAGAAAGTTTTTAAATATTAAAAAAATTAGACCACAAACGCTCTTTATTTTCACAAAACTGTGGCTTTTCCCCATATTGACGTTTTGTGACATTTTCAAAATAAGCGTAGCTGCTTAGATGGCTCTAGATTTAGATAGGCTTAACTTAACCTAACAGTTGGGTGATTCTCACGAAATATGACAATTCACTGTCCCTTGCTCCAAGATCTAATACTAAAAGAACTTTTTGTTAATAAATAGCATTGCTGTTAGCATTTTAAAATGACTTTACACTAGCATTGACTGTTTTGTATAATTAAAAAATTTAATTGAACTTCAAAATTTCATGTTTCTGGCATGTCCCAAACAATGTTTCCAATAATAACTAGCTTCAAAACTTCCCATACATTTTTCAATATCTAATTTTTTTTTTCTCAACCGGTGTAAGCATTTCTAGAATATACGCAGAGGGTATTATTTACAAAAACTCTGTTTAAATTAATTTTTTTTGTCAATAATTTGTTTGTCCCAAGAAAATCTGTCATTTTCCTGGCTACTTTTATTTAGTGGTTTATAACCAAAACAGATAGAACCAGCAATCAATATCTTATTTTAATAGATTGATTAGATACTCTCCAATATAAACATGTCTTGTTGCGTGAATAGAGAACCAATTTTCTGGTTCAAAATCTATTTCAAAAAATTTTTCAAGGTTTTGTGTTGTCATTTTCATGGCTTCTTGAAATCATTAATAATATAAACTACATAGATTTATCTGAGTTATTTTAAGAAATCTTGTTGTTTTTTGCAGAATATAAACGTCTCAGGCCAAAATATTAAATTAAAGTAATGTTATATGCTATAAAATGGCGAATTTGTCATTATCCTGGCTGTCATTTTCCTGGCTCATGAATGCCAGGACATTGAAGTGTTACCAGAATTTTTTTTTAACTGCTAATACTGTAAGGAGGGAAAGCAAATATTAACCTAATACCAAGTTTATGTGTGATTGTAATATGCTTGGATGTTATCAAAGTTATTTATTTATTTAATGATTGATTATTATACACAAATTTATTCTGTACATATCAGCAACAAAACAATTTTTGATTCTTTCTACAGTGGATAAAAAGAATTAATTTAAGCAATTTATGGTCCATCTAACATAAACGCTTAAGTTGAGTTACTTACTATTAACTTAAAATGAATGTTTTTTAAACTTCTAAGCTAATATGTCATTTTCCTGGCATTCAAGATTTGGTGAATTTCTATTTTTTTTTTTTTTTTTTTTCTCGAGCAAATGTCAATAAACTACACTGCTGTTTGTAAGATATTAATAAGTGTAACTAAAGAAGTATACAAAAAAAATTACATTATTTTGAAGACTTGAAATTTGAAGAATTTTTTTGGTCCGAATTGTCATGTTTGGTCCGAATTGTCATGTTTAAAAAGAATCACCCAGTTATGAGTAACAGTTGAAAACTCACAGCAGTTATAAAAATAGCACATTATTCGCCAAAAAGCATCATTTCATGCTACAACAAGGCCTTTAAAAAGCAGGCTTTATTTTAATTTTTATATTGAATAATTTTCAAAATCAGCATGAGTGGTTTGAATTATACAGCAAACGTATCGAATTTTGCGATTCTTTTATTGTTATCAATCGGTTAATGTTATCAAAATCATTGTGTTCCAAAATTATCCCATTAAGCTGAGATTACTGTAAAAATATTAATTATTAAATAAAAATGTTTTATTTTCATGAGCTTTTAATATTTTTAGGAATTACTTTATTAGATAAAATGGCGTTTTGTGCCAACAAAATGTATAGATCAAATAAATAAAAAAACAAGTATTTAAATTATTAAATAAAATAAAAAATAATACCCAGAAAGCCTCCTTAACAACTTTTGATCTGATGATCGGATTTTCTACTAGACTCAGTCTCAGTAGTTTAATTTGCTAACACGATAATTTAAGTTATGAAATCATGCTCAAAAAGATACTTTCTCAAAATAATTTTTTTTTTTTGTGTGTGTTTTTTTTTTGTTGACGGAATTCGATTTTTTTGACTCTCAAAATAAAACATTGAGGTGAAATTAACATTTTTACAGCTTTTTTTTTTTTTTTCTTCAATAACTTATGACCGAATCCTTTCAAAAGATCTTGTTTATTTGATACTTGGTAATTTAAAATGGTTTATAAATTTGTACACCTTCAAATCCATTTAGATAATGCAACCGTGTACAAATTTTCTGAATGATTTAATTTTTTCCATAGATATGAAGAAATACGTATTTCCATATTCATTTGTTCCATAGATATAAGGAAATACGTCAAAAATGAAATTATTATCATAGGAATTTAAATTTTCGACCGCACTCTTAACCTAACTATTGGAACCGTAATATCCAGATTTCAGTGACTCCTGATATTTTGAGGGTGAAAAATCTAAATCCGTTCAAAAAATATGTTAATTCAGAAAAATAACATTTTGTGTCTGATTTCAAAAATATCGTCTGGATAATTATGTAGCATATTTAAGATATCAGGTTCTTTAACCATTTAGATAGGATATCAGATATTACGTGAAAATCTGTACATTAGATCAAAAGTCCACTTTTATTTGCGAGCAGTACACAGCTAAAGGAAAACAAATATATTTAGAAAAACAATCATGAATTTTCTTCCGCCGTCGAAAATGGCGATGAGAGGTGACAGCTGTAAGAAAGACAAGTGATTCAGATGAGAAATGTTGGCCATAAGTGCAACGATATCGTTCAATAGAAAAGGCCAATATTTTATACAAGACACATAAATCAGTTCGAAGTTTCCGATTGCGCTGAATCTTTTGTTGGACGATGTAGCGAACGGAAGTCACTTAACATAGTATCGATACATCAACCACAATTTCGTTTTCTTTCTTGTTTCTAATGACATTAGTCAGAAGAAGAATTTGTTTCTTTTATTTTGTGATGAGAAATAACATTTTTTTTTTTTTTTTTAAAAGTTCATATTTCAGAATATTTTGTTGCTAATATTTTTTTTCTATCTTTTAGATTTTATATCAAAATTGTTTTGATTGGATGATTGATTGAGTGTTCAGTTGAATTGCGCATCAACCAGATGCTGCTATGCTGCACTAATCACATGAAGAATAAAAAATTACTATTATATGTAATAAAAATTACCAAATCAAACAATGCTAGAAAATATGTCGGACACAAAAAACAGTACGAGGGGAGGAAAACAGGTAAAAAGAAAAATGTATAAACTAGACATAATAAACTGTAAATTGCACCATCTATACGATTTTTTGATTTATAATATTGTCGATAGAATTATTCTCAATTGGATCTGAAGGTACTGAATATATGTCGCTCTTCAGTTTCTAAAATTACCCTCCTCTTATTCTCTAAAGAAAAATTTTAACTCAATACTATGACATTTTTAAAATTTAACTTTTGAAATTTAATTTTTTTTTTAAAAATTGGATTTTAGATTTTAAATAGCGAAACAATTTATTTTTTCATAATCTTGTTTTTAGCATAAAATTTTGAACACTTCTTAAATATATTTTAAGACACATTTAGTAATTTAGTTTGCAATCCAAAACTTTTTAGTGGCAAATTGTAAGCAGCAATGGTTTGCAATTTGCCCCTAAGAAGTTTTGTCAATTGTATCAAATAAAAAATACTTTTTATAATTTTTTTTTATCAGATACGTGAATGCAGAATTCGCCAATACTTCACCATTTTAAAACAAACCATCATTTATTGAGGAATCAATTAAAATTTGACCTACAATTTGTTAAGACTTTAAGACATATTTCATCAATATTGAAAGCATGAAATATAATTCCTTTTAATATTAATAACACCTTCTGCTTGTATAGTGTCATATTTTACTTTAAAAAATTTAAGTCACCAAGATAAAAATGCGTATCCACGAGTTTCAGAATAAAAAAAAATAAAAAGAATTCTCCATAATTTACATAAACTAGTATTTGCACGTTCCATTTTATGCACGTTGGACATTTCTTTTAAAAAAATGTCCAACCAAAAGTACAGAATATTCTACATAGAAAATTTAAAGTATGTTCTTAAGGGATAGAATTATTAATAGATTCGCCGGACCTTGGCGATATTTCATCATAAAATTTAATGCCATGGCTACTTTTCGATACCCTTGGTCACTTGCAAGGCTGTAATTCTAACACTAAAGTAAACAGTCTTGAATATTCATAAAAGACGGATGAGCATGTGGAGAGATTCAAGATTCATATTTCACATATTCATGCACGCGTCAAAAATTGTATCTCGCCAAGAAGATGAGATAGCGGAGGTATTGTGAAGAAAACGCATATTGAAGTTATTGAAGTAGAAAGAGGTTGCGGGGGAGGATATCTGTGAAATTTTTATATCGATAGCGGACGACAAAAAATGAATGGATATGCCACTTGCTTTTCAAAAATGAGAATATTACTTTTTGTAAGAAGAAAGAATGCGTTTTGGAATCATGTTTTGGATACAAAACTTGCTGAATTGTTTCATAGCTTATTCTTAAGTAGGATTATTCCAAATATTTGGAGATTAAAATTGACGATTTTTTTTTTTTTTTTTTTTTTTTCTCGATACATTTTATGAGTCTACGATTTTAGCTTGTGAGCATCCGAATGAAAAAAAAAAAAACATTTGCTTAAACATATTTTTATACTTTTATATATTATAATTTGCTTAAATATATTATATATATTTTTTATTGCTTTGGTAGTTACATTGTTATTAAAATTTATTATAAAAATATTTATTTTATAATTCTAATAATTTACAAAAAAATATTTATATTATGATTGCTACAATCATTAATATTTGTAGCGTAACTACTATAATAATAAATATTTATATTGAAATTACTATAATAATTAGCATTTATATCATAATTAATGGTTTTTTTTCTAATGCCCACCTGGAGAATGACCTTTCGTCACCCAGGTAACTGAAGGGCAGATTTGTTGGCCACTCTTTCACGGTCACCATGATAGGTGGGCCAACGTTGCCCCTACAGTAAGGACAGATAGTACAGAGAATAAAAGAACATCCATGCCCTGCCCGGGATTCGAACCTAGAATCTTCCAGGCGCAAGGCCAGTTCGCTGACCCTTACACAGGCCGGTCGACAATTAATGAAATATTTAATATTTAAATTATAATAATCTATATTAGCATTATAATGGATCTTTATATAAATAAATCAAATCGTTTATATACAAATCCCCAATTCTGAACCGATCGATGAATGTGTAGTAGTACAAAGTGGTGATATTGGGTACTTTTCTGTTTCGGAGGATGGTAAGAAATCTATTATCACAGTACTTATATTAAGCATCTTTATTGGTATAATTGGTTCTCATTATCACAGCTTCGATAACCACTGGTATTAATAATACTTTAGAGATTTTTTACGTTTTTGGAAATAAGTACAGACAAATAAGTGCGTCAAAAATAATTATAAAAATATAGCAGTATGATTATAATTATATATTATGACTATGGTTGCTTTCAAAAATTACCTGGAATTAGTCTTGGTAATGGATATAAATTGAAATTTAAAAAAAAAAGTTTCATATTAAATAGCTGAAGAACAGAAGTGTCTATGATTACTGTATAAAATTGCTATTATTATTGACGGCAATAATGATTATTTAATTTTGATAATAGATACTATTGGTGTTATGCTAATAAGTGTTTTAATATGTACTAAATACTGATACTGACACAAAGACTATAGGTGTGGTAGGAAGAGATTTTTTTGACACGTGGCAGCCTGAGTCCCAAAACTTTTCAACGAAAAATTCTGACAACCTGAGTATCAAAAATTTTTCAAAAATCTCTTCGGTAAAAAATTCTGATACTCTGACTGTCAGAACATTTTGCTGAACATTTTTAGGAATATTTTCGGAGAAAAGTACGTAGTACTGGTGAAACCAGTACATTGGTATACCCACTACCAATACTTCGTACCACCACCAGTACTTTCATCAGTATTTCGGTGTAAAGTACTACTCTGAGTAAAAGTACTTTTTAGTGAAAACTTGTAAAAGTTTTGATACCATCACGTTTTAATAAGAATCAGAAACGATGAATTGATCCAAAAGCGAACCGAATATATAAACTTTACATGTATGTGTAAAAAATTTAAAAAGAATTCTTAGGTCACTTAGGGTATTTTTCATGAAGTAATAAATACAATAATATGCATTATACTTGTGATATTGCATAAAGTAATCATGCATCTGGAAATGTACGCTGAATATATTGCCTAATTCAATTTATATTTATGCGCGGTATTTTTACATTATCTGATTTCAATTCACACTCAATTTGCACAGGGAATACTGAAACAGTTTCTTTTAAACCAACGACTCCATAAATATCAATGAATACAAAAATCCTAAAGTGTCTAAAAACAGCGGCTGTCAACCAATCACAATACGACATGTGATACACCTTAAAGCAAAACATATTTTCGCTGGCTACATCCATATAATACAAATCAATGATATTCATATGGTAAAAGCCCGTCTCCACAAATGCCGAGCACGTTTACCATGTAACACCCCAACCCCTAATAAAAAAGGAGAAATTTCCCCCATGAAACTCTATATAGGCCCTATCGCTAACAATAGCATTACATTCCGGGATAACACAGAGGATTCGGTGCTTATTTCTTCCTTTTTAAAGGTTTTCAGGCCGAACGGGCCTAACGAAACGTGACATTAGACCAAAAAGCCTTACGAAGAGGATTTAGTGCCGGGGCTCATGGGACTTTTGGGACATCCTTCCCCTCCCCCCTTTCTCACCTTTCTACAGGGGCCTTAAATGGCATTAGAGCTCTCTTGTTCATCAAGCCAATAACCGGCGACGAAGATCAAAGGGTTGCCGATTAGATTTCCTTTGGCGAATAAATTGGCTTGGTTTTGAAATCGGGAAAGATTCCCGGCGAAATTTTATTCCGTTGAATCATCTCTCTTTTTTGTTTCGATTTTAGAAATCGTTTTGTGAAACCTTAGTTTTCTATTTGGTGCTTATGTTTTCAAACAGTTGAATTATTTCTGATTTAGAAAAATAATATTTTAAAACGCTAGTTGTTTTGATGGGGGGGGGGATGAAAATAAATGAAAATATTTTATTTTATTTTATAACCGGTGATGAACAGCCGACCAATTCTAAGTTTACGAACATCAATGTTCAACTCCATAGTCTCGTTGTTTTTTTTAACCCAACCCAGAAGACAAGGGAGCTCTTGTATCAAGCAACGGGACTGAACAGCCTACGTGGAGAACTTCTTCATGGAATTGATCCAATTTTGCATTACATGGAGAGGAAAACCATGAAACATCCCATGGTTAGCTCGACGGCAAGGGGATTCTGAGCCATGATCCGTTTACTGCTGATGATATTTTTACATCAGCACTGTGGTCAGTGCAAACCGGGAGCTGAGCTCGCATCTACCGGCCACCGCTGGGATTCGAACCTGGGTCACCTCATTGATAGGCAAATGCTCTACTTCTAGAGCTACCATGGCTCAAATGAAAATATTGGAGAATTGTTTCGATGTAAGAATTTATTCTAATTTTCAAAGCGTATCAAACGTCTTTGACGAAACTCTTTCAGGTCCCACGGAGAACGTTTTATGCTTAAAAACTTTTCTATCTCATTTCATAATAAGTTTTAATGTTTTAGCTTCCAACAACAATTAGGCTCACAAAAATTTAAGGAAAAAAATACTAATGAAAAATAGTAAACAATTAAAAACAAAAATAGTAAATAATAAAAAGGTAAGTGAGTAAACAATAACAAATAAAAATAATAATTACACTGTAGAAGTTATAATTATTAATAAAAGCTATAGTACAAAGCAACGAAAAGTGATAATATCAATGATAAATGGTAATAATTTAATAAAAAAGTAGTAATAGCAAAATTGGAAAAGGTTTTAGAAATTGATAAAGAAATGAAAAGAGAAAATATCAAAGTTGGATGAAAATAAGAAGAAAGGAAATGTAAAGAAATGAAAGTGACCAATTGTAACACTTCCAACAGTGACCACTTTTTTCAAAAATCGAAAGTTTTAAATGATTAAAGAATCTAAATATAATAACATGTATATCTTTCTCAAAAAGTCGTTAGCATTCTAGGGTTCATTTTTAAAACGAAAAAAAATCTTACGAAACAAGTTTGAAATAAAGTCATTTTCAGACAATTTTAAAATTTTCAAAACAATTCTAAATTTATTTAATGAAAAATAATAAAATGCACATAGGGTGTATTTTAGACGAAAAAAGTGGCAAATAGTGGTGACTGGCAGACAATTTTTAATCGCCACGTATAGCATTTAACGGCCCGTGGATTAGCGTGTATTTTACCTTATACCACAAAATTAAAAATGAGACAAATTAATAACGTATTCATCTATTAAAAAGGTGAAAAAAACACGTCTCTCTTAAAAAAATAAATATACATATGATTCGATTCAAATGGTACAAATGTCAATTTTATTGCGTGACACAAGAAATTGCATGTGTGTGAGTACATCTCTTTCAAGCAAATAAACTAAACAAGCAAATTTATGATTTATGTACTCTTTTAACTATTATAATACTTAATTTAAAGGTTCTATCTGGACATAAAAATATATATTCCATCCTCCTTCTCAAACGGCAGAGAATTAAATGAATGCTATATCCTTATTAATTAAATAATTATTTAATATTTCTTCATTAAAATGGATTCTATTGAGCCTAGATATCGAGTATTAAAAATTATTCTTATAAAAAAATATTTAAAAATTTTCATAGTTCAATTTTTAGCCTCTATATATAAAGGCAACTCGAACCAATAAATAAATTGAAATTATTATTTTTTTTATCAGAAATATTAATCATTTACTGAATAAATGAAAATTGTGTCCATATATAGTTCTCCATTTGTTAACATGAAATTTAAACTTTTTGTAAAATTTTTTTTATTGAAGTGGACTTTTGAAATTGATTTCACACAAACAAGCTCAAATAATTTTTAAAGAAAAAATATATTTTTCATTTTTTGTAATAGCTTTGATCTTTTAGAGTTCCTTTTAGATGAAAATAGTACTTTCAGCTGATGTAGGACTGTATCACTCAGAATTCAAAAATCGTAAGCGAAAACAAGACCACCGAAATCATAAAACAAAGACGTGGCAAAAATTATAAGACTAAAAAACTTGTATTTACAAAGATGAGTAGAAAAATTTGCAGTGTGATAGAAAAAATAAAATAAAATAAAGATTTGGAAATTAGTTCGAAAAATAAATATATAAAAATAAGTTATGATGTTTTTGTTAACCCCGTTTTCAACTTCGCTATACAATTGAAGTTTATTCTGAAAATGCATAATATGCCAAATGTGTCGCCAATGTAAATGCTTTCGCTACCGCCGAAAACTTTGAAGTTTTCCCTTTTCTCCTCATTCTAACGAAGTTTGCACCTGGGGCTGTTTCCGATCACAGCGTCACCTACCGACATCTTCTCCAATGAACATCACAAAAGCCTCTCTTGAGTAAAAGCTATCCATATGACGTCATGGGTCCTCTTTGATCTTTGACCACGCCTTCTTGAATTCGTTATTGGTCTCTGATTGGGTTAAGACCTCAGATCTAACACCATAGGGGCTGGAATTTATAGTATTACTCCCTGATTGACCCGTCATACACCCTTGGGACTCTACCGCTTGCAGTCCCATATTTTATTTGGGAGGAGGCATATTTCTGGATATGATTGAATTTGTAATTAAGCTCCCATAGTACCCATTTCATTATTATTATTATTGCAGTTTTGTATAAAGTTTTTATTAATTTAAATTATAAAAATTACTGTTTTGCTCGTTTTTTTTTTAACCGTTAAAAAAAAAAAACTTTACGCCATTTCATTTTTGATTAGTTTTGGAATAACTATTAGAAGAGAAGCTTAAATATTTTTATCTTACAGAGAGAAAAAGAAATGAGTTTCTTTTTATATATTATACAAATTAAGCAAGGATTTGTGATTTTTATGTGCAATTTATTTTAAATGATTCGCAGATAATTTTAATATTGTGATAGCCTCTTTATGTAGAACCGCACAGAATTTGTCCACATTGTGACAATATCCAATCGCTAATTTTCAAGTTTAGGCCTATGCCAAAAGAATATGAAATTCATTAATTAGATTTAACGTAAGTTTGGGTATATATATATATATATATATATATATATATATATATATATATATATATATATATATATATATATATATATATACGAAGTTCTAATTTGAGCTATTTAATCAACAAATATGCTTATACTATGTATATTTTTAAAATTATTTCACGTAAACTATTTGTTCTAAATCGTATTTTAACGAATAAGTTTCAAAAAATGTAAAACTCTTAAAAAAATTTTGAAATTATATTATTTTTATGAAAGTTAAGGCTATTTAAAAAAAAAAAAAAACATTTGAATTAACTCCATACATTAACACAGCTCTGACAACAACTCCGACCACAGTTTTCACATAAAATATTCAAAATGGTAAAATGAAACTACGGTAGAATCCCCTTCTCGTGGGTTTATTATGAGAGTTTTTCGTGGCTTTTCTCTCCACGTAGCGCAAATGTAAGTTACATCAAAAACTTTGCCACGAATTCAAATTTGTCCCTTTTCTGCATTCAAAATAACTGATTAGAAAGTCATCAGTGAATCTGAAAAAGGATCGGCTATTCAACGTAGCACATAAAATTTAAACAATAAGAATTTTTTGTATAGTTAACCGGAATATTAGTTTACTGGCTAGTAACCGGTAGTATATTAACTAACTGATGACACGGAAACGGCAAAAATGTTTTTTTATTTGTAGTTGTACTGATTTTACAAAAAAAAATTTTCGAGCCGTAGGAACTCAGGGGATAGAGTGTTCGTCTTCGAATGAGGTGAACCGGGTTCGAATCCAAGCGATGACTGGCCGATTCGAATTCTGTACCCTGTTTGTACTGTACTGGCGTAAAACATCTTCAGTGGTAGACGGATCATGGGTTAGAGTCCCTTGCCGTCAGGCTAACTGTGGGAATTCTGTGGGTTTTTCTTTTCTCTCCATGTAACGCAAATGCAGGTTAGTTTCCCCACCAAGCCCTCCACGAAGGCAAATTTCCCCCAATACTTGATCCAGGAGTTCCCTTGTCTTCTGGATTTTGTTCCAAATTACGAGGCTACTCAGTTGAACATTAGCCGTCGTAAACCCAAAATTGGGTTAGCTGTTCAACGACGGTAACAAAATAATTTCTTTTCTTATGCCATTTTTAAATTTTATTTACTCCTGCTAGTTTTATTTATTATTATTTAATGAAACGTTTGGTCTTTTGGATTAAGTTCTTTAATTCCGAATATTTTTCTCAAACTCCAAACATACGTCTTAATAAACACTTAAATCTTGTAAAATGTATATGACTTTTTTAAGCTATCAGATTTGTGAATAAAGGTAGTAAACCCTATTTCTAAGAAACAAACGTATTATATCGCCACGTCTTAGGATTATTTTTTTTTTTTTTATAAATCCTACTAGAAGGGTAGTATTTGGTATCTTAAAAAGTATTGTAAAGTCGGGTATTTTTTTCTTTCTTTCCTTTTGATGAAACCCGCATGTCGCCTAACCCACTTTAAGCCCTCTCTGTCGAAATCTAATTTCACACACTCCCCACGCGTTCCTTCGATATGGCTTGTAACAAAAGTTTTAAAATGCGCTGGGAATTGGTCGCCAAAACAGAGAAAGTAATACTGAAGAGTAAGATCAAAGAGAGAAAAAGAAGAGGATTACTAGATATAAGGAATATTCGCTCGTTTTGGCGACCCTGATTTGCAAAATAAGCTTTCACGTCGAACATAAAATTTAACAGATTACACTACTTTTATTTCCTGAAAATGCTTAGAGTGTAACAGATTTGTTGCGCTTGCGTTATATTTTCGAAAAGAAGTAGCACAGGAAGAAAAAAAATATAAGTAATGGAAAAAATATTCAATGATTACTTCAAAAATTAAACATTAAAAACTAATTAGTTTTCATAAAAAATATCTAATTACATCAGAATAAATATTTAATTGCATTAAATTTAGTCTTAAAAAGTAACGTTTTGTTGATTGTAACTCACATAATTGTGAATTGCAATTAATTAGGTAAATTCACATTATTGTGAAAGTGGTGTTTTTTGAACTGATGTCTTTTTTTTTCCCCACATGTTTTTCTCGAAGCTTTTCTCTATATATAGGTAAGCATAATAATTTACATAAAATTTACTTAATGCATATAAATTTACAATCATTACAAACAACATTATTCTCAAAAACACAATTATAAACTTATATATATATATATATATATATATATATATATAAGAAACAAAACAGCACAACTAATACTCATTTTTTAATGAATTATTTATTGCACCCCAATTTATCGCTTAGCTTGTTTCAACTTTTCATTATCACGCAAGAAAAGAATTTTTAATCAGAAATCTGTTAATTTATTCACTTACATTTTCATGTTTAGGACAGCTCACGCACTTGACGTTCTAATTTTTTGTTATCAACGAGGAAAAGAAATGAGAACTTTCTTTGTCAGCGTGTGAAATATATGTATATATATATACTATCTGTATGTTTGAATGATACATCATAGGAATGATACATCATAATTACCGTGAGAGGGAGATATATTAGATTACGATCAGCCAGCTATTCCTGTATTTTCCATTTCTTTTCATTCATTTTTCTAAGTTGTAATAAAGGTGTAATTTTATGTAAGAATTAAGTATATATTGTGCCCTCGTCACCAAACACTAGAATTTATTATTTTGTTTTTATAAAATCGTGATGTACAAAAATTGAATATAATAGCAATAAACCGATGTTTTCTCAGGAAGTATATGTTGCAAATTCATCAGCCTATATACAAAACTAAACTTCAGAAGCAGGGTAGCAGGAATCTTCCAGCATGGCAGAGGGCGCTGAAGATTATTTTATATCTGAGATTTAAAAATATATCAGAGCACCTGAATATTATTTATCACAAGTTCAAAGAAGAATAAATTAAATAAATTAATTAGAATAAATAAATAAATTAGAATAAATAAATTAATTAGAATAAATAAATTATTTAGAATAAATAAATTAATTAGAATAAATAAATTATTTAGAATAAATAAATTATTTAGAATAAATAAATTATTTAGAATAAATAAATTATTTAGAATAAATAAGTTAAAATATAACTGAAGAAGGAAGCAGAAATGTAATTCTTTAATTCAATTCAGTTGTTATTTGATTTATGTCCTTAAAAAAATTTTTTTTTCCAAAACTGCAGAGATAGAAAAGTGATGATTTTCAAAAATTCCAAAATAATATTCGTTAGTTAAGTGTAATTTCTAAAATAAAGAATTTAAAGAAGAAGACAAATTTAAAAGAAATATTCCTTTTTTTCCAATAATTCTAATTATGTATAGGGACATATTCCCTACTTCAAATTTCAATTATCTTATTATTCCATTTATTTAAAAGTGTATAAATTTAATTAAAATAATTCATCAATTTTTATTTTCTTGTATATAGTTTTTATCTACTTTACCTGTGTTTTGTTTTCATGGTCTTTAAAAGATGAGCCCTAAAAAATAGAGCCATAGCCATGGTTGGATGATGTGTGCTAGTTTAGCTGCACACAGTTTAGCTGCAAATGATTTAGCCTTATTTTTTACTATACTTAGTCTCTGTCTAGAGTTTGGCATACAAAATGAAGATCCTTCTGCAAATTGACTCTGTAAATTTTGCTAACGGACCAATAAGCATACAATAAGCGAGGGAAGCAAGCAATTCATATAATCGAACTGTTTTATATTTTTATTTTAATTATGTTAATAGGTTCACAGTTTTAATGACTTAGAGCTGTATTTTAATTACGCAGTTGGATTTTGAATGGAGGGACGAAATCGACGAAAATTTTACAAGAGCCGAAGTTGGAGTTGGAATCGAAAAAGTTTACTGTACTCCGATTAGTTATAAGTTATGTAGATTAAAATGGGAAAAAATTATCTTATGAACATTTAATATAAATATTTTTAGCAAATTTTTATTTTTATTTTACCTAAATGAATATTATAAAAATTACCTACCCGTTTATTTCCCTTAGGGGACAATTAAAACCAGGGTATTTCTCTATCTAAATTGGCAACACTATAGTCCTCAATAATAATTCATTCCTAAGTATGAATTTAAGTTGTGTTAAATAATTATTTATAACTTAAGTACCTACTTAGAAAAATTTTGTAATTTTAAAGAAATGAAAACTTAGTAAACTTAGAATTTACAAATGTTCCTAAATTCTATTGTGGAACTATGACTGAAACGTGATATTTTTACCAATCAAGATATAAGCAAAATTTTGAAAAATGTGTTCTCGGTTGGTATACTGGTACGTCAGACCTCCATATAAGGTCACCCAAAGGGAACTCGCAAAAGTGACCTTATAATCGGGGTGACCTTTTAACAGATTCATTAGCAGTTCTTAACTAAGCACGTAAATAGTACACATTATGACTTTTTAAAAATGGTAATACAGACGAAAACGATTCGCGCTAAATTAAATATTTAGGTCAATAAATTTTAATAGAATTAGTAAAGAATTAAAGAAAGTTAGATTTTTTAAAATTTTTTTAATTTAAAATAAAGCTGTTTACAAATTTCCTCAAAGTGTACATACATACATTACATCTTACCTTATTTAAAATAATCATTTATGCAGGTCTATCTCGTTGTTGGTTTCATTTTTCGAACAATGTTTTCTAGATTTTGTAATTTCTCAAAATGTTCCTCAGCTCCCTCATGGTTTGTAAAAAAAATTTCGCACGACGTTTATTGCATTGAAGGCTTCCACTTGGGTTACATCTACAGTCTCAGGATCACTGTCATTGTCCTCACAGTCCACAACTTGTGAAACAATTTCAGAAATTGTAGCTTGTTCGTTGGCGTTGTAGAAAAGATTTTCCCTCGCCTCAGATAAAAATGACCTTATAAGCGATAATGATTTTTAAAACTTGACCATATATCCGATAATCTGTACGAAAGGACTCCTATTCAGTGAGCCGGGACTTTAGAAAAGTGACCTTATAGGCGGATGACCTTATATCGAGGTCTGACTGTATTTAGTTGTAATATATTGGACTTTCCAGAGAGAAGTCTTTTGAGACTGTGACCATTGTATCATCCACCTCAGAAATAAAAAAACAATGCGTCTGTAATGAGATATTAGATGAGTAGAACATTTGGCAGTGATTTAAACTAATTTCATTAATTTCACAGCAGTGATTTAAACTAATTTCATTAATTTCACAGCAGTAATTTAAACTAATTTCATTAATTTCACAGCAGTGATTTAAACTAATTTCATTAATTCCACAACAGTGATTTAAACTAATTTCATTAATTTCACAGCAGTGATTTAAACTAATTTCATTAATTTCACAGCAGTGGTTTAAACTAATTTCATTAATTTCACAGCAGTGATTTAAACTAATTTCATAATTTCACAGCAGTGATTTAAACTAATTTCATTAATTTCACAGCAGTGATTTAAACTAATTTCATTAATTTCTCAGCAGTGATTTAAACTAATTTCATGATTTCACAGCAGTGATTTAAACTAATTTCATTAATTTCACAGCAGTGATTTAAACTAATTTCATTAGTTTCACAGCAGTGATTTAAACTAATGTCATTAATTTCACAGCAGAACTAATTTCATTAATTTCACAGCAGTGATTTGCGTAGAACAGTGTTTCCCAAACTTATGACTTTTGCGTACCTTTTCTAAATTTTTTGTAACTCTGTGTACCACTAATAAAAAATGAATGTATTTCTTTACTATAAAAAATTGCACAAAAGTTAAAAATCACAACTGACTGTTGACACCACTAATTATAAACTGTTAACTCTGCAAAAAATAGCCAATAGAAAAATACGTAATCGTAAAGTTTCATAGCTAGCTTAAATTTTAAATAAAAAATTTTGAAATTTTCGTTTGTTGCAAGATATTTCGTATAAGAGCGCGTTTCCCCGCTAAACTGTTCCCGTACCCTTGGGGGTACGCGTACCACACTTTGGGAAACACTGGCGTAGAACATTTGGCAATGATTTAAACTGATTTCTCAGATATTATGTATATATTTCAACCTGTATATTTCAGTGTCTAATTGAAGTTGAAATTGTATCTATGCATTTTAAATTTATATTTTTGTTCTCATGTTAGAATAGTTAAATACAGTTGTGCATTCGGCTTAGTTACCATTATACGTGGTACAAGATAACTTTGAAAGGTGTCCAAAAGGTGGCTAGTGTAAATGATCACTTATCATAAACTTAACTAACCTCCTTTGAGCTTCTTTAGCTAATGTTTTTCCAAACAGGACACAGAATCATTGAAATTATTGAAAAACTGAGATTAATAAAGGAATTAATTCATAAATTATACTTTAATTTATAAATCCAAAAACCAAATTTATTTAAGTAACTAAATAAATTTAAAATATATGCTAATGCATTTAATGTGGTATTACAATGGTTTTGAACAAGTTCAGTGTTTTTTACAAAGATATTTGTAAAATTTATTTCTTCATTTGTTACGTTATAGTACAAAAAATAGTTTTAAATAAAATGCCTTTTACTTAAATCGCTCATAAATAAATAAAAATAAATAGAAATACATAATTAGAAATTAATAATTTCTTACGTATGATACCAATGCTTTCGTGGAATTTGGTGAAAATTTTGCTTCAGTATAACACGGAGAGGAGTAAAATTCTGGAGTAGGAGTATTTCAGCTAGGGACTCCACAATTTTGTTCTAAACAAATATTTGGCATTAGCACTGCAATAAATTTGCCACTGATAGCGGAAATTCTTAAAATTTGATTTACTAAAAATATTTTGTCTATGATAATATTACTATTACCTATCGATAAATGAAAAAAAAAAAAAAAAGAAAAAAGAAAGAAACATTTTTTTTAAAAATGAAATAAAGTCAAAACTGATTACCGAAATTTTTCGAATTGTATAACATAAAGATGCGTAAGAAGTCTTTAAAGGTTACAGAAAAAGGCGATTAGTAACCAATATTTGTCAAATTTGTATATTAATAAATTTTTGTATATTAATCAATCACAACTTAAATGCATCTTTATTTAATTAAGTTTATCAAATTGTGGTAATTAATAAAAAGATTTGTTTCATTTTAAAAAAAATTTTATGACTGCTGATTTGAATGTTAAAAACAAATGTCATCTGCAATAAATTTCTATCTAAAGACATTTTTTTATCACTGTTTAACCAAATTTGCGAAATTTAGTTATAAATAATTTTATACTGTTTCAAAGACTTTTAATTACTATTTATTTCATAAAACTTGATAAAAAGTATGTTTATTTCATCAAATTCTATAATTTTTGTTATTTGACATTTGAATATCATTATTTTTTTATTTATTTTTCCTCAAAAATTGCTTACTTTTCTTCATTTTACGAATTGTAGCAAATGTCGGCAATTAATATTAACTATCTTGCGATCTGAAACGAATATTTTCATATCATTCTATGAAGAATGGAAACATTATTCTAGCCAAGTATAATTTTGGATATTTTGCAATTCTTTATTTAATCTAATATGAAGAATTTCAGTTGTTAATTGTAAGCTTATTGTAATGCCTAAGGCATGACTCTTTATTGCCTTATAATTGGTAAATTTTGTTTGCCATCAAAAATGATTTATTGTAAATAATTCGGAAGATTATTACGACTTAGTTTTAAACTTGTATTTAGAATTTAAGAAGACAAAACGAAGAATATCAATAATGACATTAAATAAATAAACCTAAGAAACTGTAGCGGAAATATATACTTGATGAAATACTTTATTAGCTTCAAAAAGTATGGAAATGGTGATAAAAAAGTGACATGCTTTAATGGCTCAGAAATAGACGCCCATTCACAAACTTGCCAGACGCCAATGAGGAAATCAGAAGTGATTCGTAACATAAAACGTTATAAAATTGCCAACGATAAAACGCGAAAATAACGGTGAAAATCAAAACTAGAAAAACCCCGGTAGCCAAGATGAAAACAGAAAAATAAAGATGAAAAGACAAAACTAGAACCGTTGTGACCAATATGAATTAATCAGGACTAAATGCATCTCTACGCGTTATGGGGGGATGATAAGAAACTCATCTCGTTAACAAGGGAATCAGCATTCATATGAACGAAACAAGATTACGGGGCATTAAGATGAGTTAATGTGACAAGAGTATAAATAACTTTTGCATTGACAAAATTGAATTTATGTCCGAAATTCTTACAATGTGCTGCAATGGATGATTTATCGCCTTCTTGATAACAGGTCGTATCTCTCCTGTTACTTAAATATAAATTTTAAAGCGCGTCTAGTCTGTCCGTTGTAACCAAACCCGCATTGGGAAATGATGTGGTAAATGCCATTGAAGGAAACGTTTGAGTTCTGCGCAGCAACATATTCACTGGACGCATGGCCAATGGAGGACTGTTGTCTTCACCGATGAACCAAGGTTTAGCCTTCAAAGCGGCAGAAAGGATTGTTTGATTTGGGGAGAACCTGGAACCATCAAACATCTTTGAAAAACGATGCATACCAAGAAGGCAGTGTTTGTGTGTAGGGGTGGTATCTCTTTGGTTAGACGTATAGACCGGCATGTCTTTCCACGTGGAACCATTTCCACGTGCCTTGGAATTTATGTGCGCCTTTATGCTGGTACAGTAGGTAATGATTTCGTGCTACAGGGCGATAAGAACGCAACGCCACACAAGGCTTGCGGTGTGAATGATTATCTTCAGCAGCAAACACTTCAGCGCATGGAGCGGTCAGCTCGACTACTGGACCTGAATCCTACCAAGCATGTTTGGATGCTTTAGGAAGACTTGTAGCTGCTTTCAATCCTCCGCCTCAGGCCCTTGCCACGCTTGCACCTGTTTTGCAATTACATTGGCTCACGCGTTCAACGGAACTGGCAGACCACATCACACATCGGTGAAAGCATCACACTGGTGAACTGGTGAAAGCATCACACATCGCTGTATTGCTTGCTGCTAGAAGTGATCACACTGATTACTGAAGGCACTTTTTCTATTCCAAACTGGCACATCTGATTTATTCATTTTATACATATACTAATTTATGTAACCCATAATCGTTCGGCTAAAACTTTTTGTGTTATTTTAAATATTATTATGTTTACTATAAAGTGAGCCAGTTTCATTCGATTCTCTGCGTAAATTTTTGAGTTGGGGTCATTTTTTAGATTTTTCCTTAATTCATGGTAACAAGTATATGATATCTGTCCTTCTCAATTAAATTTACAATAGGCGATATATTGTCTTAATACTTTCATTGAGGCAATGAGGCGCCTTTGTCCCAACCTCTACGCTTAAAGTTCCCTCGCAGAACTAAAGTTGAAGTAAAACGCAAATTCCCTTAAAACTTGTTTATTTTACTTTAAAAAATAATTATCAATTGCAATCAATAACTATATTCACTAATTCAGCAATGGAGTACAGTGAATATTCTTGAAAGACGAGTTATCTCGTCATTCTCGATGAAAGAGATAATCTATTTATTATTTTTTTTTTTCAGAAATCCATTTAATGCCCAATTTTTCTGCGATTTGCTGAGCTTTTGTTTTCGAAAAAATGTTCCAGAAATCAGAGAAATTTCTTCGCACGGTAATTAGTTGACCATTAAAGCACAATTTAATCCAAATTTTTGTTCCCTGTTTTACGCATAGCTTGATTTTAAAATCCAAATTTAATCCACTAAATTACTGATCCATATAATGACCATTTCTTTTTTAAGAAGTCATTAATTTGCGTTTTTCCGTGCCTATTAAGTACAGTTAATTTTTGTGCACTACTTATATACTATTCTCAATAACTTTTATTTTATCCTTTAATGTAAGCGACGTTCGTTTACAATTATCACTCAATGTTTCGATTATTCCTTTACAAAAGTTCGTATTCAGAGAGAGAATCATTCTATCAGAGTTTGGGACATGCAAAACATATTATACACACACAGCTTCAGGAGCGCGCTGCCAATCTGCTTCAATTGAAAGCTGACCTATGACGCGTCAAGAATTAACACTTCATAGAGAGTGTATGCTAAAACAAGATTCCGATTATCCTTGCAAACCACCCATGAAAGTTGCAGTTTACTTGAAGCAGGCGGAATTTAACTGTCTGAACTATGTTTGACCTCTGTACAAATGCTTAAAAGTTTCAATAGAACAATATTCCTGTGATATCTGCTGGCCACCCTTGAAATATACTGCGTATCTGTAGAAGGTGGAATTGACCAGTCAAATCTATTGTATGAATGCCCAAAAACTCTTAAGAATGACTTGAATGTGATCAGCAATAGGGGAAAATATATTTAGCAATGACCAGTTAAAATTACTGCACAGAAGAAATGAAAATTTGAAAATAGTGAAATAAGATGCACCCTGATACAAAATTCATGCTAGTACGCAATGAATAGCAGTTGTTCTGAAATCTCTGTCCAGAGGTTCTCCGTAATGGAAAACCCGTGGAAAACGTTCGGTAACATAAACATACAGCAGTTCTTTGGAGGTTGATGTTGCTTAAAGGCTGCCGTTAACGAAGGGTTTATAGCAACGAGTATTAGAAGAAGATGGACTTTTGGGACTAGTAACTTGAGCAAGAACTGTATCAAACTGTACGCAAATGCGGGTTAGTTTCATCAAAAGTCCTCCCCAATGGCAAATTTCTCCTTACTTGATATAGGACTTCCCATGCCTTGCCTTTGGTACTACAATAAATTTGCTATTGCTTGATGAAATTCTTTAATTTAGATTGAATAAAGAGTTGCAAAAATCCATAATTTTACTAGGCTAAATGTTCTCATAGGGAATAGAATGACGAAGAAAAAATAAAGATTGCAATAAAGTTAATACTGATAACCGAAATTTGTTAAAATTTATGAAATGAAGAAAGGTAAAAATTTTCTTCACATAATTAGTCCTTCCTTCCCCAATAACGCTAAAGCCAGTGTTGGCCTTAGCCTTCCTCAGAATTCTATTCCAATATTTATCCTTGACTTTTCAGACAGTTTACCTGAGTCTTAAACTACCTCTTCTTCGAGTGCCATTTGATATGACTTAAAAACTTTTTTCCTTTTATCGAGCATTCTGGTAATGTGACCAGCCCATTTCAATTTTTGGATGTTGATGAAATTTTTAAATCCAAATCGTTGTGGATTTTGTATTTTGTTTGTAAAAGTTGGAAACACTTCAATTTTGTGAGTGTTCAATTTTAAAGAAATTTTTCCTAAGAGTTTTTACAGCTATGGATAATTAGGTAATATCAATAGAAAAATACCGTTTCTTGGAAATGGGTACTCAATTACCAGATTCAAGGAAAGTGTACACTATATTGGACAAGGGCTGCCTTTTATCTCTCATAAACCCGCTAAAGTTGTTTTCTTCCGTATAAATTTGGAAAGAAAAAAAATATGATTTTGTCTCTAATTTTGTTTCATCCTTCAGTTGCTGGCGCAATTTGGCGCCCTTTTTCACACCTCTCTTTAAATGCAACAACCCCTCAGTATCGGAAAATCTGCAAGAAAGGCATTACGTGTGGAAAATGTACAGGATTGTGTTTCAAGAACGCCATTATAGGATCAAGAGTCCGGACTGTAGGACCGATATGTCAGCTCTTTCCTTTATGACTACGCGCCAATATATTCCCCAAAGAATCCCTTTCCTCTTCTCTTTTCCCTTTTTGCCAGTTCTGTCGCCAGCCGCTCGTATATCAAGCAAGACGATAGATACCAACTTCTCTTTGTGTGCCTTATTCTCAGTTGGCATATTTCATCCTAAAATCAAAAGGCATTAGTTCGCTATCAAACGAGCTTTAAGAAAAGGGGAGAAATACTGTTTATTTTTGCAGATGCGCTCCGTGCCATTTTGGTACTCCTTTTATTCCAGTTATAAAGCAGGGATTTTTCATATTGAGTTTTATACTTTATTTCCATTTCTCTGTGTTGTTTTGGACGTTTACGTTTCTCTAGCGAATTGCTATTTTAGAACTTTAACTTCTTCTCTGAAATGCTAGAAGGAGCTTACGTTTCTCCAATGGAGAAAATCCATTCAGAGATGAATTAAGTGCTAGTTTGAAACATTGCTGTTGTTTTCGACACTTTTAACGTAACTTCTTAATTAAAATGTTAGCCAGATGATATTCAAAAGTCATAATTGTTGCTTATTCTTAATAAACTATTTCAAATTTGTTCAAAACTTTGAGTAAGCTAATCTTCATATTTATTGCAGTTTTAGCTGTCTAAAATTAAACTTTTAAGCTAACGCTTTTGTTTCGATGTTATTATATGTCTTATTATTTATCGCGCAGTTATTGCTGCAAGAGAAAGCTCATTAGTGTTGATTTTGTAGACATTTTGCTGATGCAATTTATACTATTTTGCAAACACTTTGATTATCAAACAATCAATTACACAAGAGAAAGTGTGGAAAGACATCGTAACACTAGAAACGTGTTAAGACATGAATGCTGATACGATCAAGAGCATTAACTCATGGTTGAGCAAGAGGGAAACAATTTGGATAGCATCAGGAATCCAGAGACTCTGGTTGCTATTAATAGTGATCAGTCTTTGATTTTGATTGCTGTTGAAAGGGACCAGTCTCTGGTTCTTATTAAAGGTTGCCATTGAAAGTGACCATTCTTTGGTTGCTATTAAAAGTGACCAATTTTTGGTTACTATTGAAAGCGACCAGTTTTGGCTGCTATTAAAAGTGACCAGTTTTTGGTGCTATTAAAAGTGGCCAGTCTATGGTTGCTGTTGAAAGTGACCAGTCTCTGGTTGCTATTAAAAGACACCACCTTTAGGTTGCTATAAGAAGTTATCAGTCTTTGGTTGCTATTTAAGGTGAAAAAGTTTTGGTGCTATTAAAAGTGACCGGTCTCTGGTTGCTATTAAAAGACACCACCTTTAGGTTGCTATAAGAAGTTATCAGTCTTTGGTTGCTATTTAAGGTGAAAAAGTTTTGGTGCTATTAAAAGTGACAAGTCCTTGGTTGCCATTCAGAGTGATTATACTTTGGTTGCTATTGAAAATGGCCACATTTGGGTGCTATTAAAAGTGGCCAGTCTTTGATTGCTATGGAAAGCAACCAACATGTAGTTGCCATTAAAAACAATAAGTGTTTACCATGTAATTAGGAAATAAAAGGCCTTACTATCAAGAGTTGAGACCTTGATGCATCAAAAACATAAAGACATTGTTCGCATCAAGAGTGCAAAGCTTTTGATTGCTATTAGAAGTGATAGATCTTAGCTTACTATCAAGAGATAACAAATTCGACTCACATCAAGAGTGTGAAGACTTTGGTTGACTGAAAGTTTCGACTCGTTATTAACAGAGTGAAGGCTTACATTTCTAGTAAAAGAAGAAAAAAAGATTTTACTTTATTTTTTTTTTTTTTTTTAACTGAAAATTTTTGTTTCGATTACAATGAAGTGCAATGAATAGCGTTGATTATAGCTCATTACCAACAGCAAAAAGGAAACTCTAGTCAAGAATGAAAATAATTTGCTTGCCTAAAGACAAAAGTGAAGAAAAATAAGTAAATAAATACAATGAGAACAATTAGAAAGTTCAATAGAACATCCTAAACGTGTGCATCGAATTCAAAAATCCCATTTTCTACAGCTTATTAAGTGTCACAGATGAAACATTATAAAAATGCGAAAATTTCTTCACAAATTATATTTATTACATTTGACAATGTTCTTTTCAACATTTGGTACTTTCTAGACTGAATTTCGATTTAAAAAATTGCAAATAGAATAAAACCTTGGCGCGCAAGATCACGACTTTAGACATAACAAAGCCACTAAGTTGGAGATTACAGATTCAGAGAGCCATTGAAGGCAACTAATTCTTACTAATTTTCTTTTTATTTAGGGAAAAAATAAGTAAATTAATAAAAAGGGGCCGTTCAGATATTATATAAAGAAGTTTTTTTTTTCCTTCCATTTTTTGAATCCTCCTTCCCTTGGGAGGTTAGCGTTATTTTTGACTGGCCTCTTAATTAATAAAAAATAATATGAATAATTCAATATATTATAAATAGATTAAGGTGAAAACTTTACTTTGATTAATACAGTAATTTAGTTTGAAATTGAGTACTAGCCAGTATTATTTTGAAGTGAAAGAGAAACTGGGATTAGTACTTAGACTTATATTATCCAACTCCGCTACTGTCAGTCACATCTAGAAAACCATAAGAATTCTTTATTCTACATACATAATTATTACAATAAAACAACCTTTAAAAACAAATAAGGATTATTTTCACATGAAAGAGAAACTGCGATCAGTATTTTGACTTATTTTATCCAATTCCATACTTGACATTCACATATAAAAATATCACAAGAGTTCGTCATCCAACATTAAACACTATTCCAATAAATCAACTTTCTAAAAAGCTATATAGGTATATCGAAATAATGAACCCATCATTAATATTCCATATCTATCTTCTGCCAGTCTATTTTTCAAAGGTCAGGCTTAATATTTCCACCTTTCTTCTTTTTCCTAGAGACTTATATATATATCCTCCCAACCTGTCATCACTTCATTTTCAACGATAAACTTCTTTTTTTCTTTAATCTACTTCTTCTTATAAGAAGTGGCTGTAGGCGAAGTGAAGCTGTTGCCAAGATGGATAGCCACTGTCCAAGTCACTGTGTGGTCGTTCGCTCAAGGCAGACAAGGACAACAGAAAATCCGGCCAACAGCCCCATTCTTCACTGTTGACCGGATGATGGACGAGATGAACGTCGATCTCATTCTTTCACGTCCACCAGCTGTTCTGGTGACAGTAGCCAATCCCTCATGGCTGATTCTGGTAGACAAGAAAAAGAGCGTTTTTTTATTTATTTAGATTTATTTGAATAATTTGAAATAAATTAACTTCCACTCCTTCTTTATAAGAAACTCTTTTCTAAACAATGGTCTTCCAGTTTTAGGAGAATAACTAATAGTGTTTTTATTTTCCTCCTGTAAATATTTACTTAAAATCTATTGAGAGTATTATTAAGTGTTGCATGTAGTAACTGACTGTTGCATGTAGTAACTGATAAAGGGTAAACAAAATCATACACGGACAAAGTCAAGTGTTAACAAAATACTGCATGAGAAAAATACAGTATTAACAAAACCTACTCCGGACTGAGTACTGTATTAGTAAAATATTAAATGGATAAGGAGCTGTATTAACCAAGTATTGTTTGTAAAAAATTCAATATTAGCAAGGATAAAGTTTATTTCGAATAAAAAAATTGCAAGGAAAAATTAGAATAGTAAGTATAGCATTAACTAATCATACTTCGAACAAAGTATTGGATGGATAAAATTTAAGGCACTTTTAACAAAATATTGCAGGGATAAAATACGTATATTACTAACCAATTATTGTACGGATGAGTTAGACTAAGTACTGTTTCAACAATGTATATATGGACAATGTTCAGTATTAACAAAATATTAAATGGTGAAAATAAAGCGGGAATAGAATTTAGTTTACTTATAATTCCCTTAACCCCAAGAAATTCTTCTAAAAGACAATTTATCTCAATACAGATGAAGTGGGTGATTAAGTTATATTTAAACTTAGAAATAAGTGGAATATTTATTGTACAGTTTGGCTCAAATTATATTTCAAACTTTTATATGAATGAGACTTAATATAAAATAAACTTGTTTCCATACGTATCTTGACAAAGAGTAAACAAAATTTTTTTCTTCATGTTACTTGCTAGTGATTGCTATGGTTTTTCAGAGATTTTGGGTTTATTTAAATTTTTTGTCGCAATTCGATGAAGATAAAAATTACTACTGAATTCGTAATAGTTCCTCAAATATGTTGGAACGTTTTTGAACAGAATCAGTTTATCGTTTAAATATCTTACGGCAGGCAAAGAAACATGAAAACTTCTTTAAAAAATTAATTCGCTGCTAAAAAATGCACATGAGAGCAACTAAGCTAAATTATTTTATTTATTTCATGCGTCATTTAAAATCAAAGTAAAGGATAAAAACAATGGTACCCCTGTTTTAAATTGGAATAGATTCATCGCACGCATTATTAAAAAACTTGTTCACTGTGGTTTGATAGCTGAGTAGATTCTATTTGATTGGCAATCAGATAAGTGGTGCATCAACGTTTGACTTTACATTAGCGAATTTTAGGGTCGAATTTCCTGCAAAGCCCAAAAGTTTAATACTAAGCCAACAATTTAAAAGATATTTGATTCAAAACCTGATGGCTGTAGATAACGTGGGAGACCAATGATGAAAATTGTTGCTGGATGTTAAAGAGGACAGGTAAAAGATAAAAATCAAGTACTGGAAGTTTAAGACCCTAAACAGAGAAGGAAAGTGAACTGTCCTGAGGCAGGCTTGGATCCTCAACGGACTTTTAGGACAAAAAATTGTAGTAGATTCTGTTTAGTCAGGTGAGTGACACATCAAGGTTTGACCATACGTTAGTAAATGATAAAGAAATCCAGTAGTTGGGTACTAATACAACTGTTTAAAAAAAGTCTTATTTAAAACCTGGTGGCTCTAGAACACACAGGAAACCATTGTTGAAGATTGTTGAAGGATGTAGAAAAAGACTTTAAAAAGATAAATATCAAGAAATGGAAGTTTAAGGCTTAAACCTGTGTAGAAAAGTGGACTATAGTGTGGCAAGTTTTGGTGCTCAGAGTGCTGTTAGGACAGTAAATGGTGACAGATTCATTCTATTTGGTTATAGATTATGTGACTTAACCTTTTTTTATGATATATACTGATGGTAAGGATGGTGAGGAGAGAGTTTCTGGTAGTTTAGTTAATTTATCTACTCCTTCTGGAATTTTGGAGTTCAAGATTTAAAACCCATATGCTTGTTCGGTGTTTAGATCATAGTTTATTGCCATCAGGTAGGCCTTGAAGTATGTGGTTCGGGTAAGAGGATAAAATCCAGGACATCTCGATATTACTAACAATCGCCCTTCAATTCAGCACCTCTCTAATTGCAGTATGGTGTAGGAGCAGACTAGCCTGGACATCTTTAATCTTCTCGACAGACTTTCCCCTGGATACATTTTTAGTGGATCACATGTAGGAGTTGATGGCAATAAAATGACCGACTCTGTAGCCAGGTGTGATGCTGAGGATCTCATGTGAGAATCTCTTTGTGAGAATCTCACATTTAGCGAGATTTCATCCATTGCAAAAATAGGACTATCTTATGAGAACTCTGTCCAACCACTCATGGTAATTTGCAAGCTGTCTGGTAGGGTCTTTCCAGCTCAGACCAAGATATTACCTAACCACCTACTCTCGCTTTCTGAGTGACCATACTAGAGCCGTCACTTTTCGGGAAGGGTCAGAAGACTTTAGAAGATTTCTACTGGTGTTCTTTAGTCATGGCCTCCCCTGCCTACATTTGAGTTTGTTTAGGTTTTACCAAAGATAAAGTTCCGCAGGATTCACTACTGTTTTTAGGCTTTTTAGAGATTTTGGTTTTATGGGGCTTGTCTAGGTTTCATGGGGACTGTTGATTAACAACAACAACATTTATGTGAGTGGCGTATCAAGGTTTCATCATACATTAGTGAATATTAGAGTCAAGCAAAGTTCAAAAGTTGAGTACTAATAGAACTGTGCTCACTAACTATCTTAAAGTACTAACTCGCATTATTTTTATCAGACTCCACATTACTACTCTTTCATAATTGATGTGTTAAGAGAAAAAAAATAAATAAAAATTTAAAAAAAAACTATCTAATAGTTCAGTGTAGATAAATTTTAATAAGATGGCTGCAAATGCAGAGTGCTAATTTATTATACCAAGTTAACAAAGGAAGGTTTTAATAGGTTCATGTTGCATTTAGAGAGTATGTTACATTCATACATTTAGAGAGCAATCAATTATTCAAGTTTAAGATCATATTAGCAAGATGACTGCAAATATAGAGTACAAATTTTTCATACACAGCTAATAAATAATTTGGTTTTTAACAAAAGAAAATGTTTAACACACATTTTTTTTAATGCTTCTCTGCATTTTCTCGAATTTGTAAATTGTTCTTTCCTGAGACTTTACAATGAGATGTAGGTTCTATGTGCCATTTTACTGAATTGGGTAAAAATTATTTTAATCTGTTTACATCTTTGTCTTTTATCCTCAATCTTGCCTTTAATAAGCTTTACTAATAAGTTACAAAAATTTATTTAAACTGCCTGTGTCATAGCGGGCTGCGCGACCCCTAGTTGTTTTCGTTTTCTGCCTAGTGATTGGTTTTCTAAGGGTACTCCTCTATTGTCGATTTCCTAATATGTTTGGAACCATCTTCCACTATAAAAACACCCAAAGATTGTTGCATATAGTACCTTTATCCCTTAAAATCTTAAAATTTAAAGACTATAATTAAAAAAATAAAAGATATTAAAATAAGATTTTTATCCAAGAAATCTCAATTTCATCCCTTAAAAGCGTCACTGCAAACCTTCATCCAATAAGGTCTTCAATAATAGAAGAGTTCTTAATATACATAATTTATTCATTTAATAATATTTTCACAGTTTATTTTTAACAATGTTTGAAGAGATGAATAATATGCTGCATGAATATATGCATAATAGATGAATAATATGCCACTTCAAAAACACTCAAAGATTTTCTCTCAGTTCTTTTAATTACTGAGGTTTCTGAAATTTAATGATTGTAGTTAAAAAGGTTAAAATTAGTTCTCGACCTAGGAAATCTCTTTATGTTATGATTATTATTTAAAAGTGTGACTGAGAGCCTTCATCCTCTAAGAGGACCTTCGTCAATTATTGAAGTTCTCAATGTACATAACGAAATTCTTTAATAATATTTTCAAAGTATATTTTTAACAAAAGCGTCGGGATGAACAATATGCTTGAAATCTTCATCCTCTTCAAAAAGAATTATAGATTGTTTCAACCCAAGAAATCTTGTTTTTTTTTTCTTCCCCCATTTAAAAATGTCGTTAAGAATCTTCACCCTCTAGGTCTTCAATTATAGAAGCTTTCTACATATATACATGATTGATTCCTATAATAATATTCTCACAATATAATCATAACAGTTGTGCGATGAGTATTACGACGGAATCATCCTTTACAAAAACACTCGAGATTGTGATTTATAATACCTTCATTCATTAAGATAAAGAATACAGTTTATCTATATTATAGTTAATAACATTAAATGTAATGAATTTTGTTTAAAAAAAAGAGACTAAAATAAGATCTTTATAAATAAATCTCAATTTAAAAAAAAAAATAATAATAATGTAACTGAGAAGTTCTATTCACTAGATTCCAATGCATATTATCAATTGTTTTAATATTACTTCAATGGTATATTTTTAGATATCAAAGTCGGTGGGATGAATAATTTCTTTTTTTCATTCCACAACTGCTCTATCAAACACAACAATCGGCGAAACATTTATTTATCGTGATAACCTTAAGCCCTTGTCTGTAAATCATATTCTTCCCGTCTATTCGAATTGATATCTTATACTAAGTATAAGGGCGTTTTCTCCTGGGCAATGATGAATTGTTGATTTGAAAGCGAAGAATATAAACAATGGTGCCATCATCAGTTTAAAGAAAAGAAGGAATAAGACGATGGTTGAAATAAAAAGTATGGGCTACTAAATAATCTATCTTCTGCTAGAAGGAAAGCCAAAATAAAACTGAAAAATTCCCAGAACACTCGAGCTGCTATTGTAACGCCCTTTTCGGCAAAGAATACATTCTTCAAGTTTAAAACGACCAATCAAATGCAGCGAGGTTTTCATTTGTTTTCCTGCAGATAGCCCGGCAGATCTATCTAGTGTTTATTTTTTTTTATCATTTCAGTTCAGTTCTTTTCGGAAAGAAAACTACAAGCTGTGTAACTAAACAAGACGGACGACCAATCGCAGAGCGAGGAATGGGAACCTTGTATAACGCATTATCGCCGCCTGCCGCTGACTGTGACTGATTCTTTACATGGATGCGGATACCGTTTGAAAGAATGAATATTTCCACTATCCATCTTTTTATGCCCATTTGTTTCTTTATTTCTCCTCCCCCCTCCTGTTCCGCATTTTCAGCCAAAAAGAGGCTTTTTTGGCTGGGTTTTCTTAAATATAATCTCTTTGTAGCCAATACAATGCGAGAGAGTTAAACAGAAAAGTCTATTTTTGTTTGCTTTGATTTGGAGGACTGTTTTCGAATGAAGCAAGACCATGAAAGAATAAACTCGATTAAAACTTGAAATATTGCTTTTCAACCCTTGCAATGATTCTTAAAAAACAGAAAGTTAGAAGTTTGAAAAATTTAAGTGTTATCATAAACTTCTGTTTCTTTTAATACTCGTAACCGATATTCCAAATATGATCGACAATCCGATTAATCAAATAAAAATAAAATGGAGACGATTTTCTGTTTTTCATAAAATAACAGCTTAATACTTTTTTTTCAACAGAGGACAATGATAGTTAAGAAAAAGTTAAACAAAATTTTCGAAACAAACACTATTTATAGCAATAATACGGCAATAGTTTGAGAACAAAAGTAACGGACCATACAATATATATATATATATGCTAAAGATACAATACAGTTTTGCTAATCTTCACCACCTATTTGACCATTTCTGACTTTCGGTTTCGAGAAAAAAAAATTCAGGAGCGATCACCTTCGGAAAACTTTTATTAAAATAAAATTGAACATAGTTCTGGACCACTAAATTTAGACTGCTACATTCACGAGATTGCAAACCTGCATTAAGATCAATGATTCTAAAAATATTTAAGTTGGAGTGGAACTAAAACCTTCCCAAAACTGCAGCATTGAAATTTTAAAAGGGAACTAAATACACTGTTCGGTTCTGTAACATTGAAAGTAAGAACTTTTAAGAATTTCACATCACCGACACCACTACATTCGGCTAAATGAGAGGATTATATTTTCCATTTCTTACGCAATTTATAAAACTTTCACAAACAAGCACATAAATATACTTAAAAATATACGAAGCAACACGTGGGATATTTGAAAAATCAATTTGGCGTTTGGATAATTTTTGCCATTTTGCTCTCCATTTATAAATCTTAAAAACATTGCAAAAGTAAAAAAATACACTTTGATGTATTATATTTCGAGGATTTTAAAGAATACTGCAAATGGAACTGACATCCACTGCTAAGACAACAAAAGAAATACACTGCCTTTTCTAAAAGTCATCATCACCCCTTAGCAAAAAGCCACCGGAATCTTGAATTATTAAGTACACTGTGGCGATATTTGTCATACAAGTCAAGAAAGTGGCTCCTAGGTTGTCCAATATCATTTGTTGACACCACAATGCCTGAGAGCGATTTAAAGTTTAGCCGCTTAGAATATTTTTTGTTCTTTTTCACATTACACTGCTGTAAACTTTTAAAATCCCATCCAGTAAACTTTTCTTATTTATTTTACGAACCTACCAGATTAAAACGTTGAGGAGGTGCTTTGCAAATGAGTTCGCTGTAAATGCAGAAAGCTCTTTTGATCATGACAATGCTTTTTACGTTTTTTTTCAGTTTTTTCGATTTTTTTTTTCTTCTCCCTTTTCCCCTTTTGAGTTGAGTTGAGTTGAGAGAGCGAGTGAATATCTAAACTCTTTTATAAAAGCCAACCTTTTTGGCGCAAAAGTTTGCGCGAAAGTTCAAAAGAAGTAAAATGGGGGAGACAAAAGGTTTCGGTGTTGTTTGGCCAAAGGAAAAGTCGTTGCTCACTGATAAGAAAATGTTAAGCCGTTTGTGATGCTCCTCTTGTATTCTTTTTGCCCTCTTTTGAAGTTCGATAACAGGCTTGCTCAATCAAACGACAAAAACCAGATTGAAAGGGACTTTGTTTCCACCTTTTAAGGTTTCTTTTCTTCTAAAAAGGGATCGTGGAAAAATTAAAACCTTCTTTAAAATGTTATTTTCTGATAGGATATAAATTACATAAGGAAAAAAAAAAGACCTTTCTGTTTATTAGGAAAACTGCTACGGCAAAATCATAAACGGCAACTTTGAAAACAGAACAGAAAAGCGAAACCTCATAAAACAAAACCCCTGTTGCCATACACGAAACAAACAAAACCGTAACTGATTAAAACTTTATATCATACATTGTGTTTAGTTTAGTAGAGACCTGTAAGATATTCTTAGAAAAACTAAAAACTAAACTCAGTGGCGGAACAGCCCATAGAGGGCCAAGGCCTACTGTGCACATCTCAGTTTTCTTGACTTTGGGATCTGGGGTGCAGGAGTAGAAGATCCGGTTAGGTGGTCAGCTGAACGCGAAACCCCCAGTGTTTAGTTCCCAAGCATGCTTAGTACTCATTTATCGACCACCTGAAGCAGTGTTGCCAGATAAGGCGTTTCCCCCCTAAATTTAGGGGGATTTTTTTTTTTTTATCTTCAGTGGGTATTTCAGACGAATTTGTTTTTAGGGGCTTGTTTCAGGGTCATTTGTGAATTTTACTAGTTTCATTTTGGTTACGTTTTAATATAAAATTTTATAACTGAATGTGTGAGATGGTAATATGAAATTATGTTAAACCAAAGTAAAAAGATTAAGATTTAATTTTAGAACTTTCTCTCTTTGTTGATGTAGAATCTCTTTTTGTTGAATATAGTAAGTTATTACTTAGCTCGATCAGCCTGTACGTTTGGTGAATTTGAATTCAAGTTAATTAAAATTTTTAATGTGCATGATTTAAAAATAATGCCAAAGGATAAAGAAAAAAAGAATTACATACAAAAGTACAAAAAAGATTGGGAATGCGAAAAGCAGTTTAAAGGTAAATTAAAAGTACAATTGTTCATCCTTTTTTTTTTTTTTTTTTTTTTTTTTTTTTTTTTTTTTATTATCAGCACATTATTTAAAATCAAACTGTATCTACTTTTTCTATGTTAAAAATGTTTAACAGCGAAAACATATACAAATCAGAAAGTATTGACGAAAATATGTTGGATGTTTTATCAGAAATTTAAGCATAATGTTAGAATTAAAATATTAAAAAGACTATATCGTTGATAATAAAATATTTATGTAAAAAGCTGAGAGTCAAAAAGTATTGAAAAAAATATCTTAAATATTTTAGTAGAAATTAAAGATAATGTAATGATTGAAATGTAAAAAAGATTAATTTGCTGATAATAAAAGATTAAAAAGTATTAAAGCAACGTTTTCTATACATTATTTAATATTTGTACTATTTTTAAATACTTATACATTAAGTTAAAAATTTTGGGTTTTTTTAAAAAAATTTTTGAGGATTTCACAACGCCATCTTCGGGAGAACGGTTATCGGCACCAGGCAACACTGAACTGAAGGGATGAAAGGCTGAGTCAACCTTGCCGGGGCCCAAGGATCGAACCCAGAACCTGTGTGCACGGGAGCACGAACCACTACCACTCAGCCACCGTGCGTCTAACATTTTCTTAGAATCTTTATAAAAATGAAGTAAAAAAGTATACACACAAGGGAAGCGCACATTAATATTTAAACGAATAATAAAAAAATAAAAAAAACAGAAGCGCTTTGAATTTTGTTGAATCACTAGTGAGGAAGGTGGGGTGAAAATATGAAAACCCGTTCAGTTGCTTGATGGCGTCCTCTTGACTTATGCTCCAATAAGCTGTTTCCAAATGATTTTAATACTTCCTTTTTTTCTCTTATTTGCTCCAATAGTGATCCTTCAGAGTTATTATTTTACGTTTTTAATTTTCTGAAAATACATTCACTACCTAACCTTATATACTGCAATTTAGAGAATTGTTTTTATTTTTATTTATTCTCTTATATACCGTTAATCGTAATACAGGAAACAAAAATAAATAAATGTAGAAATTAAAAATTTAAACACAATAGCTTCAGGACACATTTTCATGTAGCAAATTGCAATAGAAAAATACGTATAGAATAGAAATCATACGTATGAAAAATGCTCTAAATTACAAAGCTATTAAAAGTAAACCCCTATTAATATATACAAAGGTATATTTCGATAGAAAGAATACACATTAATTTTAATATTATAAGCTCCGAAAAACAATTTACTATGTTAATATACGCAAATATGCTAGTATATAATAGGTAAATTAATACGCATTTTGATTTAAAAAAATTTATTACTTTGATTATTATAAAGCTTCTAAAAATGAATCCCTATGGTATAGCACGTAGAGTCATAATATTAGTATATGGGTGATTCTCATGAAATATGACAAATCGGACAAAAAAATTTCTTCAAATTTAAAGTCGTCAAAATAATCTAAAAACTTTTTTGTATACTTCTTTAGTTACACTTATTAATATCTTACAGACAGCAGTGTAGTTTATTGACATTTGCTCGGGAAAAAAAATAAATAAAATAGAAATTCACCAAATCTTGAATGCCAGGAAATTGACATACTAGCTTAGAAGTTTAAAAAACAGTCATTTTAAATTAATAGTAAGTAACTCAACTTAAGCCTTTATGTTTGATGGACCATAAATTGCTTAAAGTAATTCTTTTTATCCACTGTAGAAAGAATCAAAAAAAATTTTGTTGCTGATATGTTCAGAATAAAATTGTGGATAATAATCAATCATTAAATAAATAAATAACTTTGATTACATCCAAGCATATTACAATCATACGTAAACTTGGTATTGGGTTAATATTTGCTTTCCCTCCTTACAGTATTAGCAGTTAAAAAACATTTCTGGTAACACTTCAATGTCCTGGCATTCATAAACCAGGAAAATGACAGTCAGGATAATGATAAATTCGCCATTTTATAGCTTATATCTTTACTTTAATTAAATATTTTGGCCTAAGACGTTCATAATCTGTAGAGAACAACATGATTTCTTAAAATAACTCAGATAAATCTATGTAGTTTATGTTATTAATGGTTTCAAGAAGCCAGGAATATGACAACACAAAAACCTACTCACCTTGAAAAAAATTTTGAGATAGATTTTGAACCAGAAAATTGGTTCTTTATTCATGCAGCAAGACATGTTCATATAAGAGGGTATCTAATCAATCTATTAACACAGGATATTGATTGCGGGCTCTATCTATTTTAGTTATAACCCACCAAATAAAGGTAACCAGGAAAATGACAGATTTTCTTGGGACAAACAAATTATTGACAGAAAAAATTAATTTAAACGAAGTCTTTGTAAATAATACCCTCTGCGTATATTCTAGAAATGCTTATACCGGTTGAGATAAAAAAAATAATTTATATATTGAAAAATTTATAGGAAGTTTTGAAGCTAGTTATTATTGGAAACATTGTTTGGGACATGCCAGGAAAATGACATTTTGAAGTTCAATAAAATTTTTTAACTATACAAAACAGTCAATGCTAGTGCAAAGTTATTTTAAAATGCTAATAGCAATGCTATCTATTAGTATTTTTTTTTTTAAAGTTCTTTTAGTATTATAGTATTAGATCTTGGAGCAAGGGACAGTGGATTGTCATATTTCGTGAGAATCACCCATGTATGTAAACCCTACTATATTAAAAATGCATATTATTTGTATAAAGCTTTGAAATAAACAATAATGAGCAAATATGTTAATATACTATGTTATTCTAATTAATATGTAGTATTTCCATTAAACAGAATCGTATTGATTTGCATTATATGTAGCTTCTAAAATACTTTACTTTATGCAAATTAATGTATATTTTAATCAAAATATCTATTAATTTGCCTATAATAAAGTTTCTAAAAATGATAAAATATACAACCATAATTATATATTATAATATCCAAATTAATTTTTATTTCGTTTAAAATACATATTAATTTGCATAACATTAAGTTTCGAAAAATATTTCAGTATTTATCATAATGACAGTAATTGTTATTATTGTAATATAAGTAATAGTAATAATAAGTTTTTATTATTATTAATGATGGCTGTTCAATTAGACTATTTGACATTTGTGTAAAATTCTCATTCGTTTAAATCTCTTTGAAAATGATGATTTCACTTTTCCATTATGTGTAAAATTTATTACAATAATAGTAATTATCATTATTGTAATAATAATAACAATCATAATTCATTATTATTATCAATGATAGCTGCTCAATTGGATTATTTGACATTTCAGTAAAATTCTCATTCGTTTAAATCTCTCTGGAAATGATGATTTCTTTTTTCCATTTAGTGCAATATTTATTATAATAATAGTAATTGTTATTATTGTAATAGAAATAATAACAATAAGTTATCTTTATTAATAAGTTAACATTGATTTGCATATTAAGTAGCTTCTAAAATACTTTACTTTATGGAAATTAATGCTTATTTTAATCAAAATATCTATCAATTTTAATATAATAAAGTTTCTGAAAATGATAACATATACAAATATTATTATATATTATAATATCCAAATTAATTTTTATTTCGTTTTAAATACATATTAGTTTACATTAATTCGAGAAATATTTCTGTTTAATATGCATACTTTCCCTCAAAATTCAAGACTCTTTTTCCACGGCAGTGCTGTGTAAACTATCCAATTAAAGAATTTGAGGTTGCATTTCAAATATTATAACTCTCTTTGAGAAAATTATTTTTCCATTAAATGTTTCTCAGCTCTTACCACTAAACCAGCTTTAAAAATCATCCAATTTTGGAAGGTTGGTAAGCATTTTTAAAACGTTCCATTTAAATTCAGAAATGCATTTGAAAACTATCGGATAAACGGATTAAGAATTTTGGGAAACTTTCTTCCATTGCCATTCCAGGTAAAATAAAAATTCGACATCTTTTTAATGGTGTAGCGGGAGGTTACTTAACTTTTCGAGCGTAATTTAATTTGAGTGCAAACTTCAATTCAGGAAAGAATATCAATTTGTTGGGAGTTATTTCATTCAAAGGTGTGAAATTGAAACAACTTTCGGTGTAATGAAATTATCATAAAAAAACATGTTGATTTATTCGCTTCTAAACCTGTGTTTTAAAATATTCAATGATAGCTGTTCAATTGGATTATTTGACATTTGAGTAAAATTCTCATTCGTTTAAATCTCTCTGAAAATGATGATTTCACTTTTCCATTTTGCGCAATATTTATTATAATAATAGTAATTGTTATTATTGTAATAGAAATAATAAAAATAATAATGGATTATTATTATTATCAATGATAGCTGTTCAAGTGGATTATTTGACATTTGAGTAAAATTCTCATTCGTTTAAATCTCTCAGAAAATGATGATTTCTTTTTTCTATTTAGGGCAATATTTATTATAATAATAGTAATTGTTATTATTGTAATAGAAATAATAAAAATAATAATGGATTATTATTATTATCAATGATAGCTGTTCAAGTGGATTATTTGACATTTGAGTAAAATTCTCATTCTTTTAAATCTCTCTGAAAATGAGGATTTCACTTTTCCATTTAGTGCAATTTTTATTATAATAATAGTAATTGTTATTATTGTGATAGAAATTATAATAAAAATAATCATAATTTATTATTATTATCAGTGATAGATGTTTTATTGGATTATTTGACATTTGAGTAAAATTCTCATTCGTTTAAATCTCTCTGAAAATGATGACTTCACTTTTCCATTTTGTGCAATATTTATTATAATAATAGTTTTATTATAATATGTGTTATTATTGTAATAGAAATAATAATATTATTATTATTATGATAATAATATTATTATTAATAATAATAATATCATTATTATAGAAATAATAATAATACTTTTAATATTATAATTACTATTTTCCAAAATTGTTTCTGAATTTTTTTTTTTTTTTTTTTTGACATTTAAAACAATTCTAAAGATTAGGAAAAAGTAGTACTTTAAAGAAGTTAAAGGAAATAAATAATTTAAATAAAGGCACAATATTTTCACTCATCATCTCGCCATTGAGGACCAAATGTTTTAGGCTGTTGAGTAAGTTTTGTCTTTCGTTTCTATTCGAACTAACATCGATATTTTTCGCAGATATCATCGATATTTATCATCTAAATGAAAATTCTGGAAAAAAAATATATAATGACGCAACTTCGTCAAATCTTAGAAACCCAATTTCGCTAGAATGTTTTGCACAGAATTCCTGTAATTGACTTCCTAACATATTTTGATCCTGGGAAATGGCATTTTTGTGCCGAAGGATAGCGGTCATAGAATCAGCGAAGCTTTATGGCAACCATATTTTAAATAACTATAATATTTATCATTATTATTAATATTACTGACATTATTTCTACACTAAGTATGATTTAATTTTTTTTTATCATTTCATGGATTTGGTCATAAGAAAGTTTTACATTCTTCATATGTTAACATTTTAAAAAAAAAATGTTCAGATTTTTAACTTATAGTTTCATACTAAGTATGCATTGCTTTGAATTCATTATTGTTATTGCTTTGAATTCGTAGCCAGAATTTTTTTCAATGAAAAATAAGCACCTTTTAAGAACTTTTTAAGCACTCAAAAAGTATTTTTAATCCCTTTCCAATATATATATATATATATATATATATATATATATATATATATATATATATATATATATATATATATATAATTAGGATCTATGCAGCAATAAAAATAATTTTTTTCTGTCGTTTAAAGTTCTTAATTTATAATCATAAAATTAATAAAATTTCGAAACATTTTCAAAAACTTTACATAATCATGATAAAATAACTACGTTTCTGATAAATATTACTGAGAAAATTGTGAAAATCATGAAATTTTTGTAATTTAGAGCAACAATTGATACGGCAAAGAAAAAAAATCTTTTTAAAAGATAGAAAATTAAGCATTTTTTACAAATCCCGAATAAAAAAAAAGCACCTTTTAGGGCTTTTAAAAACGTAAATCAAAAATAAGCACCTTTAAGCACTGTTTTAAAACGCTACGCACCTTGCTCTAGAAGTGTTTCATAACATGAGACTTAAGAGAAAACTAAACCGGAATCCAAATTTTGTTTGATATGAAATGAGTACTTGAAACTTTTCTTAGTTAAATCTTTCATCCATTTTTCAATTTTTTACTGAATTCTTCATTGCTGTAATTATTTCTTCATTTTTTATGCACCTTTATTTTCCCACTTCATAATTCTGCATCAAGTTCTTCCTTTTGCTGTCTAGTTTTACAGTTTTTTCACTAATACAAATTTTTTAACATGTATCTAGTATTTGAAATCAGGCAAAGTTTTGTTTTAACATAATTTAAAATTAAACGAAGTTATCGAATTAGTAATTTAAATTTTAGTTTTGGTTACAAAGTTATTGATTCATACCTTGTCTTTCCTTACCTCTGTTTAAACCTTGTTTATTCGTATTTATTCTTTTATTTAGTTATTATTTTCTGCTTTTATTTAGTTCCTATTTATATTCTTAAGTCGTAACTTAGTAAGTATTCCTACTTCAGCATTAATTTTCTTTAAGTATAGTCCCCGTTTTTAATCAAATATGTTTTTGTAATACCTTCTCAAACTTTAAATTAATCAAGTAATTTGCATATGATATCATCATAATTTTATTTTAAATAAACCTATATAAGTATAGTTTTAATTAAGTTGCATTTTAAATTAAGTGTTCAATACTTATATTTAACATAAGTTGTGGCTTTCAGTGGTAACCAAATAAATAGAGAGATTTTAATATGTTCAAATAATTTTAAAATTTATAAAAACTTCATAAAAAAGGAATAAAATCTCAAGTTTTTAAATTATTTGTTGGAGAATAAAATAAAGTTTAATAAAGAACCTTAACTTCCGCTTTTGTAAAGCCCACTAAGAAATTTTAAACAAAAAACGAATGGAAGAAAAGGATACAAAAAAAAAAATTTAAAACTTTTCCCACCCGAAGACTGTAACTCTATAATTTGCTGTTCATATTTCTTTCTGGCGAAAGTAATGATTTATAATAATAATTTTTTTCCTGTCAGGCGAAAATCATTCATTCTTGCTAAATGACGATAACGAAAAGGGGCAAAAAATTGCTTCTCCGTTTTGTTCCATCAAGGATGATAGATAGCAGTAGGCCCACGTCATTGGAAATGACGTGACAAAGGGCGTCTAGTAGCGCCGCCTAGCGGCTGGCGGGCATATCATTCATCACAGACCCCTTCGCCGCCGAGTCAGCTGGGAATTAGACAGAATAAATGGCCCTTGTCTACCTAAAACATAGGCCTTTGTCTCTCTGGTTGGGTTGCTATAAACATATACTTTGGCGTGATAAATTGGCGATAATAAGAATGATGTTTCCTTACACAACTGACTAAACCAATGAGGCATGAGGCTTTAATTTCCAGCAGTATGTCTCATAAATTTAACTATAGCATAATTTCAGGTGTAACTTTATTTGAAAGCTGATGATCACATTAATATTTAGAAATGAGTTCTGCATATAACAAATCAAACTTCTAGAGCCTATAATTTTATGCAAATCTTAAAAATAAATACAAACTAGTTATTTAAAAATTAAAACTGAATCACAGCGCCATTAAAACTGAATCACATTTGTTCTAAGACGTATATTGCGGGAAATTTTGGTGCGTGAAGAACAATAATGTTGTTCAATTTTGCTAATACCGACAAGATGGTGCTAAGTTGAACGATAGTATTTTATTTTATAACCGTCGTTGAACAGCCGACACAATTTCATGGATTTACGACTACTAATGTTCAACTTCGTAGCCTTGTAATTTTTTGAACCAATCCAGAAGACAAGGAAACTCCTGGATCAGTACCCCCAGAGGTATTGATTTGTTATGGGAACGTGGAGGACTTTGAGACTCGACAGATTTAACGTGCATCAGTCACCATTTACTACACGGGGAGTCTTCGGCCGGCGAGGATCGAACCCACGACCTCTTGGATACCTTGGGCCCAGCGCCCTACCGACCAGGCTATCCAGGCTTCAAGAACGATAGTATTGTACAACTTAAACTTATGCTCACGATAATATAGTTCATCTGTAACGGAAAAATAATGCAATTTAACAATATATTATGGTTGAACCGCGGTGGCTCAGGGGATAGAGCATTCGCCTTTCAAATGAGGTGAACCGGTTTCGAATCCCAGCGATGGATGGTCGATACGAGTATGCATCCGGCTTTCACCGACCACGGTGCTGACATGAAATATCCCCAGTGGTAGATGGATCATGGATTAGAGTGCCTTTTCCGTCAGGCTAACCGTGGGTGGTTCTCGTGGTCTTCCTCTTTATTTAACGCAAATGCGGGTTAGTTCCATCATAAAATCCTCCACGAAGGAAAATTTCTCCCACTACTTGATCCAGGAGTTCCCTTGTCTTCTGGATCGGGTTCAAAATTTTAAGGCTACGGTGTTGAATATTAGAAGTCGTAAGCCTAAAAATTTGGTTCAACGACGGTTATAAAATAAAATAAAAAAGTTGTATTATGGTTGAACCAACGTCAAACCGCATCATGGTTCAAGCTACGGATATTATCATTCGACGTCAAACTGAATTTTTTGATTGTTTAAGTTTTATCTTTGCATAAGACACTATATCTTTGGACGAAAATAATTTCAAATGGTTTCATAATACTTATTGTAATATTTAAATTTAGTTAATCAGAGTTTGATATGAAATGATGGTTTTGAAACTAAACACAATGATTCCATTTAAAAAAATTTGTAGATCATTACATTTTTATAGTCTTGTGCCATTTAGATCCCAGTGTTCCATGATGAGCCATTTTAACATCAATCTAACCTCCATCATGCAATATAATCCTTCTTAAACTTCTTTGTATGATAATCAGGTACAATAATATTACATCGCTCACATTTGCCAAACCTCCATCGAGCTTCCGTCGTGCCATTTCATCCTTCTTAAACTTGATTGTACGATAGTAAAATATCACTCACATTTTGAAGCAACCTTTATAAATTTCCATATTGAACTTTTTTAAACTCCATCAAGTTCCAAGTTTTCATCGTGCAATTTTATCCTTCTTAAACTTGATAGAACTTTAATATGATATCTCTCACATTTGCTGTAGCCTTTGTAAATTGCCATGAGAAACTATTCCAATCTCTATCAACCAAATTTGCTGCAACCTTTATAAATTGCCCTGTTAAATCATTTTACCGTCTATCTCCGCCGTGCAATTTCATCTTTCTTGATTTATTATTATTATTATTTTTATTATTTTTTTTTGTCAATACCTACCCGGATATTGACATTCGTCATTCGGGTATCAGAAGGGCAGTTTCGTTTACCACTCTTTCGGGGGCACCATATTTGGTGAGCCAACGTTGCTCATGCAGTAAGAAAGATAGTACAGAGAAGAGAAGGAAAGAACATCCATCACTTTGCCGGGATTTGAACTAGGAACCTTTCTGACATGAGGTCAGCGCCCTGACCACCATACAGTTGGTCGGCTCTTTCTTGAACTTAATTGTACTGTAATAGAGTAATATGGTTACATTTGAATAAAGGTTCAAATGAATATCTTATTTAGGTTGCAGTAACATAACAAGTACGATAAATCAAGGTACCAATATTATTGTTGAGCGTTGATCCATTCTTTTTATTTTTTAAAGGGAATTAAAATTAAACACGAGCATTGATTGAAAAACGGAAAAGCTGATTTCACACCATTCTACATTTGAAATCGAATACTGTAACATAGATACTTATAAGTGTTTTTTCCAAATTATCAGTGACTCTCGAGCAATCAGTAAGAAAAGAAAGTAGGGGAGGGAGGTTAGAGAAAATCTGCCATAAAAAGTTTAATTCCATAAAAGTCCTTATAAACTCATGTTGTCTCTGCGTCATCGATAAATCGATTGAATCCATAAGATTCCTTTTCACAGTAAAAAAAGTAGTGTATATAGACAAAATAGTTACATTTCCTATTTAAAATTAAAGCATCGAAGTCGATGTACTTTTGCAGGTAATCCCCCTGATTCACTTGATTTAAAGTTATTAATTCACTAATGGAAATAATCGCTGTTATATTCTCCATTTGGATTATCTAACACGAAAAAATTGTTCATCAATGGCAATATTTACTGTCATATTCTCTATTAGAATTGGTCCCGCAGTGGACTAATCGTTAAGGCACGGTTCAAAGCAGATCACCGAAGTCGAGCATCACTGTCTGCGGTCAGTGTGCGGGTGGGTGACCACTTGGATTAGTCTGCGTAGGGAACGAGGGTGTGCGGTATTGGTCCTCGTTAAACTGCTCTAACGTAAAGTACTCGACTTCGCGTGCCGAAGCAAGGGTGCCATCCCCTCTGCAGAGGATCAAAATTGTGATGGCATGTCTTCGGATCATCCTCATAGATGTTTCCCAGACCGTCGCCAATAGCCCATTGTGCAACTCTAGTGCGACGTAAATGAACTACAACAACTCTATTGGAATTGCTGAATTCCAAAAAGAATGAATCTCTCATCAATAATAAAAATTGTTGTCATAATTTCAATTGGAATCTTTGGATTCCAAGAGAATCCATCACCAATGGCAATAATTGCTGTAGTATTTTTCGTTGATGAATAGGATTTTATGGTGTACCACTGTACTAGTGCCAATTTATTTTTGTAACTTGGTTTTTACGAACGATTTTAATTAAATTCAAGTTTTACATTAAATCACTACATGAAACTCCAATAATAGCCAGAATTTAAACATAGCATTGTTAAAAACTTATAATCGATGGAATTCTTATTCTGCTGTCATACTGAATTAATTCTTTCATACAAAGTTTCAAATCTTTAATTAAAACACATTAAATTCATTTTTGCATAAAATCTGCTGTTATCGATAAATTCTAGTTACTTTAATCAATCATAGTCTGATTTCGAATAAGTTTAAAAAAAAAAAAAAAAAAATTTCTTAATAGATTTGAATGAAAGCTTTCCCTTTAGAATAAAAACAAATATTTCTCTACAGTTTGCGGTTAAAAAAAAACTGGAGTATATAACTTATTCCAACTGTTTTTGAAGCATAGTTTTCCAAAATGCAGGAAACGGGAAAATGATACAGAAAAGTATTTCACTGTTTTTTCCCGTGTATAAAATAGTCATACATCATAACCTATCTCTGCAAATGATAATTTGGTCATTTATCATAACATCATCTGACATTTAGGGGGTGTGTGGTGGAAAGGAGTAGGGGGGATGGATTTAAAGTAAAAGATCGGGCGAAGTTTTCTTGACAGTATAGAAGGGGGGTAAAAAGTGATCCATAAAAATTTAGAAATAAATGAAGTCTTTCCTATATGTTACAACATGAGCAGCGATCTGTATTTGAAAGGATATGCGAAATTCATTAGGGACCGTAGGCGTAGTAACATATATTTATTTAAAGGTCTTCAAGATATAAAATATAAATACATTTGATAAGACGCTCATACATTTAAATGAAATTCTTATTTTAAAATAACGTGCTCATTTTATATATATATATATATATATATATATATTTTAGAATGTTGACAGATTTTTTTTTAAATCAAAAACTTCTCTCTTTTTTCAATTCATTCTATTAGTTCACACTTTCCCTACATCTTGCTCAAATGTTCAATTGTTAATAAAATACTTTTGATTAATTTACTCAAGTTCAAATAATTTTTTTTAAACATGCAGTGGATGACACTTGATGTTAATACAGTTTTTTTCAAATATCAACTAATTAATTAAATTTAATTAATTAATTTTAGTTTCATATGGGAGAAAAAATAGTAATTATTTTATAAAAAGCAACTAAAATAAAATTTTGCTTTATTGACCTAATTAGGTTTTTTTTCTTCATAATAAATTATTTATGATATAATAATATACATATAACAAGTTTAAAGTAAAAATTATATATTTAATAGTAGAGGAAATATTTAAAAATAAAACAAAAACAAATGAACAAAAATCCAAGTAAATGCAGTTATAATTCCAAAAAGCAATGCTCTTACTTGTACACATTAAGCCGGAAGGATTTGCAGATCAAAGTTGACATGGATAACAAGAATAAGAATAATCGTTAGCCGGAAGAATTTAAACACTTATAGCAGAGAAGTACAGACAAGAACACATAACTAGTACAGATTCATATTACGTAGTGTAGTACATACCTACAGTGGCATCCAAAGATGTATGGTAGCCCGGAAAAAACTTCTTCATTAGATGTCCCTAAAAAAAGAGGAGTATAATCACTGTATAAAAAATTATTTTATGATAAAAAATTAAAAAATATACAGTATTAAAATTTAAATTAAAATATTTTTAAAATTTTTCTTACGTGTAAAGAATATTTAAAATTTAATGACTTGAAACTTCCTATTAAATTTATTTGAATACCATACTTAATTCTTCACAAAACGTTTCGATTGTGCAAAATATCTATCACTTAAAAAAGTTTAATTTCATAATAAAAAGAAATGTAATCTATTTAAAGTTCTTGGCCATCGAAGAGATGCCTCTCTTAGAATACATTGAATTTCTGGGATCGTAGCTTCCTTCGCCCCCACTCCATGAGCCACTGAAGTTGTTTTAAAAATTACAACACTCCAGATTCTGAAATTTTTTGTGCGAAAACAGTACACTTCGAAACAAATAGTAAATAAGGATTATAACTTCGAGTAATAGTAAGGATTTTTAACTTCGCACGGGGAAAAAAAAACTTACATGTATTATATTTTTTTCTGATGCCATCTCCTTTCTTAGAAATAAAGCTGAATTGGCTCGCACCCATTATTGAAAGGCATTTCAAAAACCTGGAAGTGATTGATTGTATTCTCCAATGATCTCTAGCTTGGGGATTATTTTCATAAATTCTATCAATTAAGTATCGTCTAGAGGAAAAAAATCAGAAAGGGAAAAAAAAGAATGTGTGGATCATTGATTGGATGCCTCTGATTGTCGTCTATGAGATTTGATCACAAAAAAATTGTGAAGCATTTTCCATCGTGTTATGTGCCTCAAATACTTTTACGGCATTTTACATGTATTATTTATACTTTAAGTACTTTTGACGCCAACTTCTTAGAAATCGACGTATTTGGAGTATTCCTTCTCAAAATTCCCCAAAAGTGATTGAAACAAAAAAATATTTATAAAAACAAAAAAGCAAAAATTAGGGAGAAAAAAAACACAGAAGAATCGTGGTAGTCGAGAAATGCGATGGTCACAGAAGGAGGCAAATCAGAAGAGGATTCCTCTTCGTTCCTTTATTTCTCACGGCTACCGTTTTTTTTGTCTTGTTCTTTCACCTTAATTTTTCTATTTCATTTCTTATAAACAGCTTTGCGTTTTTTTTTTTTTTCTTCTTCTTTCAAATCTCCTTTGTTTTCATCAGTCACGTCAGGTGGTTCTTGAGAAAGATCGCATTGATTTGAGCGCTTATATCATGTCGACTTTTTCCATTTATAGTATTTTAGAAGCGAGTTTATATATATATATATATATATATATAAATTTACAAGTACATCTTACCACTTTAGCTTTTGGAGAAAATTCATTTAACGCTGTGCGAATGTAATAATAATGGAATAAATTGGTAGATAATCTTTCTGTATCTTGTACTATTAACATGACTCGAAAAATAGAGATTAACTATCTTTTTTCGAAATTTAATTCCATATACATCCTTGAGACAGTTTATGTTTTGGCACTGATGTATTCATCACCTCTGAAATATGGGAATTTACGTGTCCACTTCACAATTTTAATGAAACCATGCCTCAAACAATAGATGTTCTGAAAAAATATTGAACAAACATTTGAAGCCTGTAACGATTTACCTAAATCACAACTGGTTCGTACAAAAGAAAAAAAAACTATACTTATTTAATATAATTCCATAATTTAGGAATACATTAACAGCGGTATAAGGTGAATTCAATTTTGAGATTGACAGCTAGATGGACAATGCTTGTGTTATCATGAGGCCTGAGAAATCCGGGCTTTTAAGGCCCCAAAATGTTTAGGAGGAACTTAAATTATGCAAATAATATTTTCGTTTATTTTTTTAAGAATTGCGAACTAGCATTAAAAAAACCAGCTTAAATTCTCTTAATCATAATTCACTATGCTACAAACCATTTAAAAGTATTTTATTCAAGAATAAAATGTATTTTTGGCTTAGATTGAGATCAGTGGGACCCCTGACAATGTGCAAGCCGCCCCTGGATTTCTAAATCAGACCTGGTTGGTGTATTCTAATTCGATTTAGTGATCAAAGCATATTATATAATCAGATTCTCATTAAATTGCTCAATTTTTTTTTTTTTTTAACTATGAATCCGATCGCATTCCAGTTGAACAATTCAATGAATCGTAAAGAAATCGTTTTTTAAACTATGAATCCGATCGCATTCCAGTTGAACAATTCAATGAATCGTAAAGAAATCGTTTTTTAAACTATGAATCCGATCGCATTCCAGTTGAACAATTCAATGAATCGTAAAGAAATCGTTTTTTAAACTATGAATCCGATCGCATTCCAGTTGAACAATTCAATGAATCGTAAAGAAATCGTTTTTTAAACTATGAATCCGATCGCATTCCAGTTGAACAATTCAATGAATCGTAAAGAAATCGTTTTTTAAATTATGAATCCAATCGTTTGTTTATGTTGTTTATAGCAACTGTGTGGTTCAAGCAAGGGGTTACTTTGTTTCCTTTTATTTATTTGCTCATTATTTATTTATTTTCTCATCTCGATCTGAATTTTGAACAAATTTGAACCAAAGGAGTGTTTTTAAGCCCTTTCAATAGAAATAGCTTCAATAAAATAATTTTCAAGAAAGTCAGATAAAATTTCTCTTTAAATCAGAGTTATGCTCAGATTTTACAATAGATCAATTCATGTAAAAAACGACTGAACTTATTTCTTTACTGCTTGATATGAACAAAGTTTTAAACAACGTGAAAAGAGAATTGAACCTTTTAAGTCAAACAGATACGTGACCACTTCCAAAGCCTCCTAGAGTAGGGGACCACTCTAGGAGGCTTTGCAACTTCAGTGCCTTTATGGAGCACTTTCTTTAGTGGTGAAACACTGAATGAAAACGGAAAACACAGGGATGTATAAGAAATTACAAACAAGCTAGAACACACACACAAAAAAAAAAAAAAAAAAAATTGACCAATAGGGCAAATAAAAAAAAGATTCCTATCTTGTTTTTTTAACTTATTCACCTATACTATTTTTCTGCCTTACTGCAATTTGCTGGTAATTTTTTTATAAATGTTTCAATTCTAAACATTCGGAAGAAATGGAACTGACTTTCTTTACCTTGCAACATCTGAGGTTCTAAACCCTTTTTTGTACCCACCAATTTAAAAGTGATCAACTTGCTCTTCTAACCCATTGGCGAATGGACAATCTCTTTCTCTTCAATCTTACTTGTTTGTAATTTCGTTAGCATCTCTGAGTTTTCTTTCATTTTGAGTTGCGACTCTAGAGTAGTTAAACAATGTCACAATGGACTATTGGCAATGGTCTAGGAACCAATAGAATGACTCGATTACTAAGAATGATCCGATTTAACAATGATAAAGGTACTTCATTATAGTACAAAACGATAGTACGTCTATATATCTGTGACATTATTTGTCATGTTTTATTTTTAATCATTAGACTAACCGCTAATTGAAAATTTATTCGCTAAATCTTAAGTATCGTTAAATCAGTGTTCGTAATAAACGAGATCCACTACTCTGTCCCCCCCCCCCATATTATTTAATAAAGAGGGTTAAAAAAAAGCTAAACCCACCCCGCGAAAGGGCCCCCTCGCTAACAGTAGCTATCCCCTCAGAAAACCACACACGAAATGACAACTTTTGAGAGCGAGAAAAATCGCAAGATGAAAAGTGAGCCCCCCTCTTTTCTTAACCCCCCATCCCCCCACATGAAGATGAATGATGGGGGGGACCCTAGCAGACGTTCTCGTGTCATCTATTTCCATAAGTTCTCCGTCTTTTCGATGACGTTCCACAATATTCTGCGAAGACGTAACGAAGACGGATAACCAGAATTGCGGATTTTCCGACTCACCCCCCTTCCGCAAAAACCCCCCTCCATCTTTCAAGTGTTTCTCTAAACATGAACGATGACGAATCGCGCGGGGTCGGCGTCATGCAATGCTGTAATAATAATAAAATATGGCGGCTCCGTTTGGATTTGGGATTGGGATGAAAAAAAAAAAAAAAAGGAAGTTAGTTGGTGAAAGATACTGGGGGGAGGTGGTAATATATATATAAAAAGGTAAGTATTATTTAATGCGGTGGCTGTGACAGATGTGAATTGGATTTGGAGTCACAGAATCGGCATTATCCTATGATGAATTTCGAAAATGAAGCCGCGAATGTTATGTGTTTTTCGCTAAATGAAGTATCAGTTTGAAATTTAAATTTGCAAGTGCTGAATAAAAGAAAAGAGCTAATCTAAAATGTATTTCGGAAGCGTGAAGCTGTTTTGAAAATTGAAGGGTTTTTTTGCGAGGTAAAGCACGCATTTTCGTTTTTTATTCGCAGCTTAAAAAAAAAAAGAATTAGAGTGGTAGTTAAAACGTGAAAATTTCCATTACGTGTTCTCTCAAATTCAGGGACCATCTGATCCGTTGTGAAACACTTTGTGATTCTACAGAGGAGTCGTCTAGATACTGGTAGATAAGATCACTCTTTAGGCCAGTGGTCGCCATTCTCTGAGCAGCGGACAGTGTGTCAAATGGTACCGGGCCGTCAAAAGAAAATTAAATTATTTCCATTTTCTTTACTGTTTTGTATTTCTATCGACTTTATACGACTTTCCATGGGGAAAAAAAAAAAAACAAAGCCGAGATTTAAGAGACGTCACCTAAGGCCGTATCAATGACACGCGTGTAATTATATTTTATTTTGAATGCATGTATAAATGCTATTAAATTAAAACTATTAAATCAAAACAAATCTAAAATATAAACAATCAACGTCCCTCTCCTCAGCAAACCGCGGTAAAATTATCAAATGTTGACCGGTCCGCCACATTTAAATGGTTGGGGAAAACTGCATTAGGCAATGACTGCTGTTTTTTTTTTTTTTTTTTTTTTTTTTTTTCTAATTTTTTTGTCTAACCATTGGAAACAAATAAATAGATAGATAAATAAATACATACATACGTACAAAAATAAAGACAAAACTAAAAAATAAAAACTAAAAAATTCATTAAAATGCCACTTTATTTCAGTTGTCTCGTTTAGGCCCTTTTAAAGTAGGTGCAAAAAACTGTGATCGCATTATGGCGATCACTGGTTACCCATTGGTCATAAATAATAAAAGAAAATGTTACTGAACTGCATTGCTCCTAAGTAGTTCGAAGGTTCCTCCGCTACATGGAAAAACTCCCTTTCACGAAATAAATAAATAAATAAACTGTAATCAGCTTATAACAGTTGTTCATAACATATAGGTATAGTTTTGTTAAATATAGTTGAAGAGTAAAACTCTCAAGGTACATGACTACCTGTTGGTTAAATGTAGGGGATATGAAGGAGGGTTCTTATTTAAAATTTAGAAAATTCTTCCCCCGTTTTGTGTATTATACACCAAAGCATGCAATGAATAGAAAAAAAATCTGCCCAAAAGGGACCAGACATCAACCTAGTTTTAAAACCATATAGCTCCGTTGTTTGTTTTTTATTTATTTGCTTTATTTATTTATTTTATTTACTTATTTTATTTACTTATTTTATTTATTTATTTATTTATTTTATTTATTTATTTATTTATTTTATTTATTTATTTATTTTATTTATTTATTTATTTTATTTATTTTTTTATTTTTATTTATTTATTTTATTTATTTATTTTATTTATTTATTTTATTTATTTATTTTATTTATTTATTTTATTTATTTATTTTATTTATTTATTTATTTTTTCAGCACCTTTAACCCAGATGAATCACTGGTGTCCATTTTGTATATTTTTTTCTGACGTTCCAATTATAAGAAAAAATATATTTTAGTATGTTTTAATTATAAAAAAACAGTCTTATAGTAATTAAAAAATCTGATTGATTATCGGATTTTTTATTTGTATTAAAATACAATAAAATCCAAAAAAAGTAGCCTGAAAATTTTTTTAAAAATTCATATTCAAAAACTTTCAATGATTGATTTTACAACTAAAAATATTTCAATGATTAATAACTGTTTTTCTTTAATCTAAATAACTGCAAATTTGAAAAATTATTATTTGGAAGATCTTATTTTTAACACAGAAAAGAAAATACACGGATGTTTTGTGCTGTATTTCATAACCATAAATATTAAAATGCTAAATATGATATTTTTCACTTATTTTCACCTAAATTAATACAAAATAATGATAAAAGATTGAAAAATATGTTTAATAAAAATTAAATCAAAGAGTTATGCTAGTTAGATACTACGTAAAATAAAGAAAGGAAAAGACAGAAAAGGGTTAACTTGTTAAATGCAATTTTACATGCTTTTCGCATTAATAATATAAGTTTTTCTAACTCTTCAAACTATGCGCATAACTTAGACATGATCGGCAGATTATGGTATTAAAACAAACATTTCGCAATAATGAATCATTATTTAATGTGGTCTACAAAATCGTCTGCCAAAAGTAAAAATTGTTCTAAAAAGTAAAGTTGAACTATTAGATATATATTTGATCAATTGACACTTGTTATCTGACATTCTTGAAAGAAAATAAATCTGTCAAAGTCAAATTCTCTTGTCATTGAGCATATCATTTAGATGTGACATTGCATTAATATGTCTCATATTTCATTCCCATACCTGATTGCAACCTGTTAAAGACAGATATTTAATTTAAATAATGAATGGTTTGAAGTTAAAAGGTTTTCCTCTTTTACTTTTTTCGTTCTGCGTCAGCTTTTGACTCACTTTATCCTGTCAGTGATGTTGAATTACAGTTCATTATAACAGATGTTATGGAGATTGAAAATATTTAATGATATGGTGCTTATGTAGCTCTTATTCTGTCAATATGTTTGCCTTAACAAAAATGTTCAAGTAATTGGCTTGATAAATTGCAAATACTATTTTTTTATTTCAAAGCTGTGATAGGAATGTGTAGTGTATCTTCCACTACAAAAAATACAATTCCAATTCACTAGTATATAAGACATGTTGACTCGATTCTATGACGGGAGTACCTTTTCATAGGTGAAGGTTGACATTGTCGAAAACAATTCTCCTCACAAATGGAATTCTAGTGATAAGAATAGGCACTATAGAAATATTTTACAATACACATTTTGTTATCACAAAAATTAGCATGCACACACCAACAGAACCTATGAGAAAACTATTTTCAGACATTTCAATTTAACAGGCAGGGCCTGATCTAGAAATATGGGAGCCGTAGGCATAAAACTGTCAGAGGCGGTTACTTTAAACTAAATTTACATGCAGTTTAATTATGAAATGTTTTTTAATTATTTATAACACGAATAAATTATGATGTATTAATAAATTTAAGATTATATTTATTTCAATTTCTGTTAACACAATAGATAATTCTAATAGATAATTAATAGATAATTCTAAAGATAATAGATAATTCTAAAGATAATAGATAATTCTAAAGATAATAGATAATTCTAAAGATAATAGATAATTCTAAAGATAATAGATAATTCTTAAAAGAATAGATAATTCTAAAGATGATAGATAATTCTTAAAATAATAGATAATTCGTAAGATAGATAATTCCAATAGATACAGGTCTTATGATAAACGAGGCACTATTCACAGGAACATATTATAAATAAAAAATCTTAAAGTATTTTGAAAAAAAACATTACAATGGCTTTTATAGTAGCTCAAGGGATAAAGCATTCGCTTTCCAATGAGGTGAACCGGATTCGAATTCCAGCTATACAAATTCCGCACCCTACTCACACCGACCACAGTTCTGACGCAAAATATCCTCAGTGGTAGACTGATTATGGGTTACAGTGCCCTTGATGTCAGGCTAACCATGTGTGGCTTTTGTGGTTTTCCTCTCCATGTAATACAAATGCGGGTTAGTTTCATCAAAAAGTCCGCCACGAAGGCAAATTTTTCCTTATGCTTGATCCAGGAGTTCTCTTGTCTTCTGGATTGGGTTCAAAATTACAAGACTACGGTTTTAAACAATAGTAGTCGTAAACCCTAAATTGGGTAGGTCGTTCAACGACGGTTATAAAATAAAAGAAAAAAGAAAATAGCTCTTAGAAATTGTATCATTTATTCTCATGTGAAATTCATAAATAGTAATTAACTATAAAAGGAAAATGCTTAGTGACAGCAGTTTTAAAAATATTTATTAACAGTTGGTAAAAAATAGTGCAAGTTAGCTATAGAATGAAATTTCTTTAATGACTCAGGTTCAAGTCCCAATTGAGGAGCAATTAATGATGGTTATCTCAGGAAAGGAAGAAATAAAATTCTATTTAGGTCTTAAAATTTTAAAATAGTTGCAGTTAGATTTGAAACGAAACTATCTAATGAAATTCTCTTATCCCATATAGCAGAAAATAATCATAGTAACTTTTAAAAACAAGGTCTAAGTTTAACTACTTAGTTCTTATTAGTTATAAACGGATAGCCAGTTGGGTAGTTGGGTTTGAAAAAATGAAATAATCTTACGAATTAGTCTCTTGCCCATTCGGCTGCTATGTTTAGATGATGATTATGTCTAGAAAAAGAATACTAATTACATTTTGCAATGTTTTTTTTTTTTTTTTTTTGAAAAATAAATTTAAAAAAACAGTGCTTGTTGTTTTTGAAACGAAACTCGCTTAATAACTCAGACCTGAAACAGAAACTGGCGATAGCTAAATCTAAAAAAATAATAATAAATAAAATGAAACAAATTCACTATTTTGGTCTTACAATTTGCTCAAATATAGAGTCAGCCAGATTTAAAATCAAACTAATGACTTTATCATCATTCAAGTACTCCACTTTTATGACAATAATCCCCCTTATATTATAATGTAAGGAATTACTGAACCAACTCATAAATGAGTTATAAATTGGTTCAACATGTCAAAATTATTGATAAAAGTGCTAACCTTGTATGTCTTGATGTTATCAGATAATAACGATTCTTGACTAGTAAAATGTTACAATTAAACATGCTTATAAAAATGACTACATTAATGTAATGTTTATCTCAATATACAAACATATTTAACACTCAGCCAAAAATCACTTGTGACTCGACACGAATAATTAACAACAACAAAAAAACTGCAAGTGATCAGGTCATTAAAGAATTTTTTTTTAAAAAAAATATCTTTATAGAATATGATAAGGAAACTAGTAAACATAAAATCAGACTAATTGCTGCCAAAGAAACTTCAGTTTCATTTACCTCAACGAAAAAAAAAAAAAGTTTCATTTGTCGAACGTGAATGTAACAATACCTGATTGACAGCAACCGCCTTGGAGACGGAAAAGTCGAAGCTAATTTAGTTTCCATAGAAGAAAAAAACTGTTGCAGATTGGCCTGACAACGGATTGACAAGCGGTAAAGGGGAACTGTCAAAAAAGCTACCGCTGGCAACTTTATCTGCTACCTGATTGTCATATTCATTACAATCAGTGTTTATTACACACCTATTTGTCCTAAATTCGAATGACACTCATAGGGAATAAAAGTGAATATCCTTTTACCATTTTGTTGTAAACATTGTCAAATAGCCTTCACAACAAATAAAAAAAATGGTAATATTTATGTTAATACCTTCTGATATGTATGTTTTAGCATTTTGACTTGGTATTTTCAAATTTAATTTTAAAACTACGGAAAACTTTTGGAATATTTCAGTATGCTCAATCAGTAATATTTAGTTCTAAAAATATTTCTGCATTTTCGACCAATTATATTGTTCAAAGTAATTTTATTTTCTATTTTTTAGGTTTTTATATCTAGCAATGACTAGCTTCGAAGATTAGACATTCGCTTATCGAGTGGTCAAACGAAAGAAATGTGACTAGAATTGAAATTCAAAACACTCAAATCGAAATATTTGGCTGATCTTCTTACAGTCCCTGGCTAAATTTTTAGACGCACTATAACTTTCCATGCAAAATCTTAATTATCTGGTGATAATAGAGCTTTATTACTTTTAAGCGACTGAAAGCTGTTTGCATTTGTTTTACGTTCGTGTATCAATTGGTTAACATTGTAATGGTTAACATTAAAAATAAATACAAATAGTCAGTATATAAAAAAAAATCTGAATAAAAACCCATTACACGTATGTTTAAATATAAAAGTATTTCATATAAACTCGTGCAAGGCATGTAATTATCAAAAAACTACAGTGTATCTAATAAAATGATCAAATTATTACAATATAATAATATAATAACTGATATAATAAATGTTCTATATTTATATATTATATCGTCTAATTTATCCAATCGTCGAATTTATATTATATATCGCCTAATTTAACCGATTGTGACACGAACGTAAACAAGTGCAAACCGGTTTCAGTCTCGTTAAAACAATAAAGCTATATAATATATACTGATAATTAAGATTTTACTTAGAATATTATAGTGCGTAGACGAAACGTACTGTTAATACTTTCAAACTCAAATAGCGTTAACCAAAAGGCTATGAAAAATCTCTTTAATGAACTATTGAATGATACTTTACCATTAAAAGTTTATCAAGAACAAGGCGAAAAAACAAAAATCAAACATTTAGCCACAAAATCACAAGTTATTAAGGGCTCCTCATTAAACATATTTCTTAATGTAATAAGTTATCAAAAAATGCAAAATAATGTGTTTTATAATTCCTCAGAATTTAATGATAGAACTAGAAAATTAAATGAATTATATGAGAGCAATGCGTGATCTTATTCATAAATAATTATATAAGTGCAAATATTTAAGCGAATCTTTCCAATTTTATGAGATCAATTTTAGAAATCTAAATCTAAAATTATTCATAAGTCATGAATGTTTAAAGTTCAACTTTTTAGATTCACAAATTTTATTTATTAAAAATAAAAGAACTGATATATTAGTGCTTATTATAAAAAAGAATTAATCTATTATATTTTAAATCGTAATTTAAAGATTCTAAAAAGTGGATTAATTTTTACGATATTGGAATAATAAATTGTCAAATATATTAATTGAAGATATACTCAATTAATATTTTCACTATAACGTTAAAAATATTTTTAAATCTAAATTATTTTACGGATGTTTGAAGAATTTTAAAACTCACTAAACCATCATTTTCCATTACCCTTTGTAATTATAGTAATATTTCACAAACACACACTTAGCAAAATTTAAAATTTTATTTTTAATTAAAAGTAAAAAAGTAATTTCGAAAATAATCCTTACAAAAAAAGAATGTAATAACTAATTTTAATTGAATAATAAGACCATTTCGAAGCTAAAAAGCACAAAAATAAATTTTCTTTATACTCGAAAAATCGCTATTACTATTTTGTCTTTAAATTTAGCGGTGCTTTCATCTTTGAAGAAGCAATATGTTTTCTATACATACAGCGCCATCTATTGACGAAATATTTCTCTCCCCGGGATTAACGCGTTGTTATTTATCTGCCTATGATATACGATAGGATGTCACATATTTCCGTATATGACAGTTTTATCAGCGACTTGATCTTAGAAAGTCGAATAATAAATAACTTTTACAAGACTTCATCTATCTTAAGTTCATTAAGGAATTGTAGCATGATACTATATTAGCAATTATCGAAGACGAATTCAATTAATGCGAATAAATCTTTATAATAAATAATCGTCTGAAAAAAAATATATACTTAAATTTCTTTATTGCAGACTATCTGATTTTAATTTTAAGAAGAAAAAGTTCTTTTAATCAGCTACTTTCTCGAGACATTTTTCTTTGATAGTACTGATTTTATTCTTCTACGAAAGGAGTTATTGTAGCTTCATCATAAATAAATTATTCGCGTGATTGTACAATGTGCTGCAATTAGACACTTGAACATTTTAGATTTTTACAAAAATAATAAGAAGAATCGAGAATCGTTTGCAAGTGTAGATTATTGATGTTTTATAAATTTCATGAACAATATATTAAAGTCCTTAATTTTTTTTATTTTAGCATGAACATGTATGAAAAAAGGATTTTAGTGTGTATATCTACGCTAAAAAGTTGCAAAAGAGTTTTGTATAACCTATTAAACTTTAAATTTAAGATAAATTACAAATGTGCTAAAATTGCAATAATTACCCGAATTTTTATTTATTTTTCTATTCACTAATTTTTTATCTATTTTCTTTATATATTTTTCTTTATTTAGATTTATTTCGTTTTATATTAGGAATTTGTTTTTTATTGATTAGTAAATTTTGAAAATTCAATTATGTATGAATAAAATTTTTTTTGAAAAATCATTTTGTTAATATCTTTGATTTTATATTACGCATAATATTGTTTAATATTTTCCATATTATATCTTAAGCAAATGTAGATAAATTCTAACTAGTTCAAGTTTCAAAAACAAAACAATCAGCTACACGTGCATATTATTACCAAGTCTGCTTTTAGCGAAACGGCATTTTCATTTTGTTTGTCCTTTATAATTGCTATTTTTGCTGGGCTAACAATGTAAATTTTCTTTTTAATTAACTTAAATTAGGAATACTTTCACTTAAATAATCCTCGATTGTACTTCTACAATTAGCGATTGAAAATTACATATGTAAAGAATTGACCACCTTATCTTGATGTTTTATTCCAAGACAATTTGAATCTCAGCTTATGAGTATTTATTAAATCCACTAAATTATCCAAATGCTGCAAAAGCGATTTAATAAAACATCTTTTTTAAATAAATCTTGGAATTCAAACAGTAGCATGCATAATTACTAATATTTTAATTAAAAATGACACACAATAATTAGAACATATATTTAACTATCGTACAAATCACGTAGTTATAAAAACGAAAAACGTATAAAAATAAATCTTCACTCCTTGTAGATACAAATATTTATAGACAAACAAAAACAAATATCTTTCTTTAAAGAGAAAAATAGATGGCAAAATGAAATATAGCAATACATTTTTAAACCTAACAAAGCCATATTTCTCTAAGAATCTTTGAAAAAGCCCATATTTTCAGATTACTTGATATCAGTTGAAATATCGTATTTTGGCTGTTCCGAACACGTTGCAACCTTTCCTCGCCAACATAAATCGCCAGACATAACTGGCAGTCAATCGACGGAGCAGCAAAAAGGACTGACCGTTACTATACCGTCAATGGGCTGCGACGCCCGTAACAAATACCGTAAATGCAACGGCTTGGTCCCCCTGGAAATTAGCCGATATCAGTGCGAACCACGTTTTCCGTAGTTGGCCCCAGCGCGCTCTTATATCTTTCCACCCTCCCGCAGATTTCGTTCTCCGCCCCCACATCCCGGGTCATAAAGTTTTTGGCTTTGAGCGTGGGTGGGGATGGTCAATTGAGTGTCCCACTGCTGTGGTATCGGCAGGCGCGGACTTCAAAACGACAGATAAAGGGGGACGTTCCATTTTTATTCGGTCGTAAATAGTTGGCATAGGCGACATAAAATTTGGCGATAAATGTGCGAGTTCAACACCCTACTAGAAATGAGATACTTCAAGCTAAAACATGTTGGGGTGTGGTTGTAACGTTTAATCGTTGCTTAGCTTTATAGGTGATTCTATGACAGAGGGTCTCAATATTTTTCTCAAATCTTTAATAGAGTTTCAGAGTTTTTTTTATCTGTTATGGTGTCGATTGAAATTTATAGGTATGGGATGTTTATATATGTATGAAAAGGCTCAAGGCAATATAAATAATAAGCCACATTTTTAAATTGCTCAGGAGAGTTTTTTTTTTTTTTTTTTTTTTTTTTTATAAAGAGAATAGCAGAAATCTCATGTTGGCTATTAGATATTAAGCTGTTATCTAATGGATATTCCAAAGATCTAAGTATCTAAGGTAAATATGGGCACGCCTAGGTATTTTAATTCGTTTAATTTTTGCTTATTAATTTATGTCTTCTCCTTTAGTGTAAAATAGGAACTGAGTTTTAAAATATACTGAGTTTAAAAAAAAAAACTTCAGGTGAAATTTGGCTACACAAACTATAGTTCAACATTCACATACTCATACTATAGTTCAACATTCACATACTCATACTAAAATTCAATATTCACATACTGATACTATAGCTCAACATTCACATACTCATACTACAGTTCAACATTCACATACTCATACTATAGTTCAACATTCACATACTCATACTATAGTTCAACATTCACATATTCATACTAAAGTTCAACATTCACATACTCATACTATAGTTCAGCATTCATATACTCATACTATACATAAACACATACTGTAGTTCAATTTAAATGGAAACATAATTTAATTAAGCACTGTATTAAGGTCTTATAAATATATGCCTAGGTTACACCAAATTTGCATCTTATTTATGAAAATAAATATTATAAAATAAATAATTTTAAGAAAAAATAGTAAGTTATCCATAAAGTTTATATTGAAGCGAAATATATAGAAAAACACCGTGTTTGAGTAATGCCTCAATTAGCCACCGCGATTTTTTTCTCTCACATTTTCGCACTTTTTGATCCGTTAAAAGCATAGCCGTTTGTTTCGTTCTGTTTTAACACATTTTCGTCTTTCACGTTTTCATCTGGCAGAATCTGCAGCAGGTTCAAAGCATTTCTTTCTAAATTACAAATTTTTAATTTAAAATGCCAGACGCCTTGTAACTAAAATAATTTACCCTTCAGTTATTTGTTCTATTCACAATTTTATTACAGGTAAAATAAAAATTTGTAAATAAATGCTGTAAAATAATTGGTGTAAGCTTAACCCCAGGTTTGCAATTTTAAAATGTCATCATCAAAGAATGATCTTAACCAAGATTGGATTAAAGCAATCATTCGCCTTTGTTGAAGCAGCTTCCGATATGCCGTTGCCACAACAAGATAAAATCAACATTTTAACGTTAAATGGGGGGGGGGGGGGGGGTTACGAGAAGCTTTATTCTCAAAGATGTCATTCCTCCTTTCAAAGGTGCATCCTTGGATAAGATGGATGAGATGGTCCTTCTTGAATGGCATAGGATCAGAGGATGGAGAGCAAGAAAAAAAATTAACAAAGGCGCGCCAAGCACTACAATGAAATGGATGCCTGTACAGAATCGGTAGTAATTAAAATACCATTTGCACTTTGTTTTATTTGGACAGACATGCACATCCATCTTATAAGGGATCGCCAAGACATAAGCGATTGGATTCAAGAAAGCGATTTTGTCTTGATAGTTTTGAAAGAGTTAACACAAAGTGTCGTTGACATTGGCTAGAGCTGGTTTCAATTAATCAATCTTTATGAAGGGTGTTCTGTAATGGCGTCCCTTAATTAATATTTTTAGAACCGTTGTTGTTTAAAATAAAGAGCATACGCTGTGTATTGCAATTTAATAATTACGCTAGGAAAAACAAAAACGTTATCGAAATCAGTGACCATCAGTTTATTTCGGTAACCAAATAGGTTTTGATGTTTTTTCTAGTGATTTGTCCGATTTTGATATTGTTTTTCTTCTCGTCTCGGTTTCAACCCTGTAGCAAATTTCGAATCAAAATTACTGTAAAAAGTGCTGCGTTCATGATCACGGTCTTTTTTAATTTAAAATCCATTTTTACCGGAGCATGTTTCGGAACAAAAATTGTAATATACCGTAATTTATACAGTAATAAATAATCGTAAAATCCCTGACCTACTCTAAATAAACATCACTGTAAAAATCACGGTATAATGTTTTATGTTAAAGTGGATTTTACTGTAAAATGAATTTTACGAATGATACAACCAAAGTGCCACTATTTTATGCCATAATTCGATGATGTTTCGTTAATTGATTTTTGATTGCAATTCTAAAATTATAAATTAGGGTAGATAGTTTCGAAACACTCTGCACATATATAGTGAGAAATGTTTCTTTCAGTGAAGGAGTTAAGATATTCAAAATATGGTCTATTTTCTTATGCTAATGCTGACCCTTTTAAAAATATCTATAGGCTTTAAATCGATTGTGTTTAAATTTATGATTTACTTCTTTTGATGTACGTTTTATTTTTATGTAATAATTTATGTGGAAGAAGGTACAAATGGCTCTCTGAAATAGTAACTAAAGTTCTTACTTTAAAAGCTTGTTAAGTGTATTCTGTGAGGTTAGGTCATATCATAAAAACATACATTATGCTTTTAAGGTAGCGTGGCATAATAGATTATTATGCCACAAAAGCATGCTAGCAGCATAAAAGCCCTCTAACTTTTGGGCCTTTATATCATGAGCATGATATAAATATATTAATATTGTAGTTCATGCAATATATATTCCACGTATTTCAGTAGCATAGTGAAGTACTTATTTCAGAATTAAGTAATTTACGATGTTTTGCAAATATACAGAAATAATACTTGCGTATTTAAAGGAATTGCAAAATTTGGTTTTTCAGTTTATATATATTAAATCATCAGAATTGCATAAAGTGCATCCTGCAATGCTGATGACTGATTTCAATGGTTAGAAGTACATTAAACAGGGTACTCCGCCCTTCTGTACTGCTGTGATTGAAAAGGATTGGCTTAAAGAACGTGATGGAGATTTCATCACTTTGTTTCATTTGTCTCAACAATCACACATTTATTTGTCCCTACACCTGTTTCATTTTCTCCTACAAAACTGAATTATATTGGACATCAGTGAGATGAATTTGAAGGAAATATAAAAACGTTGAAGGAGTTGAGAAACGCAAAGGACAATCCAGTCTCACACTTAGGCACCGTTAGCAAAGTACTACATGAACGTCTCACAAAAAAAACTTTGTGAGACGTTCAAAAAAGAACAAACAACAAAAAAGTAATTGGTTTAGTACGTGACAAAAAGAATCAGTGCTGTATTAAATAATAAAAAAAAAAAAAGTAGCCACTAACTGAAAAACATTTAGTTTTTTTCATTGTTTCTTGAAAAAGAATATTTCTAAGCAATTTTTGTTTAACTCTCTTATTAAATAGTTTGGGAAATTTTGTTAGGTATTTTATGAAGTATATTATAAAAAAAGAATGACGGCGATGATAATATTAAAATTTCGCATATTTTATTAAAATGTTTTAAAATATTATTGATAAAGCATATTCTTTATAATATCATAAAAGCATATTATTACTTAAAACGTTACTTGTCTCAAACTATATACTTATTTGACTTTTAATTTACAATTAAATGCCAAATTATAAAAATGTAAAAAATCTTTAAAATTAGGTAATTTGTAAGAAATTTTCGACTAAAGAAGACATTGGTGCTAGAAATAAAGTCTAGTCTAACGATTAGCGGAGTCTCAAACCTAAACCGAAAACTATAAACAAAACATTCTTACTTAAATACCTTCTCGGTTTTTTGATAATAAGACTACTGTAAAAAAATTTTCTTCAAATTACTTTTCCAAACCATATGAATTCACTGCGTCATTTCAGATTCTATTATTATTAATATTATCAATTTTTTTCGTGTTAAAAATTACGTCTTCATCTTTTTTCTCCCTTTTTTTAAAAATTGTGATAGACTACAAATTAAAGGAAATGAATAATTCCATAAGCACAGAGGTTTAATGAAACAAAAAAATAAAAAATGAACTGATTTGCTGTTTAAAAATTATTTGACAGGTTCAAATCCCATTATGCACTGAAAATAACTAAGAGAAACACTATGCAATTTTTTCCTCGTGCTTCCATCAATATTAATTTATATACTTGAGCAGCTAAATTAGTTTCAAAACCTTAATTGCATCTAGTAGTTTGCAATACAACAGTTTTACTTTATTTATTTATTTTTTACAGAAAAAAAAAAGTTAAAATATTTAGTTGACATTGGTAAAATTAAGAAAAAAGCTGTGAGAAAAACCTGACCTAGAGACATGCAAAATAGGGTTTGACAAATGAAGCTGTCAACAATGACAGCCTCTAAATTAAAACGAAGTGATTAACTTCAAACTAAATTAAAAATAAATTAACCAGTTGCTCCACCAACTTCAATTTTAGACTCCTAACATACTTCTATGTTCTATTTTCCATCAAGAACATCTCAAATATAATAAGACATGCCGAAAGCCGGTGGGATTCTCGCTGTAAAGATCGTGAACTAAACTAAATAAATATCTCATAATCAATTTATGAATACAATGAAGGTAATGCATTGTTTTTCGAAATAATCTGCTTGTAGCTCTCATTGAATTTGTAAGACATTTTTTCCTTTGAGAATTGAGATGCCACAAAATGGTTACGTCGTCAAAGAATTAGGGGAGTTGACATTAATATGAGTGAAAAGACGTAGAAGGCTTTGGGAATTAGTGTAACTATTTTATTTACTAACTTTTTCATTTTTCATGAAGTTCCTAGAATAATAAATTTAAAAAATTATTAGAAATTTGATTGATGAGTATGCGATTGTAAGTTAAAAATGCATTACCAATCAGATTAAAATTGTAAATCACTTCATTCAATGATTTTGCGAATTTATAAATTGAAACTAATCCCTTTTGACTCATATTGAGAAATGTTCAAAAGAGCATTGCTCATCGAAATAACATTGTAAATTTATATATATATTAAGCCCCCTGTTCGCTACTGCTCACCAACCCCGATGATTGCTTTCAATAATTGTCGTTTCTTCGCAGAAAATGGTTTTTCTACTACAATTAAAATTATTCACTTAACATATATGAACTAAAAGGAATTCTGTTTGCTTAAGCTTGTGCCTCCTCTTCCCACGTCCAAATGTTATTATCTATTAGTATTATCAATTAGTATTATAAATAATAAGATCTATTGGTGTCAAGCAAATTTGATGAGTTCACAACCGTAATTTAATATTTTCGCTCACCAAACAGGCGGATATATTAAATACTATTTTTGTTTGCATCTTATTGTGCATGAAGTTGATCATTAAGTTCTAAATCACTTCACAGATTTCTTTAACAGTAATTTATATCGGTATATTAATGTTATCGTTGTAAAACGTTATTAAAATTACAGTTGTAAAACGGTAAATAAGGTTAAACCACATTTCTAAATAACTTTATCTTAAAATGTAGCACAGAATTACATAATAATAATAAAAATTTCTTTGTTTTTAACTCTTGAATTAAAAACGTAATAATAGCAGTACAGAAAAAAAAAACTTTAAATTAGGGATACAAAGATATTTATAGAGAAACAATTCGCGATCGCAACGGTCGAGTACGCCATCTAGCGGGAGCCTGAAAATATCAGACATTAATTTATTTAGTTCCATCAAAATCATCGGCAGAATCAGACGCCATTTTCTTAGCAGCAAATACGAAGCAAAATTTCCCTAAGGAAAAGGCCGAAGAACTTGAAAAAACTCTCCAGAATATTGGGTAAATCTTTCAGAAACAGAACACGCTAAACATTTGAAGAAAAATTCCTCAATTTTTAACTTCTATGATCAACAAACTTGCAACTGATAACTTCCGACTTCGGTATTGCATACTGTTCAGATGTGTGTATTACGGTAAAATACATTTCTTCTGTCTTCAATTCATTATAAATTAAAGTGAAATCAACATTGCTTTCTTCATTCCAATTAATAAATGTGAACGTACAGAACTGTAATTATAGAATATTCTTCTTCTTTATAGAATAGTATATATTTCTGTATCTACATAATTCAGAAAACAATAAAGTATCATTCGTATTACTTAAAATAGTATCATTTGTGCTAATTATTAATACATTTTTATCATTTCCTTGGTAAGTATTTTTTAGTTTTGAAAGAATAATTTCAACTAGAATTCAGCTATTCTGTTTTAAAGCTACATATTAAAATATATATCGAGATCTTACAATTATAAAATTTTGCTGTGTGGTATGTTCTCTAAAAGTAATGAAGAGATGTATATATTATTTGAAAATAAAATTTTGAAACGAAGAACATTTCATTTTGGAATTCTCCAGATTTATAAATCAGGTAAGTGTTATGATTTTTATAATAAAAAATTTTCTTGTAAATAATTTTTTTCTTCTTGTTTGATGATAGTTCTCTACAGAATGGTTTTTGACGTTTGATTAAGAACTATAAGAAAAAAAAAGAAACAATATGAAAGTTTTTTATTTCAATATGAGGAATTTTTAAAATTGTTTTTTTTATCCTAAGAATTCTTTATTTTATGTTTTTTTACTTTATAATTTTTTGATAAAAATTGTAGTTAAAATAATTGTTTTGAAAAATTAAATGGTATAAATGGTGTTTATGTATACGTTTCGCATATTCTAATGTTTGGAGTAATATGATTCAGAAAAGTATGGAATAAAATTTAGGTACTTAAGTATTAACGCCACCGCAACTACAGATTTGGCGGTTTTTAAGTGCCACCAATCTACACCTAAAATTTTTGCGACAAATCATAAAGTAAAACACTTTATTTAAAATCAAAACACTTTCAAATTTCAAAACATTTTATTTAAAATCAAAGTAGTTAATCGAAATTTCGGTGGAAAATGGGCCGATATAGAGTTTAACATAGATTCAAAAAAATCTCTATTTTCTTTCGTCGCCATATAAACTTATAATAGATAAGATTCCAAATGAAATTACATTTCCAAAACGTACGTTTACCATAATAAAGTTTCATGTCATGAGAATTGGTACATTTTCATTTTTTTGGTGAAATATTTCGCCCATGAAAAATAAAATTGCATCTTGTTTTGTTTTTGGCAAATCCCAAAGACGAATTTTCGTAGCACTAAAAAATGGCGTCAAAAAAGAATTGTTTTTTTTTTTTGTTTTTTTTTCGTAAGCATTCTTTATTTTACGTTCTTCAGTTCCTAAATAATGATTTTTATAGAAACTTGAAATTTTTTTATAAAAATTTTTGTTAAAAAACTTTTTCTTACAAAATTGAATTTTATAAAATTATGAGGCTTATGTACTCTTTTTGTTCATTTTAATTTTTGAAGTAATATGATTCTTAAAACTATGGAAAGTTTAAATAGGCCTTTCATGTTATATCATTAAATTTAGCAAAACTATTTCTCGGGCAGTAGGTTTTAACTCTTATAAGAATATACATATTTTTTTTTCTGTTTATGTACAAATATTTTTCCGATGTGCTTTGGATGTTCCTTCTCTAAAAAAAAAGAGATACCATTTTGTTTTCGCTTGCATAGGAAGGAATATCAAACATTTTTCTTTTTTAAATTTAATAAGCCACAATAAAGAAGGAACGTTGCAATGCTTCACGCTACATTAAAGACGTCTCTAAAGTAACTGAATGACTGTTCATATAGAAATCGCAGGTATTCGTCTCATACAGCAACGCCCCCTATAGTTCGTTGCGATCGCGAATACCTTTACGGCTTTTATTAATTTATGCTGATGACAACCAAAACAATGTGGAAATGAATGAGGAAAAACTAGATCCTACCACGTGGTTTTCCGGCCAATTCTTCTGCGATTGGCTATATGTTATCATTTCACTAGTTATATAAAATTAACAATAATAGAAATATTATTTTATATCTGATTATAAAATCTTAAATGATCTAATTCATGGTTTCATGCTGTTCTATAGGCAGGAATTTTTTGAAAGAATTTTTGAGCAATTTAAAATTGAGTAATTTGACGATGAAATGAAATAATTGTTTTAGATGGCACTGTATTATTTCAGAAAACAGAATGATGAACATACATTTCTTTAAAAAAAATGAATAGATAATCTTAAAATTATGTGCTGTTCGACAGACCATCTTTTGATAGAAATTTTTGATACAATTTTAAAAGACCTTAATTGAGAAAAACAAACATTTTATTAGTTAGAAAAAAAAAAAAAAAAAAAAAAAAAATGCATTTTGCAGAAAACAGAAAAGTTACAACAAATTTTTTTTTCTCCTTAACAAAATCGGAAGAATCGATTATCATTTTGAAACTGTTCTACAGACGGACTAATTTCATTTTTGACAGAATTTTTGCGCAATTTTCAATGATCTGAGATAACAGGAGCATAAAACTTAAAAGAGTAAGCAGAAGAATAAATATAAAATAAAAAGTAGAATAAACTGAAAACAATGGGGGGAAAAGTGTTTTATTCTATAGCAGAAGAATTAACGTTTTTCCCCACTTTTTTTAAGTGGAGAGTTAACGTATTTTTTTCCTTAACAAAATCAACTGAATAAGATGATAATTTTGGAATACCTGCTTAGCCAAAATAATTGATTTGACAGAATTATTTTTAAATTTTAAATGACTCTGTATCTCTTATGAAATGCTCAAACTTCGAAAACTGTATATACAAAATCCTTCTTTACAAGCAACCATGATGGTGGGCTTTTCACAACTTTGGATATTTGTTTAAGCTCCTTAGTTGCTAGACTACATTGCTTAACTTTTTAAATAAAATAGCTTTGATTTATATCATTAAAAAACGATGCATCATATTCACTTTTCAAAAAATCAACAGATGACCATATAATGAAACAAAAAAATGATTGAATACGCCATTTTGAAGTTTCGGTTTCACGATTTCCGCCGAAGAACAAACCGAAATTTCCCATCAAAGGGGGTTTCTTTCGAAAGATATTGACTTAAATATTACTCATCCAACTTCATTTTAAGCAAAAGCGATCATCCATCACCCTACGAAGAAAACTTTTACTCGCCAAGAAAATATTACAAGATCTAACCATCCTCTCACACGTGAGAATTCAGTCATCGCACACATCCATCATTTTTACCAACAGAAAAGATTCTTTCCCTACTCATTCACACGCACGCAAGCCAGTTGGTTTCTTGGCATGGATGATGAGGTAAAAGCGTTAACTTTTTTTCTTTTCTTCCATCAGGAAGACAGGACATCTGCTTGATAATCAGATGGTTTGGCGCGTTCTTGCATTAAATTGGCGGCTCAAACATTGAAAAAAAATTATAAAAAAAAAACTTCATCTAACTCAGATAATATATAAAAGAGTTGAGTTGTTGAAAGATGGCGAAGTAATAAAAACTATGCGTAATAGTAGGTAGTAGTTAGAATTTACAACGCGATTTGATAAGTGGGTTTTAATTTGAAAGGGAATCCCGTTATTTTTCAAATTATGCACGAGTTAAGGATGTATTTGTTTCGTGTAAGTATAGATCTTACACAATCGGGAAGTGTAATTCAATCAATTTTTCTAAGAAGCATTGGAAGTTGGCGCTATTCTCTTTTAAACAATTTGGTGATAACCATCTGTTGAGAAAGATTGGAGGCTTACCAACTGTCTATAATTTATGATTTACCCACAGCGTAATAGTTCCCCTTCTATTAATTTTTCACACTTTTTTCATTCCTTTCTCCTCAATATTCTAAGAAGTTCGTGTTTATTATTATTTTTTTTTTATTAAAATTTTTTGTTGGCGATTTTTCTTTGCAATAGAAAATATATAGTGAATTACATTAGATTTCTGCACGTAGCTACTGAGATTTTTGAATTGTCTGAAAACTCCTTTTTTTTGTACAGTCGAACCTCTATTACTCGAAATAATTTGCTTCGGATAATAGGATTACAGAATTATCATAATTTTTTTAAATCTATTTTCATAAAAAAAAAAAAAAACCCTCTGAAAACAGAGTTTTATTAATAAAAGAGCTATTTCTTTTTTAATAATAGTTTTGTACGGTGCTTTTAATAATAATTTCTTTATTTCTATCTTGTTTTATTATTGCTAGATTTTTTTGACCAATAAACAACCAACTTTTCCATCGTTTTGTTTCTTTTTAGTGTAATAAACAAACGTTATTATTTTATTAACAATCGATAAACAGTTGTTTTATCTTTGTTTTCTGACCGATTGCCCAACAAATGTTTCATCTTTTTTTTTCCCCCTTATGAATTAATTTTAAAAAATATGCCTTTTTATTTTCTGGCCATTCAAATTCAATGTCGAGCCTTTATTTCTTCGAGAAACAATTTTTATTAATTTTTCTAATAGTGATAGTTTGCTGATGTAATTTACCTTAGAATTATTTGAGGCCTGCAGGTGCAGAGGAAAGTTGAAAATTATTTATATATTTACAAATATAAGAGCAAATTAAAACTTTCTGCAGGCAAATTTAGTAGTATAAGATAGTTCGCGTTCATACAGCTCATAATTATATACAGATCATAACAGTGCAAGATAATCATATCTCACTTGGCAAAATATTGGAAGAATATTATTCTACTCAGACAAAGTATCGCTTAGATAAAATAAAATAAAATAACTAATAATTTTAGCACAACATGTACTGCAAAGCATCCAAATTGGTCAGCGTGCTAAGATAACAAGACATGCAGTGCTAGAAATAAAAAGTTCAATCTCCGTCTGTCTCCCAATAGAAAGTGGATTTTTACCTTGGTTTTGAAAAAAGTCACTGATGCTCTTACATCATTAATGCTTTATTAAGGTAAAGGGCATTGCTCAGTATACAGTAGTCTGGCATTCCCTACGCTATTGTTATTTTAAGTTTAAAGATCATTGCTTGATATTCCAGGCATTGATGTTTTTTAAGGTAAAGTGTCATTGATTGCCCAGAGCTCCTAACACTCAGTGGTAAGCCAAATTTATTTTATTCAATGCTAAAACGAGATACAAAATCAATATGCCACAAGTCTTTTTAATTGGTTCTTTACACTTCTCTAATACAAAGGATATTTATATATTCCTCATACTTATTCCTCCATACGACTTATACGTATTCCTCTATAAAGCATTCTTCATTTGTCGAATATGGCAGTTACGGTTATTGGTTACATCTGTAGCGAAAAAAAAAAAAGAAATTAGGAATTGTAAACAGAATAGATCTTCCAGTCTAGATGATCATTTCCAAACAAGGTCGCTTTTCATAGCAATATTTAAATTTCTTATATTCCATAATTATTGCCAGGAATATATCATACATTTGTTGTTGTTGTTGACTTATTCCTCTTGGTCAGCCGCAGGTTAGACCCAGTCAATGAGCTCGAAAGTCTTCAGGAAATCAAAAACAAGCAAGGGGCCCGAATAGAGGTGTTTCTTCTTCAGGCCAAGACCGTGTAAAATATGATCGGGAGAAGTCCGTGCAGAGTTTCACCTCGTGCACGTTGAATAGGTCTTTCGCCCAAGCTCAAAAGAGAGATACATGATGTGTCCACTTATGAGCCTACTTATAGTGGACTGTATGGCTCTATCTGCCCCCATGGTAAGTGCCCCACCAGGAGTCCGTCCATTGTACCAAGAGTGGGCCGGAGGGATATTCCATAGCTGTTGGTTAATGGTTCTGATCTTGGAGCAAATCTCAGTGAAGGTCAAAGGCCGACTTGAAACTGTGCTGTCAGAAGCTGCCTGCTTGGCCAAAAGATCAGCATTTTCACTACCAAAGAGGCCTATGTGAAAGGGAATCCATTGAATGAAGACTTTACGCCGATACATTTGTAGATTCATAAAATAGAATCCCGTACTCTGGCAAGGATGTTTTCGAGATAAATAAACCAATCAGTCAAAAAAAAAATCAATGGCACTGTAGCTGTTCGCATAAAAAGCATGAACTTATTTTGCTTAAAACCATAATAAAATACAAAATCAACATGACACATCTTATAGATTTGTTCTTTAGGTGTTCCCTCTAAGGTAAAATGGAGGATAATTCGAAGCTAATACGTCTTTCTTTTTAAACCATTCTTTATTAGTTTTATACGGCGATTACAGTTATGGATTACATCTATGGCCGAGAAGTAATTTGTTTAAGAATCTAATACTAAATATGTCTTTCAATCAGAGCCATCATTTCCAAGCAAGGTACCTTTTCCCAGGTATATTTAAATTTGATATATTCCAGAATTATTCCCCAGAATGTATGAAATATTTTTTGCGGCTTCTTAAAATAGAATCTACTATACTTTTATTAAAATGCTTTCGGGATTTAAAAGAAAGAAAAAAAAACAGATCGGGAGAATTAATGATGCTATAGTTATTTGTATAAATAGTTAATCTGAATTTATTTTGATCAAAGCCATACTGAAATACAAAATCAACATATCATATGCATACTCTTTAGATTTCACTCTCTAAGATAAAATAGAGGATAATTCACTACAAATTCGTCTTTCTTCCTAAACCCCTCTTTATTCGTATTAAGCGGTGGTTACAGTTACGGATTACATCTGTTGTCAAACGGCTATTTGTATAAAAATATGAAACCAAACGTATCTATCAGACGGGCCAACATTTTCAAACAAGGTTCTTTTTTACAGGAATAATTCTTATTTAGAATATAACGGGTTATTTCAAGGAATATATCAAATATATACAGACCCGTAAAATGGAACCCTGTACTCTTTCAAGAATGCATAATAATAAACAAAACAATTAACGGTATTGTAGCTATTTGTATAAAAAGTTAATTAAATCTATATCGTTCAAAGCCATAATGAAATGCAAAATCAATACGTCGCATTTTGTTTAGATTTGTTCTTTAAATGGCTTTCTCTAAGATTAAATAGAGGATAATTCGCGACTAATACGTCTTTCTCTCTAAACCATTCTTCATTTGTCTTATCCGGCGGTTACAGTTACGGATTACATCTGCGGCCGAAAAGCCATTCGTTTAAGAATCCGAAACCAAATATATCTTCCAGTCAGGACCATCATTTCCAAACAAGGTTCCTTTTCCCAGGGACATAAAAGAAAAAGAAAACACTCATAAAAAGAAAAACAAAAGGAAGAGAGAAAGAGAAGGAAGAAATCTTTCAACGGGACACCTTCGCTTTCACCGATATACGTTCTTATTTCTCGCACCCGTGGGGGCCATTTGTTTTAAACACAATCTTCTTCGGCGCGATCATTTTTTGAAAAGTGCGAGGTGGGACCCAAGATCGTGATTCGAGAAAAGGGTCCCAAAACTTCTGAATAATGGTTGAGTGGGAAAGTGCAAAACCTTGTTGAAAAGCCTGTAAAAGTGCGCAGCAAAGTCTTATGTTAAAGGATGGATGGTGGTAGTGTTAGATTTTTCTTTTTTTTTCTTCCAACCCCTATCCCACGCGCCATTTTCTTGGTTTTAAGAGAATATCTTGTCCTCTCAATTCCTTCAGGGTTTTCCCACTGCGTGTTTTTTGCTCCAGAGTTGTTTTTCTGTTCCGGAATGGAATTGCCAGTGGGTGGGGGATGGGGGGGGTATTGTAGAGTAGTTGAGGACGAAGTGTTTGTAGCTCCACCCTAGGGTGTCGTTTGTTACTGTTGTCATCAGTGTCCTGTCCGCATATTTTTTTGTTAGCTTTGTTTCGCCGAAGTTTGCCCCAGCCGTAGACTTGATTTTTCGCTTACCAGGTATGTCTGGAAGAGGGTTTTACATTATGTAATGTTCCAATTGTTGAGATTTGTTTTCTGGAGAATGGGTATTTTATTTTGCTACTTCAATCGCTTTTTGAGACATTAGTATGTATTGGATATGACTTCATAGTTTTTATTTAGTATTGAAATACCAAGAGAAACAATGAGAGATTAAAACGAAACACAAGTTTTAAGTTTTTACGAATCAAGTATACTATTTACTGAAATATGTATACATCCTTTTTTTTTAATATTTTTATTTTATATTAACAATATCTTATTATAATTAAATAATAGTAAATAAAAAATAATAATAACCTCTTTCAAAACGAAAGATTCTTTTACGTAAAAAATCCTTCGAGTAACCTTAAAAATTGAGGGTAATTTTTTGGTTTTTAAAATTAATAGCTACTAATTATGTACTTGAAAATAAGTTTAAAAAATATTGTGATATATAATAAAAATGGTAGAAAGAACAACTGATGAAACCAAAACAGGTTAGTAATAGGAAAATGTATGGTTGCCAACGAAAATATGAAGAGAAAACTAATGGGAAATAGGAAGAGAAATGCGATGCACTCAATTTACGCTTATCGGTAAAGGCAAGTTGCGTAATACGCTAATATAAAGCTGAAGAATCGCAAACTCAATCCTAAGAGACGACAAAAAGTTGATTAGCAATGTTAGCACAATTTAGTTCAATCTGTCGTAGCCGAATGCCCTCTCTTTAGTCGTGATGTGGTAGTTAGGAGAAAGAGGTACTAGCTCAGGCACTGTCCACGTCGTGTGAGTAGGGTTAAGATTACATGGCATTCCTACCTCTTCCAATAAAAGATCCAATCCGGAAAAACTGATCTAGGCCATGGTTGTTTGTCGTGTGCTTCTAATTTACAACAATTCATGTCTAGTTATTATAAGTTAATGCTTCACCACAGCATTATGCATGGGAATGTAATTTGCACTAATTTGTAACCTACAACCACCGCATCATCTGGGCTACCAAGATCTCTTACGTTTTCATTTAGGCAACCTCTATACTTTTTGTCTCTTACTAGTTTCTGATTTTCTTTGTTACGTGCTGACAACCTGACCAGGTGCGTCGTGTTTGGGTACACGAAACCTGTCGAAGTTTTTTCTAGTTCAAATGTGAAGCCATTTTCAAGAATGCTTTTAGCGTAAGGCCGGGATAGCCTGGTTGGTAGGGCACTGGACCCATGTTTAAGAGTTCGTGGGTTCGATCCCTGCCGGTTGAAGACTCCCCGTGTAGTAAATGGTGACTGATGCACGTTAAATCTGACGAGTCGCAAAAACCTCCATGTTCCCATAACAAATTTATACCGCTGGGGGGACTGATCCAGGAGTTTCTTTGTCTTCTGGATAGGTTCAAAATTACAAGGCTACGGAGTTGAACATTTGCAGTCATAAACCGAAAAATTGGGTCGACAGTTCAACGACGGATATAAAATAAAATGCTTTTAGCGTCAGTTGTCTAGGGAACATTCGTCTCATCTTATAAAAATTATACATATTGAAAATCATACTTACTGTATAAAATTATAATTAGGTTAAGTATTAACTTTTATTATGACTATATATAATTATTACGGTACTTATTAATTATTCTGAGGAAATTATAATTTTTCAGTTCATTCTTGGCTGCACATAGAATAAAGTTAGCTCAAACAATGGTAGTCCAAGTAGAAAATAAGATTAAAAAAAGTTCTTTATGTTGATTCCTTTTTTTTATTCTTGTCAGTTAAAAAATTAAGGCCAGACATAATCTTCATTTTCTAACACGCGAGATAAAGCAGTTTATAAACTTTAAAGTTATTTTTCTCAATTTCACTAAAAGCTACCTTGGTAGTACAAGAGTATATTCCAATTTAAATCGCGAATAATCCTTTTTAATGTGTTTGTACCTATTTTTAAGGTATTGTCATTATCCATATTAAAACCCATATCCTTTTGTTGAGCATCTTGTTTTGTCTTCTTAATCTGAAATTTACAGCGAATTTACTCAAATGAAACAAAAACCTTCATCCACCCAGTTTTTCAGTTATTAATATAAAATAATATTTACCATCTGATTTTTAGATTACTATGTTTATAAAATTGAGTTTTTATATGAATAAAAACCCATTTTCAATTGTTGACAAAACCCTGCTGATTCCTAAAGATACTTCATTCAAAATTCACTCAAAATCTTCAACCATTTAGTTCTTCAATTATTAATGTAAAAGTATATCCTAATTCAAATAGTGCCATATCTCTTTTTTAGGTGTTTGTGTACATAAAATTGAGTCATAAAACGAATACACGAGAACATCTTGACGAAACCTTGCTGACACTTTTCCGACGAGACGATTCATTCTTGTCTTTACACCTTGTCAAAAAGAAAGCCTCCAAATAAATGATTATCATCTATTATGGAGTTCAAAACAGCCAGATTCAGAAGTCGTTGCTAACCCTAATAAACTCAGCGCCATTTTTTTTTCTTTTTTTTTCTCCGCAACTCATTTTCCACTGCATGTAATTCAGTAATGACTTTTACCCCATGCCGAAAAAGAACTTCTCTAATAGCAGGACGTCTACATTGAAACTGGAAGAGTAAATTAATGACGCAAGTGACGCCGCAAGTTCGAATTTTGACAACTCTTTCGTCATCTGAGAAGATCTGCTTGCCTTTTTTTATATATATTTTTTTAATCTGTTCCCCGTTTTCTCAAAGAATCGTATTTCGGCAATTGCATACCGAAGCAAAAGCGTCGAATTCAAATGCTGAGAATGAAGTGGAAAAGACGTATTTCCTTACGCGGGTTTTTTCGAATATAAATAACCGAAATATTGTTATTATATTGTGACTTAAGGCGTTAATTAACAGGATTGAGAGATTTTTTTCACAAAAAGTGTTATTGAGGGAGGGATATACAAAAAGTGGCGTTTTTTTTTCTTTTTTCATCTGATAGGCTGAAGTGCTAATTTATATTGCTATAATTTTTTTAAGACTGAATTATTTTTCTGCTTTTTCATTTTACTATGGAAAGTTGAGATAGTTAAATGGGGGGAAAAAAGCTTTTAATTATGTTTTTATGATGTGAGTTTTTGGGTTTGTAACAGTTATTCATGAATATTCGATAATTAGGACTAGTTCTAGGTTGTCAATTTTAATTTGCATCCTCTATGAATGACTCTCTGGTTTTTAAATAAACAGTGGAACTATGTAAATTGACCGCCTGCCTAAGTTGACTATCTCTATTATCTCCTCCAAAATTTGACGAAACACACTTTTTTTTGACGAAATACATTTTATACATAAAATTTTAAAAATTGTGTCAGTCATTTTCCCTGCGCGAAGTAAGTTTAGAACGCGCACTTTTCACTTGACAAGAAAGCACCACAAGGGTGAACGTACGTCTTGACTCAGAACTCTACGGGTAGATGTCAGCACCAGTCGTTCGTGTCACTTCCTCAATTCAGACATAGATCTGAAGTGAAAGTAAAATTTATCCATATCCTTGAGCTCTTGTTATTACTCAGCGACCGAACCACAAGACCTTCGATTCCACAGATTTTACGAGCATGGATATCGAAACTACTCGGGGTGTTTTAGGAGAGCTGAGGATCGATGCCTGACCCTTCCGGACTGTGGTTCGATTTTCGACCCACGGAGCCACCACAGCAAACTTTAAAAATTGTTCATTCATTTAAATATATTGAATTAGTTGTGAATTTTTTTTCTTCAGGAAATTATCTTTGTGCAAATGTTCCGTAACGTGTTAAGATTTATAAAATACAAAACTATCTTAAATTCAATTAGTTGCTAAACTAACGCCATGACATATTTTACACAATACGTACACTTTATCTTGATTATCTATGTCGTATTAAAAAATAATGGCATCAAAAACCGATTTTTCAGCTATAATAATGAAGCAAAAACAGCAGTTCCATCATAAGGACTTAACGTTGAATTAAACGTTAACAGAGTAATAGATCCAGTAAGAATGGTTCCTAAGATCTTGCTGAGATTTATTTGGAGTGGTCTATAATAGCTGATATCAATAGTTATAGAGCAAGAAATCTTAGACTATCACATTAAAGCACTGGAAAATTGAATTACACAATTTCGTTTGCTTTCCTTTGAACTCTGCACTAAAATTAATAAGAGCAGTTTTCACAAAACAAAAAATAGGTTTTTCAAAATAGTTTTTTTTTTTTTTTTTTTTTTTTTTTGTAACTGGTTTTAAAATATCTGGTTCAAAATCAGTGTAAAGCATGATTACTTTTCCAGAACATTTAAATGTTATTTTCATCTTGTATAGCAATATGAAGTTTAACTACGAAAAAAATAATGAAAGGTGATCTTTATTTTAACGACATTATTCTTTGTGATTTTATTGTGAAAGTTGATAAAAAAAAACTCAGAGGATATTTTATTACATTTCTCCATATTGTTAGACGACAGAGATTACAAACATCCATTCACTCTCAGAGTTGTTAAGCAATGAACATGTCTCACTTCCCCATAAAGTAAAATAAATATATAAATAAGAAATACAGGATGCTATGCAATAACCGCTCTTAATTCTTACTTAAAACTTTATGTTTTTTTTTTTTTTTTTTTTTTTTTTTTTTTTTTTTGTGAAATCTTATTAAAAGTACACATGTTTAGGGCAAAAACTAATATTGTAGGGAGGAGAAATCAAAAACAAATTAACAAAAATTGAAATACCTAGTGCAGAAGACATTAGTTATCGCTGTATCATATAGTTGTTTCAATACAAAATCTTATCTATTACAAAATCTCATCTAATTAATATTAGGAAACTTCGTAACAGAAACAATAGCTACAGTTGAACGTTCCTTGGTTGAAATAGTATAAAAGAAACAGTTTATTATCAGCATTTATCATTCAATCTCGAGTGATTTTCGATCGGCTTCACTAAAAATAGAACTCTATTAAGAGGACATTATACGGCCGGAAAATAGGTTCATGAACAATTCTGTTTTACCTGTTTAAAGGGAAAAAACGATTGTAGGTAGAGTTTCAGATCTCATAAACTTTTTTCCAAAACATCAAAATGCAAACAATTTATTGTAGGATCCCTCTGAATTAGATAATAATTTGTGCGCGTTTTAAATTTTCGAAAAAAAAAAAAAAAATATTTTACCCTTAGAAACTTTATGGTTTACTTTTGGTTAACCAGAACTCACTTTATTCCATACTTTAAATTTAAAATTACTCATGCAGCTAAAACAGAATTAGACATGAAACATTTCTACTGTAGTTTAGTGTCCTATTAAAATGTTGCAGTTATTATCATCTGAAAACTAAGAGTCTTTAGAATCACATAAATGCAGTGCCAAAATGTGTTAAGCGCTTTCTTTCTCTTTATTTTATTTTACTTTATCAATTTATTTTATTCTATTCTATTTATTACCCATGGGCAAAATGTGCGTTGTTTTGGGTTTGATGGCTTGCGCACCTTATTTGGACATCGTCACACTTTTTAACTGTGTTCAAGAGTAGTTAGTATAATTAAACAGTACGCATGCGTCGTCATTACATGCGATGCTAGGGCGACAGCAGCTGTTTGATATTTTTTTTAGAATTATTTTTTCACTTTTAATTTGGTTATGCATTAGGTTGGTAGGGCACTTGGCCCATGTCCAAGAGTTCGTGGGTTCGATCCCCGTCGGCCGAAGACTCCCTGTGCAGTAAATGGTGACTGATGCCTCTGGGGGTACTGATCCAGGTGTTTGCTTATCTTCTAAATTGGTTCAAAATTACAAGGCTACGGAGTTGAACATTAGTAGTCGTAAACCCAAAAATTGGGTCGGCTGTTCAACGACGGTTATAAAATAAAATATTCATTTTGTGATTTATTTATTTATAATTACTATCTTGGCTGTGACTTTATATATGAAAATTAATACTGAAGAAGGAAAAGAATTTTGTGGCGTCATAAGAAATGTGTATTGACTGGAATTGAAAAACAAAGAACAACGATTAGAGGACAAATCAATAGATGCAGCTTTGGCAACCAATGACAATTTTTGTTTATGAAAGTCTATTAACGAAGAAAAAGAAACATTTGACCAATGGGCAACCAGTGATTGCAATAATACAATCACAATTTTCTTCCTTTCGTAATTTTTTTAAAATTTTATTTTATTAAATTCTTTTATTCTATTTATTTTATTTTATTTATATTTTCATTTAGAACTGCTCAAACAATAATTAAAGACAATTTAAACTATACAAAGAGAGAGAGCTAAAGTTATGGCTAAGCAATCGAACCGTAACTTTTTGGAAGCATTTTGTAACTGGTCTTTTTATTAGCAACATTATTGTAACCGATACAAAATGACTGTTATAAGAAATAACAACCATGTCTTTAAACTGTTCAAGATCTAAGCACTTTTCCAAAGTGTTTTATAGTTATTTCCATCTTATCAAACTGATCTAAAATTCAACTTCAAAAATAAAGTATTGCATGAAAGCTCATATTTATTTTGAGAAATGCATATACTGTCTTCCCACTTTATCTCCGATCCGAGGCAATTAAGATCGCACATATATAAGCCTAGTTCCTAATTTTAGATGTTTCAACCGAAAGCATGAATTCTTTCTTTCTCAGTTTATTTGTGTGAGTATTCATTTACAACCAGGTCTTGCCAACCAAACTTGTCGCCATACTTTTTTTTGCTGACACAAGTTTCATGCCGATTGGTGTGCAGACAGAAGATGAATTCACACCTTCTTAAAAACCGACACAAATTTCGCTACCGAAACCATCCATTTTTTTTTTTCCGTCTCTGACAAGACGGCTGTTTGTAGTAGATTGAATTTCGCTCATTTTTGCCAATTGCTACCACATTTTGTTCGTTTGGTTCATCCTTGGGGAAGGGTTGCTAAAATAACCCTAACTGTAACTTGAACGCGTCACAAACGCTAGCAACGTATTAATGATTATCTTCATTTTCTAACTAATGCCAGTTTCTGCGTCATTCCTTTTAAACTATCGTCATTTTCTAAGATTATAGTTAAAAAAGTTATTGAGGGCTAACTATATGTTGCCTATGATACCAAGAAGTAAGTATCTGTGGGTGAATAGATAGATTTTGCATACAGTTTGTGGTACTTTTCTCTTTGCCGGGTGCAAATAAAGTCAACTATTTTATTTATTTATTTTTTTAATTATTTTGTTAACGTCAATTTTAAACAAATAAATAAAAAATATGTAAAAAAAATAGTTGAATTTACTTGCGCTGGCTAACCGAAAAGTACCAAGCTTGTTCTCAAACCGTAGTGCTAACCTAACGACACTGCGATTTGTGTGTGTGTGTGGGGGGGGGGGGGGGGGGGATTTTTGCGCATGCGCTGTGAAGCTCAAATAGCGTAAGCGTTCGGGAACCGAACCGGAACGCTCTTGGATTAACTTTCTAGTCGCAATTTTATGATCTTTCCCAAAAATTTCTTGTATGCACTAATTAGCCAATGTAAAACAGATGTAAATAGATAACAAAAAAATGTAAAATAGAAGCAAAGAGATAAAAAGCATAAAATAGGTGTAAATAAATAAAAATTGTAAAAAAGATGTAAAAAATAACCTTATGTCCCATCATATATTGTTACGTACAAAATACTTCCATTTTCGCTGTTAATATCTCTTGGTTGTATTTCCAAAAAATTTGCCAATTATTTTTTCAAAAATCAAATATGGCGCATTGATATCATAATGATTATACTTGGATTTTTCAATTAACAAGCTTCTTATAGTTAAAGTTTGTAAATGCAGCAATTCTAATAGTTAGTTTTGTGCAGTATTAAGCTCATGTACTATCAGTGTAAATAAAATAACATAATAGCCTAATTAGTATGTAAGAAATAGTTTCAATATTGACAACAATATTTATTTATATTTCAAAAAATAAATGTATACTCATAGATAGTTTATTAGGCGAGATTTATGAATTTTCGGCTTTAAAAAAAAAAAGATAATGAGTCTCAATGACTTTATTAATATAAGGAAAGAATGATTAATTAAAATACGTGTAAATCAATAAAGCTTTTCAGTCCTACTTATTCGCAACATACTTTCAATCCAACTAAATTCTGTAACGTATATATTTCAAAAAATCAAATGCAGACCCATTGATTATTTTTATTTGCTAGGCGAGTTTAAAATATTTTACGAGCTTAGACGCTGCGTTCATTAATAAGTTAATTAAAAACAAAATGGCACATGGAGTAGTTAATATTTATGTAAATAAATATAGCATTATAGCTGTTGGTACTTAATTAGTTTCAATACAGCTAATACAGTCAAGGTGGCTCAGGAGATAGAGCGTTAGCCTCGCAATGAGGAGACCCAGGTTCAAGTCCTAACTCTGGCTAGTTGACATGAATTCTGATCCCGAATAGCACCAATCACAGAGCGTTCATAAAATAACCTCAGTGGTAGACGGATCATAGGTTAGATTCCCCTAGTCGTCGGATTAACCGTGATTTTCCTGACTTCCCACTCCATGTTGCGCAAATGCCGATTAATTCCATTAAAAAGTCCTCAACGAAGGCTAGCTTGTCCAATACTTGATGCAGGAGTTCCCTTGTCTTCTGAGCTGAGTCGAAAATGTCAAGGCTACGGAGTTGAATATTATTAGTCGTAAACTAAGAAGTGCATCGGCTGTTCAACGCTTGGTATAAAATTAAATAAAATATGGCTAATAATATTTAATGATCATATTCCAAATTATTTTCAATTATATTTCAAAAATCAAATGTTGGCACATAAATATGTGTTTGTTATGTGAGATAAAAAATATTTTTTTTTATTCTTTCTCAAACAATGAAGATAAATTATAGTTGCAAGCCAAAGAAGGATGTGTAGTTGGTACCAGTTCCATTAATTTAACGATTTTTATGCCGTGAAAAAATACGGCAAGGTATGTATTCCGACAAATGTTATGACTGTTTTGCGAGGCCATAACTATCTTTATGATTATTCTTTGTACTATCTTTATGATTATGCTTGGCTTTTTCAATTGATGAGCTTCTTTTAAGTACAGTTTGGGAGTGAAGCAATCCAAAAGTTGATTACAGGTTTTACAGTCTTCCACTACAATCATCTTGACTTTAAATTGTCTGCTAATGCTCATTGGCGTCTTGAAATAACTGGTGAAAAATACGATTGGCGGTGTTTGTTAGTCATAACCACAGTTCGTCAGTTATACGCCCTACTCGTGTGCGAATATACTCGTGCCTTAGCTATTAGCAAAGGTGTTATTTGCTACAACGCTGCATTAAGAGGTTGCAGATGTGGGCACGAAAACTAAAGTTTGGCGCGTAGTCGCCAAGACTTTGGTGAATACAAATTAAATCGAATTATAATTGTAGATGCAGTAGTCTGGCAGGATAATAAATTGTGCTGTAAATCACGAATACTCCTTGAAAAAAATTCCTGGTATAGAAAAATAAAAGGGGATTTAAAAAGGAAACTAATCGATGATTTAATGACTTAGTTTATAATAATGCGCAGAGGGTACATTTTGCCGTGAGTTGTTTTAAAAAAATTTTACTAACAGAAGGTTTTCAGCAAAAAGATTTAAGATTAATTCATGGCCTCAATGCAATTATAAATACTCCTTCCTCCTTGTTTATAAAAAATAAAATGAAAAGTACATGAAATAAAAAATACATAAAATAAAATAAAAAGTACATAAAAAAATAAAAATTAAATAAAAAAAAATAAAAAGTTCACAAAATAAAGTAAAAAAATAGTTGCAATTAAAAGTGAAATAAAACGTAAGCCAAAATTAAAAAATACAAATTTAATGCAAAATTAAAAATAAAAAAAGTAAGCTAAAATTAAAAATGTTATAAGAAGTAATCTGAAAATAAAATGACATAGAGTAAGTTATTAAAAAAAACGATCTAAAATGTAAGCAAAAATTAATTTAAAAATACAACAAAAAACAACTTAAAATTAAAAATAAAAAGTAGGTTTTTAAGTTATAGCACACATTGTAACTAATTTCATTAAACAGTTAATCAAATTTCGTGTTTTTTTTTTTTTTTTCCTTCTTTTTTTTGTTTCTAAGTTGGGGTACAGATTTTAGCAGAAATTTTTTCAGACGTAGATTTTTATTTTACTTTTTGCTGTAAAATCGTTTCGAAAAAAAAATTCCTAAATTTCAAATTTAAATTTTTTAAATAATTTTTTTTTTAAATATTAAAAGATCCTCTAGCTAAAATGACCACTATAACTAATAAACTATAAAAAAAAATTTTTTAATCAATTCAATATTTTTTGAGAAAAAGTACATATACAAATTAGCCATTTTAATGTTGGTGTAAATTTAATGATCAACTATCTTTACTGGTTACGGCAGAACTACCATATATTTCCCCTCCCCGGTCAAATTGCATGGTATACCCCTGAGCTGGTATCCTCGTTTCTGAAATTCCCCCCACACTAAAGAAGTGACTTAAAGATACAACAATTTAACACACAGCTTGCTGTTTGTAATTATTGTTCTATTTTTATTGCCAAAGCCACAGTATCCAGATTTCATATGGAATTGTAAAGCAGTTGAGTTAAACTTCTACAGACCATTCCACAGAAATGAACTCAAAATTGAACTTCTGAAACCTTCAACTTAAAACAGAATTCGTCAGCCGTGCTTAAACCGATAGGACCCCGAGAAACACTCAGCTGATTTGTCAGCATTTATTCATATCAAATGCGAAAGGCATTCTGAAAGGCAAAAGAGTTATAAGAGGCAAATAAAACAGCGATAAATCTCCATTTCTGAAATCCCTAACATAAGTGTTACTCGCGGAAAAAAAACTGAATGAATAGGAATTTTATGACCACCATAAGCCTACCCCTTCCAACGGAGTTTGCTAACAGATTACAGCTATTAAATATCGGTTCTGGTTGACCTCCATGGCCCAACTATCATTGAATCCAGCCTTTCGTGGAATAGAGCATATCTCTAACAATGCTTAATGTATCTTCACTTAGCACTTATATTTTCGAGATAAAAAAAAAAAGAAGTTGCCGAGAGCAATTCTTTTATTTCCTTTATTTCTTTTCATCTGATAATTTTAGCAACTAACATCCTAAAGACATGTGTGGAAAGGTACACAAGGCATGTGACCTAAATAACAAGAAATTCACCTTCGAAGGTGTTTAATTTTGAGGCGTTAGAAAGGTGGTAATTGAATGGGTTAATTAGAAATTTCGGTGGATGTTGAACAGTAATGTTGCCCAAGTAGGCTGATTTTGAAGGATGTTGGACAGTAATGAGATACAAATAAGCTTATTTTGAAGGATGTTGAACAGTAATCGCATTCAAATAGGCTGATTTTGGAGGATGTTGAACAGTAATCGCATTCAAATAGGCTGATTTTGAAGGATGTTGGACAGTAATGAGATTCAAATAAGCTGGTTTTTGAGGATCTTAAACAATAATATCATTGAAATAGTCTGAATTTGGAGCATGTTTAACAGTACTGTCATTTCAATACCAAGCTAAGTTGAACCATATAATCGAGCTTCTGAAACTTGACTATACAATACTATGGTTCAATATGAACAGAAACATGTCTCAACGTAACACCTTCTTAAGATCGCAGCAAATTTGCAGCATGCTATAGTTCAAGGTGCCAACGGTGCGGTTCAGCGTTGAAGCAATTTTTCTAGGATTGTTAAAATTTCAGTAAATCACGATAATTGTTTCTCCCTAAGCATTCGGGATTACTATTAGTTACTTTACGAATTATGGCAGTTTTAGCACAATAAGGGATGAAAGTGGAAAAGATGATAGAAATGATGCTAAGTTATTTAAATGGAAATTGAGTACGAATTTAGTTTAATTTTTCATTCAAAAAGAAAAAAAAATTTTTTATTGCATACGAATAAAATAACAAAAAAAAAAAAAAAAAAAAAAAAAAAAAAAAAAAAAAATGGGGGTAATTATTTTGCCATCGGCGTTGAACCAATGCCGATTCATTTTATGTTATTTCATAACCATTGAGTAGCCGATCCAATGTTGGGTTTACTACTACTAATGTTCAACTTCGTAGCCTTGTAATTTTGAATCCAATCCAGAAGACAAGGAAACTCCTGGATCAAATATTAGGCTTTTGATGGAAGATTTTTTGATGGAACTAACCCACATTAGCGTTACATGGAGATGAAAACCTGAAAACCTCCCATGGGTAGCTTGAAAGCAAAGGGACTCTAACCCCTGATCCGTCTACCACTGAGGATATTTTACGTTAGCACTGTGGTCGGTGCAAGCCGGGTGCGTATTTCATATCCACCAGCCATCGCTGGGATTCAAACCTGATTCTCCTCATTAGAAGGTGAACGCTCTATCCCCTGAGCCACCACGGCTCTTATGTTGATTCATTGTGGAAAATCAATATTCCTCTCCAGATGTCTGATGTTTGGAATCCAACCCAGAAAAAAGGAAGCATTAGAGTAAAATTGTGTTTGAGCAGGACTGCTTAGGTGAAGCTACCCATATCTGCGTAGAGATATAGTGATAAAGGACGTTCCCCCGAGCGGAAAAACAACCCATGGTTAGCCAGTCCTCAAGGGGTCTCTAATCCAATATATTTGGCGCCTCATGATACGTTTCGTCCACACTGAAATCATTTCAAGTCAGGAACTGTATGCAAATTGACCAGCCATCATCTGGATTCGATCCTCTGGATTGCCTCACGGAGGAAACAATTCTGGTAACATTACCATACTGCATTACAAAAAGATTTCTAGCAAATAACAAAAGACAATTGGAGATAAAAACAAAATATACGGTATTTAAATGGTATGGCATCAAACCATTCGTCATTCCCGAAATTAATAAACGTATCCAGTAAACATGCAAAAATTAAAAGTAAATTTAACCAAATAAGTAGGTATTTATGAATACCTCTAAAGGTTTCATGATAAAATTATTAAATTACACACATTAAAAAATAATTTTTTATTGCTAATTTTATAAAAATCATCGCCAAAACGCTTTTGGAAAAGTGTGGCTTATCACTATATTGTCCAATATTGCTCTTCTTCCGGTGTGCTAAAAAAAATTTACGCTAGATAAATTTCTTATAAACTATGTTTTTTGTTTTTCCTCTTGCCAAAACAGTATTGAATTGATTGTCTTTTGCACTCCGGTTCAAAATAAAATGCGTTTTAACTAAAGGTTTAATTGCGGGACAATTTATAAGTTAACGTGGGGAAAAAAAGGAAAAAGTGGTGGCCAATTTTCCCGTGTTTAATCAGTTTCTAGTAAAATAAAAAAATATTTGTAGTTATGAATTACGTAATTCAAGTTTGATATTTAGATAATACTTTTTAAAACTGAAATGAAAGACAAATGATAGAAATTATTAGGCTAATAATTTATATCATTAACTATATCCTTTATATTTATATGATTTATACATGATAACATTTATCAGTTGCTCTCCTTCCTCATTAAATTATTCTATAACTCTTTTATTCAGTCATTCCTTTATCTAGTGAGTCTTCGCTTTTTAATGGTACATTACTTAAATTTTTAAAACACTATCCTTTCTAATATGAATAGAGAATTTTAAAAAAAAACAATGCTGTTACAAATAGTAAACTTGGGATCATATTAAATTTTAAAACAGTATTCTTAAATTAAAATTACCGTACAACCGTAAGCACATAAAAAAATATTATTAAAATGGCGAACGGAGTAAATAAAAATTTTATATTACATTTCAATACGAATGAGTTTTGTATGTGAAGAAATTAAACCATGCCTTCATTTTGTGTTCGCCAACCTTCAGTTGGCGAAATCTATTATTTTTCATCACTCATTTTGGCCGTTTCGTCTTAGCGTTCTCTTTATTGAGGTTTTAATTTCCTACAGATGATTTCTGAATTTGTTGACAAATACTTGCTGCCAAATGCCCTTGGGACATTCTTCCACTCCAAAAACCTCTTTAAGACTGCCAGTTGGTACCTTCATCCACTAATATCTCCAAAATTTCATAGATTTGGTAAAATAAATCAAAGTTGCATCTTAAATCTTTTTTTTTTTTTTTTTTGAATTTTTTTTTTAGTCAGATATGTTCTATAGTTAATAGTTGTAGTAAAATTTAAGATAAGATTTTCCCGAAAAATATCAAATTTTCCAAAAAAATTTTTTGGAACGTTTCTCCGCAGAACTCTCCAGAGATACATACAATAAAAACAATTTGGTTCGAACAAAATTGTTTTATACAAATGTAAAATAATTAAATTAAATAAGAAAGTATTAAATTGAATAACTTATAACGATATAAATAACTAACACACATCATATATGTGTTATATCCACTGATTCATATAGTTGGCACTTAATAAATAAAGTGAGCGAGAAAACTTATAAATATTAGTACACTCTTCATATAAGTTATTACCGTCTGCCTTTGACTTCTAATAAAAGAATTATTACTCACGAAATTACAAAAAAGGGATTATTTATACCTAAGAAAGCGAAAATTTATTGCCAATATAATCCCTTGATGGCGTTCGAAATCTTGAGATCTGCAATAAAAAGCCTAACGACATGGACCTTCTATCAAATTTGCGGGTGCACCAAGAAAGAAGGAGGCCTGAGTGATGGCAGGCTGTGATCGGCCACGTGATGAATGACTGGGCTGCCTACCTTAGGCCACCCCCTAATCTCGGAGACCGCTTTTTCACCCGTGCAAGACTGAGCCCCCTGTCATTAAGGATCGTAGAGAAGTCCGCCATGTTATTAAGGGATTTTTCACAAATATAGCTCTTGAACAGGCGTCTACTGAAATTTTTATCACGACAGATTTGGCGATGAAAATGATTGCCAACTTGCGGCATTGTTAAAATTACTTTTCCTTGAAGAGTATCAGTACCAAAAGAATTTGTTAAAATTGAAATAGAATGAAATATCGATTTAAGGAGTTGGGTTATTGCGAGAAGAGCAAAAATTTTCCAAATTATCGTCACAATGCGAATTAAAGATGCAAACATTGTTTCGTTCTTCTGTTGTTTAAATTGAACAATATCCCACCAAAAAAAAAAAAAATGGGCAAAAAAGGAAATATTTTAACACGTTGAATGCCACGCAAATTTTACATGTCTTGCCCGTCTGGCCCCGCACGGTAAATAACTACAAACTAAATTCGCACATATTAGACAGATTTTGCTAGTTTTTAAAAAGGTTTAGCATGGCATACCTGAAAAAAGTGGTGAATTATTTAAGCGTTCGAATTGTTTAGAAACAGTGGTGGATAAAAATCTACTAAATTGAATTTATTAAACCAAGAATCACAATTAATAAACTACCACTTGAAAATATTTATTCGCTGTCGGGAGCAAGTTGGCATCTCTGTGTATATAAATATAACTATTTTTGGTGAGTTCTATATTGCATTAACTTCTTCAAACCATTTTAGTAACGATAATAATATGAAAAATAAAAATGTACTCGAATTATGTGTTTCTAATAATCGCTGTCACCGGTTTTGCCGGTCACCGGTGATCCCGTGGCATTCAACGTGTTCATTTATTCTTGCTACCAATAGAGAAAAGTGAAAATCTAACATCATTTCATCTTATTTTCATACTATACCCTCAAGTATTTATGTGCATAAATCAAACCTGTATTACCGATATATGTATAAGTTATCTTTCTTTTAATAAAGAAAAATTCTTCAGTTTTTTTTTTTTTTTTTTTTAGAAAAAAAAAAAAAATTCTTACCACTCATTTCTAAAAATTTTCCTTTAATTGACAGTATATGTCATTTCCAATTTGCATATTTTTTAAGCGAATGAAATTTTTAACCAATTAATTTAATAGTGTGTTTGTTCCAGAAAATTACACCTAAAAGTTTGGCAATGAATGCGATATTATAAAAAGCAGTCTAATAGGTACTAAAAAATCTTTTAGATTGTCGGAATTATATTTAAACTAAAATATAAAATCCAAAAAAACTAGTTGCAATTTTTTTTTTTTTTTTTTTCATTTATATTCAAAAATTTATCAATAATTTATTTTGTAAATAAAAGAAATCTTCGTAATGAATAACTGTTTCTCTAATAAGTGCAAATTTGAAAAGTCATTGTTTGGAAGATTTTACTTGTTTGCAACGCAGAAGAAGTCACCAATGTTTTACACTGTATTTCATAACCATAAATTATTAAAATCCCAAAAATAGTATTTTTCACTAGTTTTAATCTAAATTTTCGGACCAATAAAAATAAAAAAAATTTTTTTTTTTAATCTCTAAAAATTATATTTACTTTGTTACAGGTGGTTTAACAACATAGATTTTATCAAAATTAATTTTTGTGTTTAAGTTTTATCTATCTTAGATATATTAGAATCTGCTGCAATATATATGTTAGATTATGCCGAATTTGTACTAAAAATAATATCTGCCTGACGAATTTCAATTTATGATGACTGTGTCACAAATTGACACGATGCATTTTGTTACCAAGCATGTATATTTAAAGAACTTGTTCCAAATTATAGCTCTGTAAAATCATTAGCATCTGTCTGATTCAAAGCGTGCGTGGAATTATTTACACGAATGTTTATAAGTAATGTTTTGCTTGTAGTGCCATTACTATAAGCAAATTATCAACAAAAGATGCGTGTAATTATATTTTCTGTAATATGGTCATCCCATCAGGGAATACATCATTAGTTTACATATCTTATCTACTCTAAACAACCCAACATACATTATAAAATCACTCAGCGGACCTAATCATCATTAATTCTAACTCCCAAAATTACACAGTAGAGCACTTCCTACTGAAGGGGAAAACTAAAAATTACTTCAGAAAGGGGATTTTGGAGAAAAGATATAATGCTTGATATAAATGTAAGACGCTTTCCCATACGCTATTAATTCCACCATTAACTCGAAGTTGGCGCGTTACCTAAGCTTTGGCTCATTTGACTCCAGCTAAATTAGAACATAAATACAGAGAAAGCATTTTTCTGATTAAAATAAATAAAATTGCGCCAAGTAATGCCAAGTTGATAAGCACCTGTCAGGAGATAGAAGATGGACATGCTGTAATTACGGCGTCATAAAAGCATGCAAGCCTTTCTCTCTTTTTTATTTTTTTTTTATTATTTTTTTTATGCTTTCAATTCGAAAGCAATCAACGACAGGACGATAAAAAGATGTTTTGTTACCAGGTAGTAGCGTTTCAAAATGGAAGTCTGTTGGTATGTGTTTTGAATGACAGGTTGCAATTAAGAAAACCTGTTGATTGCACAGAATATGACTAGTTGCCTGGTTTTTGGAAGACTGTGAACGCCTACAGACTTTGACTGTACTGTCAATCCGTTCTCGCAGACGACAGACTATGATTTACTTTTTTTTTTTTATTCGTGTTTTGTTTGATTAATAACATTTATTTTACTCCGATAAGAATACGATTTTTTTCATTACTGTAATTCAATTTCTGGTGTTATGACTTGCTTTACTAAGAATGGAGCTTAGTTGACATCTTTGCATTTTTTATGTACATAAAAATTGCACACTTTTTTATTCTTAAAAAATGTATATGTAATTTATACAAGTGAAATATATTACTAACTTACTCAACTCTTACGTAATCAATCAACGTAATCATTTCTAACGTCGAGCTAAGTCTAAATTACATTGACAAATGTAAGAGAAAAATAACTGTATATCATCAGAATGATTACGTTTGTATTTAAATTACATCGAATCATCTGTTCATGCTAATGAGAAAAAAAAGGCGGTGAATATCAGAATTGAATAACAAATCAGAATAAAGAGGATGAATTGAGGGAAGAGAATAACAGATTTCAAATACACGCATTTCTCTTGATTTACCCAAACTAAAACGAATAATTTGAATGTTTTAATAATGTATTACTTGAAAATCTATGAATGATTATATTTATGCTTAAAATGCATTGTTTCATTTGTTGCTCTTGGTTACAAATAAATTAATTAGCGGGAAATTGAAATAACTATAGTAACTAATGATTAATTCATAATGAAATTATGAAATGAGGGAGTTAAATAACAAATTTTTAGCATATTTTAGAAAAAAAAACTACATTTTATTTTATGAAATAAAATAAAGACCAGGCGTAAAGACGTCATTGAACAGCCAACCCAATTTCTGAGTTTACGACTTCTCTACTAAATGTAGCCTTGTAATTTTGAACCCAACCTGGAAGACAAGGCAATTCCTAGATCAATTTTCGGGAAAAATTAGCCCTCGTAGAACATTTCTATGATCGAACTAACCAGGTTACATGGAAAGGAAAATCACAAAAATCTCCCTTGGTTAGCTTGACAGCAAGGGGACTCACCCATGATTCGTCAGCACTGTGGTTGGTGAGAGCTGGGTGAAAAATTCGCCTCTACCAGCCACCGCTGGGATTCGAACCTCTGCTAACTGAATGGGAGGCAAGCACTCTATCCCCTGAGCCACCACGTTTCTGGCTCTATTTACATAAAAGTCTAGTTTTTTTTTAAATGACGTTTTATTTGAAGATCTATGAATGGTTATATTGATTCTTAAAATGCATTGATTCATTTCTTGCTAGGGATTACAAACAAAATAATTAGAAGGGGAATAGAATAACTATAGATATTAGAAATTACTAATATTTAATTAAGAATGAAGGGATGAAACAGATTTTTAAAATATTTTTAAAAAATAACAACATTTGTCTGATCTATATAAAAGTTTAGGAATGTTTCAGTAATGTTTTAATTGTAGATCTACGAATGATTAGGTTTATTCTTAAAAGCCAGTTTTTCTTTCTTTTTTTTTTTTTTTTAATATAGTCACAGATGGTTGGATATTTCATATTTATGAGTTTGTTGAAATTTTCTGGAAATTACTTAAAACTATTCTTTATGTAAAACTATTGACATGGTTTTTTTTTTTTTTAATTTTACAAAAAAAAAATTCTCTAAGTGTTGAGGGGTCATATCCTCTGTAATATTAAGAAAAAAACATGTCTATTTACATGTGGTATTACTTTGTAGTGAAATGAGTAAACCACTCCACTGATCATCACTTTTTAAACTAACTATTAGGACACAAATACTTACAATGGACAATTGCAACGAAGATCACTTAACAATAGTCTAGATGGCTATATTTTCTAATATTTTGATCGTCAAATTCTGCTTGTGCCAACAGAGAACCATAAAGGTATACATTACTGAGAGTAGGTAAGAATGAATAGTATCTAAAAAAATTAACATATCTGTGTATATTTATTTTATTTTTATTTATCTTTGATCAGCTGCCCCAATTTTCGGGTTTACGACTACTAATGTTCAACTACGTAGCCTTGTAATTTTGAATCCATTCCAGAAGACAAGGGAACTTCTGGATCAAGTATTGGGAGACATTTGCCTTCGTGGAGAACTTTTTGATGGAACTAACTCGCATTTGCGTTACATGGAGAGGAAGACCACGAGAACCTCCCACGGTAAACCTGGCGGCAAGGGGACTCTAACCCATGATCCGTCTGTCACTGAGGATATTTCACGTCAGCATTGTGGTCAGTGCAAGCCGGATATAGAACTCGTGTAGACCAGCCATCGCTAGGATTCGAACCCGGTTCAGCTCCTTGGAAGACGAACTCTCTATCCACTCAGCCATCGCGGCTCTAACATATGTGAGTTGTACATTTGGCATGCCCTTAAAATTGACCTTAAAGTTCCAAGAAACTGAAATTTGCACTACTTTCGAGGCCATTTGCGGCCTTCGCCAAAACTGGACTAGTAAGAAATTTACGGAAAAATAAGCTTTAAGTATAGCAGAACTAAAATAAATTCACAGATCTTTGGTTATTGATTTAACTTTTATGGCTCTAAACATTGATGCCTTTACCCAAGTAATTGATTCACAGAAATTGTTATAGAAAAGCTGTAAATTGACTTTAAAACCGTGATTTAGGTTTAATATGAGTAACTAAATTAACAGCCTCCCCGGTAAAAGCTTTTGTCAGGAACTTTATTTTTCTTTGTGCAAAATTTTCTGAAGTAAGAAATCAAGGAAATAAGCAAACCTTACTCCAAACACGAAATCCTTTAAAATTTCAAATGAATCAGCGCCTAATCATTCGCTGTATTTCAAAGTCCTGAATAAAAAGTGTAAGACTTCTAGTTATTTTGTGTATTTGCTTATTAGGGATGTTTAAATCTTTCATAAGGTTAGCTCCCGATATTACGAATTATCCCCGATTTAGGGAATAATATTTTCGGTCCCTATGAAATCGTTAAATTGGGGTGCGACTGTATTACAGTCCTTGGCCAAATTATTAGACGCACTATAAGATTCAATGAAAAATCTTAATTATCAGGTGACACTATACAGCTTTCTTGTTTCTAAGCGGATATAACCGGTTTGCACTTGTTTACGTTCGTGTATCAATTGCTAACATTGTAATATGCAATGCGTTAAAAAGAAATACAAATAGGAAGTATATAAAAAATCTCCTGAATAAAAACCCATTCATTACATGTATGTTAAAATCTGAAAGTATTGCTTATAAATTCCTGCAAAACATGTCATTATTAAAACACTACAGAGCGTCTAATAATTTGGTCTAATTATTATAATAAACTATTGATGTATGTGTTAATAAGAAAAAAGATTGGTATTTACATATTTATAAAATCTGGCAATACATCAGTACTACTCATTTAACTTTCACCTATAAGCCCGTGCTCTTTATTATTTTTATATATATTACGACCATCGTTCCATTTTGTTTTCTTTTTGTAGCATACTGAATAAATATGTAGTTTAACTTAAAGATGTTATGTTGAGTAAATACTTGCATAACTCAATAATTTCTACAGATTATGGACTCCAGCAAGCTATTTATGCGAAGGTAAAATAATGAAATAATTGAGTTTGGCGATAGTTAAGCAGAAGTGTTAGTGCTAAGTTAATTCATATTCCGAAAGTCAGCAATTGCAGTTAGTTTATGTAATGGATCAAGGAAAAATCCAAGTAAAACCATTAAGTGTTAAAAGTGATTGGGCAATTTGGAAATACAGAATTAAGTTTGTTTTGAATTATCATGCAGATGCTCTGGAAGTTGTTGAAGGAAAGATGCACAAGCCAGAACTGCCTGAGCCAACAGCTTCTGAAACTTTCAAAAAGAAATATAAGGATGATCTCAGAGATTTTAATAAGGCAAATAACTGTGCTATGATGGTGTTAACCAACTCCATGACAGAAGACACATTATAAAAGGTAATGAGGATTAATAGCACAAGAGAAGTTTGGCTGGAACTTCAGAAAATTTTTGAAGATTCTTCTGACAACCAGCTCTATAACATTTGTCTTCAATTCTTTAAATTTAGTTGGTCGGATGATGATATGTCAGCTCATTTACCAAAGCTCAAAAATTTATGGAATGATTTGAATAGTGGTCTTGAGAGTAAAAGTGAAAACCGGCTACCAGAAATGTTGCTAATTTGCAAAATTTTGGACACTCTTCCTTTCAATTATCGTACATTTAAATCAAGTTGGCTACTTTTGAGTGATGAAAAAAGAACTCTAGATGAACTAACAACACAGTTGTGTACACATGAAAGAAGATAAAAAGCTACTCGTAGCTCTCTATGTAGATGATGGACTAGTTGCTGCTACTCACGAAGAAGAGTCAAGAGACTTCATAAATCAGTTGAAAACTCAGTTCAAAATTACAAGTAAGCCAGCATCATATTTCTTAGGAGTAGAAATTTATAGACTTGATGATGGAAGCATTAAAATTGGACAAGAAGCTTATGCCACAAAGATACTACAGCGGTTTGGTATGAGTAACTGTAGGCCAGTTCATACCCCCTTTTTGAAAGAGGAAGAAACATGCATTACTGAAGAAGAAAATAAAACGGTATTTTCTTATCTTGAAGCTGTCGGTGCATTAATGTATCTTATGATGGGCACTAGGCCTGACTTGGCATACGCTGTTAGCGTTTTGTCACGTAAATTAGAAAATCCTGCCAAAGAAGATTTTATAAAAGTAAAAGGGGTATTTCGATACATCGCAAGTTCCAAGCAAAAATGTATTATCTATAAATTAGGCTACAAACCCGGAATTCTAGAATGTTTTAGTGATGCTGACATTGGAGGCTGCATGAAGACAGGAAGATCGACGAGTGGAGTTTTAGTTTTGTATGCAGGTGGAGCTATATCTTGGTTAAGTCAGCATCAAACTATGGTTGCAATATCAACCACAGAGGCTGAGATAGTTGCTGCAAATGAAGCCGCAAAAGAATTAATTTGGCTTAAAAGACTCTTCAATGGAATTTCCTCTTTGACAGAAGTGCCAACAATTTTTGTTGATAATAGTGCAGCTGTCAGAGTAGTTCAAAATCCCGAATTTCATCGTAGAACGAAGCACATCAGTATCAAACATTTCTTCATTCGTGAAAAGGTTTTAGATGAAGAACTTAGTGTGCAGCAGATCTCAACGGAGGTGCAAACTGCAGATATAATGACAAAGCCCTTGCCTAAGCAGAGACTTTTAAAACTATGTGAAAAGATGGGACTTAGAAATTAGTAGTCTATTTTTTTCTTTTTAACAAGGGAAAGTATTGATGTATGTGTTAATAAGAAAAAAGATTGGTATTTACATATTTATAAAATCTGGCAATACATCAGTACTACTTATTTAACTTTCACCTATGAAGCCCGTGCTCTTTATTATATTTATATATATTACGATCATCGTTCCATTTTGTTTTCTTTTTGTAGTATAATGAATAAATATTTAGTTTAACTTAAAGATGTTATGTTCAGTAAATACTTGCATAACTCAATAATTTCTACATAAACTAATGTAATACCTGATAGAATAAATATTTTATATTTATATAATATATCGTCTAATTTATTCAATTGTGGAATTTATATCATATATCGTCTAATTTAACCAATTGATACACGGAAGGTAAACAAGAGCAAAGCGGTTTCAGTTGCGTAAAAGTAATAAAGCTGTATAGTATCTCCTGATAATTAAAATATTACATAGAATCTTATAGTGCGTCTAATAATTTGGCCAGGCACTGTATATATTCTTGGACTCAATTATGAAGCTAATGACAAAATAACTAAGAAAACTGATGACTCAATTATAAATATCATTCAGTTATCAACAGAAGATTCATACATAAAATAATTTTCTATATCACGTCAAAGCAAACAAAAAATCATTTTCACCATCAGGTGGCCATCGGAATCGAATATGACGTCCCTTCTCAATCGGTTGTCACTTCACAAGACTGTGACATCAGATCCAAAACGATAGATATTCAATCAAAGTTGGAAGTAGATCCAGGGCTCGCCTTCTCAAAAGCCGGATCTGCTGTCTGATACCATCGAAAGCTTCCGATATCAGATGTCAAATTAGACCTCGGACATTTTTATTTCTTCGCCATTTCGAAAGAAGTTTGGGGCCAGTTACTTGCAGGTGAAAAATTATGACGGTACGGAACCTGCATCAATCCTTATTAGGGAAGAACATCGACATCAATCTTTGTGAACATCTGTGATGGCATTTTGAATGATTTTTTTTTCTTCTTTCTTGCATACATCTTATTTAATTGAAAAGCTATTAAAGTTTTTGAAAAATGGTGATTGATAGTTGTGAGTTTTGAATAAATTTTAATACGTAATGTAAGAGACATGCCATAGCTGTTATGCATTCATAATTTCTGCGTGACTTGTTTTTGTTAACGATCTTATTCATATTTAAAGAACATAGCTGAGGAACGTGTTAAGAGATGTTTTTGAAAACATTCAAATTTCAGGAATATGTTCGTTTTAAGTATGGGATGCTAATTTATTCTATTAAGACTTACATATGTAAGAGCATATATATTTTAAATTAAGAATGGCAACAGCGATTATGTTTAGTTCGAATTTAAGCGCATATATATTGTAAATTAAGAATGGCAACAGAGGGTAAGGTTAATTTGTTTTGTGGTGTAAAAATTTGTAGAACGTCGATATGAAATGTACGTGAATGTAGTAAGTTACGTGTGCACTTATATTATCAATAAATATTGTTTTTGTTTTCCATAAAGGATTTGTTATTGTTAAATTAACTACACACGAAGTTATGCTAAATTAACTATTGTTAAATTAACTACACACTTAACAACGCATAAAAGAGTTTTGAATTGAAAATAGTATTTTGTAGCAAATCCCTTGTGTTTTTTCTTATTTTTAAGTAGATTATTTTCTCAACTAAAATTATACTTAGCATAATTTTCCTCAAAGTTCTATGTTTGACTATTGTATAGATCGCAGAATAAGAAACAGAACATAATAACCTTTGATCAACTCTTCGGATTTCACATTTTAAGACTAAGTTAAATATGCTAATAATTTAAGGCGATAACGTCACCAAAACATATGTATTGAATAATACCATTTTATAGACGACTATCAATTTAAGACTTCAAAATATGGATCTACAATTTAGAAAATATGGTCACAATAGTTTAAAATATAGTCCGAATTGTTAAGACTACATTAGAATTTAAAGTATTGGAAAAGCGAATTAAGATAAGCCAATAGTAAACCATTAATCCTCAAATGCAGAAATATTTAATATTTTTCAAAATATCGAAATGCACACAAAAACACAACAGAATTACTCAAAATGAAGGATGGATTTAGTGAATTAATTTTTTTTTTTTGGCCCATATTTAGGCAGCGCCCACTATGCTGATAATGAAAATGGTGCTTTGTTTATAGAGTGAAGTCATAGTTTTTAAAACGTGCTAAGTGTTTGTGATCTAGCTTTCCTTTTAAATGGTGATTTCCTTGTTAACGGCATTAATTCCTCACCACTTTTCCATAGCGCGCGGAAATACATTTTACTCTGATTTGCCTCTCTCGGCCACTGGTTTTCTAGCTCTGTTTTTTAACTTTTTTTTTCTCTCTCTCTTTCGGCTACTACAAATTCTTTAGCTTTTGTTTCTCACCTTTATTTTTTTTTCCATTTTTCGTAGGCAACTTTACGTTTCATAATTCAAATCACTTTCGTTTCTTCTCATTCACGTACGTCTAAATGCCAAGAAACAAAACGTCTTTGAAAATCAGTGCTTATTTTTTAGCGCTTGAAAACACGTCAAATGATATTACTAATTTGTATATTTTTGAACCCATTTTTTTAAAAATATAGTAATAACTTTTTCTATTTGAAAAGTAGCACCGACACTTCATTACTTGGTCTCATAAAATATTAAAAAAATTTCCTCCGGGTTGAAAAAGATCCCGAAATCAGCGTTATATTTTAAAAATGTGTCCATTTCTAGGGTCCAATCCTTTAGAAAGATAGTGTAGATCGTTGTGAATTTCCAAGTTTTTTCCCCCTCCTAATCTGCCTCATCATGCGATTTCTCACGTAGCACTTATGAAAATTGAAGATTAAAAATATATTTCATGCTTGATCTTTTCATAAAAGACAGAGGCCCGGAGTCACCTCTGAACTTTAGCCTCGTCAATCATAACCGCGGAAGGAGCCCAGCAGAACTTTGTTCTATGATGAATAACCTGCATTAAGGGTGTCCCCCGACGTTGAGTGACGGGCCCGTAACCTCCTGGTGCTCGGCCCATCACTCATCTCTTCAGTGTTAAGAGATATGGCTGATATAGTATGACTGCATCATGAAGGCGTGGCCCGCTTGTTGGACAAGATAAAACATTTAAGTTACGGTTTGGCAACAGATAAAAAAGTGGCAGGTATATGATAGGAGGTTTCTCACGTGACGTAGCGTAGCTTTATCGGGAACAACTGATTTCTATTTTTTTTTTAATTGATATATCGAGGTTAGAGGAAAACGTGTGTTAAGATAATCTTTTCAGATTATTCTGTGTACCTTTTGTAGTGCTTCAGTCAGTTGATGTTTAAAATTTACGAACAAGAAGAAATGTAATGAATTTGAAAGTTAAGTTTTCTTTATTGGGGGTTCATTTTAAAGTGATGAATACGTACAAATGCAAGCCATATATTTATCGGTATATATCCATCAAATAGAATAAAATTTAGTTTTCCAAATTGTCACCATCTGATACACATTAAGAATTTGTTTGCTATTTTTTTTTTTTTTTTTTTTGATTTAAATTTATATTATCTTTATAAGATATCTGTTCGTTTAGGAGCATATACCTTAGCCCAAATCTGAAAATCAAATCCGAAAATGACCAAGTTTATTTTGGGGCAAAAGTTTGGTGGTGTTCGCTACCTCTTTTAAAGAATTTAAAATCATAGAGGGTAAAAATAGAAACATTTTTAATGAAGAAGATTAAACAGAAAAGTAATGATTGAGATTGTGTACTATTTAAAGGGAGCACAATTTAAAATAACGAGTTTTGTAATTGAAGTTATGAAACGTATAAATATATGATGGAATTTCCTTAAATATAAGTAAAAGTTTATAACGCACCTTTAAAACACATGCTTTAGGCCACTTGGAAGACTAAGAAAAAGATCGTCAGAGGATACTGAAAGGGATATGAAAAGAACAAATTAGGCCAATGAAAACGTAGTTTCAAAAACACACGTTCTTAAAGCATTCAACCGAGAATTCCACTAAAATATTCAAATGATCGCAAAAAAATAAAAAATAAAAATCAAAGTCTGCAATATTTAATTCATTATTCAAAATTGCTTTCTGAAATAGCTTTAATTAGCCTGTTGGGCCGTAAACAGTTTAACACAAAACACATATTTTAAAAATATGTGATCAAAAACTTCTATAAAACACAGAATTGACGTCATAAAAATTCACATTCAAAGTCAATAATGTTAAACATTTGTGATAAGTCAGCATTCGAAATTTACCCTTAAATTACTCTAAAGACCTAAGTAACCCAAGTGTCGGTACACAGGCTTTATAATTCACTAATTTTTGTGAGTAATTAAAAATTGTTGTAAGGCTAAAAAGGAAGGTTCGAAATGACCCCAGAAATTTCAATACAATGTACAAGTTGTCTCGATATAAATAAAATTAGCATAAGATACCTTATCATTGGCAAAGACTATATTGCACTTCAAAATAAATGTAATCAAGTTAATAAGTAAATGAGACAGATGGGGACGCTGCCACCTGGTGATACTGAAAGTTAGCATCCAGAATATTCTCAGACATGGGGTAATATCCATGTCTCTAATGTCAATGGTCTCAGGATACAGTGACTAAAAATATAGTATCATGATCCATAACAATCTTACGTTTATGAACTATTTTGAATGTTGAGTTGGTCTATATTATTTCAAAATATATAGCCCCACTCAACATTTACTGCAATCTATCATATAATGTTAGTCCAAAGAACTGAAATTTCGCCAAAATGTTGACGTGAGTGAAATATGGAAGACAAATATGCAGCATTTGCTTAAGAGACTACTGTGTACAAGTGATTTTAGTACAAAAAATATTAGCGTGATTTAGTATTTCACGTACCTTTCCTGTGTTCATAAATTCCGAACAAGCATGCTCGGGACACAGATACCACCAACTGCGCATGCTCAGTTGCTTCAAAACACGAGTATGGGAGTTGGCAAAATGATACGTGAAAGTGTTTATTTGAGAGATACTGAACTTTTACATCAAATCCCGAACGTTCACGTATGTGAGTTAACAGAGCTTGTGCAAAATTTACATACATGAATGTGATACTACGTGAAAGCGCTAAATTTCTCTTTAAGAGGTATTTTATACTCTGAAGTCGCATCCCACACGAAGATTCTACTTTCACAAAGACTTGGGCCCGCATTGGGCCAATAGTCATGAATCTTGGCTCAATAAGGGATCAAAGGGCCTTTATTTTTCCGATATTGGCCCAAGATAGAATTTTCTGATTCACCCGATATTTCAAAGTAACTTTACAACCAATATCGGTCCTATATAGAATTGTCAGATTCACCCGGTATTTTATATCCATTTAGCCAAAGCACGTTCTATATTGGTCAATGTAGGCCCTATGTAGGCCATTCTAGGACCAATATTAAAAAATCTAGGCATTCCAATATTGGTCCCTCGGTGTATGTTCGTATAGGACCCATATCCAGTCAATTTTGAACCCATCTGGGACCAAGTTAAAATTGTTGCTAAGATCTCTAGGGAATTGAGGCTATGACCACTGTGCGGAACTCGTGAGCGTACGGGATGTTACGTACTATTGAATAATTCCTCTATCCCTATTGGAAAAAAATCGTAAAACCAGTATCAAAAACCAGTAAAAATGATACCAGAACCAGTATGACCATACTGGAAATTTAAAACCTGGTATAATACCCTACTGGAAATTTTAAAACCAGTACGGCACCATACTGGAAATTTCAGAACCAGTATAGCACCATACTGGAAATTTTAAAACCAGTATAACACCATACGGAAAATTTTAAAACCAGTATAGTGCCATACTGGAAAGTGTAAAACCAGTATGGCACTATATCAGAAATTTAACCAGTATGGATCATACTGGAAATTTTGATACTAGATATAAAATCGCACTGGAAATTTTGATACCAGTTTTCAAACATACTGGGAGTTTTAAAGTAGTTTTAAAATATAGCTTCATTCTTAGTAAGTACATATTGTTCTGAAAATCTAACGGTTTTGACATTTTCAAACTTCGTTTATTTTATTTATTTATTTAAATTATATACTTCTTTCAAATAATTAATTTCTTAGATTTGTATAAGAATTCTTAACGTATATATCAAAGGCGGTTATAGCGTACATTTTCTATGTACATTAATTAAAAAAATACATATTTAAAAATATTAAAATCATTTTATAATTTTGAAGAAAAGGAAGTTTTTGAGTAAGATTTTTACACATTTTAATTATTTTAAATTCTGCTTAAAATCATTTAAATGTAAGTAATTTTCAAATAAAAGTAATTTAATACTAATAGATTGTGTTTTTATACGTTTATTATTTATTTACTTATTTATTTTTTGATTTACAAAATTTATTTTATTCAAAGTCATGATGACATATTATTTAATTGTATCACTTTAAATTTTATTATAAATTGTTTTTATTTATTTATTATATTTGAATTTATTCTAGAACAATGTTACTCCCAACCGAAACTAATTTATCAATTCGCGAAATAAATTAATTAGTTTAGGTTTCAAACAACTTCGTAGCAAAAGAAATATGTTTACATAAATTAAAAATTGATATAAAATCTCAAATTTTTTCCTTCAAACATAAACCTCTCCTTCATAAATTTATAAATTTCAGTCCGTTTTAGAAATTTGTAATTAATAAATTTAAATCATAAAACAAAATAAACTATTTTTGAATGAAATAAATAAATTTGTTTTATAACTATATAGTTAATTCAATTCAATTGAATCTATAAAAGCGAAAAAGAGCGAGTAATTCGGAAACGAATGGGAACCACGCAAAAGACGAGAATCGACTTTTATTAGTTCGTAAATTCCATATCAAGCTACCACGAATCGATGAATTAATTCGTTAAATCCATATCACGCTACCTGAGCTATATTGCACAGTTTTTCTAGTTCTTTTCGTTTCTCTGTCTGAACTTCACAGCCAATCACACTTGTTTACATCCGGTCCGGACATCGAGCATCGTGGAAAGAATAGCGGTATATTTTAGTAAGTGCATTTTTCTCTTTATTTCCTGCTTTTATTTGCATCTTTGTTAGTTACAGAAATGTTAAAACGTACGCTTGAGTATGAATAGTGTTTATATTTTAAGTTATCAAGACATATATTACGTTCTTGAATTATTACTGCTTTGCTTGTGCATGCACAGGTTAGGGTAACGATATATAGACTTCATTGCATGAGAAGAAAGTATTTTTAATGTTTTTTTCCTGGGTTTCTTAATGAAACTTTGATTGAATCGCTTTGTCCACATGTGTTTTACATAAATTCTCAATAATATCACCGTTATTAACAAATTAATTATTTATTTAGTTGTATATAATATTTGTAAACTACGCATTATATATTAAAGTGTTAATCTCAAATTCTATTGTTATTTTTAATATTTAATTTTATTTTAAAAATTTTAAAGCATTTAGTTTTAATGATATTTTATTAACTGTTGGTACCCGGAAGTTTCAGTAAAACTAAAATATCATTTTAAAAACAAAGCAGTTGATACTTAAAAGTTTGATATTACTACCTAGTTAATAGCGTACATATATTTTGTAGTTGTATAATTTCTAAATAAATTTTTTTTTTTTTAGAAATGATTTGGAAAACAGCATATTTCATTTTTATTTCAATAGAGGTATGTTTTTCTAGTTCTTGACACATTCAACATGCAAACTATTATAGAATTTTTTTTAAAACTTCGATAGTTATTTTATCTTTTATAAATCTACATTTAGGGATATTTCAGTGTCAGGATCCATTGCACCAGCTACAACTGCCTAAAAGATTTTAAGCTTACAAAATTTAATTATTATTTAAAAAAGAAAAACTAGTAGAGATTTGCCTGGGATGGCTACAAGTTATACTCTTTAAATTGGTCCTGTTCTTTCATGTTTTTGTTTTAATTTCTCCTGGAGGTGGGCCGACCCGAAAGTGGCGGTGATGTTTTTAAGATGTTTGCAAAACTCCCAGAATTCTGAAAGTTTTAGTTATCTATATCAATAAAACATTTTGCAAAAAACATAGTAGTTTGCAGTCCCGAATTCATTGTATTCTTATCTTAAAAGTGATACGGTGTATATAAAGATATTCAGTTTGTTAATAAATTGAATTAGTGAAACCTTTTTGTAAGTTTTCATATTGTAGATACAAATTAATTATAAAATAGAACTGAATGCATCTTAGATTTTAATGAATATAAAAAGTATATGCAAATTTAAATGTTTCAATATTTTTACTTCTGATTTCAGCTACTGAATAGTTCAATTTTTAGCTTTACGTTCAAATTTTATTTGTTTAAAGACTTAAATATGCTTTGCATGATAATGAATTTAAGTGTTAACCTTTTGACGAGGTTATAAGCTGAACTGTTTAAAAATTATTTTACTGAAACTAAAATGGTCAAAAGTTACTTCAGATCATCCATACTTAAATTTTTGCATTGAATCACTCTAAAAAGTTGGTTGGTAATGTGCTTTCATGATGTGGGCGTTTGTGAATTCCTTTGTGTTGTCAACAAAAAGTGGGTAGTATGAGCCTATGATACCTATGTTAGACATTAACTTCCCTTTATTAGAAATCTCTTTTAAATTACAAAAATAATAAAATTTTGGTGGACCATCATTTTTTCTTACTATTGTCGTGTTGATCTAAGTTTCAATTAGCCAGTTGAAATATTGAGTATATTTATAATTGATTGGTATACTAGTTGAAAAATAAGTAGTAATTGCAATTGTATTTCTCATACTTAATAGTTATTCTGAAAAAAAATTTTACTGCATAAATTAGACTATATAATTTGGATAATTGTTTATTCTTAATTATAAATAATTTATTTTGATCTTTTATTTATTTACAGTCTGTGTATTACAATAGCTAATCTGTAAATTAACATCATACATTGATTGAAATTTTAGATCATATTTAACTGTAACTGTATATACTTATTTTGAACCAAAGTAAGGTTTAATTTAATCTTATTAAAATAGTATCAAATTTCTATGGTATTATGTTTCAAGATCTTAATAATAAGATTAAATATTGAGTCTAACTTTTTGTATGTGTTGCATATGTTACTGTAGACAATGGATTTTTTAAAAAAATGTATGATTGAACAGTTCCCTGAATATTCATAATCTTATTAATATGCATACATATTTCATTTTAATTTTGTAAGAATTGAATATATGAAATCTGTTTTTTTGGCATTCTGGGTCTTTGTCTAAGTTATTTACATCTCTAACAGCTAGTTTCTGAGTTTTTAAAATGCATAAAAGTTAATTAAAAATTGGAGTAAATGTAGTACCCTATTGATATAAATATTATTATTAAAAAGAAATAATAAGCATAATGCTTTACCAATTTTAATCAAGTCATATGAGCTGAAAAATCTATGCATCCTATTTGTGTCATGGTAAAATTTATCATAATTAATCATATGAAAAATGTAACATAATTAAGCTTTTAGTTAATATAACCATAATTAACTGTCATTTATAGCATTTTTCATTGTCTATTTATTTATTAATATGATGTGAAAACAGTTGAAAGCTTTTAAAAATTCTTTACTATTTTTATTCATTTAATAATTTTTGTTGTCAATTTAATATTCAGGAGAGTATACAAATGTCAAAAATGTCTAATGGAATTAACACTGCAATCTGAAATATTGACTTAATCAACATTGTAATCTAAAATTTAGCATAAACAGATAAAGCATAATATTAAAAGATAAGGCATACAATGTTAAAAATGAGATTTTTTGAAATTGTTGTTTAGTCTACACATTCTGTTAATTCAAATTTTGTTTATATTAGGAGCTCTAAATGGAAACATTGTTGCTGGCTCTTATTTGGAGAAGTTAGAAAGATAATTCTAAGAGATAGACATTAAAGAAAAGTCTGAGGGATCCTGCACAACCAAACAACCTCCAAATAGATGGTTAGGTGACGTCGAAGAGACTTGAAAATTGACTGTTAGAAAGTGCATGTTTGACACAGCTAAGGCCTGCAAGCGACGGATCTGTTTGTGGAAAATAAAAGTGAATCACAACAAGGGAGAGATATCATATTTAAACTATGCGAATCAATCAACTTTTTGAAAGCTATATTTTTGAATTTGCACACAAGTGTACTAAAAGTGCTTTTCAGTCGCTTCACGTCATAGGAACTACTGTAATATGACAAATTTGATTATAAAAAGATTAATATTTTTTAGGCTGTTATGGTAATGTTTATATCAATTTAGTAATTGTGTAATTCTTATATCTTATTGAAGACAGAGTTTAAATTATGTCATATTCAATGTTTAAAAGTTTTAATATTGTGTTGTGTGTTTTTATTCAGTATATATATTTATTATTATATTAATTATATCTTGTTGAGTTCACACCAATTGTGAAATAAGAAAAGCCTTTGAAAATTTATGCTTTATGAACTTGTGTCGCTATATAAATAATTCGCTCTTGAGATTTAATTTTTGTAGGCGATAACTTTTTTCCTAATTTAATTTTCAGATATTACGTGATAAGTAAATTATCATAAAAATTAAATACTTCAAATAGAAAATGGGTATAACAAATTGTGTTTTAAGTCAAGGAATCTTAAGAAAAATGTCAATAGAATGACAGAGTAAAATAATTCAAATTTTTTATTTATATTAGTTAATAACTTGTGTCATTTGAGCTTTTATTTGTAGCTATTATTACTACTCTAACCACTATTATGTTTTAATGATTAAAGTTAACTATAATTTAAATATCAAATGTATCTAAAATTAAAATGGTTTGTATTTAAATCTATAGTAGCAAGCAAGTAAATTGGTCAAAATGTAACATAACTATATAATTATATTTTACAATGTCCGATTTCAAAGTAAATGAACAATGTCAAATTAAATTGATTTCAAATATTTTTGGCGGCATTTCAAACATTATTTGGTATATGTGTTATTTGTATTCCATTTCATTTATCAATTACTTAAATATAAACCAAAGTTAATTGATTTAAATGAAATCATAATTTTATAATTAGATTGTTTAAATTAATATCTATAGATATATACACTTAACATGGTCTCCTTTTTGTGCATGTGTATTTGCATTTGTCAAACATTTCCGTGGCTTAATTATTAAAATTTATTTTGTCAGTTCAAAAGATATTTAAAAAAAGTTAAAAATTAAGATTTTGACTTATTTTAGTCTGGTTTTTGGCTATTCGTTACATAATATTTCTAATCCTCAATCAATTTTCATAAAATATGAAGAATGCATTTACACTTTTCTAATGTTGCTGCAAAACATTTTTCGTGTAGTATTTTAGATTCAAATATTATTGACAATTATTTCTAATATATTAATTAATTGTTAAAAAAATTTCATTAACTGTGAAGAAGTTTAAAAAATAAAACAGTTTATTTGATTTTTATAAACATAATGCAAGCTATAGCTTTTGACAAAGTGTGAATTGAGGTCAGTGTTTTATTTCCCTGTATAAATCAGGTGACTTTATTTATTTACACAATTGTATTAATGTTTTATTTTCTAATTCAGAGCAGTTTACTAACCTTCCTGTATCAAATTGTAGTACCTCACTATACTTGTGTTAAAAATAAACCGTTACACCATCCCAGTATACTGGGTTCCTGTATCATACCGACTTATGAAACACTGGTTCCGGTATCATACCGGAATAAATTTTATACCGGCTTATAAAACACCGGTCCCGGTATCATACTGGTTCCGGTATTATACTGGAATAAATTTTATACCGGCTTATGAAACACCGGTTCCGGTATGATACTGGTTCCGGTATCATACCGGGATCCATTTGATACCGGCTTATGAAACACCGGTTCCGGTATGATACTGGTTCCGGTATCATACCGGGATCCATTTGATACCGGCTTATGAAACACCGGTTCCGGTATGATACTGGGTCCGGTATAATACCGGATCCAGTATCATACCGGAACCGGTGTTTCATAAGCCGGTATAAATTTTTTTATACCGGGAATTTTTTCCAATAGGGATTGTCAATTTGTTATGCCGTATTTTGTAAAAAATTACTTTTCACTGATCCCATTTTCTTGGAATGATATGTTTGATTATGCCCTTAATATAAAGTCAAAATCCAACAACTATCGAATTGCTTGATCCCTGGCTTTCACCTTTGACAACTTCCTATCTACTGTGTAATTTTTACTTGGTCCCTTTTGACGGTTACGGTTAAATAACGCGTTGACGTCTGCATTGAAAATCTGGACGAAGATGGAGTAGCCGAAATTACTAGGTGGAAGTGGCAACGAAACGCGGCATCTTTCACAATGCCTTCCACGTTGCACGCATTTCATGAGACGGACAGACAGACAGACAAGGAGAGACACCCCCGGCGTAATTAAATGCCATTCTTTAAAGCACTTCATCTGTGTTTTTTTATTCTTTCATTCTATTTTTTGAAGCAAATGTCTGACGTTGACGTTTTTTTCCCCATCTCATTCATTCTAGGGTTCTGACATTATATATTTTTTTGTTGTTCTCTAGCGTTTTTAATATCATTCATTTATCATTGGCAAGGGGGTTCAAAACTAAAAGAACAATTTGTGTCCCAAGGAATTATGAATTTATTTCCGAAAGAAAAATAAATACGAACCTTAATGTTTCACCACCCTCTTCAATTTTTTTGCTTGTACGACTTATTTTCTACCCTCCGTAATTTCGTACTACAATGACAATATATAATTTATAATACAAAGTATCGTAAAATTAACAGAATTGAAAAATTTTGGAGAGGAGTGAATAACATTCTATAAAATTAGTTGAATACTTATTTTATTAACTAATAATATCGCATTCTTACATTTGGTAATTCATTCGAGATATTTGATGTTTAAACGAGGTAGATTCGCTATACTTTGTTGAATTTTGTATATAATTTATAACTTCTGAAGGTTTGATGAATGAAAAAAATTTAGTGAAGAAAAGAGAGACCTTGGTTAGAATTGAAATTTTGAAACAAATTTAATGAAAAAATACTGCTTCTTTCTTAATTTCTGCAGAAATCTCACCTTCTGAGAAGCGACAACTAACTATACCATTAAAAGAAATATCCTACGATAAAGGGCTCTCGCCAATAATAAAAAACTAAATTAAGATCCCTATTTTAGGTCACGGTCCATCATCGTTATAGGAAAACTGTGTAAAAAGACGAAAAAACGCTTCAGAAAAATAGAGGAATATGTATAAAGGGGAAAAGACACATTCGAAGAAACAATGGAATTGTGCATAGTGCAGAGGAAATTCTTTAGAAGAATTAGAGGAATAGTGTATGAATTGGAAAAACACATTAAAAAGACGTTGGAATTGTGCATAGTGTAGAGGAAATTCTTTAGAAGAATTAGAGGAATAGTGTATGAATTGGAAAAATACATTAAAAAGACGATGGAATTGTGCATAGTGCAGAGGAAATTCTTTAGAAGAATTAGAGGAATAGTGTATGAATTGGAAAAACACATTAAAAAGACGATGGAATTGTGCATAGTGCAGAGGAAATTCTTTAGAAGAATTAGAGGAATAGTGTATGAATTGGAAAAACACATTAAAAAGACGATGGAATTGTGCATAGTGTAAAGGAAATTCATTTGAAGAAATAGAGGAATAGTGTATAAAGGGGGAAAAATACATTCAAAGAAACGATGGAAGTGTGCATAGTGTAGAGAGAATGCATTAGAAGAATTCGAGGAATGGTGTATAAGGGGAAAAACACATTCAAAGAAGCAATGAAATTGTGTATAGTGTAGAGGAAATTCTTTAAAAGAATTAGAGGAATAGTGTATGAATTGGAAAAACACATTAAAAAGACGATGGAATTGTTCATAGTGCAGAGGAAATTCTTTAGAAGAATTAGAGGAATAGTGTATGAATTGGAAAAATACATTACAAAGACGATGGAATTGTGCATAGTGTAGAGGAAATTCTTTAGAAGAATTAGAGGAATAGTGTATGAATTGGAAAAACACATTAAAAAGACGATGGAATTGTGCATAGTGCAGAGGAAATTCTTTAGAAGAATTAGAGGAATAGTGTATGAATTGGAAAAACACATTAAAAAGACGATGGAATTGTGCATAGTGTAAAGGAAATTCATTTGAAGAAATAGAGGAATAGCGTATAAAGGGGGAAAAATACATTCAAAGAAACGATGGAAGTGTGCATAGTGTAGAGAGAATGCATTAGAAGAATTCGAGGAATGGTGTATAAGGGGAAAAACACATTCAAAGAAGCAATGAAATTGTGTATAGTGTAGAGAAATTCTTTAGAAGAATTAGAGGAATAGTGTATGAATTGGAAAAACACATTAAAAAGACGATGGAATTGTGCATAGTGTAAAGGAAATTCATTTGAAGAAATAGAGGAATAGTGTATAAAGGGGGGAAAATACATTCAAAGAAACGATGGAAGTGTGCATAGTGTAGAGAGAATGCATTAGAAGAATTCGAGGAATGGTGTATAAGGGGAAAAACACATTCAAAGAAGCAATGAAATTGTGTATAGTGTAGAGGAAATTCTTTAGAAGAATTAGAGGAATAGTGTATGAATTGGAAAAACACATTAAAAAGACGATGGAATTGTGCATAGTGTAAAGGAAATTCATTTGAAGAAATAGAGGAATAGTGTATAAAGGGGGAAAAATACATTCAAAGAAACGATGGAAGTGTGCATAGTGTAGAGAGAATGCATTAGAAGAATTCGAGGAATGGTGTATAAGGGGAAAAACACATTCAAAGAAGCAATGAAATTGTGTATAGTGTAGAGGAAATTCTTTAAAAGAATTAGAGGAATAGTGTATGAATTGGAAAAACACATTAAAAAGACGATGGAATTGTTCATAGTGCAGAGGAAATTCTTTAGAAGAATTAGAGGAATAGTGTATGAATTGGAAAAATACATTACAAAGACGATGGAATTGTGCATAGTGTAGAGGAAATTCTTTAGAAGAATTAGAGGAATAGTGTATGAATTGGAAAAACACATTAAAAAGACGATGGAATTGTGCATAGTGCAGAGGAAATTCTTTAGAAGAATTAGAGGAATAGAGTATGAATTGGAAAAACACATTAAAAAGACGATGGAATTGTGCATAGTGTAAAGGAAATTCATTTGAAGAAATAGAGGAATAGCGTATAAAGGGGGAAAAATACATTCAAAGAAACGATGGAAGTGTGCATAGTGTAGAGAGAATGCATTAGAAGAATTCGAGGAATGGTGTATAAGGGGAAAAACACATTCAAAGAAGCAATGAAATTGTGTATAGTGTAGAGGAAATTCTTTAGAAGAATTAGAGGAATAGTGTATGAATTGGAAAAACACATTAAAAAGACGATGGAATTGTGCATAGTGTAAAGGAAATTCATTTGAAGAAATAGAGGAATAGTGTATAAAGGGGGGAAAATACATTCAAAGAAACGATGGAAGTGTGCATAGTGTAGAGAGAATGCATTAGAAGAATTCGAGGAATGGTGTATAAGGGGAAAAACACATTCAAAGAAGCAATGAAATTGTGTATAGTGTAGAGGAAATTCTTTAGAAGAATTAGAGGAATAGTGTATGAATTGGAAAAACACATTAAAAAGACGATGGAATTGTGCATAGTGTAAAGGAAATTCATTTGAAGAAATAGAGGAATAGTGTATAAAGGGGGAAAAATACATTCAAAGAAACGATGGAAGTGTGCATAGTGTAGAGAGAATGCATTAGAAGAATTCGAGGAATGGTGTATAAGGGGAAAAACACATTCAAAGAAGCAATGAAATTGTGTATAGTGTAGAGGAAATTCTTTAAAAGAATTAGAGGAATAGTGTATGAATTGGAAAAACACATTAAAAAGACGATGGAATTGTTCATAGTGCAGAGGAAATTCTTTAGAAGAATTAGAGGAATAGTGTATGAATTGGAAAAATACATTACAAAGACGATGGAATTGTGCATAGTGTAGAGGAAATTCTTTAGAAGAATTAGAGGAATAGTGTATGAATTGGAAAAACACATTAAAAAGACGATGGAATTGTGCATAGTGCAGAGGAAATTCTTTAGAAGAATTAGAGGAATAGAGTATGAATTGGAAAAACACATTAAAAAGACGATGGAATTGTGCATAGTGTAAAGGAAATTCATTTGAAGAAATAGAGGAATAGCGTATAAAGGGGGAAAAATACATTCAAAGAAACGATGGAAGTGTGCATAGTGTAGAGAGAATGCATTAGAAGAATTCGAGGAATGGTGTATAAGGGGAAAAACACATTCAAAGAAGCAATGAAATTGTGTATAGTGTAGAGGAAATTCTTTAGAAGAATTAGAGGAATAGTGCATGAATTGGAAAAACACATTAAAAAGACGATGGAATTGTGCATAGTGTAAAGGAAATTCATTTGAAGAAATAGAGGAATAGTGTATAAAGGGGGGAAAATACATTCAAAGAAACGATGGAAGTGTGCATAGTGTAGAGAGAATGCATTAGAAGAATTCGAGGAATGGTGTATAAGGGGAAAAACACATTCAAAGAAGCAATGAAATTGTGTATAGTGTAGAGGAAATTCTTTAGAAGAATTAGAGGAATAGTGTATGAATTGGAAAAACACATTAAAAAGACGATGGAATTGTGCATAGTGTAAAGGAAATTCATTTGAAGAATTCGAGGAATGGTGTATAAGGGGAAAAACACATTCAAAGAAGCAATGAAATTGTGTATAGTGTAGAGGAAATTCATTAGAAGAATCAGAGGAATGGTGTATAAAGGGAAAAACACATTCAAAGAAACGCTGAAATTGTGCACTAAATGCATTAGAAGAAATAAAAGAATGGTATAGAAAGAACCGGAAAAAAACAACACCTTTTTAACGCCTCGAAGAAAAGGTTGAACAATGCATGTGGAGAAAAGTATCAGAAAAATGAGAGAAATGGTGTATAAAGGTGAAGAAACGGTGGAATTATGCACAGAAGTGAGGAAATGCATCTGTAGAAATAGTGGAATGGTGTGTAAAGGAGAAAAAAGACCCTGGAAGAAATGGAGGAAAAGTGCAAGGAGGAAAAGAAAGACACCCAAAGAAACAGAAAGTTGTATATAAGAATAAGAATAACGGAAAAAAAAAAAAAGATCCCGGACTTTCTGACCAGACTTAATTGCTGCTGCTCTTTATACAGAAATCACATGAAACTAGTTTCAAGCGAATGTACCATGCTATTCAGAGATGAAAAAAAGGTAGCTTAAGTAACTTGTTGATCAACACTTTGAAAAAAAGTTTTTATTTACTAATACTAAGTTACTAAAAAAATATACTCCCTTCGCCACAAATTCTAAGGCCGTCTGCTGCTTTGGAAGCAAGAAATAACGCAGTTCAAACAGGGGAGTTTCTCTCTCCCCTGATTTCCTTTCTCTCGCTGACATATGACAAAACCTGTCTTAAATATTGACCTAACACTCCTACATTAAATTGTTAAGCCTCGTTACCATTGTCATCGTCACTGCTTTAGACGAATAGTAAAGGGATTTCTTTCCATAGACTATATGAAACCGATCTCATTGCTGGAAGATTTATTTTAGGCAAATTAAATATCTGGAAGTTTAACAACAACCTCCCGTAGCTACCATTTTAAATTGTATAAACTGATTTTTCACCATGTTTAAATAAATCTTCTTTTCTTTTAAATGGAGTTGTCGGATAAAACCGGGATTGACAGCCGTACAAAATCCGACAGTTTTAAAGAAAGGCTGGATACTTGACTTAGCACAACAGGTAAGATCAAGTCAAAGTCCATAGAAGTTAGGAAACAGTGCATTACCTGTAAAGGATGGGCACTAGAAGCCTGCAGCTATAATCAAAACTTCATTTGCAATTTTTGTCCTTAAATGTGATCAACTGATTTAATTTACTAAAAGGCTTCGTTAATATTTTGGCCTCCGTGTTTTCCACTATATAAAGAACATTTTGTTAATTTGATGTTAGAAATAATTATTTGAAAAATAAAATAAAAATAAATTTTTTTTTTTTATTGTTTTTTAAATATATAGCAGGTTTTATCTGACCAAAATGAATAAAAACTATGTTTTAGAATATTTTTAACAATTTTATTTACATTCCAGAATTTAACAGTTGCACATTAAACAATATTTACAATTAGAACTAAAGTTGTAACTTATCACTCAACTAAAAATATGAACAATTTTGTTCACCACGTAGCTCTTTAAGGAAAAAAGAGAAAACATAAAGACTTGATTTTGTCCGATCTTCGTAAAAAATCGCCACATTCGTAAAAAAATAGAAGGTGTGCTGATATGAGATCAAATATATATGACAAAATGAAAAGGGAGTGCATATTTTGCAATGCCAGATCCGGTTAATCTAGATCTCATGAGTTTTAGTTTCGTTCATAATTTAAAAAAATAGGGCCTTAAATGAAAGACTCAGGAACTAAAACACTTGCTATCATATGTGATTATGACTCAAATCCTGTCGATTGATGATTGGTTAGTATATTGCCCCTACTCGCACCGATTCGAATCTTAAACATAAAATTTTCCAGCGGCTTCCAACAGAGCATAGGTTGTCTCATTGCCTTCGAGCAAATCACGGCAGACTTCCGCACTTTTACTATTTTGTAATACCAGATCTGGTTAATCTAGATCTCATGAGTTTCTTTGCCTTCCTAGTTATGTTCATAATTATAAATAAAAAAAAATAAAAAAAATCGGGGCTCAAAACGCCGACACAGGAACTAAAGAATTTGCTTTATCCTGTCGATTAATAAATGATTAGTGTATTGCTCCTACTCGTATTGTTTTCGAACCTCAGACATAAAATGCGCATCATTCCTTCAAATTGGATAAATTGTTAAATTGATGCGGATGGAAAAGCATTATTTACATATTGTTACATCACAAAAACATAAGTGAAATCCTTGAAATTCCGAACAAGTTTTGGAACTGCTAATGAGTCCTAATCATTTTGCTAAACGGCATGAACCGCAAAAAGTTCCTTTCCATAAACTTCAAATTAAACATGCCCAAAGTGGTAAGTGCTGATGCAAATCATCTTGCGTAAAAGAAATACAAACGTGCAAGATTTGTATATTCACTAAAATTTTCTAAATATCCATATCAAACAGAAATTCGATAAAAATTTTCGAGATTTTAAACTTAAGTAGACTCTCCGCCCAATTCTTTATCCGCGGAGGAAATAAATAGATAGCGCGTCAATCAACAAGGCTCAGTTGTGAATGGCATGCTTTCACAGCTGCTGTTTACCCCGTAAATGTAATATAAGAGGCACTGGGGCGGCACTGGCGAAAAAGTGGGGCTTACGAGTAAGAGCTTAGAAATACAATACATCTTAGTGCACTCTGAGAAAAACTGTCGAGGCTGGCTCAGAGCCCAGGCATCGGAAGAAGACTGATTATGCACTCTCTCTGGCTACTGCTACTTGAAGCACGACTCGCTCCTCTTGCCCGAGAGCTTTCGATAATTTATCAATGTCGCAACTACTCAACTCTGCTCAAAGAAGAAAAAAATACGCCAGTAAAAAATACTCGGAAAAAAAAATTGCACCAGGGTGAAAAAAGCAGTCTTTTTGCGTTGTACCATGTACTAAATAAAGGTGTTTTTGAATTGAAATAGATGACCAAATTTTTATTTATTTATTTTATGTCCTAGATTTTGTTGTTGTTGCAGAGCATAGACAGGGAAAATCACAAATGTCTTCGGCTATAGAACTTTTAGAGAGCTACGCGTAATGCATACAGATTTTATTTGTATGAATTTTTTTTTTCCGTCTCATTTTGAAATTTTTTTTTATCAATTTTAATATATTTTAATTTGTAATTTTTATATAAAAACTAAATATTGTAATCTTATAACACGGAATATATTTCTAAAAAAGAATATAATTTTAAATTTAATCGAACTTAAATGTTAGTAGTTGATTTGCAATAGTAATTTAACAACCTCGTGATTTAATTAATAATTCAGTATTGTATATTGCATACTGCTTCTGAAATATTGAATATTTGGAAAAACGTTCTTGGTTAGTATTCAAGCATGTGTTAAAAACAGTTGTACAACTTCAATTAAGTAACTTTAAAGTAATCCCGTGGCCGGAATAGCATGGTTGGAAGGGCGCAGGCCTCACGTTTGTGAGAACGGTAGTTTGAATCTAGCCGGCCGAAGACTCACCGTGTTGTAAATGGTGACTGGTGCACGTTAAACCTGTCGGGTCACAGAATCCTAACAAATCAATACCTCTAGGAGCACTGAATTGGAGATTGATCGTTGTCTGGTTCAGGTCAAAATTACGATCTGGGAATGAATAAATGGATGTATGAATGGGTCCGCCCTATAAACGGGTGTGGCAGAAGTCAAATTCTAGTGGCTATAGATGGTGCCACTGGAAAACAAGAACAATCGCATCTCCTCTGCTTTAATGGCTGACGACGACCACACACATAAAGTAATCTCGTAGCTACCAGTATGTTGACTAAGAACTCAGAGGGTCATGGCTCCTCATATTCAAAAGCAAAAGCGCAACGCGCCAGTTACCTTTACGAGGGTTGCTATTTATATTTCTGGCCTAATAATGAAAAAACAAATATGTAGGATCGAAATTGGTTTTATTGTTTTTCAAAATATTCTCCATGATGATCAATACACTTTTGCATGCGTTTGAACCAATTTTCAAAGCACTTTTTCAAGTCCGATTGAGGTAACTCCAAAACATGCGTTTTGAATGCATCAAATCATCATCAATCTTCGGGGGTCGAAAATCATTGTCCACGTAATTTATTTTTGATGTGTGGGAATAAGAAGAAGTCATTGGGTGCCAAATCAGGGCTGTACGGCGGATGACCCATCAGTTTGATCTTTCGCTCCGTCAGAAATGCCTTTGTTTGAGTCGATGTGTGAGAGCTCGCAATGTCATGATGAAGAATGATTCGCCTGTTCTTTTGCTTTTTTCGAATTTCCCCGATGACTTCTGGCAAACAAATGATCGTGTACCAATCAGAATTGACCGTCCTGCGTTGCTCTAACGTCACTGTTGCCACATGACCGTTAATGCCGAAGAAACAGGCAATCATTTGTTTCGATGTGCTTCTTCCTCGAACAACTTTTGTTGGTTTTGCCTCGTCTTGGAAGACCCATACAGTTGATTGCTGTTTTGTTTCCGGCTCATATGCATAGATCCATAATTCGTCACCTGTGTAGATGTTATACACAGCCTTTGATGTACCTTGAACGTATTTTTCCAGCATTTCCTTGCACCAATCGACACGAGCCTTTTTTTGAGCGTTTGTCAGATTATGCGGGATCCAACGCGAATTTTTTTTTTTTACGCTCAAATGTTCATGCAATATTTTATTGATATTAGCTAGTCATACTAATGTCCAAAGACGCCTCTATCTCACGGTATGTCACATGACGATCTTGCTTTATCAGTTCACGCACTGCATCGATCTTTTCTGGCACAACAACGGATTTTGGACGACCTGCACGGGATTCGTCCTGGATCGAACATCGACCACGATTAAATTCGTTATACCAATATTTTACAGTGCTGTAGGATGGCGCTTTATCGCTGAATAAAGAATTAAGTTCATCGAAGCACTCTTGTCTTGACAATCCACGTCGAAAGTTATGAAAAATAATGACACGAAAATGTTCACGATTCAATTCAATTTTTTGAAAGAGAAGAACTTTTCAATTTACTGTCAACAACACAAATGAAGCTATAATGGTAAATCGTCTGCTGAATTTATGTTTAAAAATATCACACTTTCGATTAAAATCGTCTGCGGTCGCCTAGCAAAACTTACTGTTGCCAAGGCCAGAAATATAAATAGCAATCCTCGTACTGATTAGACTAGCTAGCCCTCATGAATTTGAATTGGGAGTCGAACCTGGTTCTTCTCAATGATAAGTGCTGTCTAATCTCAGTGCTTAAACCATGTTTTCTGCATGAGTAATAAATCTTTATAATAAAAAGAATTTTTAGATTTTTATATTTATAAACAGCATAATTTGTCTTTGTTTCAACTATATTGTGTATTATAATGAACATGGCTGATAAACAAGTGTACCAACTAAAATATGTTTTAATGTTTAAATTCTGCTGGAATAAGTTCAGGTGGTAGTAATTGAACCTTCTCAGAAATGCCATCTTTGGCCCATCATAGAGATGAAGTCAACTGCACCACTAGGTCTCAATTCTAAAACTTTCAAAACCAAACGGAAACCTAATTTGTTCAAAGTTAAGGGAACTGTAACTTTAAAAAATAAATAAATAAATAAATAAATAAAAAGTTAAGAAAAATTCCAGATAGCAAAAATAATTGATAAAAAAGAATATAGACCCTATGATAGCATTCAGACGCTAAAGAAGAATCATAACAGAATTCTTCCTCAGATACTCAAAAAATCCAAACATTGAGAAAGGATCCAGAAACTAAGAAAGAATCGAGGACAGTAAAAAGCATCCAGATACTAATAAGAAAGGATTCAAATACTAATGATACAGATTCAGAAAAGATTCAAAAAACAAATGTATAATAGCTATGTTACAAAGTTATTCACAACCTGAGGCTAGCATCTAGATGATATCAACTCTAGCATCATCTTATTAGCTAAACTTAAAACCGTAACAAAATGACGCAACAGATTTGTTGTGTATTTAGCTGTGTATATAACAAATTATTCCGTAAAGACATCATTCAAAATGTATTTAAAGAATTTTTGTAAATGATGAAATAAAAGAAAAACTAAGTACATCAGGAGACAAAAAATAAATAAATACTAAGTGATATATATAAAAACTAAGCATGTTCAAACTCTAACCAATCACTTTTCAAATCAATATCACTATTCTGTTTTTTTTCCACTTTGTTTTCCTATTTTTTTAAAATCTATAAGCATTAGAAGACACAAATTTTTATTTCAAGGAGAATTTAATTTATCGATTATGTTATTTAATTTATCGATTACGTTATTTAATTTATTGATTATGTTATTTAATTTGTCAAGTTTAATGCTATTGGTAATATTTCCTAATTTTCATTGATAACTCTCCTAATTTATCTTTAAATCTTGAGTCTAGAATAACTAGGGCATAAAAATAACTGAAATACTAACTAGAATAATTTGTATAAAATAAATTGTATGAAATAATTTATAAAAAATAATTTGTACAAAATAATTTATATAAAACAAACAAAATTGTTTAAAATAATTTGGAAAAATTAATTATTTATCCAATAAATTATTTATCCATTATTTATCAATTTATCCAATAGTGATTATTTTTCCTTAAGTAAAAAGCTGAGCTAAGTATGTTTCTTAGACTAAGAGCATCAAAAATTTTTTTTCTCTGAAATAATATTGAAGTACTTTCTTAAGTACAGGTGGTGCAGAAAAAAATAAATTATCTGAATAGATAATAGATTTATAACGTCATATATAAATTTCCACCTCATACATAATCCATACTTCTGACAAATATGTGCATACTTAAAATAGGTACAAATTAAATCTTTAGTCATTATATATTTAAAACGGGTATAAAATAATTTTTTCAAGATAGATATAAATAATTTAATTATAAAAAATTAACTATATCTTATTAGCATAATTTTATTTACAATAGTTAATTTAATCGTAAAAGCATCCGAACTTACTAAGTTTACAAGCGTTTTCGTTTGTTAATATATATTTATTTATATTGATTTTAAGTCCAACGTTCTGAAAAGGATTGACAAAAAACGTTCAAGTAATTTTTGCAATTAATTGAAATGGTCGATAATTACGAACATGTCAAAATTTTTCAAAAGTTTCTTCTTCACTTCGTTTCACTACTTAATTCAAGAACAACAAATGTTCGGTTTGTCTGCAAACATGACAGTGAGTAGTAAATTTTTTATTAGTTTTTTTTTTTAAAAAACAGTTTTCATTTTCCTGATTTCCTCTTCCCACAGTTTTATTTTGACTGTTAAATGACATTTGAAAGGATGTTTTTCAACAGTCATTTATTTTTTTCAACTCGTTTACTATCGTTTTTTTTTTTTTATTCATTCTTTTTTTTGGTGAAGTTAAATGGTAATTGGTGGCAGACAATTTTTTTTCATCCTTTTTAAAAAGCACACGACAGTGAAGTTAATATTTTTTTATTTTACGTTTTTTTTTTTATTGGCAGTAATTGCTCTTGAAATTCGTGCTTTTGTTTTGGCTGATTGCAGTTTTTGTCAACTACTTTAAGGGGAGCCGGCTGATTCTTTATTGGAATTAAATGTTGATAAGTTGTCGTAAAATAAGAGTGATGTAAATGGAATTCGAACGAAATTTTTTTTGTTCCTCAATGAGAAAAAAAAAGGGAGACAGTTCGAATTATTTAATTTTGAAATGCAAACTTAGAGAAATGTTCTTCATTAAAAAGACGTTCCCTAGACATATAATTTGCTTCAAATTCATCAAAGCAATAAAGTAAATTTTGGTACCTGTCAAACGAAAAAGTTACTGAAAACTCTTTAATTCATCTTACTTCTTGTAAACTTCTTCCGACTTAGTAATTACTTTTAAAGTTGCTGTGGCACATTTCATGTCAATGATAAAACATAAAATTTTTGCTTTAAAAACTGTTGCATAAATTTCTTTTAGCAATTTATTTAGACTTAGTTTGGGTATTTATTTTTAAGTTTCGCTCTCCTCCTTTTTTCTCAAGTGTTTCTATATTTTTTGAAACACTTTCTAACAAAATACAATAACTATCAATGATCTTCCAAAAAAAAATCACAATTCAAGAGTTTTATCACAATTCAAGACATTGCAGAAAAAAAAAAAAAAAAAAAAAAAAAAACATTATATGAGATAAAGTAATTTTGTATTTCATTTCAATTCAAAATTATATTAATATTTTTTTCTGGCAATTATTTTTTGAAAAAACTCACCGAAACCTAAACATAGAACTTCTAAATTGATGCAAAAAAAAAAGTTTTAAGAATAATAAAACCATTTTTGTTACCCTAAATTCCTAAAAAAAGGAAGGCATTTTTGGTATTTTTTATAGTTGTTAACATTAAATAATTGTTACTAGAAATATAGGGCAATGAAAATGCTATTTAATTTTATATTTTTCACTTTCTACATTTTTCATAATTTCATTCATATCAATGACATTTAAAGTACTCTTTAATTCATATCAATAACATTTAAAGTACTCTTTATCTTTTATTTCTGCTTTTTCAGTTTTAATTTTTAAACTATGGTTCAGGGATTAGTAAAAAGCTGTATACTTAAAATTTTTATTTGTATTTGTTTTATTGTATTTCACTCATTTTTTAATAATAGAAAACTGTAAAATAATTGATACACTCATTGCCATTAGAAATACCTCATCTAGGGAGTTGCCAGAGAGAGAAAAAAAAAAACTTCACATACTAAGGACTGCATTGTTAAGTACATAAGAAAGTGATTAAATAATCAACCAAAATTATCATTTATTGCTGGAAAAAATACAAATGATTTCAGGATTTTGCACCCTCGTACACGAATGTAGGATGCAATACGGTCGGGTATTGAGACATACAAATTTCTTACGAAGTCGTTCGGCATCTCGTTCCACCTGCTGCTCTAGAAACACCGCTAAATCGAATTAACTTGGTGGCTGACCAACTACCCGTCCCTAGTGTTTCCAGATACGCTCGTTGTTTGAGAAATCTGGAGATCAAGCAGGCAAAGGAAGGCTGGTAATGACCATTCCTATCGAACGCTGCATACGCTGTACAGCAGCACACTGCTTCTACTGCTGGTGTGATGGTTTGGGGTGCCATTACATACGACAGATGATCACCTCTTTATATTGATCCACGACGCCAAGGCAACCCAATGTTCGTAACACACTCTAGCCATATGCGATGCCACTAATGCCAGGACATCCAGAGCCAATTATCGGCACTACACAGAAAGAGTGTCGCATGAATGCTTCCACTACATTGCCACCTTTCCTGGCCTTCAAGATCCCCAGATTTGCCTTCGAACAAGCATATCTGGGACGGCAAATTGGACGGGTATTTTTGCAGCGACTGTGGAACTTATGATTCCGCAGGATATCATAAAGGATTTGTATACCTAAATATTCGATCGTATCGCATCTTGAATTCACTCTAGAAGTGTCCCATTCGGGTATGAAAGTATTCATTCACTTGTATTTTTTCTTCCCATAAATGATCATTTTGCTTTGATTTTTTAATCACTTACTTTTATTAATGTTAAATGTATTTAAAATTTCATTTCATTTCGACAATTCTTTGAAGGTGCGCTAATTTTAATGGCGCTGAATGCATTTAATAATTTGATCTTCATTCATTATTTTTCCGTTCTCTGATTATTTAGTTGAAATTTTAATGTTATTAATTATATAATTAAAAAACTATTAATTTTTTATTCATTTTTGTTCTTTAAATTACATAATAAATAAAAAGAATTTTTAACAGTTATTGATTTGATACTGTTTCGTAAAAGAATTATTTTCTGAAATATATATAATGATATGCTTTATAAATGATATTTATTGCTTTTTTTAATGTATTATTACAGCTAGAAATGCAAACAAAAAGCATTTAATAGAATATGATTTTTCACAAAAGCTCTTCACCTCTATAGAAAACACGTTCTTTTCCCAATGTTTTACATGCAGACATGCAAGCACATTATCATTATTAAATTTAAATTATTACATTTGACTAAATTATTATTTATTTATTTTTTAGCATTCTGTTTATTAATTTTTAACATGCATAATTAATTCATATGGTAAATAATTAAATCTTTTTCCTAAACAAATCATTTTGTGTCATAACATCATTATTTTCATTCATCACATCATTAACATTAATAGCTGATACTTTTTCAAAGAATTTTATTTCATGAATTTTTGATACATATTATTAAAACAGAAGCATCGAATTATCTATTACTTTTTCGTATTACTTTTCGTACTTCACCTCCGAAACGGAAAAGATTTTTTTAACCCCCAGATCTTAGTAATTCACAATATCATGCAAAACACGCTATAACAAAGTTTCAAATTAGTTCGCTAGGTGGCGTTGCCCAGCAACATATCGTGGTCTACATAAGCAAAACCTAATTAAGAGTAGTGAAATAAAAGATTCCAAATAAATAAATGAAAAAAAAATCTAGAAAAGGAGGGTCTCTCAAACCATTAACTGTTTTTCAAGGAGCACAAAGAAATCTTTTTGTAAAGGCAAATCGGGATCAAAGAAAACCGCTCATTCTTTGCATGCGAGCCACTTGAAAATATGTCATTTACTTCTTCTTTTCTTAGCTTCGAACATTCCTTGATTCCTGTAACTTTTACTTTCGGCCTCAGTGTAAATATGTGGTTTAACAAAGCTTTCAGTGTCGTTATTTCTGCAAACCCTGTGGTTTTCCACGTACGCCCTTTCCTTTTCTCTTTCTTTCTTTCTTTTTTTTTTTTTTTTTTTTTTTTTTTTAATAATATAAATAAAAACTTGTCAGTTTTCTTAACTCTTGTATCAAACGGTCTCTTTATTCTGTTTCGAGAAAAAATTAAACGTTGAGTTAGTGTTGGCGCATGCGCGCCATTCGCTAGCGTAACGAGGAAGAGGGGAAAAATTATTCTCCTCTGAGACTCGAAAAACATTAGATGTGGATAACTGCTTTAACCCTTTCGAAATCCACAATATCTCCAGCTGTTGTTATTTTTATACATTATGTTTTTGTTATCAATAAAAAACAAAAGGTGCAGCTGGTGGTCCGTCGTTATTTAGTAAAATATCAAGCGTGTTGGTTTTAGGCCGACATTGTCTGGCACGTCGAGCACACGGAGCGCTCGAATCAAAATACAACTATGGATACAATAGCGAAACTAATTAAAGCAAAAATTTCCTTGAAAGGAAATATTACTCGAATACAAAACTTTGTCGATAGTATATCTGAAGATATTCCTAATACTACCATACTTGAAGTGAAATTGAAAAAAGTCGAACAATTACAAACTAAAATTGATGAATTAAAAGTACATTCCTTCGGTCTTGAAAAAATCACTGATCAAGAATTGGAAGAATTCGAAAAAGACATCGAACAATGTGAATCTCGCCTGGAAGATTTGGAGGTAAGCCTCAAACTTTTAATTGATTCTAAAAAAGAAACTGTGTCAACTGTAAACGATGTTAAACAAATTAATCAAACTGAAAATATAACTAACACAAAAATTCCACCTATTATACTTCCAACATTCTCGGGAAGATATGAACACTATAGTACCTTTAAAAACCAGTTTGATGACTTAATCACCTCTAATGATCAACTGACTCAGTCGCAAAAACTTTATTATTTAAACTCATGTCTCTCAAATGAAGTAAAAGAATTTGCTTCCACATTTGACACATTTTCTTCATTATATGAAGCACTCGATTCACGTTACGATAATAAAAGATTAATCGTTGATGTGCATGTAAATTCCATCCTAAATTTTAAAAATATAGAACGTGAAAATGCTACAGAAATTCGTGCAATGATAGATTGCATTCAAAAGAATTTACGAGCTTTAAAAGTGTTAAAATATGAACGAAACGATTTATTTGACATTTTTCTACAAAACATAATGCTTAACAAATTAGATAAAGAAACTCGAAAGAACTTCGAATTAATACAAAAAACAAAAGAAGTTCCGTCATACGAACAATTCATTACATTTTTAGAGCAACGAGAAGCTGTTCTCTTATCGGTAAATCGAAATTGTTATTCAGAAACGAAAACGATTAAGAAAACAACTAATTTCCCATTTAAAAGCAAAACTGTTTTGATGAATGAAAATATAGAGAATAAAAACTGTGTAATTTGTTTGAAAGAATCACATCCTATATTTCGCTGTGATAAATTTTTAAAATTAACACCGCATAAAAGATTTGAACTTGTTAAATATCATAAATTATGTGAAATTTGTTTGAAAAAAAATCATAAAAAATGGGAATGTAAATCGTCGTATGTATGTAATTGTGGTCAGCGTCATTCGAATACATTATGTTTCAGACGATCTATCCTTGAGAAGAGAAATAAGCTGGCGTCAGAAAATCAAAACGCTGACTCAACATTCGAAGGATCAGAAATAAAAAATGAAAACAAAAGTTCCACTACGGAAATTAATTCTCTGCATAATGCGGTTTTAAGCAATACTTCTAATGAAAATAAAAAGAATGTTTTATTATCTACTGGAAATATTCTCTTGCAAAAAAGGGATGGGTCATTAATTAAATGTAGAGTTATTTTCGATTCCGCATCAAATGTTAATATATTGAGTAAGAAAACAAGTGAAATTCTTGGGATTAAATTAGAAAGAATCCAAACATCCGTAGCTGGACTTAATTCGACTAAGCAAAACCTGAAAGGAAAATTGCATACTATCATTTCTAATAAAAGTGGTAGTTTTAAAGAACCGATTGAATTCTTAGTCGCAGATAAAATTACGGGTCTGACTCCAAGTGTCAGCTTAGATATATCGAAAATGAAAATACCCGAGTTTTTTGAATTAGCGGATCCTTCATTTTTTGAAGCGAAAGAAGTTCATGCTTTATTAAATGCTGATATTTTCTTTAGAATAATTAAGGATAACGTTTATAAAGTAAATGAAGAGTTGTTGTTAAGAGAAACGGAGTTCGGATGGATCGCGAGTGGTCGACTCCATGAGATAAAATTTAATAATGAAAATTCGTGTCTTCTTCTTAAAAACGATGATTCTATAGACAATACCTTAAAACGCTTTTTTGAACTTGAATCTCTCGGCATAAAAGACGACCCTTGTTTTCGAGAAGAAGATCAAGCCATGAACATTTTTGAACAAACTGTACAATATAAAGATGGTCGATATATAGTTGAACTACCATTCCGTAAACACTGGAAAGAATTATCGAATAACGTTTGCGTTGCTAAACAACGATTTCTTAATTTATGGAGAAGATTGCGGTTCGATAACGAACTATATTCTCAGTACCAAAATATCATTCGGGACTATTTCGATCAAGGAATAATTGAAGAAGTAGAGAGTTCGGAATCAAACTTTGATAGACCCTTGTTCTATTTACCACATCAGGCCATTAAAAAGGAAGGTCGCGTTACAACTTCAACTCGAATAGTGTTTGACGCAGCATCTCACCAGGTAGACGAACTTTCATTGAATGACTGTATATGGCCAGGTCCAAACCTTTACCCTAACCTTTTTGAAATACTTATCAACTTTAGACTAAGCCGAGTGGCTATTTCATCGGATATTCGTCAGGCCTTTTTGCAAATTTGCATTGCGGATAAACACAAGGATGCAGTACGATTTCTGTGGACAGACAGTGATCCTCGTTTAGACTCAAAGCCAAAACTTCGAATTTATCGTTTCAAGAGATTACTTTTCGGACTGAACACTAGCCCTTTCCAACTAGCAGCCACCATCAAACATCACATTGAAAAATACAGAGAGGAATATCCCACGACTGTACATCATCTAGACTCTTACATGTACGTAGACGACTGGATCACAGGTCAAGATACCCGAGAAGAGGCACTTATAATTTCCCGAAGTGCGAAGAAAATCATGAAGGAAGCTGGAATGGAAATGAGAAAATGGATTAGCAACGACTCCGCCTTGATGAGTCAGTGGTCAGAAGAAGCCTTTGACACTTATCCAGTCGATATTCCTATAAACTTAGGAACTAATAATGCTAAGGTATTAGGCATGACGTGGCAAACTGAAGATGATTGCTTGATATTAGACACAAAAGGTATTTTAGAATTCGTTTCAAACTGCCGAAATACCAAAAGAGTTCTTCTGCAAACCATCGGGAATATTTTTGATCCAATGGGATTACTTACTCCCTTCACAATACGGATGAAATGCCTCATTCAAAAACTTTGGGAAAAGAAAGTTTCGTGGGATGAGAATCTCCCTCCCAGCATTATGGAAAGTTGGAAAAATTGGTGTAAAGAGTTACCGCTCCTGGGAGAACTTAGAATTCCAAGACTTGTGATAGATTCTAACAGTGAAGAAAATAGTGACGTCGTAGAAATGCATGTTTTCTGTGATTCCTCGAAACTTGCATACGGAGCTACCATTTATGTGAAACTTAAAATACAAGGCAAAGTGTATGTGAATTTCGTTACTTCGAAAAGCAGAGTTGCACCACTAAAAGGAGTTACGTTGCCTCGACTTGAGCTTCTGGGAGCCTTAGTAGCTGCACGTCTGAGTTCCAAAGTGCTGAAAATCATCAATCAGAAAAGACAGTGCACAGTGTTCTATTGGACCGATTCAAAAGTAGTTTTGTTTTGGATTAGAGGATCTCAGAAAAAATGGAAACAATTTGTCGCTAATCGTGTTCGAGAAATCACTAAGCTGACTGATCCTAATACTTGGTTTCACTGCGCCGGTAAGGAAAATCCCGCAGACTTGTTGACAAGAGGTCTCAGTGCTGAGTCGCTTCTACACAGCAAAAAGTGGTGGCATGGTCCTTCATTTTTGTTGTCTGATGAACTTGTGAGTGAATTTGACTGTCCAGTGCCAAATGAAGAAGAATATTTACATGAACTAAAATCTAAAAACTCAGTAGATACTATAGTCCTGACTTCAAATCATGACAAAACTTTTTTTGATGATCTAATTAATCGTAGTAATAGATTTTTAACTTTAATTCGAATTTGTAGTTATCTTTTCAGGTACATTCATAACTTGAGAAATCCAGAGAAAAGGATTCTTGGTCCTCTGAAACTGGACGAATTGTCTAATGCTGAAAGGTATCTAATTTGCTGCGTGCAGGAACAAGAGTTTCCTAGAGAATTAGCTGCTCTTAAGTCGGGAGGTAGCGTTTCCAATAAAAGTAAGATCTTTAACCTATCACCTATTCTAGATGAAGAAGGGTTATTGAGAGTGGGTGGCAGACTAGAAAATTCTCAATTAACGTACTCGAGTAAACATCCCATTTTACTGCCTTCTAAATGCAAGTTAACTGAAATAATCGTTAAATACTATCATGTTAAGTATCTTCACGTTGGTGCGCAACATCTACTTTTTCAGGTTAGACAAAAATATTGGCCCATTCATGGTAGGAATTTGTGCAAAAAAATCGTGCACAGTTGCGTAGTTTGCTTTAAAGCAAATCCTAAAGAGTATAATCAAAAAATGGGTAATTTGCCAAAAGAAAGAATAACACCTGATAAAGTTTTCAGTTCTACTGGAATAGATTTATGCGGACCATTCTTTATAAAAAATAAATATCAGAGGAAAGGTCCTGAAATAAAAATCTACGTTTGTATATTCATCTGTTTAGTAACAAAGGCTATACATCTTGAGCCAATCAGTGACTTGACTTCGCAAGCTCTCATAGCGACACTTAAACGATTCATTGCCCGAAGGGGTAAATGTCGTAAAATCTTTTCAGACAACGGAACTAACATGGTAGGGGCTAATAAAGAACTTAATTGTTTGTTTAAGATGGTAAGGGATCGAGAGGAATCATTATTTGCATTTTTTGGCGAAGAAAAAATCGAATGGAGCTTTATTCCCCCCAAGAGCCCAAATTGGGGAGGGCTTTGGGAAGCAAACATTAAATCATTTAAATTTCATTTTAAGCGTGTAGCAGGTAACTCTAAATTTAATTACGAAGAATTTTTAACACTCGTAACTCAAATAGAGGCAATATTGAACTCTCGACCTCTTATTCCTCTTAGTTCTGAAATTGACGATTTAGAAGTGCTAACACCGGCACATTTCTTGATAGGGAGGCCAATAACGGCCATAGTTGAACCATCCCTAACTGATATCGAGCCAAGTCGTTTAAACTCTTGGCAGAGAATTACCAAGTCAGTACAAACAATATGGAAACAATGGAGCCTTTCTTACTTGAACAGCTTACAACAAAGAAAAAAATGGGTAAAAAATCAGAAAAATTTAAAAATAGGGGATATGGTTTTGATAAAAGAAGAAAACCTTCTCCCATGCAAATGGGTCTTGGGTCGGGTAGTAAAACTGTATCCTGGGCAAGATAATCAAATAAGGGTAGTTGAAGTAAAAACTTGTAAGGGAGTTTATAAAAGGTCTGTTTCCAGATTGAGTGTACTGCCGATAGAAAATTGAAAATAGTTGTATATTCATCGAAATATTTGTATATAATTTTATGTAACACTTGTAATTTTATTAGAATTTCATGTAAAAAATGTGAAATTTATCTCAATGATTCTGATTGAGTATTAGTTATGTTAAAGTTATAATACTCAACAATGTTAAAGTTTTTGTAAAATTATATGTTAAATGTATAACTGAAAAAAAATGTCAAGTTCTTGCATGTGAACAGTGCAAGGCTGGGCGGTGTGTTGGCGCATGCGCGCCATTCGCTAGCGTAACGAGGAAGAGGGGAAAAATTATTCTCCTCTGAGACTCGAAAAACATTAGATGTGGATAACTGCTTTAACCCTTTCGAAATCCACAATATCTCCAGCTGTTGTTATTTTTATACATTATGTTTTTGTTATCAATAAAAAACAAAAGGTGCAGCTGGTGGTCCGTCGTTATTTAGTAAAATATCAAGCGTGTTGGTTTTAGGCCGACAGTTAGTTTAATTTAAGCCGACTTCAGTATTTATTTTTGAAAATTATTCTGAAATTTCTCCATTTAATGTAGTTTCTTTTATATAACTTAAACAAATTTCTGCTTTTTTTTTTTTTTTTTTTTTCGAAAAATAATCTGAATTTATTTCATTCTAAAATACACAGTTTGTTTTAAACATCTAAAATAGATTTTTAGAAAAGTAATCAGAAATTACATCAACATTTAATTTTAGTTAATTCATCCTTTTTTAAAATAAATCAGAATATTTTTTTTAAGTTATGTTGTTTCTTAAAGTAATTAAAAGAAAAGTAGATTTTTCAAAATATTAATCAAAAATTTCATTACTTTAAAACATACAGTTTATTTCATGTTTGTAGTTTAATCGAACTTCAATATTTCTTTTTTGAAAATTATCAGAAATTTTTATTTTAAACTTCTTCGTTTATTTTAAGTATTATAATGAAATTTGCGTATGTACCATTTACCATAATTTTCACAGTAATATTTGCTTAATCGGATAAAACCTTAATTTTCACAGTAATATTTGCTTACAAATCACTTCACTGTATTTAAATAAGTATTACTGTAAAAATTACGATAAAAATAGATTTTACGGTTAATTGGATTGCGGCTGATTGAATTCTGCACTAAAGGCGCCAGTTAATTTTATTGTAATTTGATCCGGAATTTTTTTACAGTGTGATTAGTTTAATATATATATATATATATATATATATTGATTTTATTTATTTATTTATTTATTTATTTTTGGTGATGTATTTTGTGGTTATTTACTATAAATTACTTCTTAAGCTATCAATACTAAAAAAATATATGCAGTTAGAAAACTTAACAATTTATTCATTTAAGAATTTAAATTATATTGTTTACTTATGAGCAAACATATTTGTTACAAAAGTGTAATATTTTTCCATTTGGTAAATGTACTAGGGAGTTTTGATAAGCTTTTAACACCACTTCTCCAATTTTCAGAGAAATTTTAATTACATATTTCTTACATTTTACAGTATATAACACATGCACAAAATATTATATAAAATTTCCTGTTTAAATTTTTGTTGTGGTTAACTTAAGAGAGATTTAGAACAATATTCGATTAAACACGTGAACAAATTTTGCTTACAATTTATTCTGCGAATAACAAGATCGATAGACAGTCAATGTAAAAATGAATTTGTTTCTTTTAATTATATAAGTTCGGTTCTTGATAATAGAGTGCTTAAAAATTATCAGTACTAGATAATTTTTAGAACAATGCAGAGCAATAAATCATTTTTCTTATAATTTTGAGTAAGTAATTTCAAACTACTCATTTTTCATTTTCAGATTTTTAAAAATTTAATTTTATAGCATTTTTAACTAATAGAAAGCCGATTTGAATAATGCTAGATAATAGGGAGATTTCTCAAAGTTAGCTTCCGTACACTAGCGTTCGTAAAATTTAAAGTAATAGCACATACACACGTCTAGTACTTATGCGTCAGTTTTGGTGAAAAGCGTATGCACCCTTGAAAAAATATTAAATTTACGTAAAGGAAAATAAGAGATTATGCAAGAATTCGTTAGTTAAAAATGGCAACGTAGTGTTATATAATTTTAACTTTGACCACAAAATTAACACAAACATTTACAATGACGTCAACGATGTCGTCAAATCTGTGGTATACGTTTTAAGATGCTTCGCTCAATATAAAACTACGGTACTGTGAGCAGAAAAATTTGGTAGATTTTAAATTTTGATGAATTCAGCGATAAAGAATGTTGCTTATTATTTAGATTTATCGCCGAAAATTTAGGAAATTTAGTTCATATTTCTACTACCAGTCTAAACAATATATAAAGTGTATACTATTTCCTTAATTATTTTGTGAATACTAATACACAAATTTAAAGTATAATTTCAGTGTAATGCTTTTTTTTTGTTGATATAAATAAACCACGCTTATATTTTGATAACAGCGATTTTATAATGCAAATATTAAATATATTTTTTGTGCCCAACCAAATGCATACCTAGTAGTAGTTAAAATTAATATATTATCTATATATATATATATATATATATATAATATATTATGTATATATATATATTTTGTTGATATATACCACGCTTATATTTTGATAACAGCAATTGTATAATGCAAATATTAAATATATTTTTTGTGTCCAACCAAATGCATACCTATTAGTAGTTAAAATAAATATATCATATATAGTATATAATATATAATATAATATATATATATATATTTTTTTTTTTGTTCATATAAACCACGCTTATATTTTGATAACAGCAATTTTATAATGCTAATATTAAATATATTTTTCGTGCCCAACCAAATGCATACCTATTAGTTGTTAAAATAAATATATTATATATATATATAATATATTATGTATATATATATTTTTTGTTGATATATACCACGCTTATATTTTGATAACAGCAATTTTATAATGCAAATATTAAATATATTTTTTGTGTCCAACCAAATGCATACCTATTAGTAGTTAAAGTAAATATATCATATATATATAATATATTATGTATATATATATATATTTTGTTGATATAAACCACGCTTATATTTTGATAACAGCAATTTTATAATGCAAATATTAAATATATTTTTTGTGCCCAACCAAATGCATACCTATTAGTAGTTAAAATTAATTTCACATGGATTCTAGTAATAAAAATTTAAACGCTACAAGTATCGGACACTTTTATTCCATAGTAAGGTTTTTTGCTTTAAGCAATTTAAAGGGAAATAAATAGAGAATATCCTAACTTCAAAATGAATTCTCTGTTTATACCCAAATAAAAAATATTATGAAAATTCTTCTAACTAAATTGTGTAATTAAAATATAATTTAAAATAACGAAAATATATCTAGTTTCTTATGGAACTAGTGCAATTAGACAACCATAATGTTAAACAAAAACTAATAAAATTATTTTTTTATTGAATCGACCAATTGTTATAATATCACATGATTCATTTCTAAATTTCCTCAATACATTTCTTCAAATTCGCCTTATAAAGTTAGTCTTAAACAAAACACAACAATTAACAGATATAAACAGCATGCTTGTAGATTTGTTTTTGTAGTGAGGGGATATATTTATCGACTATGTCAACTTTCATTTATTAAAAGGTACCTGAAGATAAAATCAAATTAACGTATCTTATATACTAGTGAATTGGTATTTGATATTTAAAGTGGTAGTTACGCCACATTACTCCCTTTCCAGAATTTTATCTGTGATAGAATTCGATGAACGAATACCACTTGTTGATTTATGCTGTTTTTTTTTTAAATTCTTTTTTGCTCATTATATTTTTTCTTCATTTTTTTTTTATTTATATCATTTTGCTCATTATTTTTTTTTCTTCATTTTTTTTTTGTTTATTGACCGGGAAATTTTTATTTACTTCACCGGAATTTTCTTTTCATGTTTGAGCGCTAAATTTTATGCAAATCTATTGTTTAATGTGGACAATCCATCGATGTTGACTAGTTCATGTCACTCCCACAGGCCACCAATGATGGGATATATTTATCGACTGTGTCAACCTTCGTTTATCAAAAGGTACCTGAAGATAAAACATATCTTATATACTAGTGAATTGGTATTTAATATTTGTACTGGGAGTTACGTCACAGTAGCGTTAAACACGCTTACATAACGTAAAGATACGTAGCAACGCTTACATAACGTAAAGATATACGCAAGCATGAGCAGTTGCTGCCAATCTTACGTACGGCCAGAGCCTGACTAAGGCAGGGGCATACGGAGCAGCCGCCTCGGGCCCCCACATATAAGGGGGCCCCCAAATCGAAGAGTTTATATTACATTTCCTTCTTTAATGAACTTTTTTTTAAACAAAATATCAGTACAAAGTAAAATCCGTCAGTTTTATGTTAGCTTCTTCATTAATCTATCGTGTGAACACGAACTATATTTCGTAAATCCATAACTTTCTAGGGCGGAATTCAGCTTAAATTTCACAACTATGATGGACAAATTTGGCCCATCAAAAGCCTGTATTTTTACATTTCGCAAAATGCGATATTCTTACAAAAATACAGGCTTCTGATAGGCTTAATTGAGCCATCGTAATTGTGAAATTTTTGCCGAATCCTACCCTAATGTCAGCAAGGATATGAATTTTTCAGTTAGATGAGAAATCACAATCAGAAAAATGCATTTGGCACGATGGACATAGAATTGTAAGAAAATCAATAACAAGGACAGAATGATATTTCGACTGACCATTGGAGGGGGGGGGGTGGACTTTATAGCTATTTTAGGTTCTAGTCATTTTTCTTGTTATTTTTAATGAGGTGAAAAATTTAAATACTTCCATAAAGTTAGGTTCTTCATTACTGCGAAAGTGAAGCAGAGGGCCCCCCCCCAAAGAGGTTTTTGCCCCGGACCCCAATTAAGCTAAGTTGGGCCCTGCGTACGGCAGCATACGAAAACTAACGTAAAAATGCGAAATCGCGCTCACTTCTTAACGTAGACTACGCAAAAACAGGGATGTTTAACAAAACTTAAAACAGACAAATATATATACTACGTTACGCATCGAAAAATACTAAATGGAACAATTCGCCAGCACGTTTCGAAAGATATTGCCGGGTAGAGTTAATCAGTTTATTCATGAAAATTAAGTAAAAAGGATTAAAAAATTTTCTCTTCACCTCCATCCCTTTGACGGTTAGGTTCCTTCGGATATAAAATATTCCTCTTAACAAAAACACGGTGTTGGAAAACCGTAATAACCACTTGGTTATCCAATTTACCCCATTCTGAGCCCATAAATTTTTCTTCCCGCCATTAACAATCAAGAAATGAGCATCAAATATTTTATTTATGATAAGACACTACCATATCCTTGTTTGATGCACGCTTCTCAACAAGAAATGTATTGCGTTTTAATAATTATTTTTCCAAAAAAAGGACCACACAGGCTGATTCTCAAAACCCTTCTGCGCGACTGCTTATGTTCTTGACGGTGGGTCGCCATCAAAACTGCGCCAAAAGAGAAGAACCCAAACTGTCTCATCTAAGAATGATGCATCACGATTAAAATAATTAAGCGTTATTAAGCGTCACTGAAGGATATATTAACCTTAATGATGACATGAAATCCACGGTGATTATGTAAAGCAATAATAATCTTGCCGCTATTATATTAGATTGATGGTTATTATTAATGTCAGAATGGACCGTATTATGAGAAACGCCATTTGTCGATGGAAGAAAAGGACCGATAACGATTCTTCATCGCATGTCTAACATTACATATACGATACCATAATCATCGATTAAAATGATTTATGCCATCGTCGAGAAATAAAAGGGTTTGTAAATGAAATGGCTTGAGAAATATAAAGTGGACATTTCTTAATGAATTATAAAATTTTCTAATTTATTATGAAAAGATCCTTCAACCGTCTGTGTCTTTAAATTCGGGTTTAAAGAGTAACTTTTAACTTTTTCTTTGTTTCGGGTGCAAAGAGTTTTTTTCTCTTTAAAAATAAATATAGGTAAGACTATATAATTTGATTTTTGGATTGTATGATTTGCATATGTAATTTGAAGTGACAATGAAGTAAAGTTGATTGAGATTCAAAGCAAAAAAAAAATTACAAGCTGAATACCTATTTTTTTTTTGTAAGGAATGAAAAGAAAATTGTAAATACCCAGTGAATCGGTCTTATTTAAGTATAGCAAATCAAGCAGGAGATTGATAAGCATATACCAAATACTTGAAAAATTTTAAATAATTAAAATTAGTTTTTTATTTTCTTATTTATTTATTTGGCTAATTTAGATTATTAGATCAAAAAAATTGTCTTTCCAGATATTGAACTCAATATATGTTTGGAATAAATTAGAGAATTAGTTCCAAGATTAACTAATTCGGCATAAATTCAGGCATAAAATTTATCTCGACCAAAACTTGTTGGTCCAAATTTAACACAATTAAGCAATTTTACAAATTCAATTTTACTTTGATGTAATGTTACAGTATGTGAAGAACATTTAACATCTCATTTGATCAGAGATTTTTTTCTTTTTCGCCTTCAGGTATCTGGAGATGAATATAGATCGAAAGTCCAAATCTTCGAATTTGTAACTAACGTGTTAAACTGATCGGTGCGGTATGCTTATATCAGAAAAACAACTCTAAGAGTGAGCAGCATACTTATATTTAGCAGGGTATCATATGTATTAAGATCCTGCGCGCGTGCGCATAAGAATCAAAGTGACAGTCTGGAGATACGTCACTTTTGAACATGTATTTGGACCACTCTACATGTGTGGTTGGATAGGCTGCTTCCTGGCACCCGCCATTTAATTCTTTCCTTAAATGTCAAAATCTGTTAGCAGATTTAATCAACATGGATGATATGAATATATGCTCAAAGAAGTATCTTAATCAATGGTACTGTACTATTTATCAAAATGGTAGAAATGCGGAACAATCCAACAATAAATAAAAAGACAAAAAAATATTCTCCTTGCAAGGAGAAGAGGGTGCAATCCCGTTTCAAAAACCTCTGCCGTTTTGGCTCTAGATTTTTTTTAAAAAATTCTTTATACACAGGGATTGCACCAAACTTAGATGGACTGATTTACATTATGTCTGTGGAAGCTAGCCTTCTTCCCCTGTGTATATTCTAGTGACCATTTAAGCTGTTTTTCCGGATTCCATTTTATTTTTTGCAAGTGATCTAAGCATTTGCGTTTCAAATCTTTTGCATGCTCGTTTCAAACAATCATTTTTTTGAAATTTGCATATCTCAAAGGATTACTTATTTTATATCTGTATGGCATAACGACCTAGGTACCACCAGCTGCATTGGAAATAAAAAATGAAACGTTATTCAATGTTACAGAAACATGTTCGAAAAGCGTGTTAAGAGACCTCTACTCTTGCCATCTTGGATTTTAGGGGAAATTTTTTTATTTGCGTTTTTTTTTTTTTTTAATATAAGTTTTGTACTTATATTTTTAATGATATAGTATTATTAAACAAGATACAAAATAAAGGGGTTGCTAGATCCGAGGAAATAACACTTGATTATTTTAAAAACTTAAAATAAATTTTTCCTCAAAACTTTTAAGCAATAAATGGTGTTTTTTATGGCTTTCAGTATTAAAAATACACGTTTCTCAATTTTCATATTTTTTAAAATCTCATTTCATTACAATTTAAACGGATGAAAACCGATTTGGATAAAGAAAAAAAAAATAATAATAATAATAAAAGAAAAAATTATTTAAACGTTAATTGCATAAAAACAAAGATCTTTATCAAAATCTAAAAACTGTATAGCTATTAAACTATTGATCAAAAACTGTTGAATGCCGAATTGTGTTGACAGAGTTTTGTGACAAAAATAGAGAATCTCGTACGATTCATATCTATGATTGTGATTGTGTGGTGGCCTTACATTTTACATGTATCGTAGGATACTGCTAATCAGAGTAAATATTCATCTTCAGTATATTTGCGAAAATTAAATGGTAAGGATTAAACACATATTTAAAATTCCCTTTCCTCGTCTCAATCCCTACGACAGTTAAGTTCGACGGGAGTGGAAAGGACTCCTAAGAACGCTCTAGAAAGCTCCAAAACCCATGAAATACATATTATGCTGCTAACTCCCCCTTAAAGTTTTTACCAACCGTAGGAGATTTTATTTTATAACCGTCGTTGAACAAATGTTTTGGGTTTACGACTACTAATGTTCAAACTAAGTAGCCTTGTAATTTTGAACATATTTCAGAAGACAAAAGAAATCCTGGTTCAAGTGATAGGAGAAATTTGCCTTCGTGGAGACTGTTTGATGGAACTACCTACATTTGCTTTACATGGAGAGGAAAACCACAAAAAGTTCCCACGGCTAGCTTGATGGCAAGGGGTCTAACCCATGATCCGTCTACCACTCAGGATATTTTACGTCAGCACTGTGGTAGGTGCAGGCCGGATGCGGAATTCTGATCGGTCAGCCACCGCTGGGATTCAAACACGAATCACCTAATTGGAAGACAATTGCTCTATCTTTTGAGCCACTACGGCTCAAAAACCGTAGGAGATTGACAGCACCCACGTTGAGAATCCATAAACAAACATAAAACGTTATAATTATGAAATGTTAAGCACACATTAGAAAAATAATAATTTCTACTATGAAGAAAACCAGTCTGTTTAAATGAGCGAAACATAATTCTATGCGAGCATCGATAGCTATTTTATCTTTTATCACAGTATCTCATACAAGTTAGTTAAAGTTTAAAATTATTATGAGCAAGATTTGTAAACATGAAATGCTATTTACAAAATCTGCACATACCTCTAATTATGATTTGCAGTGCCAATCTAGAATTTTTTATGCTGCACCACCAATCCATTCATATCAACTCAGACTGGCTCATTGAAGTCAACTAGCAGTTATGCTCGCCAATTCCCTCACAACAAAGCATAAAACCATTTTTAATGTGGCTAAATACAGTGATTTAACTCAGTTTTAATCTTCCACTGAAAGGGCCATGTAAGCGATATGACGCTTTCATTTACTCTGCCCACGGTAACTGGTGAAAAATCATTTAACTATTTTGTATCTTCATCCTTTTTATACTAGTCACATTTACAATAATTAATAATAATTGCTTCAATTACTATCATAATTTAACTAATAGTATAATACCTGCTTATAAATATACCTGAAGAGAGATGAGCTTGAAATACTTCCGAACGTTTAAAGGTTTAAATTTCATCAGTAACAACTCAAAAATTATTAATATCTCACTGATATCCATGATCCTTATTAAAAAATTAGAAGGAAAGTACAAAATTAAAACCTTCTTGTACAGAACTTTGTATTAACGTAAATTGAATTCGATTCAAAATGGCGATTGTGTAACTTTATAAAATATACTTAATAGTCTACAGGTAGCGCCATCTGTCAATAACTATAAAATAATTTAGGTGGCCATACAAAACAGGGACCCCTTTATGAAGCACGTCTTGCAAAATCGATCACATAAACATGCTTTCCCGAATGAAGATACCTTTTCTTCCGAAAGATTTGGATTTCTGGTTATCAGAATATGGGAGAAAGCTACAATCTGAAAAATATGGGGATAATGCCATTATTTTGGTATTTAGAGAGGTTGAAAATTTGGGTAACTTAATGTTGATTTCACTTCTTGTTGTTTCGTCTTATCTCAGAAAATTAAAATAATCGAAAAAAACTTTTAAACACAATTATGAAACTAGTTTATTGAAAGGTGGCACGCAGAGAAAGTTTAAGTAATTATTTAATTATAGTCGCAAAAAATTTGAGCGGTAAGATCGCAAGGTTTAAAATGGCGCAAAAACTTAAAGGATTTTAAATGAAAAATAAAAAAATTGATCAAATTGATGCAAAATAAAGTTCACTATTTTCATCTATTATTGGATAAGATAATATTTTCAATATTCAAAACGGCTTTTTTTTTTTCTATTAATATCTTTGGATATATGGACGAGAAACATTTAGATAAGCTTTTAAAGCTTCAGAGATATGGCCCTGTCCAAAAAAAAAAGTGAAATTAGCATTATGGAGCTATATTTTAATCGACAAACATTCGACCGTATTTTCAAGAGTTCAACTATGAGCTATATATATATATATATATATATATATATATATATATATATATATATATATATATATATATATATATATATATATATATATATATATATTTTAAATAAACAAACAAACTTTATTTGGAACAAAAACAAATACATAAATACAAAGAATTATATATTCGTCGCCAAGAGGAAAATCCTGTCCAGGCGACAAAGAAAGGTAATACAATAAATTTGAAATAGAAATTAAGAGGAAAAAAAAAAAAGAAAAAAAAAAAACATGAAACTATATTTAAAAAAAATAACAAAGGTAACATAAGAAATTCATTTGGATTGACACAAGACTGGTATAAAAAATCAAATGCTTCCTTTAAAGTGAAAAATAGAGATCTAAATCGTCAATGTTCATCACAAATTGAGATAAAGCACGCTTAAAAGAAGAATATATTTGGATATTTTGCAACTGAAACTGTAATTTATTATATAATTTAAGTGCTAAGTAAAAAAACTGTTTTCGTGAAATTTCTTTTGTAAAGTGGAGAATCTCATATATTTCAGTTGGTCTTCTTTATTCGTTTAGTTTTTAATTTGCATATTAATTTATTGTCGTGTAAATAAAGTCATATACGAAAAAATACATTATGACGGAATGGTAATAGATTAATTCTTGTATATATATTGGAAGTAGTTATACTTGAGTTATTTATACTTAGAGAATTAATAATCTTGAAGCATTTACTCTGAACTGAGATTAAAGGAAGTAAATTAGTTTTATATTCACCGCCATATATTATTGCACCATAATTAATTAAAGAATAAAACCAGGAGTAATAGAGTGCTTTCACAAAATTAAATTTTAATAAACAAGAATTCAAATTATTCGAAAAATGGTATCTATAAATAGAGAAAGTTGTTTTTTGTGTGTCTTATTTTACTATTTAATTAGGACTTAGGAAATTTGAGATACACCCGATAAACTAATAACTCGCACATAGTTCGAGACAATCAGTTCTTTTGGAACATAAGTTGTCCCGGGTGATTTTAATTTCTGTAAACTCACTATATATTGCAAAGACAAAAAATAATATTGTTCTTTTTTCAAAATGTTTACTTTAAAAATAATTGTCACGACTAGTAGATAACTACATAACATTATAAACATAAGCTTTTCTAAAACCACAAAACTCAGCGATATAGCAAAAAAAAAAAAAAAAAAAAAAACGTAGAAAAATAAATGATTTCTTTTTTCGTTTCACAATTTTTAAACTATTTCTCAGAAACTGGAAAAGTGTTTTTGTAAGAACTATCTCTCCCACACTCAATTTAAACAAATTGTGTTTTATTACCCTAACCTTGGGATTTATTTATTCAAACAAATATTCACACAACATGAAGGGAAACTAAAGCAGATAGCCAATTTACCACCAGTGTGTAACTCTTTCAAAAACGAAATTTAAAAAACAGATGACAACTGCGCCAAAACTTGACAGTCAACTGAGAAAAATTGACCCGAATCCTGCCAAAATAAACCATGATAGATGCTAGTCCTACCATAAGAGCTTTCCACTCTTCGCCGCTCACAAAAAAACAATAAATGATAGATGTAGTTTTATTTTATCAAAGAATTAGGCGGGTTTTATTTGTTTATCTTAAGTTTTTTTCTGTCGAAGTTTTGTTAAATTCAGCATTATTTTTGTTTCATTCTATTATTGTGATTCGACTCTTGCATATTGTATATTCGGAAAAAAAAAAAAAAAACATTTAGTAATGTTTAGAATTGTGCTATGTAGTTTAATGTAGACAAAATTTCTGATGCGGTGTAGACAAAATTTCTGAGGATGCGAAATGATACAGTTAATGCAATTTTAAATCATGGAGAAAAGATTCCATCTTGCGATTCTTTACACGCTAGGTATTCTTAATTATAATTTGTGTGCAAAGGTACTGTGGGGCGTGAATTGATATTTTTTCTGATTCTATTCCCCGAAAAAGTGCATAAAAAGTTCTCATATTTTTTCTTCGAAAGATTCTATTTTACTATATTTTGTCATCGAAAGTTTCTGATTCCTGATATTTTGTCATGGAAAGATTCTACCTCCTAATATTTTGTCTTAAAGACATTCTATCTTATGATATTTTGTCTTCAAGATATTCTGTTTTATGGTATTTTGTCTGAGAAGCGTAAGATTTTATCTCCGATATTTTGTCCCCGAAGAGTAAGATTTTAATCAGCGATATTATCTCTGCGAAAATTTCTGTTCAACGATATTCTGCATGCAAAAAATTTTGTCTAAATACTTCATCCAGAAGCTTTCTTTTTTTTGGGTGGGGGGAGGGGTAAAGGTTTCAAACTACAAGGCTAGAGGAATCCAGAAGCTTGATATAGGAGTTCACTTGTTTTCTGAGATGGATTCAAAATCCCAAGAATACGAGATTACCAATTTTCCAGTTTTCTCCATCCAGCCTGCTACTTGTTTTACTTGACTGGATAACATTTCGTATGCGAGGAGCTCTTGCACGGTGTTAATCTAGTTATGGAAAAATACGTTGCTGTATGGAAAGACAGGAGTACAATGTATCTGTATTATTAGTATATCTGTATTATCCATATTCATCGAGTGTTCAGCGCCGGTGATAAATTAAAAACCCTCCAGAGATTAAACGCCTCGAAGTCAAATGCCAGTTTTGATAAAAGAAAATTTCGCAATTGATTGCACTTTCCCTACAAGACGAATATTGCCGTTAAAATCCGATGAGCCATAATAGCCCCGACACGCACGGAGAGAAGGTCACCATTATTAATTTCACCTTAATCCATAATTGCTGATTCTTCCAACGATAAGGAATGGCTTATTAATTAGAGACAGCCAAATTGAAAAGATTGGCCAACAGAGGAAGAGGGGAAAAAAATCCCTAACGCTTTTAAATGAACCTTTTATTTCATAGAAGAACATAAATCATGTGAAGTTGAAACAACTTCCGAAGAAAAGAAACAAGGCTTAACTCTTAGCAAAATGTGAATTAACAACGGTCCACAATAAATAAAAGGCTTCAAACTAGATTGGCGAATAAAGCTGTTGGCCTGTCAACGTCTATCACGCGTTATTTGGCTTGACTGGCGAAGTTATTTTTCCTTTCCACTTCTTCTGTTCTTTCATTATTTATAATGTTGCCAGTCTTCTAGATTCGATAGTAGTTTTTCTTTATTTTTATTCTTTTCATAGATGGCGGTGAATTGTGGGAAGAGATAGAGGTGGTCACGCCAATCGACCATTCGGCTTGTATTAAATATGATGGATGTGAAGTAGCCTGCCACTGGGGTTATTAACAAGCACTCTTTTATGTTCAATATCCGCTCTTTTTAGTTTGAGGGAGCATTCTGAAATTCTAGAAATCCCAACATTTATTTCATGGTTTTTCGTAAGAAAGTAAACCTTTTAAAATACAAACAATCATCAGTCGAAAAAAATACTAAAATTTAGTAAAAGTTGGTTGAATAAATCGCTAACCATGTCTAATTCACTTGGTAAGACTGTAAGCGAGAATTGTCGGGAAAAATTTTTTTTTTCTTCTATAGTTAAGTTCTAAGATTTTCTATAGTTAGTCCTTCAAGAAAACCCTTCTTCAAAAGAAACGAACTCAAAAACTTTTTTGAAAGTTCTTATAGTATCTTTCCGTGGATGAACAACCTGTATCCAGGGGTGGGCAAACTTTTTTGGTCGAGGGCAAAAAAATCGAGAAAAAAAAGTCTGGTGAGCCAGGTTAAAACCTCTAAAATAAGAGAACGATATACAAGTTTTAATTTAAATATTTAATGAGATGAATTACTTCATTTTTAAAAGTTCCTTATATTGAGGTTCCAAATGAGATGTACTTATTTTAAGGAAGGAGGCTATATGTTTGTCTATTAGTCTACTTCCGAAATGATTTTTTCTAACGTTCATCATTGCAAACGCTTGTTCACATATATAAGATGAAGCATATATAGCACTGATTTTCTGGGCATGAAATATTAAATTTGGGGAACTAGCTTTTGTTAATGATTTGTGAAACTCAAACTTTGGCATACTTAGAAGCAACTGCTTCAGATGGCGCCAATCTACGGCTATTCTATAAAGAACTTCCTTCAACATTTTACCAATTGAAAAAAGTCTGTGCTATTTCCATCACTTTATGCTTTGTAGAACAAAAAATAGAGAAAGTAAAAATGTCATCAGTAACTTTGTTAAAAAAGAAAGAACGAAAATGGCTTCAAACAAGGTAGGCAAGAAAATGGATGTTTATTGTTTATATTTGCCACGGATTGGCAAGTTCAAATTCTATGCGCGGGCTGGATGAAACTTCCCAGCGGGCCACAGTTGGCCCGCGGGACGTAGCTTGCCCCTCCCTGACCTATACCTATCCAAACACTGTATTTCAATTCCATAATTCTGCAATAACCTCCAGGTTGTTGAACGGTCAGTGTGCCTGACTGCGAAGACAATGGTTGCGGATATGAATTTCGTCCAGGACAGGGATGTTCCTTGCTGTGTGTTGTCCTCTGTTGGGAAATGTTGCCCACTCTATGAACGGATCTATAGTAATGTGTCTCGCCTACGTTGCCTCCGTGTGGCTCAACTCCTATAAGTGTCCACCGGATAACGGTAAATGAGCAACAGTTCTGGTATCTTCCGAGTCGAAGAACAAAAAGTTCAGTGCCTGCCGTTAGAAGAAACAATATTGTAATATTGATTACTCGGAAGGCGATGAACTTTTTACTCCAATACCACAGCAACTTATTTTTTGTGTAGGACACTTTGTCTTGGTCGAGCGTTAGATGGTAAGAAAACTTCGACGGTTAGCCCGATAGCAATGGGTCTCCATTCAGTGATCAAGTTACCACTGGAAACAATTGACGTCAGAGCTGATTTTGGATTTAGGTTGGCATACGAATCAAACAGCCAATGCAAAATTTCGCTCCAGATGTAAACAAAATCTTAAACCTTCTGACCTATTTCAGACCAATTATACGGGGATGTATCGTCAAAGTTTAATTGGGTTTAATTAAAGTTTAACGGGGGAATAAGAGCTGAACTATATTATTTAAAACACGAACGATATTACGTATAAACGAGGTAAACAATCAAACCCTGTTAAAAACTAAGTATAATCCGAAAACAAAATAAACGAAGCTAAGACCACTGGGATTGTGGTACTCATTTGCTTGGTGATTGTAAATTTTCCAAGAATATTAGACTTTCAAATAGCCACAAAGTGATCAATTACATATTTTTACGATCCGTATCTAATTAATATAATAAATACTATTTCGTAATAATATACTATGTATATATAAATATGTACTATTTCAAGCATGCATGTAAGACAAAAAATAGCAATTTTTGGAGAGAAAACAGGCTATCTCAGTGTAGGTTTCATTTAACTTTTATTCAACTCTTTTTGGCGAAGTTTCCTCGGAGAGGGGATGTTGGATTTCAAAACGCAATTTAAACCCCTGAAAACTGGAAAAGCCATGCATGTCTGCGTGTTCTGATCTTAAATTCAAGGATTTAGCAAAGGAGTTGCAAGATTTTTAGTTACGTTATTTTAAGTTATCCAAAAAGAAAAAGTTAAGCAGATTAATTTTTTTCGAATTATGACTCTATATCAGGGGTTTCCAACTGGCGGCCCGTAGGCCGCATCCGGCTTGCGAAGCCTTTTTTGTGGCCCGCTAACTAAAATATATTAGTTGTCATTTTTTTTGTTGACAATTTTCGTAAAAAATCTATATGAGTTTAAAATACTTTTCTCGTTAATAGAAACCTAATTTCTTCGTTTCTGTGAAATTTAACATACCAACGGTGCAAAAAAATTTATTTCTCGTGTTTGGCATCCAAGAAAATATTTATTCAAATACAAAAATAATCGTGTATGTTGCTCTTTTTTATTTCATTTTTTTTTTTTTTTTTTTTGTAATTTGTGAATATAATTCTGCGTGTGTGCATCAGAAATTTTCTCGAAGAAATTATCCGATTTAACTTTTTGAAACCACTAATTTTGGACGAAAATATTTTTAGCACATTTGTAAATTTTAAGTGTAAATATCCATTCTCAGATGGTAGCAACAGACAAACCTCAATTTTCTCATTGAACATTTTGTGGGGTAATATGTAACTTCTAATGCCAACCTTTTTAAAGTTTTATATCTTAGCAATTAGATATCTGTTGCACATTAATCGTTTAATACATAGGTGCACATTAAAGTTATTGTAGCCCGCATTTTTATTATTTATTTAATATTTTTTTTAAATATTAGTAACAATTAAGTATTTTTAAAAATTTACTTCTTATTTTAATTTGTAATTCAATACTTTTGCTTTGTTCAACTTGGTAAAAATCTGACAGTAATATTTAATGTTCCTTCAAACAAAAACAAAAAGTCTTACGTAAAACTTTGATAAAGTTGCGGCCCGGCATTTGATTTGTGTTTTTAATTGTGGCCCCCGGCCTCATCTAAGTTGGAAACCCCTGCTCTATATAGTCTCTAAGGAACTTTTGGAACATCTTATAATGATTGCTACTTCCAAGTATGATTTCACATTAACTTTAAGAATAACCTTTCAATTGGAATATTGAATATTTATGACTCTTTGGGAAAGTAAAGAAGATCTTCTACGTCTTAGAATTGATAAGAGATATCTATTTTAAAGTATGATTTAATATAAAAATACTCCGTATGACCCATTTTATATTACATTTATAAGTATTTTATTTTACAACTATCGATGAATAACCGAAGCAAATTTAAGTTTACGACTACCAATGTTCGTCTCCTTAGCCTTGTAATTTTAAGCCCAATCCAGAATACAAAGGAACTCCAAGATCAAGTATTGGAAGAAATTCGTCATCGTGGAGGACTTTTGGATGGAACTAACTCGCATTTGCGTTAAATGGGGGGAAAACCATGAAAACCTTCCACCATTAGCTGACGTGAAGGGGACTCTAACCCATGATTCGACTATGACTGAGGATATTTTACATTCACATGTTTTTAATTAAATGCGTACATGTATTGGAATATACATCGATCATAAGGAGTCTCGTCGGATACGATGCCATCAAGGAATAGTCCCTCCGGCCCATTCTTTGAAGCTTTTCCCCTCATGCTTTCGAAAAGAGTTACCCTGAATTGCCAAAAATAGAACTCAGCTGCTAGTATAAAATAATCGTTTCATTATTTATAATCAGAACGAAAAAAAAAATCAAAATTAATATGCAAATTGAACGTTAAAAATCCCTAAACTCAAACTCAGTGGCGCGACAGCTCATAGAGGTTCAAGGCCTACTGTACCCATCTCAGTTTTCTTGACCTTTCGGCTCTGGGATGCAGAAACAGATGTTCCGGTTAGGTGGTCAGCCGAACGCGGAAACCCCAATGTTTAGTTCCCAAGCATGCTTGGTACTCATTTATCGACCCACTGAAGGGATGAAAGGCTGAGTCAACCTTGCCCGTCCCGAGGATCGAACCCTGGACCTGTGGCACGGGAGCGCGAAGCGCTACCGCTCAGCCACCGGGCGTCGTTAAAAATCCCTAAGTGATGCTTTTTGTCTTACTGTGATCGGTGGTATGGTAACAACAACAGCACAAATTAATGTTTTATTCGTTGTTGTGAGTGATAGATGGGTTGGCTTTACCGGACATTTGACAATGGCTGAGCCCTGCGTGCCCTTCAATCAGTGGTTTTCTGCTGTCTGATGTATGTTCATATGGGCTTCTAGTTCAAGTCTGTGTTATTCAGTTATTTACGAATCCAACTCAACAGATGAACAGATGTATTTGTACTTGAAAATTGCGTAGTACTCAAATAGAGCAGATAAAGAAAAATATTTTGGGGAAAATGAAACAATACTGATTTTTATTATTCTTAGTTTTTTTTTTTTTCTTTTAAATTTGTTTAAAGATGCCAGAGTACATAAATTAAGAGGAATTCGTTCGGTAGTTTTGAAAGGAACAGAGCTGATAAAAATCGACAACAATTATTTTGTGGTTGAATTATATTTTCTTAAAAAATATACGTGTAAATATCCGTAAATAATAATTAGAAATATTTTTATGCTTTATTTACTATTTACTAGTTCAATTATTTTTTTAAAGTAAAAATTGCGAGTTAAGAGAGATAAAAATTCTAAAAATAAAAAAATCGGAAAAGAAATTGTGTTTGGAGGAAAGCGCTCAAAAAAAAGGGGAAGGGGAGAAAACAAAAATATAATTTGTCCGAAAGATCAATAAATAAATAAAAAAGAAATTCCAAAACGAAAAAGAGTATAGAGTTTGCTTTGAAACCAAACGTCTCCCTTATAAGTAAATATAATAAACCTGAATCCTAAATAAGCCAACGTTTTTTATGTGTGAATTATCCAGGAAAAGTAACGAGGTATTCAAGCTTCTATTTACTTCGAAACATCGCGTTCAAACGACGTTTCACGGGCTTTTGCATTACCATAAAGTGCATTAACATTTAAATAATATACTTTTCTGGTGATAAACGTCCGAATATTATGGACAGCATTAATCTTGCATTTAGTGACTCCGGCTGACTTTATTGAGCCAACTTGGCAGGAAATAAAGAAAAACTGGAGAGTTTTAAAATATGATGGCTTTTTATTATGCATGCCTGCTTACTGCGGGTGCGCCATAAAACATGGAAAGTTGACTGCTCTACGCGTGCAGCTTGCTATCTTGGTTGCTCGCCAACTTATCATTTGCGTGTTTTATGCACCGTATTTCAGTCAGTCGATGTCGTGTTCTTTGATAAACGATTCAACCGTAATGGGGCACGGATTTTATTCAAGTCCTTTTCTTGGGTTTTGACCTTCTCGCCAAAAATTGCCAACTCAGAATATTCCTAGGTAGTTTCTTTTTTAACGAGGATTGTTCTACAAGTGTTGGAACGGCGGGAATGCTTGTGTCTCTGCAGAAGATAATGGCTGTTCTATTTTTGTGTAATGGAACTATTGTTGAAGGAGAACTTATAAAAGATACCGGATGCTTTATGTTCGCGTATCGCAATTTATCATTTTGGATGAAAGAACATTTTTCTCTGCTTTAGAAACTCGCGTCATGGCGGCCATTAACGTGATGTGGCAAGCAGGAGTGTTTTCTTCCGTTGTGTGTTATTTCGAGGGCAATTAGTGCCACTTTGATAATGTTGCTGCTGCTGCTGTTAAAAAGTAGCCCATTACGCAATGTTTCTCTTGTTTAAAAAAAGGTTCGCTTCTTTTCATCTGAAGTGAAAGTGTATTAAAGAGATAAATAACGCAATGAAAGGTTCGGATTACACAGAAATTATTTTTAAAAAGCCAAATAAAAGACACATTTTGATCTTTACAAGCGATTTTCGATAAAAATTACCTCAAAATATACATCGCCCCATAAAAATAACAAACACATAGACACATCATAAAATAAAAATAATTCTTCTGATATTAACATGCCAATTTTTTACTTATAATAATTTTTGACTGTTGTCTAGAACAGTGCTTGGATACAAATTAGATAATAAGGAAAAGGCGTGAAAGTTCGATCCAAGTTTTTATTCAAACACTCCATGGTGCTCAAAGTAACTAAGAACTTTCTCTTCACAGGTGTACTGAGCTTAAATCTCAAATAGCAACTCAATTTGAGTATAGTTTGTCTCTTGTTTGTCTAAAGTAAGAGCTCTCCTAGCCATTCGTCTGGACCCGCGGCGGTGACTATGGTAACGAATTATAACTATTTCAAGTAGGGGTGTGGGGTCATTGTTTAGGGCTGGATTTGGCAAAGGATTTGGCAAACTATACTGTTCGAGACTTTTGTTGATTCCTTAGGCACTCGCATCCTGACGGCCTTTCGAATGTTCTGTAATCCCACGAAATAAGGCTTTTTTGCGATATGATATTTTTACAGCTCAATTCATTCTTGGAAGGTGAAGTTTAGCCAGTTTTCAGATAGAGCCCTCTGTGCTAACTTAAAAAATGGCGCAAAACTTCAATATGTAGAAAAATCACAGTTTTGTAAAAACGAAAAGCGTTTGTGATCTAATATTTTGATATTTTAATTTATTTTATAACCGTCGTTGAACAGTCGAACCCTTTTTTGGGGTTCTTATGACTACTAATGTCCAACTCCTTATCCTTGAAATTTTTAACCCAATCCAGAAGATAAGGGAACTCCGGGATCAAGTATTGGGACAAATTTTGCCTTTATGAAGGCCTTTTTATAAAACTAACCCTCATTTGCGTTAGACAGGAAGACCACGAGAACTTCTCATGGTTAGCCTGACGGCAAGGGGACTCTAGCCCTTTTTCCGCCTACCACAGAGTGTATTTCGCGTCAGCAGTGTTGTCGATGCAGGCTGGACGCGGATTTGAATGTCGCGAACCTGATTCGCCTCATTGGAAGTCGAGCGCTCTATTCTCTGAACCATCGAAGCTCAATATTTTGATACTCAAAAGAAGTTCCTGAGTACTGCATTATCTGGTTTCCTAAAAATTATTCATTGATTTTGATAATTTTCGTCTAGGTAAAAAAAACTCGACAAATTGGCGACTTTGAAAAATTAACATTTAAAACAAAAGTTATTTTTACCTTCTAAAGCCCAGATTTTCTTTACGGCAAGATAATGTGTATAGTTTATAACTTTAGCTGTGCTTCAAGTGTATGGCACTTAAACAGAGGTTTCCCTCCCCCCCCCCCTTAATTAAAGAGCTTCTGAAAACAGTGTCAGCGTAATGTGGCAAGCAGAATTGTTTCTTCCATTCTGTGGTTATTTTGAGGGCAATTAGGGACACTTTGTGAATGCATCGGCTGTTAGAAATGAAGCTACTGAACTGAACTTACCTTTGTTTAAAAAAAAGATAACACATTTTTTATCTCAAACGAAAATTCAGCTAGTGCAATGATAAGCTCGAATTGCATATAAATTATCTTTAAAAAACTAATTTAAAGCTATTTCTTTCTTTCTTTCTTTTTTGTTTTTCTTTTTTGTAACCTACATTTTATTTAAACTTTAGCTTGAACATATAACTGGTTTTTAACGGTGGGCATCGGGTTAGACCGATTCCTCGATTGAAACTGGAAGACTTTAACTTTACAAGTATTTGCTCAAACTAAGGAGTAAAATTTGGAACTTTGAAAAACTGCCATCACAGTGGAATATCAGCATTTTAGGTCCCATCGGCAAATAGGGAAACCCAATGATATGATACTCTAATTATAAAGGTACATATAACCCTTTAATGCACCTGCTATAAAATCCACTCGAATATTCTTTTATAACAATCATAACCAACTCAGACAATTTGCTGAATCTAAAATTGGTAACTAGCAGAGTTACACGCAATATTTGATCTCTTATTTTAACAAAACCTTAGGCAAGTTTTTATTTTATTTAAAATTATTCTATTGTTCTTGAAATGAAGCTATTTTGCCACATACCCGAATAACCAATTTAATAATCTCGAGAACAGAATGGTATAGGTTAAAATGGATCCATAGCTCGAGCAACACCACTAAGAAAAAATAAGGCCTCCGCGCGTGGTACCATTAACGGGAAATCCGATCCTAACGTAATGTCCGAACGTAATGACATCTTTCGAATGATTACTATAGCGCAGTTTTTGTTCATTACATCAGACTACCAAATTGATCCGTGCTGAGGTCTTCTTTCTTCTAAAAGGTGTTGATTCGAGCAGGCTTCAGAAGAGAGTTCAAAATCATCTCTTACTCACTTAGACGTCTAAGAAAGTTCTACTTTTTAAGGAGGGGAAAATTGAAATGCAAAGCAGCAATGGTTCTTAAAAAAAAATTTTTTTTTCTTCCATCAGCAAAATTATTGCAACACGATTATTTTTTTCTAATTTTTTCGCGTTTCTTAACTTAATTTAAACCTTAACTTGGCCATGATAGCCTGGTTGGTTGGGCGTCCGGCTCATGTCCAAGAGGACGTGAGTTCGATCCCCGCCGCCCGAAGACTCCCCGTGCAGTAAATACTGACTTGTGCTTGTTAAATCTGTCGAGTTACAAAGCCTTCCATGTTCCCATAACAAATTATACTGGTATATTATACTAGTTATGCAAATTATACTGGTTACACTGGGGTATTGAATTGGAGATTAATCGTTCTCTGGTTCAGTTCAAGATTACGATCTGTGGATGAATGTATGTATGAATGGGTCCGCCCTATAAACGGGTTATGATGAACGTGTCTCTGAAGTTGTATTCTTGGCCATAGATGGCGCCACTGAAAAACAAGAAACGCACCCTCTGCATTAAATTCTATAGTTTTCACCAATCTGGCTTGCTAATATTAGTAAGAGGCTTTAGAAACAACAACAGACTTTAATCAATGATGATTTGTGAAAGTACTTTTTATTTAACATTGATATTTCTAATTATTTATTAATATCCCAACGCTTTCCTCACCAACGACATCCATGCTTTTGAACAGTGCGTAAAATAAAAAACGTAATATCTTGAACAACTTTTAACGATTGGATTTTCAAGTACCAAGACTCAATCTTAATGGTTTCCCAGCTAAAAATAGACTGCAGTTTTTCTGCAGAACTGAAGTAATTTTGCAGTTTTTCTAGAGTTAACTGCAGATTTTCTGTAGTGCTATCTTAACTGTAAAAACACTGCAGTTATTTTGCAGCTAATTTGAAGTAATTTCTCAGTAATTTATTTTGAAAAAACTTTTAGCTTTTGTCTACAAAATTTCTGTAATTTAAATGAGGTCACTCTAAAATCATAAATATAGAAAAAATTTAAACTTCAAATCCGTGGTTATTCTGCAGTAAATTTGAAGTAATTATGCAGTCATTGTTTCAGAAGTATACGTTTGATGAATCTGCAGAAAAACTGCAGTTATTTTGTATTGTTGTAAAATTGAAAGAGTTGGTCTTCAAATCTTGCTTTCCTGGTTGGTATATCAACTTTTTATAATGTTTGTCTTTTTTTTTCTTTGATTATATGCTTATTTCTTATAATTAAGTAAAAATTCTAAGCATATATATTGATAACGGAAATAACGTACACTATCCATATTCATAAAAGTTAAAATTCATAAAATACATACTTGATTTAATTGTAATTATTTATGATTCGGAAGCGTCAAAAACTTTCAAGTAAGATTTTGACACAATTTAATTAGTTTCAAATATGCCTAAAATTAGGTATTTAAATATTCCTGTATTTTAGTAGTTTTACTAAAAATTTTATTTTTATTAATTTTTATTATTTTTTTCTTTTTGACTTCAGAAAATTATGTTTGCGCAAAGTTTATGTTAAAAAGAATATTAAAGTTAAGGCAAGTAGTTAATGTTAATTAGTTAATTTTTTTATTCGAATTCATACTAAGCTAGGACTATTGCAGAACGAAAATTATACTTATTTTTTCTAATCAAAACAAATATTTCGTTTGGATTTTAAACAAATTTATATCAAAAGAGTTAGCAAAATTGAATTTGAAAAGTAATATTGAATTCAGATTTTTTAGCTTCAAACCTCTTCTTCAAATTTTTATTAATTTCAGTTTGTTTCAGAAATTCGTCTTAAATAAATTTAGGCAATTTAAAACAATATATCTTTTTTATTGCTTAAAAATAAAGCTTTATATATTAAAAAAATAATTTTGTTTGATTAAAAAAAAAATAAAAAATAACTCATAGTATTTTCAATTGAATCTAAATGAGCATAATATTTATAAAACTGCATGCTTTACAAATTCGCTTAAAGCTCCTTGCTTTTAAAAATTCAATTTAAGTACACACTCTTGAGTAATGAGTCATTTAATTGTTATTTTACCGTATACAATCAAAACAATTGGTTATCTATAAAATGATGCTATTCAAATTGTTAACCCTGAGAAAATTGATTAACTGTGTTTTCCCCTTATTTGATTTAACAATTAAAAACTTTATCCCTGCCAACAAGACCCAGCTCATGAAACTATTTAGTTCTTTGCAGCCGTCCCGATACAGGGCTGTAGCCGAGAGGGCTAATCGGTTAATCTCACGCCAGACAGGAAGCGAGTTCGAATCCCAGGATACTATGAGTCAAAGGATTAAGTCAACAAAAAAAATCCATCAAAATTATTTTTCAAAACAAACTTTTTTTTAACAAAAACTACAGTATCTTATTTCGCTCACTTATTTCACCACTAAATACAGACATTTTGTATATTAACCGTAAAAATTTTGAAATTAGTACTACTACAAAATTACTGCACGTTACAAACTGCAGTAATTTTGCAGTGTTTCGACTTCAAAAATTCTGTAGTGCTATGGGCCAAATCACCACAGTCTTCAAACTGCATTTTTTCTGCAGATTTTCTGCAGTTTATTTTTAGCTGGGTTATGTCAGTGACCTCAAATAGGACAACTAGTTAGAACAGTCGATATCTTATACTATGAAATCAGACACAAATTTCTGAATAAGCACATTTTTTCGACGAGTTTGAATGCATGTAACCGCAATCTGAATAATATGGTCCCAAAAGTTTAGTCTTAAAATATGGGCCCGAAAGTTTAAGGAGAAAAGTCGAAAGTTGAATGTAAGGAATACAACTTACGTAATTTTAAAGAACGTAATTTTGTATGGCAAAATTTAAAATTTGAACGAAATCGGTCCTGAGAAATCGAATATTAAATATACGGCTTTTTTTTTAAAAATTCGATAACCCAGAAATTAGCAGACCGATTTCTTGCAATTTTATTTTCCAGATAAATTTTCTCTGAAGTTCTTGAGATATGAGGAAACACAAAAGTGGAATTAACATATCGAGGGGCAACTTTCGATTCTTTTCTGGCTTTTCTTCTTACTTTTTCAAAGAAAGTATGCTTTTATGGTTGAGTTCTAGTACGATAGATCCGATAACTAGATCAATACTATCCGATAACTAGATCAAGATCAGATAACTAGATCAAAAGTTAATCAGAGTGTCCTTTCTTTACTCACTGTACATAGAACACATAATTAATTTTATGAAATTTCCCTAACATATTGATCAATCTTTCACAGAATTAAACAAATTTTAAATTACATCACGAGATCAAACTCATATCATACACAAACCTCAATAGCCTAAGAATCATTTTTAATTTGTAACGTTACATAGAATTGCATCAAAGTTTTAAAAAAAATTCATTTTAAGGATCTCCAAAAATATTTTTTATTGCAGTTGCATTAATTTGGTTCGATAAATTTATTTTTTGCTCTCATTGGTATAAAGTTTAAAACTAACAATTAGCTCAGTTACCATAGCTACCTAATCTATAAATTTGTGTTTTAAGCTCTTATTTTATTTTTGGTTGATATAAATACTCGTTAAATATTTTTCACTTAAGAGTTTACTTATCAGCAGTGCAAAAACTAATTTTTAAGGATGCTTTATAATTTTAATTATTGTGTATTCATTATTTTTACTGCAGACGTTGACTGAAATCAGTTATACATAAAATTTACTACACATGTAAGCATAATTTATTTGTTATTTAATAATTTCCGAATGATTACTGATTATTTTTGTCGTAAAATGTTACATAATATGGTAATATCATGTTGATTACTTTTAAAAAATAGTCATGGAACAACTCTTCTAGTTTTAATTGTAGCAAAAATGTTATAATAACAGACAGCAGTATTATGAAGGGCTGATAAATAAATAATAAAGGTACATATCGTTAACTCAGATATAAATTAAAGTTACACCAGGGTTGGAATTTTACGTCAAAAACTTATTTTTGACACGACAGAAGTGAAAACTTTGTTTTCACCCATTAAAAATTGACAAAAAGTTTTTTTTATGTTATGGTACATTAGCCAATAAATCAAAAAAAAAAATTTGTTACTACTTACAAACAATTTTGCTATTATGTATATAATTTATAATTTTTTTTAAATATACTATCAAATGTAAATCATTAAAAATTGTGACACTTACCATGTTTTGATTTGTGACAAACCTCAAAATCGAAATTTAACATATTTAAAATATGCTTAAAAAATTATGTACTATACCACACATATTTTATTCTGTTATTAATATCCATTCAGCGTTTATATTTTTAACTATGCACCTACATATATTCTTGAAATATTTTAGCAAAATTTAAGTTAACTAACTTAACTTGATTAAACTGAAGATAAACTAATTGAAGAGCCTCTGCTATTTTATCTCATTTTAAAACTTTGATTTCATTGAAAATTTTAATAATGTGAACCACAATTGTAAACAAAATGGCAGTTGTAACAAACTGATTTTTTTAACTATGATTTTCAGATAAACTGTTGCAACGTTTTTTTTTTTTTTTTTTTTTTTTTTTTTTTTTTTTTTTTAAATTTTGAGCTGGTGACAGCCAAATATGGTTGGATCTCCTTTGTTTACTGATAATTTTTTACTGTTTACCGATTTTTCGATCCGACGAGAAAGCAGGAAATAGTAAGATTGTATTTTTTTAAATGATAAATTGAGAAATTTGGTGATAAATCGAGAAATCTTTTAGATCAATTAACGAAAAAGATTGTTTAAATTCAAGTAGACTAAATTCAAAAAATATATATATTAAGTTCATTATTTATTTCATATCTTAGAGCTTATAATTATTTTAAATGAAAATTTAAAAATAAAAAAAAATAAAAAACTAAGAAAATAGAAAAACATGTTCACGTTTTTATATTAAAAGCTATCAGGTTTATTGATGATAATATAACAATAATTAACCTTGTAAAAAGTACAAAACATGCAGACATTAAATTATATTATCCGCATGAATCGTACTTTCATTATTACAAATTATTATAATAATAGTACAAACTTGCTTCATTTATACTACAGGATGTATTATTAAAAATGCAAAGTAATCTTGAATTGACGTGATAAAAGAATAAACGCACATCACGTAATTTACTTAATTATAGTAAAACGTCAACTCTTTTCTGTCTTAAGAATGATTGTTGCAAACTATAAAATGTGACAGCCAAGTGATAAATTAGCTACCTAATGGTTATTCTACGAAATCCGTTATGAAATATTCAACGTGTGACAGGTGACTTTAACCCTGTCATTAATTCATGTGGCTATGCACGCACATTTCTCCATTGACCTATCACAATGAACCTAGCTTACAGCTCTTAGTTACTTTATCATAATGCAAACATAGATCGTTTGCTGTTCAGATTAAAAAATATATTAGTGGCATTCGCAATGATCAAATGTCAAAAAGCAAGCAAATTTAATACTCAAGTTTTATAAAACATTTTTAAATTAATTCTCACATTTTTCACAGTTTCAGGGTAATATAGTAAAATAATTTATTCACTAAGCAAAGTTTTGAAGGTAATAATTCCAGACAGCATGACATTCATCACATTGTCACATCTATTATCATCACATCTATTATTTAAAAAAAAAAAAAAGAAAAAAAAAAGTATTTACTGATAATAAAGTACCATAAAATCGACAATTTCTGTCTTTCATTTTCTTTACGAAATAAGTTAAGTAATTTTCTAGCTGTTAATAGCCGGAAACTGGTGTCCCGCAGTGGACTAATCGTTAAGACACGGTTCCCAGCAGATCACCGATGTCAAGCATCACGGCTGCGGTCAGTGTGCGGGTGGTTGACCACTTGGATTAGTCTGCGTTGGGACCGAGGGTGTGCGGTATTGGTGCTCGTTAAACTGTTCGACCGTAAAGTGTTCGACTTTGTGTGCAGGTCGTCCGGCTACCGAAGCGGGGGTGCCATTCCCTCTGCAGAGGATCAAAATTTTTATGGCATGTCTTCGCATCGTCCTCAGAGATGTTTTCCAGACCGTCGCCAGTAGCCCATTGTGCAGCTCTAGCGCGACGTAAATGAACTACAACAACAGCCAGAAACTAATTTTGAACAAATATCTTATTTGGATGATTTGTATGAAAGGTTTTTTATTTTATTTATTGGTGCACATATATATGAAAACCTGTGTGCTCAATTACATAAATACAGCTTAAAAGTTTTTGTCAAGTAGAAAAACAGATAACCCAAAACAGAAAAATACAGTATGAAGGTAAATCCAGGGTAACGACGGGATTCGAACCCGTTACCTCCACGCCATAAGGCGTTTGGTTCAAGATAGCGCTCACAAATGCAAAATGATTTTATCGTTTGTTTTGCTTTGACATACACATAGCATCCATTATGGTGCACTTTTATTTTATTGTTAAATGTGATCCCCCATAGCTGTGTAAAATTGTTTCCTTTCTTACGCTATTACCTTCAATAGCAGCTATTGTTAAACGGTTTCATCATTGTGTTATAGCAAAGTATATCAAAACATTTTCAATGTCATGTAATGACCGACAACAGCAACCATTGCAAAAAGTTTCCGTCGATATGTTTTAGCCCACAACAGCACATATTGCAATACGAATTCCCTGATACACTACGAACAACTATAGTAACTGTGGTGGAATCAACGGTATATACTAGGTTCAAATACCGAAGTTCCTGTGCACCAGTCGAACCTATAAGCTTCTATACCAAACCTGAATTTTAACCTGAAACGAACTGAACTAAATTCAAATCAATGAAATATTTATATACTAGTGCATAAATTCTCTCTCTCTTTTTTTTTGCTTTACCATCATTGATGTCTGGGGTCCTGTAGGATGCTGGTAGGTATAGCTTGTCTAAAGTAAGAACTCCCTATGCCATTCGTCTGGACCCATGACGGTGACAATGGTAACGAGGTATAACTATTTCACATAGGAATGTAGGATCACTGTTTAGGGCAGGTTTTGGGTCGGGTCGGCGAGAGAAAGGGAATCTTTTTCTTCAGTCTACTGTGTTAACCTTAGAGTGAAGAGAAGCTACTCTTCCTGAACTGCGCTATATTTGTTTCCATAGCAGCAAACAGCCTCATACTTTGTGAAGGGGAGAGTTTTTACTGTAGACAAACTATTCGAACGTACTTTATTTACGTCTCACCAGAGCTGGGCAATTGGCGACGGTCTGAGAAATATCCCTAAAGATGATCGAAAGACATGCCATCGCAATTTTGATCCTCTGCAGAAATGATGGCTTCCCTGCTTTGGTAGCCAACGACATGCGTGCGAAGTCGACCACTTTAGAACAGTTTAGCAAGAGCCAACCGATACCGCGCATCCCCTCTCCCTACGCAGGCTGATCAAAGTGGTAATCCACTCGCTTACTGACCGCAGCTTGTGATGCTTGACTGGGAACCGTGTTTTTACTGCGGGATCCTGTATTATGTTAATTACAACTATGTTTTTTTTTCCAATGCCCACCTGGATAATGACCAAAGTCATGCAGGCACCTGAAGGGCAGATTTTTATTTGTTGGCCACTCTTTCAGGGGCACCATATTAGGTGGGCCAACATTGCTCCCACAAGTAAGGACAGATTGTACAGAGTAGGAAGGAACATCCATTCCTTGCTCGGGATTCGAGCCCGGAACCTTTCTGATGCAAGGGCAGTTCTCTAACCCCTACACAGGCCGGTCGGCAATTACGACTATGTTTATATTATATTAAAATGTAGTTTTAAATTCAACACTTCTCATTTTTATCTTTTTAATCCGGAACCTTTCTGATGCAAGGGCAGTTCTCTAACCCCTACACAGGCCGGTCGGCAATTACGACTATGTTTATATTATATTAAAATGTAGTTTTAAATTCAACACTTCTCATTTTTATCTTTTTAATACATTTTAAATTCTGACACGCAACTTATCTCGCCAAATAACTATTACTAAACTGATCTACGGTTAATTTCTAACCAATCATAACAGTAACTCGTCCTAAATAATTTCATTGTTACTTCGATACCAATTACAGCAACCACATCAAAACTGCAACATATTATTTTCTGACCAATACAAATGTTCAAAATATATTATACTAAAATTTGTTATATTATTACAGTTATTGAATTAGATTCTTTCTAGATTTAAAAATAACTGTTATATACTTAGTCTCTCTAATATAGAAAAGAAGAAAGAATCTGATTTGATACGATTAGAACAAAAATTTTGTAATTGGAGACTCTGATAAGGAACTTCAGAGGGAGAGAGATCATGTATGAATTACCAACCCCCCTTTTATTATCCGTTTATCTTTACCCCGCATTAAACGCTAGAAGTCTAATTTCGAACCGTAACTGTAACCAAAGAAAAAGAGAGTAAATTACCCTAATGGGAAGGCTAAGTGAATTATGTTGAGATAAATTTAGAGGATCGGGGTCGAGAATATTTTTATGATGATTTTTTGGATGGATAAGAGATCATTGGCATTTAGCCCGTTGGAATAAAAGAACGTTTATATGAATTAATATCAAAGTAAATTATAATAATACTCAAAATTCTTACAATATAACATAATATAAGACAGCCTGATGGCAATTAAGAAATTAATATCAATATAACTTATTCGGGCAGTATGAAGATTGTAAATGCATTGAAATAATTCGTGAAATTGGTAGCACTTTGTTTTAAATAAAGTGCAATGGATACATGGAACTAAAAATTTATTAATCTACACGTAATACATGACGATATGATGAAAAAAATGCATTCATTCATTAAATATTCCCAAAATAACTAAAGAAAATTTCAGTTCTTACATATTTTTAAAAAAAATAATAGTTTTTCGGATATTAATGTATTAGAAATTTTTTTCAAACTTTTATTTTATAACCGGGATTGAACAGCTGACCCATTTCTGAGTTTACAACTACCAATGTTCATTCTGTAGTCTTGTAATTTTGAACCCAATCCAAAATACAAGGAAACTCCCGAATCTAGAATTGGGAGAAATTTGCTTTTGGAAGATTTGTTTTGATGGAGCTAACCAGCAGTTCATAATTGCTAATGAAATTTATTCATTAAGTCTCAGGGTTCCACCAAAAGAAGAACGTCCATTTAAGGTTCCAGAGGAGGAAAAAGTTGGGAATTGCTGTTGTAAACTTCTATTTCAATGAGATACGGGCAACGTATATCTGACGTAGTTTGGGTACATCGATCCTGATTGGTTGTTGAAACGTGGCATTTGCTTAGGTTAGCGACTGCTCTTTCCATTCTATTTCGAGTACGCCAAGCCCGCCAAATACCACTTCTCTTAAGTGAGACGTTCTATATTCTTTCTCAAAGATTTCAATTCTTTCACTATATATTTACACAGAGACTTAACACAAAGACAGGCACGAAGCGATATGAAACATAAGTACATTAATTATACATCGAACGAAGGTACCAGATACCAGAAACAAAAACATATCACGGTTATAATGAAATGCATTATTAAATAATGAGTATAAGTTAAGTAAAAGAAGTAGACGAGAAATAATTATAGTTCATTATATTTCAACCAGTTAGATATGCGATACGACTCTGTATCTAATTAACTTATCGTTAATTAGCATTCTAACTTATGTAGAGAAACTTAGCTCAACTTGAATACGCCATTTTGATGATAAAGATAAGCTGGTACTGACGTCATAGGTCATATGTGTGGGTAGGAAGGGTCTTCTTCTTCTGGAAATGCAAGAACCTAATTGCGGATTTTTTAAATTTAAAATAAATAATTTAAGTAATGCAATGTAATTTTTTTTCTTTTTTGTATAACAGAATTTCTCACCATAAATTTGATACTTTACATGTATTTACAGTTTAAATTTTAATTTAGGTTGCGAATTCTTGCGTTATAAATTTATTTTTAGAACTACGTAAACTTTAATTTGGAGAGCGAATTTTTAACTATAAATTTAATATTTTTCACATCTTAAGATTAACTTATTGATTTTACTCGTTAAGATTACTAGTTCAAATAATTTATTGATTTTGATGGTTATCATCTAAACGATAAAATCATACCAAATGGTGAGCTTAATTAAACTTTTAATAATTTCTTTTGAGTATTTGTTCGTTTTTAAATTTGGTATATTATTTTCTGAAAAATAATATGTAAATATCAAAGCCTTACTCAAACTGAGGTTTTTCTTTATCTGCCACTTTCAAACTAAGCCTTATTTATCGCAAAATTTTAATTTCAAAAATGATGAGTGAGATTTTATTGCACAAATAAATTAAAAAAATTATCTTAACGTTAACCAGCTTTTTTTCTTAATAAAATTGAAATGATAGTAGAAGTTTTGTATTAATCGTTAAAGATTGAAATTAATTTATGAATTATATTAAACTTTTTCAAATACTTCATTGATAAAAATTAAATAATAGCAATTTAAAATTTAAGTTAAAAATAAAACGTATAAGAAGAATTCTATCATTCATTAAAAAATTCATTTTTCTTAAGCGGAAACAATTGTTGTAAATAGAGAGAAAAAATAAATTATGCCTAAACCGATAAGTATCAATGAAAAATGCATTTAGTTAGTAGAAAAGAAAGAAAAAAAATTATTTGAAAGGAAAGTTTTCAAAGTAAAGACGAGAAAAAAAAAAGGAAAGTTATGAATTATACATATTTTTATTTTTAAAAGGAATATTTATTTTCTTACAAAGAGTCATACGAAAAGAAAATGTCAAAAAACAAATTGAATTCAAATTGTTTCAAAAATCGAATCGTTTAAAAAAATATTCCTCACCGAAATCAAGTCCTTTTTATCTAAACTTTGAAAAACTATAGAAATTAGCAACACCAATTATGATTTCAAAACTTAAATAATCGATGCCACCTTTCGATATAAAACTTTGTCATTTGATGTAACAAAAGCCATTGTTTCGTTTAAGGTTGTTTTTCACTGCGTAGTCATAAAGCGTCAGAAACAAAAATATATCGAGCAGGATTGTAAATTCCCTTTTCCCCTACGAGCCCTCGGGACAAGCTGCACTTCATATTTTTGATTGCCGCTTACTATTCATTAAGTTAATTGCTAAATATTCCTGATAAAAGTGAGAATATTTCATAAAAGTTTGCCATTTTTTATGTCCCTTTTCATTTCCATGCTGCTGCGATTATACGCGGTCCCAGAGGTATTTGATAAATTGTGAAACTCTTGCACATGTAACAAATCGACTAATTAAGCAATTAAACAGGACCAAGTGGTTAAAGTTTTAATTAGATCGGCGGAAGAATTTTTTTTTTCCTTTTTGCAAAATTCTATAACGGGTGGCTGGAATCATTTATTATTGGGTCTTCATCAACACAACCGATAAAAGACTAAGCTTTGTGATTTTTCTGAGAGACTTGAAAAATCTATTCTTTATGCAAAACAGGCAGAAAGTAATGGATGAATAAAATGTACGAAGAGGAATTAAATAAAAAAATAAAAAATTTCTGAAGCAATGAAACAAATCCAAAAATTAATTTTCCTAACAAGCTCCTCGTAAATGTTCCGCGGAGAAATCAATTGTTTTGTGACTCTGGGCTAAGTTGAATAACGACTCTGTTTTAAATTGTTGATTTTGGAAAGAAGAAATATATGGCAATAGATTTTGGAGGGATAAAAATATAGCGATGCATATGCATAAATATAAAACAACCTTCCTCGTATTTGATATATTCCATACTATGGCTCTCGTCATTTCTTTTTTAATTGATTGATAATTTATTTTATATGCAAATATGCTAGCATTTATAATAACAATTTTAATTGAATGAATTAATGTTAAAAAAGTGTATCGAAGGAATTTAGGAAAATATTTAGAACAAATACGGGAAATAAAAATTAGCGTACAATTTAATTTGATATAATTCCTCTGCAATTATTTTACTTTTTCTTTTAACTAGTTGCTAATTAATTTTTTTCACATGCAAATAGACCTTATAAGATAATATTTGAAAAAATAATTATCATTAACCTTATTTAGTTAAAATATAAAGGAATTTTAAGAAAATACGAAGAACTTATAAAGCAACGTTTTACATCACGCACAATTTGACATTTCATGTATTCCAATATTTGTACTATTCCAAATTTTGCATAGAATTTTATGTTATATGAAGTAATAAGCTTTGTACTATACTGATAATGCCATCATTTTTATTTATTTATTTATTTATTTTTATTTATTTATTTATTATTATTATTTATTTACTTATTTTTCTTTTTTATTTATTTATTTATTTATTTATTTATTTGAATTTTGAGAAGTATTAGGGATATTTAATTGGGAATTGGGATTTTTTTTCTCCAAAAAACATTAAATTCTGACAGTTTTTTTTTTCACAATTAATTTGCTTAAATTTAAGATATAGAAAAATTTCTGATAAATTCATTAAATAATTTTTAAGTAATATTTTATAAACTTTTTGTAATTTGGATTAAAAAAAAAACATGAAGACTATGACGAACTAGGAGTTATGAAAAATCAAATTCATTGTAAAAACAAATTTTAAATTCTAAAATAGTATCTTAAATATTTGTATTTAATTGGTTATTAACAATATAAAACACGCAAAAAAATGTAAAATCAATCTATTGAGATTATTTATTGCCATCTTTTATATTTTAATAATCTTCGCATATTAGTCATGCTAATTTATTTTTAGAAATGATTCTACTGTCTGGCTGTCACGAGATAAGCCTTCAATCTCGTGACAACTTAGAGCAACCTGGCTTAGAGCTGATCTTGCGGTAACAAGACTATAATTATGCTCATCTTTTGCGGGGTTTTCGGGAAAGGTATCAAATGTATGTTCAATCATAGAAAGTAAGTTTTTGTGTCCGATTTCATAACTTAAAATATCATCTGCACTAATTAGCGTGTTTAAGGCCATCCCTTCAAAGCATTAAGATCTAGTCTCGGTACAAAATGACCTATCAAATTCGAACAAAAGTTATGCAAAGTAATTCATTTTTTATTTACTTATTTTTTTATATTTTTTTATTATTACTAATTCGATGTTGCACTTTACAGCAAGCTTTCAGTTAGCACTGATATATTTCCCAGTTGACTATGAACTCGCAACGAGTAAATTTTTTTAGGCTTTTAGTAAAGTTTTAATTTTTGATCTACATCTTTAATGTATCGTTTAGTATTGCATTTATAATTAACTAAACTTATATTAGCTTATAAAAACTGCATAAAAAATAAGTGTCAATTCCCTGAATATCCAAATTTAGTAAACTAACAAACTCAAAGAACTGAAAACAAGTGCTTTTGAAGAGCAAGAGTAGCATCCAATGCTCCAATGAATGCTACTCGTGTACATTGGATGCTACTTTAAAGAGCCAAGATACAACTTCATATTATACCTTGAACCGATTTTCTTTGATTTAGAAAAAAAAAAAAAAAATCTGAAGTGTATGACAAAATTCATTCAAAACAATTATATTAATATGAAAACGTATAATGTATTTCCCACGAAAGAGAATTGAGGATAATTCTAATTATGCTAATTTCAAAGAAAAATGTTCGAAGGTTTGGAATTAAACGCATAATTACTTTTTGTGTTCTGCAACTGACGAAGAATTTGTCACGTGACACGAATCTTTCATACAGAGCAAGTACATATGATCCGTTTTTTTCCTCTTCAAAATCGTTTTATTGCAATTATTAAATTTTGTGTAAAAACTTAAAAAGTCTATATTGGACCTATGTGCAACAGAACACTCTCTCCTGCTTATTCCTGGAAGAAAAAAAAAATTTGATTTATGCTGATTGTCAATTTTTCAAAATTCTGAGTTTACAACTATCAATAACTAGCTTAACCCCGTCCCCGCAAGGGGGCATCCTTGGACTTAACAACGATCAATATTCATTTATGTAACCTTTTAATTTTGAATTTAACTGAGAAAGCAAGGGGACTTCTGGATTAAGCATTGAGACAAATTATCCTTCGTGGAATACTTTTTGATGAAAATAACCCACATTTGTGTTACATGGAGGGAAAAGCTTGAAAACCTGCCTGGTTAGCGCGACAGCAAGGGTATTCTAACCCATGTACCGTCTACTACTGAGGATATTTTACTTCAGCACTGTGGTTGGTGTGAGCCGGGATCAGAAGTCGTATCAACCAATCACCGTTGAAATTTGTACCAGGGTCACCTCATTGAGAGACGAACGCTCTATATCCTGAACCACTTAAAATTATTATTATTACTGTTTATTTATTATTCCTTTTTTTTTTGTATGAAAAAAAGGAAATGTGTTTCCTATAAACTTACATCTAATGCTAATGGTTTAACATTCACATTTAATGACTACGTAACAGCCAAAGTAGAAACTGAAGACCAAAATTATCATTAATTAATTACAAATACTATATAATTCTTTGCATACTAAGCTTTCAAAAAAGGATTTAAATAGAAAACTTTTAAATTTAAAAGCCTTTCATTAGAATAACATGATTGTTAGAGTAACTTTTTATTATTTCCCCCTATTATATATTTTTTTTTTCTTTTTAGAAATCTCCCACATTATCCCATGATCGAGTACAGCGTCAAGAGCAACTGTTTTCGTTTGCTGTAATTACCCCCTTTTTTCACCCCACACTCACCCCTTTCATAAAAGTCGGCCTTTTCAGATAAAAATAGTTTTTGAAATAGTCCAGGTGCAACTAGCAGGCGTGTTAATAATTTAATTTACGCCCGGGTTTATTCCCTAAAAAAGAAACGCCAAATATCGACTTCCTGGGCCCAGGCGACTCTAATTATTCGATCTGATTACTTTCAAACGATTTTTGTATTCGAGAAGATATATTTGTCTTAATTGATAATTTGGCCGGTATGGCAATCTTGAATGGATCAAGTCGTTATTTTTATGATAAATGATTCCCGTTTTTCAACGCTTGCACAAAATATAATAATCTCTGCAGAATAGCTTGTAAGCTATTGTACCACAGAACTGTCTTTGTTTAATGGAATATTCTTATAACTCAGAAACCACAAAAATGTTTGCATTCATTCGATTAGTGTATGATCGGAACATGAATAGGATTAACTCAGATCAGTTTCAAATAAGCTGAAAAACCCATGGAGTTAAGACTACTGGAGTTGGACAAAATAATGGAAACTCTGCTATTTCGACCACATTTAATGAAATTAAATTTATCAAAAAGCACTTAAAGAATCCGTTTATAAATGTTTAGGTTATGCGATTACCCTTACTCATCAATGAAGTCTAAAGTGTTTAGACGTTTGAGGGATCGACAATAAATTAGGAACGGATAATAGTGTTTTTGAACACCCTATGCCAAAAAATGTAGCAATAAACTTGTAACAATTACTTTGGTTATTATGTGCAATAATTGCAGCAAATTTCATAAACCTAGCTTAAATATATATAGAAAAGTTGTTACTTTTATGAAGAAAAAAAAAATTTTTTTTCGTCTTACGTTTTTATTTTTGCGATAACTTTAAAATTATTCGATCAAAATAAATAAAATTTGAGAAATTTAAAATTAAATTCGAAATTTTTGCCTTAAAATTAGAGAAAAATTTGTTTAAAACTGCGCAAGATATGAGCTATTAAAGTAATCTATATATATATTTCTCTTACACGGCCCCAGAAAAAAGCCTCATTGCAACTTCCCGAATGGCAACGTTAGAAAATCGACCAATGATTGCATCTAAAAATGTCCCATGCCAAATCTAGCTGAGGTGGCTCAACATATAGCGCTTTTAAAAACGGAAACAATAACGAGAGTAAGCATTATTAGGTTGTTCAATTCAGCTGCGGCAAAATTAAAAATAAGCTTAAAAAATAAAAATGCTGTTGCCGGCCATAGAATTTTTTGAAAGCCCAAATGCCCAAATTAACAATTGCAATTTCAAATTAATATTGAAATGTACAGGTTTAGAATTTTCTACAGTGAAAAGTTTTCGGAACTTCAGTATTCAAAAAAGTATACAAAAGCTAGACGTTAAAAACGTATCCATTGAGCGAGCAACGCGAGCATTGGATTGCGAAGCAATCCGAAATGAACTGCGAAAGCAGTTCCGGGGGTTGGTGAGCGCCAGCGAGCAGGGGGCGAAGCCTCCTTGTTCTTTTATACTAAGCATGCGTGGGAAAAATTTAAATTTGTTTTATCTTAATTTTGTAGTGAATCATATTTGGAAACTAATAAATTAAAAAAAGATTCGATTTAAATACATGGAAAATTTAAAAAGCTTAAAGTAATTTTCTAAGTAGTTTTCGTACTTTTTAAAAGAAACCTTCAAATGATAAGGGGTTTGCCACAAATTATATTTTCTGCTATTAAACAAGATTTATTAAAAATGATACCGGCATTGTTGGGGATCATCCCCCAGAAAAGCATCTTTTCTTTCACTTGTTTTCTTTCTTGATGCAATCATATTTAAGTGAATAAACGTTTTTTGTAAGGTATTGTCATTTAATTTCGTCTTATGATACAAAATAATATTTGTGGAAAATCGCTTATCATTTTGAGCTTTTTCAAAAAGTACAAAAAACTACTTAGAAAATTGCTTGAAACTTTTTAAATATTTAAGATATTTAAATCGGACTTTTTTTTATTAGTTGTCATATACGACTCACTACAAAATTAAGAAGAAAATTTTTTTAAATTTTTTTGCGCATGCGCAGTATAAAAGAACTACTTAAATTACTTATATATTGCACAATTTTCAAAAAAAAAAAATTTCGAATTTAAAGCGAAATATTGTAATTAATTTTAAATTGCTCTAAAAATTTTGTTTAATTTTATTGAATATAGTTAAAGTTACAGCAAAAAAATGTAAGACAAAAAATTTGTTTATGAAAGTGTCCATATTTAGTTGCCATATTTAAGCTAGGCTTACGAAATTTTGTGCAATTATTGCATATAACAACCAAAATAATTGTTACAAGTTACAAATTGTTTGCTACCCTTTTTTTGACATAGGGTATTCAAAAACATTATTTTCCGTTCGTGATTTTCTGTCGGTCCCACAAACATTTAAAAGCTTTAAACTTCATTGATAACTTTGATAAATCACATGATACAAACACTTCTGAAACTATAAAATGATTATTTTAGTATTTATTGAGAAATATGATAAAATGTATTAGTTTAGAAGTGCTTCCATTATTTTGTCCCCCCCCCCGTACTTGAGAGTAAATAGATCAATGGCAGTTGTACTGACGTGGAATATTCCATAGTTTCCGCCTTTATGATTTTAAAACCTTGTATAAAAGTTACTTTAAACGTTATTAATACTTAAAAACGTAATCAATACAGTTTCTTAAAGCATTATAAATAGTTTGTTAGAAATGGCAATAATTAACTATTTAACTTTAAAAAAAGTTAATACAAAACGAAAGCTATCAAAATATGACGAGTTCTTATCGATGTCTATCAGAACAATTAAAAAGTAAAAAGTGCATAAAATGTATATTATATATATATATATATATATATATATATATATATATATATGAGGTCAAAAAATAGTTCCTAACGAAAAGTGGAAGTAATTCAGTCCCATTCAGTAAATTTAAGTTGATTTTCAGTAGTTTTCATTCCACTTTTGAAACAATCAACTCTGATAATGACTCGCCCAAATTTGAAAACTATTTTTTTCTTCGTGGTTGAATACAGTAACTGGCCTTAATCCTGTTTGTTTACTTTGTCGGTTAAAAGTTTTCAAAAACAGCTCAGGTTTTGTTCAAAATATTTATAAAGCAAAACAGAATAAATTTAATAAAAAAGGTTTTAGACGTTTTGGGTGTGGAATTGCAATAAAACAGTAAAAAAAAAATTATGCGTGCTATTGATGAAATCTTATTTAAAGTGTTAGCCGGCATATTTTAATTTTTTAACGCCTTTTTTTTTCGAAAATGTTTATTTTCTTGTTGAAAAGTAGAGATTAAAAAACTCTAAGAAATCTATGAGTTAAGTGTTATAGCAAATATAAATTATGTATGCGTTTTATATAAGAAATATATATTGAAAGAGAATATGTAAAAGAATTTTCAATCTTCCATTCTTTACAGGCAACGTCGATCACAGCTTGGTCCGAAAACAGCAGAGCGGCGGAATTCCACGTCATAAAGCCGTCGAAAATACGTCACCCGAATACGAACGATGAACCGATGGAAAAGGATTGAAGAAGAGGCAGAGAAATGTCTCTAAAGAAGATCGAGAAGTCAGGTGAAGAAGAGGCAGACGATAACTGAACCCACCAATCAATTTATCTCTTGCCAACTGACAGCGCACTGACAGAAGAAGACGATTTTCGAGACAAAGACGGATCGTCTGCACTCATTCTCAACGACAGATTCGTGTCATGTGACTCCTTCTTCCGTCAGTTGCAGAACAGAAAAACCAATAATCTGTTTAATTCCAAATCTACCATCTGTTCTTCGAACATTGTTCATAGAAAATAGTATTCTTTTTATATCCAAAGCAAATGTTCCATTGAAATTTGCTTTATAAATCCTGTTATTCTCCTTATGAATTTGTATTTGGTAATGGAAGATTTAAAATGTTTTATTTTAGACCATGAATTTTAATTGGTAATCACGTCCTAAATTTTTATGTTCACATTTTTACGTACGTTAACTTTTTCAGCGTATTTTATTTTTTTATTTTTTGATTTTGCAAGTTGCATCTAAAGCAGATTTTTTTTTTTTTTTTTTTTTTTTTTTAACTCTCACATTGTAACCCAACTCTAAATTAGTTTTTAAAAAATTTAAAACCTATTAGTTTCAATTATTTTTGTAAGTTAATATTTAATCGAACAAAAGAAACAAAAAATACCATTAAATTCTGCCAAATCACTAGTGTAAAAAAAAAGGAAGAGAAACGTAAAAATTAATTTGGTTGCCTGGTGAAACTTGGAGGTGTTTCTACTTATCGTCTCTCCTGCAGTTAAACTGGTTTTCAGATTTTCGGACCCATCCTCATCTTTCCTTGTTAGATTTCCGAAACGTTTTTATTTTTTGCTCAATGAATATTAATTTGCAAACCCTATTGTGTGCAGTTTATGACTTCATTTTTGCCAGAAATTCTAAAAATATATATTTTAAGGAAGTCATACGAAATATCCTGTATACGAATTAGATGAAACTTCCCTGGAGATGTAAAAAACAGTCATTGAATAAATAACATCTCTTGTTCGTGGCTATGTTATTTAATAAATAGCGTTGAATAGCCGGCCGAATTTTTAGTTTATGATTATCAGTGTTAAACTCCGTAGCTTCGAACCCAACCCAGGTGTGGCAACGATCTCCAGGATCAAGCATTGGGGTAAACTAGCCTTCGTGGACAACTTTTTGATGGAACTTACCAGCATTTGTGTTCCATGGAGAAGAAAATTACGAAACCCTCCCACTGCTAGACGTTTTGGGTGTGGAATTGCAATAAAACAGTATAAAAAAAAAATTATGCGTGCTATTGATGAAATCTTATTTAAAGTGTTAGCCGGCATATTTTAATTTTTTAACGCCTTTTTTTTTTCGAAAATGTTTATTTTCTTGTTGAAAAGTAGAGATTAAAAAACTCTAAGAAATCTATGAGTTAAGTGTTATAGCAAATATAAATTATGTATGCGTTTTATATAAGAAATATATATTGAAAGAGAATATGTAAAAGAATTTTCAATCTTCCATTCTTTACAGGCAACGTCGATCACAGCTTGGTCCGAAAACAGCAGAGCGGCGGAATTTAATAAACCCTCCCACTGTTAGTCCGATGGCTAGGGAATTCCACCTATAATCCTTCTATCACGAAGAATATTTAACGTCAGAACTAGGGTCGTTTGGAGTTTTGAGCAGAATTCATGTCAACCAGCAACCTCTGGGATTTGATTCTGTGTCACCTCATTGGGAGGCGTAAACTTTTCCATGAGTCACCGATTCTCTTAATGAGTATGTTATTGACTCATCAAGTGACAAGTTCAAGCCAAGTGAAAAAGGGGAAAAAAAATCTAAATTTGCCTCTTTACTCTTGATCGGGTTAAAGGACTAGCCAATTTTATTATGTTCGACGATATATCATATTTTTTTTTTAGAAATTGGTAAACATTAAAAATCATACATATCGAATGTCTTTCTTTCACATTTTTTTTTTCTCCTTTCGTGTTTCCTCTATTTCTGTTAGCACGCTGTATTGGAACGCCATGTTGAATCTGAATGCCATGCTGAATTTGTTATAATTCCAGAACCGTTAATACAAGAGTTTTCAAATTTAGACAGATTTAGAGACTCATTTAAGAATTTCAATTTTTCCGTTCGTGGGGGATGTTTGAAAATTGAACTTTGACGTTGTTATTAACCATTGGTATAAATTAAAACTGTCCATGATTCTGTTTCGAAAGTTGAATCAGTTTTTTTAGGTTAATTTTTTTTCGCAAGTTCAGTGACTAACGTGAATCTACGGAAAATTAACATAGAGAATAATATTTTATGCACTGAAAAATAAATTTATTGCGGAAAAGAAACTGATTCATTTAGATTAGAGGAATCGTAAGAAATCACCATACTATTATTGACGCATAGACGCTTATACAATTTTGGTAATTAAAACTGTTGGTATTCAGGCAAATAGTGCTTTTTTAAATTGGTACCTTATATACTGATCTAAGTACCAATAGTGGCTAATGGGTATAATACTACGTTAATAAGTTTTTCGACGGTTCACCGACGGTTCAAGTGATAAGTAACCATCCACCATCCAGTTGTGATAAGTACCAGTGAAAATTTATTGCTCCACATAAATTTTGACATTTAGTACTGCATTATACCTAATAATACTGGTTATAGTTAAGCATTATTTTAATGGGGTAAACTTAAGAAAAAGAAGGAAAAAAAAAAACTTTTCTCAATGTGACAACTTAAAGCTTAGAGTAAGTCCAACCAATAAAATGAAAATATTTTAGTTTTATTAATTGCATTGGTATAGAAGTCAATTTTCATAATAGAGAAGCATCTTGAAAAAAAAAAAATACTTAAAAAAATTAAATATTCGATTTTATACTTATAGAAATTTCAGCTGAAATTGGAGTGTTTCTTCCCTATAAGACTTAAAACTGCATAGCACTTTTTGATTTGAAGCATAAAATGAAACCTTAACTTATTATCCCTCTGTTGCCAGTGATCAAAAGTGTTTGAATTAAAAAAAAATAATAATAAATAAATAAAATTAACTGAAACAGTTAACCACATACACACACTCTAATCCAACTTACACTGTTAATCACGAAAATTTAGTTTTATTAAACTAATATAAAAAAATAAAGCTTAATAAATGGTTGGTAACGGATTGGTAATAGGTAACAAAGGCTGACAGAAAAAGTAAATTTTAAATATTCTTACAATTGGATACTTGCACTTAAAGAAGAAGATCTCGGACATACACATGTGACCTTTGACATCATCGCCAGCTAATAGTTATAAGCAAAATGGCGTGTTAAAGTTGAGCTAAGTTTCTCCACATAAGTCAGAATGCTAATTAACGTGAAATTAATTAAATGCAGTGCCGTATCACACACCACTTGTTGAACTATAATTCTTTCTCGTCAACGTCTATCACTTATCTTAGATTTATTATTCGTTTATGTATTTTATTATAACCGTGACATTTTGTTTTGTGTACCTGACAACTCCGAAGCATTAACTAGTTTATGTCCTACATGGCTTCATGCTTGTTTTTATGTTAAATGAGAAATATATGGTGAAAGAATTGTAATCTTGGTGAAAAAAATCTTTGTGAAAAATGTAGATTATGTCACTTAAGAGAATTGATAGCTTACGGGATTGGCTTACTCGAAATAGAATTGAAAGAACAGTTGCTAATGTAAACAAATACAGCGTTTCAACAACCAATCAAGATCGAGGTACCCACATTACGTCACTTGCAGGTATACCATTGCAAATTACTGAATTTTAGTCATGCAAATATTAATGCCTACCTATATTTTTTTGAAAAACTTAATCATAAAATCATAATGGTCTGACACCATTTGCCATTGTTGTCAGCGCATTTTTATTGGCCGGAAAATCACGTGGTAGGATCCAGTTTTCCTTCATTCATTTCCATATGGTTTTGGTTGTCATCAGCATAAACTGAACAATAGTAGTAAAGGTATTGTTTTCATTTAAATATTTTTGTATCCCTAATTTAAACTTATTTTACAGTACTGCTATTATTAGCGAGAATATCAAATTATGATTGTGAACTCATCAAATTTGTTTAAACAATATAATGTTATAAGAATATAAAGGTTATTTAAAAAAATGATTACTTCAAAAAATCCCTTCCGTTCACCAAGAGATCTAAATGTTTATAATACTAATAGATAGTAATATTTGGACGTGGGAAGTAGAGGCACAAGAGTAAGCAAACAGAATTCCTTTTAGTACATACTATATGTTAAGTGAATAATTTTAACTTTAGTATAAAAACTGTTTTCTGCCAAAAAAAAACAATTATTGCGAAGCAATAATCGAGGTTGGTGAGCGGGAGCGAACAGGGGGCTTAGCCCCCTAGTAATGAAATACAAAACTAAAAGTCAATTAATATTGTTATTATTAATAAGGTAACAGAATAGAAGAGTAACAGAGGGGATAAAGAAACTGCAAGTCAATTGACAGGTTCAAATAGAAAAGAAATATTTATATAAAACTGGGAAACGTAATTTGTTCTTATAAAAAATCAAGTAACCATTTTAAAAATAAATTTAACCATTATACTAATAACAGAGGGGAAAGTAAAAAAAACATCCTTACATTGTCAAAGCTTTTTTTTCTTCTGATACAGCAAATATAATGACAATTTTTAAAATAGGTACGTCACATAAAAATGGATTGGAGCCTTGGTGCTGCCAATTCAAAAGAAATAATTTAATAGAATAATTAAGGTAACAAAGTATAAAAAAATCCTGGGATAATATCAAATTGTTTTTACTGAAAATTAATTTTAAAACTATATATTAGATAAGCTGTGCTGAGAACATATATTGCATAAAACACAATTTTCACAACTAGAAAAATTAAAATAACTTTCAATTAAAAGTTAGTATAATTGCAGTAAAATAAGAAGCAAATAAAGCTGAGACAAAGTAATTTAGCTGTATTTTTGCGTATTAAACAGGTACTACACCAACAATAACCAACTAAAAATAAACTGCAGGAAATCTATAAAAGAAATGCAGTTTGAAGACAGTGGTGATTTGTCCCATTTCACGAAAGAATTTTTTAAGTGGAAGCAGCAAAATTACTGCAGTAATTTTGAAGTAGTACCAACCTCAAAATCTTTACAGTAAATGTAAAAAAATATCAGTAATTGTTGGTTCATCTATGATGAGCGCTAGGAAATACTATACTTTTTGTTTCGGAAAAAAAAAAGTCTTTTTTTAATCTTTTCTCTTGATCAGATGTATCAATCAGGGAATTTAGCACTTGTGAAATTTTTATTTTGTGAAAATGTCGACACATTGAATTCTGGGATGGCGTGAGATTGACCGATTAGATCTCTTTGTTATAGCTCTGTGTCACTCACTACTGATGCAAGGAGCTAAATGCTTTCATGCTAAATGCTTTCATCATATTAAGTGAAAAAATAAAATTTCTCAGAGTTAACAGTTTGAATAGCATCATTTTATGATTATGTAATTGTTTTGGGGTATACGGCAAAATAACAATTAAATGAATTATTATTTCACACTTTTTTACAATAAATTCCTGACAATTCCTCAAAAAAAGAAATAATTCCTTTATGGAGAAATATTCCTTTGAGAAGGATTCTAAAAGTATATATTAAAGGTGGTCATAGCAGAACACCCTGTACAGGATTTAGACTTATGTCTGCATATTGAAAGTTTTTTTGGAAACATAATAGTGAGTTATAAGAAGTGCAAATAATTGTTTAAAAAGCTGTGATGGCTCAGGGTATAGAGCGTTCGCCTTCCAATGAAGTGAACAGGGTTCGAACCCAGCGATGGCTGGTAGATACGAATTCCACAAGTAACTTGCACCGACCACAGTGCTGACGGTAAAAAAAAAAATACCTTCAGTGGGAGATGGATTATGAGCTAGAGTCCCTTTGTCGTCAGGTTAACCGTAGGAGGTTTCCCTCTCCATGTAACTCAAATGCGGGTTAGTTCCATCAAAAAGTCCCCCGCGAATGAAAATTTTATCCAATACTTGATCCAAAAGTCCCAATTTTTCTGGATTGGATTCAAAATTAGAAAGCTACGGAGTTGAACATTAATAGTCGTAAACCCAAAAATTTAGTTGGCTGTTCCCTCTCCATGTAACTCAAATGCGGGTTAGTTCCATCAAAAAGTCCCCCGCGAATGAAAATTTTATCCAATACTTGATCCAAAAGTCCCAATTTTTCTGGATTGGATTCAAAATTAGAAAGCTACGGAGTTGAACATTAATAGTCGTAAACCCAAAAATTTAGTTGGCTGTTCCCTCTCCATGTAACTCAAATGCGGGTTAGTTCCATCAAAAAGTCCCCCGCGAATGAAAATTTTATCCAATACTTGATCCAAAAGTCCCAATTTTTCTGGATTGGATTCAAAATTAGAAAGCTACGGAGTTGAACATTAATAGTCGTAAACCCAAAAATTTAGTTGGCTGTTCCCTCTCCATGTAACTCAAATGCGGGTTAGTTCCATCAAAAAGTCCCCCGCGAAAGAAAATTTTATCCAATACTTGATCCAAAAGTCCCAATTTTTCTGAATTGGATTCAAAATTAGAAAGCTACGGAGTTGAACATTAATAGTCGTAAACCCAAAAATTGAGCTGGCTGTTCAGCGACGGTTATAAAATAAAATAATTGTTTATGATAAATTTATTATTAATTATAATAATTAGTCATTATGAAAGTAACAAAGGTTATTAATGGACTTTACAAATTTAATTTCACAAAGTTATTATTTATAATTAACAGTTATTCTAAAGATTGCCGAAGATTTATTAATGGGCCTTATAACGTTTATTTCTTATTCAATAACTCTTACTGCTTCAAATTTATGTCTATTTTATTAATCAAATTTGTGGCTAAAAAAAGCTATAGTGTCGCGTTCCTCCTATTCATCATGATGGCAAAATACACTTATAAAGAACTCCGACTTTTCGTTCTTCCCATGAATGCGTATAACACATTCCATGCACCCTTATGACACCCAATGCTGGTACTCTTTTTATCTCCGACAAAGCAATTTAACTGTCGACTCTTCAAATCTGAAATTTAAATCGACAGGGCATGCAGGCAGGAAACCACAAAAAAAATATTCCATCTCTTCCTACAAGCAGTGTTGGGGGAGAAAAACGGATCTCTAAAATAGCTGTTCCAACTATATCCATTTCAAACACCGATCTTTATCGGTTTGGAAAGAGGTTGGCATAGTTCTCCAAATGAGATTAGACAAGCAGATACAACTGTTTGACGTGGGCCGTGTTAATTTGCTAGCATTGCAACGGCAAGGCCTTGAACAAGATCTTTGTTGATATCTTTAGCTCTGCACCATCGTCAGCAGAGTTGGAAGGAGGAATGAAAAAAAATTCGCCAAGAAATAGTACCGTGGGCCCGAACACCGATGTCTACATTTATAATGAATGAGCCAAGACTTTTTAACGAATGTTGTTTGGAAAGAACTGTAAGCAGATGGTTTGAATTCTCCTACGAAAATAGATGGTAGTCATTTTTCATCAACTATCGCATTTCTAAAGTGTTTGACATCGTTTGTTTGGAAGCCAAGTTCCTGACGATGTCGCCAATCCAGTATTTAAGCATCGAGCTCTGAGCATGATAAATGCGATTTCAAGAAATAGAATGAATACAAGTGGTTTTTTGTAATAAATGTCACATCATAAGGATTCTTTCATTTTAAATTTAATTTATCAAGAGTTCTTTGGCTATTTTTAATGCTTCGAACAATCTACTGTCCTACTGTATGGCATATTGTTTTAAACATATATCCACAAAAAATTCCTGTTGTGATACTGCGTATTTTTTTCAGGTAGTCTAATTTATCATTGCTCATTTTAGTTATTTTTCTATTTTTAAAATGAGGAATTAAACAATACGATACCTGCAAGCGACGTTATCGTGGATATCAATCCTGATTGGCTGTTGAAACGTGCATTTGTTAATGTTAGCAATTGTTTTTTCCATTCTGTTTGAGAAAGAACCTAACCCGTTAAATAATCCGTCGATACGCGTCCTCTTAATCGATTATCGCATCATGCATTAATCTCGTAACTAATGAATTCTTTTAAATTGATGAAATATGTAATTAATATTTAGCAAAAGAAAATAAATGATCTATTAATTTTCTTTTAATTTTCTGAGATCTATTAATTTTCTTTTAATTAATTTTCTTTATCTATTAATTTCAAAAAGAAGTCTACAATACAACTAACCTAACAGCTGCAACGTTAACGTACCATCTTGTTTATAAGCAGCCAAGAAGCGATGAGGTTATAGCTCACGTGGCTGCGTATCAGCTGTCTTCTTCTCGAGATGAGAGTATTCTATTGTAAAATTCGATATTGACACTATTCCACTTTTCTCAAGTCTGAATTTGATTGAATAAACCATATCTTTTTTAATTGGTTTATATTTAGAACCCCTCCCAGAACGAGCAGGAAAAGAATTATATGAAGGCAGACTAAACAATACACATAGGTATAGACAGAATCGAAAGTAGACTGCATGACACATACATAAAAGCAGATGCAGTCTTAAAAGTAGGTAATGCAAGGCAATTTTAGAAAGGTTACAAGTTGAACTAATTATTACGCAAAGTTTAAAAAGTTTCAAAACTATCCTATAAATTGTGCTGTTTAAACAAAATCTATATAAGTTTGATAAGCAATGACTTTCACAAAATGCTTTCTGTCAAAGTTTCAAGAGATCTTCTTGACCATTAATTCTTTAGTTAGTGACGTTTCAGTGAAGAAAGTTTTACAGTGAGTCTTGAATTGTAGAATTTCAAACACGCGGTTCTTGGAAATTTTTTAACTCAGAAACTATTAAGCCGATTTCGTTCAAATTTCCTATTTTGTAATTTAAAATTGCATTGTCAGAATAGGTGTAAGCATTTGTCTACTTTGCTGCTCTATCTTTTTTCGACTTTTATTAAATAAAATAAAAATATTAATTACTATTTTTTAGATGGGATTAACTCTGAATAAATGAGATTATTATGCGCGTGCAAAAAATTTCCAATAAGCATTGAAACTTTCCGGATATATATATATATATATATATATATATATATATATATATATATATATATATCATATATATATATATATATATATATATATATATATCATATACATATCATATATATATATATATATATATCATATATATATATCATATATATATATATATATATATATATATATATATATATATATATATATATATATATATATATATATATATATATATATATATATATATATATATATATCATATATATATATATATATATCATATATATATATATATATATATATCATATATATATATATATATATATATATATATATATATATATATATCATATATATATATATATATATATATATATATATATATATATATATATATCATATATATATATATATATATATCATATATATATATATATATATATATATATATATATATATATATATATATATATATATATATATATATATATATATATTTATATATATATAACAGAAAGAGTAATTAACATTAACTATAAAAGTATAAATTTGGTGACGTGGGCCACACGTGCTACCACGTAATGTTCTTTATTGAATTTATCTGACACAGCGAATATAAAATAATTAAATTTGCGCAATAAACTATTATTATTATTATTTTTTTGCTCAAATAGAGCTATAAGTTAGAAAATATCACTGATGTTATTTTCAAAATATGTGAAAAACTGAATCACTTATATTAAAATTTAAAACTAACGCCTAACCAATCAGAAAATTCCATTTCGTTTTTTCGTACATCCCTATTCATTTAATAAATTAATATTTGAAAAAACTGCATTAACATCAAGTGTCATCCACTACAAGTTTTAAAAACAATGTATTTGAATTTGAGAAGATGAATAAAAAGTATTTTATTAACGATTGAAATTTTGAACAAGATTTAAGGAGAGAGTGAACTTAATAGTAGGAATTGAAAAACATTGACTTCAGTCACCGATGAAATCAATCTATCAAATGACACAGAACTCATGTTGAAATGCTGATGATGGGAACGTAAAAAAAAAAGACCTTGTGTTCTTTTTTTTTTTAAAGGAAAAAAAGAAAAAGTATGCTACTTTTGTGTCACCCGCATTTTCATCAAATCCCAACTTCCGAGTCGGCCTCTTTGTAAGTGATGCTCTTCTAGATGTGGGAGATGAGTTTCTGACAGAGCGCGGTTATTCTGACGATAAATTTGCTGGGGGTTTGATGAGGGCAGTTTTTTTTCCCCTCTAAACTGCACACGAAATTTATTGAAAAGGTGTTTGAAGGTGAAGCTTAGAGGCGCCGCTATGCAATTCAACCCCAGAGATGTTTATCATGCCAAGATTGAACATTTAAAAAGCAGAATTTAGTTCTAAATGAAAATTTTTGGCAACACTAATATACGAACAATTATGTAACACCATCGTTTCCTAAACTGTGGGCCGCGGCTTACAAAGAGGGTCGTGAGTGAGTCTTCTTGCATGTAGCGTCCTTACAAGATCTTGAATCCATACGCATTTTTTATAGATTACAAAAATGTGATATAAGTTAAAATCATCGGCGTGTTTTTTGGCAGCGCTGAGCGATATAAGAGAAGAAATAAAATGAATAAAAAGCAATACAACTTCATTTGCGATGCGTTGAAGGTTAAAATTTAAAAACAAAATACTAGGTTCGCCTTGACTCCGAAGTCAAGGAAACGCCAGGAACTAATCCTCACATTCTGTTTGAAAGTAGCACATGTATTCTTTAAATGGATGGAAGAAACCTTCCACGGTTTGCCCGAATTCGATAGAACTCCCTTCATAATCTCACTATCGACAGAAATATTTTGCTTACTCATTAGAGCCAGTGTTAAAATACAGTTCAGGCAGTCACGATCAGTATTATAATTTTAGTTACTTCAGCCAAAAGCCTGGTCTTATAAATCTCGACAACAACTCATATTTGTCATTAACTAATACATAACCAAGACTAATCAATCGGAAACCATAACATTAATTGTAAACCTAACGTAAACTCTCTAAACCAACATAAAATTGTTGGAAATAAGAAAAAATGGCATTCATTACAATTACATTTCTTAATTATTTCCGAATATTAAAGTGTAAAAGTGTAACCTTATGCAAATATGCAATATAGAAAAGAAAATGTCATTTTTTTAAAACATTGATTACATGATTTAAAAATTACTTTTTATCTGTACAATACAAAAGTGTAAAGAGGAAAAGAAATTGTGAAAAGTGTGTAATTTTTTTTAAAATTTTCTGAAGCAGTATTTAAAAAAACAGTTGAATTCTTAGTGAGGAAAGCGAAATAAAAAGCATCAAAATTGGATTGTTTTAACAGTGGGGTGCTTCCTTTCTGGTTTCACTGGCAATCAAACAGGTTACTATATTTTAAGGCCGATCTATCTCAATAATAATTCGCTAAATTTCAATTAAATTTTTGTTTCCTTCTCGCTTAAATATTAATTAGAAAGTCCTAATGATTGCACTTCTTTATTTTTTGACAAGGATTCTAAAAATAAATATTGAAGCCAGTCACCACGAAACAAGTGGATAATTTTTAAAACTAAAAAAACGGTAATTAAACTGAAAAAAGGTGAGAAAAAATTACATCATATATGGTAAGAAAGAAAGCTGCTGTTAGTTAGTTTTTTTTTTTCTTACTGAAATTGCAAAAACATCATGTTTAAAGATTTAGTAAAATAATTCTGATTAATATTATTACTTTGATTTTTTCAGTGAAAATGGAATTCTTATTACAAATTTAAAACATTTTGGGATAAGTCTGGTGAGGAAGATAGTCGAATAAATCTTAAATATAAAACTTTATTTAGAGAGTCCAATCTGTCAAACAATAAAAAATAAATAATAACAAAAGAAATAAAAAAAATTCTAATATATATGTATAAGCACTTAAGTTAATGGCTTAAAAAAAACAGTATAACAAATCAATTTATTTTCCTTTTCACGAAAAGAAAAATAAATTTTATACCACAATAACGACTATTCATTTGATCAAATCGACGTAATTCAACCGAATGCCAAGAAACACAAAATGTTCGAACCATATCTCCGCCAAAATGAAATTCAACACCATGAGAAACCGTCTCCAAAAAAATAGAGACATTTCCAACTCTACGCGATAGGGTGGCCAGTAAAATTAGTCCATGGTTTCCTATTCACTAAGTTAGACAGCATTTATGGCCCTTCTATAAATTTCCACTCTCTCTTTTATCGCCAAGCGTTCTCATATGAGCATTATTATGAGCGGGAGAATATATATGACAAACTAGCACATAAGGCAACAAATTTTGAAACTGGGGGGCAAACAGCAGTAATTTTTGGCGAAGAAAGGACTGAGGGTGTTAATCCGGCTTTCACAGCTTTTGGCGACATAAATTTCAGATCACAATTGAGAGAACATAGAGATATAAATTCAAGGCCACAATGAAATCCCCAACTGATATTCCGGCCCGATGTCACGTTATTCGATCGGGAGGAGGCCGTAAATTTTACCTGGTGGAAAGTTAGGTGAAAGCGAATATAGTCGACTCATGAATAAAATCAAAATTATATGTGTGTAAAGAAAGAAATGTTCCTTAATCTTTTGAGTAAAGAAATATTACAAAAAGCTAATAGAGGATTGTTGTATTCGACTTTTCCCCCTAAAATTTACACACTGACTTGTAATGGAGAGTTTTTAAGATATTTATTAGGGAATGTATAAAAATTGCTTTAAAATTATATTTAATTCCATAAATTTTTGTATGTCTATTTATTATGTGGTAAATGTGTTTTTTAAATTTATATGTACATCTTAGCATTACTTGTTAAATTGTACTGAAACGACCACCAGACTCTCCTAATTTTAATATTTGTGCCCTGATAAGTTGTATTCGACCTCATTTATTATGAAAAAAATTCTGTGATCATAAGGAAAAAAACATACTTAGAAAATAATAGACAAAACAAGACTTGGAAAAAAGGTTTTATTAATTTTATTTATTAATATATATTTACTAGTTGTATTCGTAAATTAACATTTTATTTTATTTATTGATTGATTTATTTTCTTTTATGTATTTATTTACTGATGATATTATGAAAAAGGTAATATATTTATAATTTGCTATAATGTACATGAAATATAAACTGGAGTCAAACAAGTTGTAGTTTGATATAAGAAAAAATTTCATAATTATTAATAAATACCATCAATAGTAGGATAATTTAAGAAAAATAGAAATGCTTTATGCTTTTCGAGGAAATTTTAATGTTTTTTCTAGAAAACTTGGGCTTTTTTAAAATAATACTGAATAAATAATGAATGGTTGGTGGATGTACATTTGAGCTATAAGAATCACGTCTTGGCTATTCATAAATAAGAATAATAGATTAAATTAATTATTAACAAATAATATATATAATTACGGTGACTATATATAATATATAATTACGATAAATAATATTAATAATTACGGTGACTTGTAAATTATTAAGATTTTTTTAATTACTAAATGAAAAAAATATTAAATAGGAAAAATGCAATAAAAAAAGGAAATATATAATTGTAAGAATGTTTTAATAAAACAAAATAGAAAAAATGAATAGGAAATAAGGAATAGAATTGAAAAATTAAAAATGAAACGAAGGAAATGTGGAGAAAAAAAAAATAATTGAAATGTAAAAATAATGAAATGAAAAAAGGCAAAAATTATGAACTGACATTGCGTTTGAAAACAGACTATTCAAAGGAGAAGAAAAATTTTGTGCTCTTTTAAATAGAACTAAGAAAAAAATTTTGCTTATACTAAAACTTTCAAAATTGAGTAAAAAAAACAATGAAGTATAGCGATACTTTGTCTTAATACAAAGAAGAGTAGAAATTATTTTATTTAAATGATTGTAGGAAAATAACCAAACAGAGGTGAAAAGAAATGAGTGAAAAAAAATCAAATGACATAATAAAATATAAAAAAATAGTAAATGACATCGGATCTTGATATAACACAGATTTTTATTAAATCATTCGTATAAATTCAAATCAAGTCTAGAGTATATTGGGTAAGAAAATAATTAACTATGATAAATGACATTGGTTCTGAAAATGACGAGAAAAAGTTAAAATTATCGAAACATCGTGTTTTAAAATAGCGTTGACCAAAAAAGGTAATAACAATATTAATAATTCTTACTTAATGACTACATTTTTGTAAATAACGAAATACAGCCAAGATTATTGACTTGAATAGAAAAATAATGAAATATTGTAAATAAATGACAGAGTAAAAGGCAAAAACGCTCCAAAAAAGGAAAGCACCGAAAAGAAATGCCCTGATAAAAGCACCAAAAAGAACTACCCTGATAAAAGCACCGAAAAGAACTACCCTGATAAAAGCACCGAAAAGAACTGCCCTGATAAAAGCACCGAAAAGAACTACCCTGATAAAAGCACCGAAAAGAACTACCCTGATAAAAGCACCAAAAGAACTACCCTGATAAAAGCACCAAAAGAACTGCCCTGATAAAAGCACCAAAAGAATTACCCTGGTAAAAGCACCAAAAGAACTGCCCTGATAAAAGCACCAAAAAGAACTGCCAGAATGAAAATAGCAGGTACGTCAGTACAACTATGTATATGAATTTAACGGTCAGTTCGATTTCGGCAATTGCACCTGGATTTAATAAAATTAAATAATTATAATAAAACTGCATATTTTTGAAAGAATTAATTAATATTCAAGTATTAATTTAAAAACTATGGAAAGGGAATTTTTGCGCTTCATACTATTAAGCAAAATGTTAAGGACTATTAAAAAGCTTCGAAATTTTTCACAACAAATTGTATCGTGATATAATAATACACAATTAAAGCTTTTTCAATAATACTTTTACAACTAGTAACTTTTAAAAGTTTGCATTAAAATTAAAAACTTCCGAATTCTTAACATAATTTAACACATGATTAACCTACTAAGTGACTATCGGACTAACTACATCTTAAACTTGATTACATAATACAGAAGAGAGTATTGAACCGGAATGCCGTTCAACTTTGCTGCAATCTTTAGTACGGTGCTAAGTTTAACTATGTAATTGTGCATCGTAAACTTTATTATACGATACTAATGATACTAATGAAAGTGTTGAGCCGTTATGCCGTTCAAATTCGCTGCAAGCTTTAATACGGTGCTAAGCTGAGCTATGTAATTGTACGCCCCTTAAGCTTGATTACACAGTACTTAGAAGAGTGTTGAACCGTAATCTTCAAATTTGCTGAAATTTTTTTTCGCGCTACATAATACTATTAAATAGCATAATTACATTAAATACAATTGCATGTGTTCAAAAAAAAATTTTTTTTAACTGTTTGTTTTTGCAATTGATCTATCTCTGCCTTTAGAAAAATAAATTAATTTTTTAAAAGGCATTTTAGTTCTTTGTATTTTAAATAATTATTCTTTTATTGCAAACTAGCCGCTTAAGGCGGCCAGCTGTCCGCCAGAGTTTTCCTTGTTTTGCCACAAATGCAATCGAGCTAGGGATGTTGAAGCACGATTTTCTTCTAGCCTTCTTCGACGTTCCTGGGATGTTTCTCAGGTCCTTGTATTTCTGGTTGAGACACGATTATTTTCTAATCTTCTTCCGCGTTCTTCAGATGTTTCTTGGGCCCTAGCACTGCTAGTAGAGACACGATCCTCTTCCAATCTTCTTTGACGTTCCTCAGGTGTTTCTCGGGCCCTAGCACTGCTAGTTGAGAAACGATGCTCTTCTAATCTTCTTTGACGTTTCTGTGATACTTCTTGGGCTCTAGAATTGCTTGTCGAAATTCGGTCATGTTCCATCCTTCTTTGACGTTCCACAGACGTTTCTTGGGCCCTTCTTCTTCTTTGAGAATCTCTTAATATCTTTTTCTTTGACAAAAAACAAAGTTTTTTGGAAGGCGGTTCTGCCATGTCAGTAATCGGGTTTTTAAGAAGTCAACGAATACTTTAGAACAACAATTACTATGAAAGAAAATCATGAAACTTCAATATTAAAATCTAAGTGCTTACCTGCAAACTGAAACTTTCTGAAAAAAACTAATCACATTTATTAAAAACTGTCAAAATAAAGAATAGAAAAACCAAAGAGATCCAAGGTAAGTGTGATCGTTCCTTCAAAAACAATTAAATTCCTATTTTATATATTATATAGCTACAACGCTTAAGAAAAAAAAACTAAAATGCTAAATACATGAAAAGAACACGAAAACGAATTAATTTTTTATGGTATCAATTTCTATTTCTATATAATTTTTTAGGGTATCAATTTCTATTTCTATATCGCTACAAAAATTATCATCTTTGTTTAAGAAAAAAATAATAGAGCGTGGAAAGAAGAAGAAAAACTTATTATAACAATTATGAACAGCGACAAATATATCAAAGCGAAGCGTTCTATTTACGTATCGAATATGATGCCACATTTTTAATACAAAAGTTAAACTTTTCTCCACTTTGATAAATGTAAACTAATGCGAACCTTACAATTAAATTATTAATTCCTTCGTATATTATTGGTTTAAGTTGTCGAAAATTAATATTTCAATTGTAAGGTTCGCATTAGCATACATTTATAAGAGTGGAGAAAAGTATATGCATTTTTTAATAGTTTTTTGAATATGGCTCTTTGAAGACGAAAAAGCATAGATTTTCTTACAAAATGACTGATAACTAAAAAACTAATCAAAATTTTTGAAAAAGAAAAAAAAATACTTCTTCATTATGTCAAAACACAATTATGTGCCGAGTTTCGTGCCTGGTTTCGTGCCGAGTTTCGTGCCACACAGCCGTGTTTATTATTATGTATAGATGTATAGATAAAATTTTCATCATACTAAATTCGAGCTCAAAGGCTTGAATGATATCGATTATAGTTTTATAAGTAGCTTTTTTTGGGGGTTTCTTTTTTGTGCTTTTTCTTCTAGAACTTTTTTTTTCTCGTCATTAAATGACCATGTACTGAAAATGACGAAATTTTTTTTTGTATGACAATGGATCTGAAAACTTATTATAAAAATTATTTTTACGAAAAATTATTCGAGCAATTTTTATTATTTGTATTATAAAAATTATTCTTATTAAATGAATGAACCAGGGTCTGAAAATAACGTAGTACGTTAAAATTATTCCAAACCCAATCCCTAAAAATATAACCCAACGAAGTTTATTCTTAATAACATAAGGCTGAGACATGAAAAGAGGCGTGAGAAATATAAATCAAAGTATTTTTGTTAGAAAACAGTAATTTTTAGCATCCCCCCTGTCTCTTTTTTGCAACGTTATTGTGCTGTATTACGCCATATGGTCGTAAGTTTAATAAAGCTGGCTATGAGTGTACACAAAAATGACATATTTATGGGCCTGAAGAGGGCTTAAGCATTGGAGTCGCACACTTTGGTATTCTGGGTGGTTTTCAGGTGTGTTTTCAAACGGGATGGTTGAAAAAAATTTATGTCTGTGTTATTGAGTTCAAAAAGAAGAAAAAAAGTTGAGGGATTATTGTGGCTTTAGACTTGAAAAAAAAAAAAAAAAGTGATAATTTATACTTGAACGTTTTGCAAGACGGAATCACTTTAAAATGTATTGTGGCGTTCGTATAAAGAGGAAAGATTGAATGGAAGTGCATGATGTAACGTGTTTTTTGTTACTTTTGGGAGAGAAATGATTTGTAGAAAAGTATTATTAGATTTCCTAGGGAGAAGAAATTGACAAAAGAGCTCTGTAGTTATTAACAGAAATTTATGAAAGCTAAAATCAACATCTTTTAGAATTAAGAAAAATATTTTACACTTTGAATTGTGTTTGTCACGCACAAAGTGTCACGGTAACTCTGACTATTGGGTTTTAAATTAATTTGATTTTGTTCTTCTGCATTTCAATTTGACGAATAAGTTGTTTATTTTAAGATGAGTTGTAAAATTAATTTTAATTAATCTATCCGGATTTTGATCGCTATTTGCATTAATTTATTTAAATAAAAAGAGATGGCAATAATTTTTATGAAGTTTTTACAACAAAAAATAAACCGATGAGGTAAAAGCTTAATTTTATATTCAGTTTGTCTTTATTTATTTATTTCGGTTTGTTTTGACTTTTTTCTAAAGAAAATTGATTAGATATGAAGGAGAGAGTTTTAATGACAATCAAAATTTATTTCTTCAATTCAATTTCTAAACGTATACACCATTTACAGTAAGAAGAAAAAAAACACCGGAAAAAAAACAGTACAGAGAAAAAAACATAAAAAAGCACCACTTTAACCCTTTGGCTCAGACGAAGTCACTTGTATATATTTTTTCTGACGCTCTAATTATAAGTAAAAATATATTCCAGCATTTTCTTATTATAGAAAACAGCCCTTGAGTTACTAGAAAAAATCTTTTACATACACGGAATTATATTTCTTCTAAAATGTAAAATCCAAAAGAGGAAGTTAGAAAAAAAAAATTTCTTTCCTTCATATAAAAAATATTTATCAGTATTTGATTTCGTAAATTAAACAAACTTCAATAAAAATAACTGTTACGACTCTTTGATCGAAATAACTACAATTAAGTGCAAATTAGAAAAAGTTTTTGTTTCGAAAATTATACTAATAATTTTTACGTTTTAGTTATACGTTTTAGTTATTTAGTTATACTAATATTAATACTTTTCACTTATTTTGACATAAATTAATACAAATTAATGAAAAAAGTTTGAAAAATATGTTTAATGAAAATTTTGCCCTAATAATCATTTGTGAATGCGAACTATTAAGCCTGAAATTTCGAGAATTTAAATATTTATTTTAATGTAATTAGAAGGTTTTTTTTTAAATTAACTAATATCCAAGGATTGCGTTAAAGTTTACAAAAAATATATTTTAATATTTTAAGTTATTTTTAACTGCTTATCTCCTACAATCGTTAAACAATACTCTTTCAACGATAAATATTGGAATAAGTTAAAAACATTAAACTCGTATATTATTCTAAATAAAACAGTTCATTTTAATTCAAATTTTAAAAAATCTTTATTTGAAAATAGAAATTGAAAATTTCTGAAAGGTTACTGTAATACAATAAGTATTGAAATAAACCAATAATACTGAAAGTTAATAGAGATGCTTGCTAGTTAAAATCATTGAGTTGAAAAATATGAAGTGTAAAAAAATTTATTTCCGTAAACTTTAAACTAACTAAACCTTGTATATTAAATATTTTAAAAAAAAATCTTATTACATAAAAATAAATATTAAATTTGAGCTCCAATCGACTCAGTCGTTAAATTCGTATTATTAATAATGGCGTGCTTTTTAATCACTCCTTAATTGGTTAAATATATATAAATATATAAATTGATTATAGTGCGTAAAAATTCGAATCACCCAAACTAACTTTTGATCTAATGATCGTATCTTTACGTACAAGGACTATAAACCTCTAACCTATAATTACGTGTTATATGTACTGTGAGAAATAAAATAAAAAATAAGTAAATAAATAAAAAACACTCTAAATAACTATTTTTTTCCATTAATCGGATCTTCACGTACAATAATGATTTGAAGGAATGACCTCGTAGATACTTATTAATTAATGCGAAATTTCATGGTATTAAATCAGATTCAAAAATGCACTTCATTTGAAAAATATACGATTTTGGACCTCCATATACGGGACACGAAATCCAAAATATATGGTCTCAATACTTTGGTCAATTGAGCGGCTAAAAGTATCGACCCTTTAACGCTAATTTTACTTTTTGCATAGTTCGCTATGTCTCGAGAACTTTTTTAACGAATTGAAATTTTTTCTACACAAAACTACAAAATTAGATTATTTAAAGATAATTTCAAGAAAAAAATTTATTATTGTTAATAATTTTTTATTATTTTATTTGGTAACTAGCAGAATACCCGTTCTTCGCAAGAGGTGAAAAATAAACACCAATAAATGAATACTAAACAACACTACCAAATCGTGCACAAAACTAAGACAAATAACGACACAAATAATAAAGATAAAATGATTCCGATGTTTTTATTGTAATTATTATTATTTGTTTCCCTTCCCGATGGCTTTACGTTGTTAGATTAATCAAAACGCGTATTTAGTAGTTCATCTCTTCAAAGTAATGCATTTAGTATTATTTGGCATTGCTCGGGGCAACTCCGAATATTTAAAATTTATCACAATGAAGCTGCTTTCGCTTGTACTTATCTTTAAGGGGGCGATAGAAACGTATTTAGTCAGTATGTATCATAAAAATGCGCAGTATTGGTATAATAGATACCTGTAATAGGTACCAAATTAGTCATAAAATACTGAAAATTAGGCATTCGTAATATGTATACTATTGTACTCTTTAAGTATCGTGTTAAATGACGTATTTTTAGAGCTTACGCTTACTCACAATCCGGTATGCAGACATAACACTCTAATTCTTTATTTTATTATACGTATAGATAGTCGAAAATGTTTTGAATTGTAAGGTACATAATTTTTAACATTATTTTAAATAATGTAACTTTCAATTTAAAAATACAAAATTTGAGTCAAATCAGTCGAATAGTTCTTAAAAAATCGAATTTTAAAGAAGTCTTTTTTTTTTTTTAAATTTGATTGCATTTGTACAAGTATTGAGATAATACAGAAAAAAAAAGTGTTCGAATCTCTTACTTCAAAAACACCATCAAATTAAATTACTTTTTATTTATTTATTGATTTAAAATGTAATTATTTGTTTCGACTTATTCCTCGCAATATTTTATAATAATAATCATTAAAATTAAATTCAATTAATAGCAAAGAAATCATTCAAATTAAATTCGTTGCCTGGTAGTTGTTTTGTTGTTGTTTTAATTATCGACACATCTATAATTACAGTTAAATGCAGTGTTTGATTTTAACAAAAAAGTGCTAATTTACTTTCAAATCCTTCAAAAACTTAAAAGCTGATTGGCATTTTTATCGACTAAAATGTTATAATACATTAAATGAAGCAACAACTCAAGATATTTAACAACTAGCAAGAGATGAAAGTGTCTAGTTGCTACAATGCTACGTTTTATGTCATCTTCATAGATTTTATTTAATGTTATAGCCAGCGTTGAACTCCCGACCCAATTTTGAATTTACGACAATCAATGTTCAACTCCGTAGTCTTGTAATTTCAAATCCAACCCAGAAGACAATGAAACTCTTGGATCAAGCATTGGGAAAAACTGACCTTTGTGGAGGTCTTTTTGATGAAAATGACTCACATTTGTGGTACACGGAGAGAAAAACCACAAAAAACTCCTACAGTCTGTCCCTCTGACCCATGATCCATCTACCACTGCCGTCTTTTACGCCAGTATTGCGGTTGGTGTGAGCCAGAAACAGAATTCATATCAACCAGCACTTCTGGGATTCGAACCTGTGTGACCTCATTGGAGGGAGATCACTCTATCCCCTTTATAGAATGAAAATAAAAATTATATAAAAGCGAGGAAAAAAAAAAAAAAGAAAAAAAAAAAGAACAAATTTTTCTGATATTTTCTGCTTATGCTACAAAACAATTTATTTAAACTAAATTTTAATTTTGTAAGCGGAATATTCTATTAAATTTAAAGAGTTCAATTAGCAGTTATCACAACTTACAAAAGGTTTCGCATGCTCTGGGATTGCTCAGAAATTATAGTGCTTTCGTTGTTTTCCTCCCCCTGTTTCGCAAAGGTAGTTTAGATCCATCGGATAGACCTGGTTTGTCCTAAGGCTTGATCAAGGTATTCTTTTGTCTTCTGGGTTTGGTTCAAAATTTCAAGGATACGGAGATGAATATTAATTGTTGCAAGTCTAATAGACGAATCTACTGTTCTATATCGGGTAAGTTACTGATTTGCCTGCTCGTAAGTAAAAAAAAAAAAAAAAAGAAAGAAGAAAATGGTGTTACAATACCTTTAACTGTATCGTAATTTAGCTTATATTTTATTTTAGCTTATTTTATTTAATATTTATTTTATATACTCTGTTTATTTTATTGTCTTTACTTAAAATAGAAATTTTAGATAAAATGTATTTCTGTCTGGTCCAACCCCGTTTTTATAACACCTGTATATGGTGAAAATACTTACATATCCGGTCAACTGTGAGTAAAATCCCAATTAAAGGGTTGAGGTTAACCTTTGACCAGTAGGGTTTAATATGGGTGGATTAATAAACTGACCCCGTTTTTTTACTATTAGTAGAAGATGCATTAAATCTTTACTTTTAACAAGATTATTGGGTTTTAACATTTAAGGGGGTGAGTTTTCGAAGATGTAGAAAAAAAAAAAAAAAAAAAAAAAAAAAAAAAAAAGGCTACATAGAGTAAAGAGATAGTTGAATGAGAATGGAAAGAGTTAAGTTGAAGAAAATAAAAGGTGAATTGATCAGAAATTTAAAAAATCAAATGTAGAAGATCGATTGAGTATTTAACCTAATCCTACAAGAAAGAATCCAATAATTTTACAAGATCTTCGAAGTTATGGTATTTGAGCATATACCATTTCATTTTATGTGTATGATATAAATTTAAGAATTTTAATTAATTTGGAGTGAAAGAATTACGACTTTTATATATATTTATTTTTCTATTGATTATTTATTTTTATAACCATCGTTGAACAGCAGACCCAATTTTGAATTCACGACTAACTCAACTCCGTAGCCTTGTAATTTTGAACGCAATCCAGAAGACAAGGGAACTCCTGGATGAAGAATTTAATAGAAATTTACCTCCGCGGGGACTTTTTGATCGAATTAACTGCATTTGTATTTATATGGAAAAGAACTACGAAAATCTCCCACGGTTAGCCTGATGGTCACTGAGGGATAATTTACGTCAGCTCTGCGGTCGGTGCGAGCCGGGTGCGGAGAGCCGTGGTGGCTCTGATTATTTTAAATATATAAAAATAAAAGGTATGTTGCATTATAATTTTGTGCAGTTTAATCTTTTACGTAGTCTTTATTTCTACCCTTCGCAACAATAGGTTGCGAAATATCTTCGCATATCACAACAAACAAACTCAGTAACTATAGTGTGAAAATCGGTAAGGTAAATTCCGTAACATTGTTATAAGTACTATTAAATAACCCTCTTAGCTGTTTATCTAAAAAAAAAATACATCCTTGTTTTCCTTTGACGCATTTGTTACACTTTTTGCAATGAAATAAAGGAAGGCATGTTAAATGTCAGAAAAAAATTTCTCCAGAAAAACCAACAAGAAGCCATAAACAATCAAAATACGCAGAATCCCGCCCCATAAATTTCATCGAAAAACAAGAGCTTTGTTAAAGACTTTATCTGAAAACGAAATCTGCCTTTTCAACTCTTAAATCTCTGTAACATCCATAATACCAATCAAGATGGGGTCTCAAAACAGTAGCCATTTTTATCTCCCGAACTCAACATTTATCCTCGAAACTGCCGTAAAACTGCGAATAAAACGCGATATATGGTATATTTAATATAATACCCGTTCTTAAAGTCAGACAACAGTGGACGATTTCGAGAAAAGTCAGGAGCGCAACGGGCTCTTGAATTATGACTGGAATTTTATGGCCTTTGCTGCATTGTTCCTTCACGATCATAAATATGAGCAGATTTGTCAAACTGATAGATACATTTAAGGGCGATTTATGAGAGTCATATATCTCGTCGGATGTTTACACTTTTTCCTAGAAAGTGGTGAGGACGGTCATTTGAGTGCCACTGACACCACCCGCACTTCCGTGCGTCACGATGTCATTTTCAATCGAACTATTTGCCAGCAACTCCCGGATGCAAATCTTAAATATGACTACTTTGACTGGGTGGTGTAACAACAAAAACAGAAAATCTAAATGAAGTACAACTTTTATTTATTTACAACCGAAACGTTTAATTAATCATGAAATAGACGTGTGTCAATTATCTATGGACCGACAGAATTGGATGACCACTCTGGGTTGTAAACGTCATTGGCTATTGAAGCAATTTTTTTCGTGATCTGGTTAGTTCCCCTACATAAATCAACTTAACACCTTTAACATCTTTCTCGGAAGTTTCTTAAAAATACGAGTTGATGTCAACAAGTTGAAAACGACTTGAGATAGTGTGTTAGACACTGCATCACTGAGTGAGATCCAACATCAGGGGTAGTTGTCTAGATCGTGTGTGTATTTTAACGCAACGATTTTATACTTTTTTCTCTGGAATTTTTAGAAGTCAAATGTTTATGTCAATAAAATTATAACAATCCAGAGCAGAGATAAGAAGCTGCATAACAAAGATCCAGTACCAAATTATATTCTGTTTTACGCCTTAGTCGTAAGTTTAAGCAATAAGCTAAAGCCTCAAGAGAGAAGATGAGAAGATAATGCACCACATTTTGTATCTAGTTTTATACAATTTAACACCTCCAGACTTATTTCACTGAAAATTCTTAAGTAAAAATTCATATCAACAAGCTCGCGCCTTAAAAAAAATTAGTCGCTCAAATCCAAAACCTTATTTGCTTATCAAGATCGTGCAGTTTAACGTCTTCAGATTTATTTCATTCATGTATTTTTTTTTTCTTTCTAATTAAAGTTTTTGTCTACATAATATCTGGTTCACGACTCCCGAAGTCTTGAACTAGGATATTAGATGCTGCATTATAATTATCTAGTGATTTTGTTTCCAATTTGGTTTGGCACCCAAAAAATTTTGAATTATAAACATTTCAAAGAACTAAATCTGAAAGTTTCATTAAATGGGTTATTCAATGAAACTTTTAGACTTAGTCCTTTGAGATTTTTTATAAGTCAAAATTTTTGGTGAATAAGATCTTGCCCATCTAAATCTTGAAAGATAATCTTAGAAGCTTCACCGCTTAATCCCACATCCAAATTTGGCAGCCTAGAACATTAAATTTAAATCCTTTAGACTTTTTACCCGTTGGTTCCTTGCTTTTGCAGTCAAAAATTGATGAAAATAAACTAAAGGTCAAATCCCAGAGGCAAACCTTTACTAGATAGCTCAACGACACCGAAAACGACCTGAAAACACTAAAAATTAGAAATTGGAAGGGAGTTGCCATGGATAGAAGGCGCTAGCATTTGTCAGCTGCTGAGGCAGCCAAGGCCTGCAAGGAGCTGTTGCGCTGACAAAGAAGAAGTCCCTACATCACTCAGATTCTGTCCCAATTAAACTGAAATTGCAATTTTTGTCAAAATCTAAACAAATAGAACACCGTGAATAACTTCTGATCTAGTCATCAGATCTTGGAATTTTAGGACTCAATCTCAATGGTTCAATGGATTGATCTCAAGTATTTAATTAATTAATGCACACTATATTTTAAGTTACGAGATCATACACGAAGGAGAACTTTCGCTAAATAAGCATAATTTTTTCGATGAATTTTAATTTCGTACTTTCAAAATATAGAGAATAGCCACAATCTGGGGAATAGGGTCCCAATAGTTTGGTCAGGAGAACAGTCCAGATTTTGGACCCCTTAATGTTAATTTTACTTTTTGCATATTTCTTCATACCTTGAAAACCTTTTAAGAAAATTTAAATATTTTTCCACACAATTATAATATTCGCTTTTCCTAATATAATTCTATGCAGAAAATATTTTTTTTAATATTATTTATTTTATAATTTAATAACTGTCGAAAAAATCTTTAAACTGTTATGTTTACAAATTTTCACATCCTTTTGAAGAATGTTATTTTCACAGCAAAAGGCAAAACTTGAAGGAAATTGGTGGAATAGTTCCTGCGAATTTAAATTCTAAATATACGACTTCTTCAAAATTCTCAAGAACTATGGAAAACTTAACGGAAAATTAACTCAAAGACTTTTATCAAATATTATTTAGTTATGTCATGTAAGTTATCCATGAAAAAAAAGACTTAATTGACACGAAAATGAAACAAATTTCATTTTTCAACGATATTCAAAGTTCTTTTTAAAAGACCAACTCTCTCAACTTGATTGAAAGACCGCAAATACAAGAAAGGCGTTTTAAAAAGATGGAAAAGTACGCCAAGGAAAAAATTACGCCACTCTTTAATATTGACTTTAAGGGGAAGTAAATCGACACGGGAGACTTCGCTCTTTAACACTTTATTACCTTACTGGATTATATTTATATATTTTTTTCAAAATAAATATCCGGGCAAGCTTCGAACTCCCTTTTTTGAAAAGAAGGGCACAGATAACCCTGGGGGAAGATTCAGAAACCAGAGACAATTTTTATCCCTTTTCGTTTTGTTGAATTTAGTTTTATTTTTAGATTTGATATATATTTTTTTTTTTTTTTTCTGAGCTCAATTGCCTGCGGCCGCCATCTGACGAACTTAGTCGACCGCGATTTTACTACCTTAAAAATAGAGATTGCATTATTTGGCGACTTATCACCTAAAATATAAAGTAACAGTGTTTTTCGAAGGTCATTCGGCAAGGAAAATAAAATAGTCACAGTTCAGATGCCTTACACCAGTGTTTTCCAAACTTATGACTTTTGTGTACCCTTTCTAAATTTTTCGTAACGCAGTGTACCACTAATAAAAAAATGAATGTATTTTTTACTATAAAAAAATTGCACAAAAGTTAAAAGTCACAACTGGCCGTTGACAACACTAATTATTAACAGTTAACTGCGCAAAAAATAGACAATAGAAAAATACGTAATCGTAAATTTTTAAGGCTAGCTTTGTTTTTAAATAAAATGTTTTAAATGACATTTTCGTTTGTTGCAAGATATTTCGCATAAGAACGCTTACCCCCGCTAAACTGTTTCCGTATCCCTGGGGGTACGCGTACCACACTTTGGGAAACACTGCCTTACACTATAGGTAAAGCAATAATTTTAAAATTTTATCTTACTTTAAACAATTATCAATGGTTTAAAAAGGACAAGTAAATTTAATAGTTTCATATTTTTAAACGTTTTTAAAAGACGCCAATTTGGCGAGATTTTTCTACCAAGATGAAAATTATCAAAATCTATGAACAATTCTCCACTTCAACAAAAATTTCATGAGCTCAGATACTGCATCGTTGGAGTAACTTTTCATTAAAAAATTAGATTGCAAATGCTTTTCATTTTCACAAAGCGGTGACTTTTATTCCTATTGACGTTTTGCGTCATTTTCATACAAAGCTTAGAGGACGCTGGTAAAGGATTGACTTAACTTGATCTAACAGTCCTTACTAACTCTTAACTCAGAGCAGTTATGAAAATAGCATATTACCCGCATAAAAAGGATATTTTATCTAACAACAGAGTCTTCGAAAAACAGCCTTAAATGAATGATCAATTACCATTATCTTAATGCGAAGACAAAAATCTTGATGTTTTTCCATTGATAGACTAACGAAAATGTAACGATTACCATCATGAATTTCCATCAAAAACCATCATATAGCTTGTTGAGAGCATCAAATCTACCCAAAATATCAAGTTATGAATTAAAACCTTATCATGCTGAGCCAACATAGCTTATCCATCAGAGTAGGATGGATTTTTACACTGGGCCAACAAAAAAGAAAATCCATTATGATCCATCATAATTTATAATATATCATAATTTTTATACCGGATCAATAAAAAAACACATATTCCTTGATGGTTAACCCAGCAACAGCAACCACTTTTGTAACATCAGATTAGGGCACTCATCATGAACCTATATAAATTCATGGTTTTCATAATCATTATAAACCGACCGGCCTGTGTAGAGGGCAGGGAACTGTCCTTGCATCAGAAAGGTTCTGGGTTCGAATCCCGGGCAAGGCATGCATGTTTCTTTCTCTCTATCTGTGTCCTTTCTCCTTTGTGTGTGAATGTGACCCGCCCTATAAACGGGTTGTGGTAGTATGACGTGGGTGACGCTGCTCCACCGCGGTGGAATAACCACAGGTGCCCACTGGATAACGAAAAGAGAGTTAGCAGTTCTGGCACTTTCTGTGGGCAATGGACAATAGTTCCAAATGCCCGACATTTAAAAAAAATAATAATAATCATTATAAAAATAATTGCCATTAAGGGAAAAGGAAATATTTTTGTAACAAGGGAAAAATCAACTTGTTAATTATTTCAAGATAGACTAACTTAGTAATAATAAACAATCTCAATTTTTGATAGTTTATAAATAAGCTGGCAATTACATCAATAACAACTGTACAATTATTCAGTAGTGAAACTTCCACTCAATTGTACACTGATGCATGCATAAATAATTATATAAGTATTATCTATCTCCTTAAGTAGTTTAAAAATTAAAGAACTAAACACTGACTTTAGGTAAACCAAAAGGGATTCAAGAAGTTTCGTATGCAAGCAAATTTTATTTTATTTTATAACCGGCGTTGAACAACCAACACAATTTTGGGTTTACGACTACTTATGTTCAACTCCGTAGCCTTGTAATGTTGAACCCAATCCAGAAGACTAGGAAACTCCTGGATCAAGTATTGGAAGACATTTACTTTTGTGGAGGACTTTTTGATGAAACTTACCCGCATTTACGTTACATGGCGAGGAAGACCACGAGGACCTCCTACAGTTAGCCTGACGGCAAGAAAATTCTACCCATTATCCGTCTACTACTGAGGATATTTTACGTCAGCACTGTGATTGTAGCGAGCCGGATGCAAAATTCCTATCCACCAGTCATCGCTGGAATTCGAACCCGGTTCACCTCATTGGATGTCGAACGCTCTATCCCCCGAAACACCACGACTCATGCAAGCAAGTTATGAGAAGATTACTTAAGACAAGGCTGTAGATAAGCTCTTCTCTAGTAATTTGTTGGAATTTTGATGTTTTCAATATATATTTTCGCAATTTGAAACTTCGTGGTTTACTTAACCTGAACACTCTTTTCTCTAAACACTAAATTTTAACATACTAATGGAGATGAAACAGAATTTGCCATGAAAAGTTCCCCCATCCCGTCCTCCTAAGAGTAACAATTATCGGATGCATTAAACTCATTTCCATATTTCACTTCTTTTTTTTCAAATAATAATTGCTAATTTCAATATTAATCCAAATCTTATATTAGGACGAAATAGAATGTACATAAGTACCACCAAAAAAAAAAGCATTTTTTATATATAAAAAAAAAACTACAGAGGAACTAGAATGCAGCAATTAAATATCAATAAAAATTATAATCAGGTTCTGGAGAAAAGAAAAAAAAAAATTTTTTTACCCGGAAGAAAGAAATATTTCAAAGCGATTCAAAACAGAATAGCAGCTGCATAATTTAATTTCAATAAGCTTTTCTTTTAAAAAATATACGGCTGAACCAGCAACATTCGCTTTTGCAATTTTTTAATTAAAACTTAAAAAAAAAAAAATAAATAAATAAAACGATTATTTATGCTTTTAATTAATAGTTAATCATTAGATTATTAATTAATCAATCGTATACCGAACTGTATAGGGTTTCTTTAATATACAAATATTTATCAAAAGAACATGTTTTTTTAAAATCAAAATTTCCAAACAAAATCAGTATAAATTTGCTTTCAACTAATTAAATAAATGAATTAAACAATGCAATCTGATGAAATAACACATTTTATTTTTAAAAATAATGAAATTTCTCTAAAAACATCCCCAGAAATTTGTATATAACAGAAGAAGTAAATAAATAAAACTGTTTAATAAAATGAAATGATCATACGAACTTCTGCAAATAACGTAATTTTAAATATACAGTGTAAATTTGAATATCAGTCTGTAAAGATGTGTTTGAGTTTTATGGATTTACGTAGCTTTGAATGGATACACTTAGATAATATGTAGCTTTGAAAAATATGCCTTTGAAATTTTATAGATGTACTTAGGAAAACTACATGGGGCTTCGCAAAAATTTAAATTGAAATTACTTAGAAATTATCTTATATCTTTAAACTTTCGATCATTTTAAGATATTAAAAAACTTTTTCAAAAGAAAATTTTTTCTCAAACTTTAGACTGGCAATACTCCTTAGAAGTAATGTATTGTCAAGTGACTATCTATCATCGAAAGTTCATTTTAAAAAAATCAAATATTATTCCAGAATTCAAAATGGAGAGGGATGAAGGTTCTTAAATGGTATATCTTTGGTATAAAAATTAAAATATAACAATAACTGATAAACAAAATAACTGAGAAAGGGAAAAATCAACAGTGCTCTCACGGACAATTGGAAAAAAATATTCACTATTGTATGTTCTTCCGCATCAATTGGCGACGGATGTTGCGGGATGGGGAAGAGCAACCCTAGAGGATGCTGACTAACTCCTCTTTCTTCCGTGGAGTGCTCCCTGGGGGGAGGCTGAGGATGTAGCAAACTGATAAAAGTGGAGGAGGAAGATGACCCCCACATGATCCCGAACATGCTGCATACGGCGCCCAAAACTTGATAAGGCTCCTACTCACAAATCATGTTGCCAAGGCGCTAATATACACTCCGATTTTATTTTATTTCTCCTCTTCCCCCTCCTTTTTTTTCCTACTTGTTCGGTGCTCTTTTGGGTTTTTCTTAGCTGGTCTTTTTTAGAGAAAAGGAGATTTTTCTCGATCAATGGGGAAAAAAGATAAATAAATCCCTCCCTCGAGGGAAAAATTATAATGCTTTTTCGAGGATTAGATTCTGTCAAAAGTGTTATTGTTATTAACTTCTTAGCATCGAAGATATGTATTTTTTTGTAAGTGAGAAATATCAAACTTTCTCCGTAAAGAAAACTCTAAAAACTACGATTTATTTTAAGAAAAGTAACTTGGCGATTTTTCAAATAAATGACACAAGATTTTGTTTATTATCCTTTTTGCTGACATTTTATTCGTGTAATAAATTTATGACTTTGACGTGTTATTTCGTATTTATGTTACCTTTAAAATGTAGAAATTAATGATGTGCAGATGAACAAGAGTGATCCATTACTTAAAAAATATTTCATTTTTCAGATTGCCTAAGTAATTTACAAAATACCTAAATATTCTTCACTTTACCTACTATTCATTCGTTAAAGTTAGAAGATCTTTTTCCCTTGCTAACCAACCTAATGTTATTTGTTTTTATTAAAGTCAAATTACTACAATCAAACAACCAACACTTTAATTGATTGAATCAGATATTAATCACTTTAAAAGGATATTATACAAAAAATCAAACTGTTTAAAATATTATTACAACCAAAGAAATTAACATAATGTCAGTTTATTATACAATGTCAGTTTAGTATACAATGTCAGTTTATTAATATAATGTCAGTAATTTATTTTACCATAACTAAGGATCAATTCAGTGCAATCAAAGAGTCAAATAATAAGTTGAGAAAATGAGAAAAATAAACTTTTGAACTAAAATAATACGGAGATCAAACATTACCCAGGTAATATAAAAATTTAAAAAAAAAAAAAAAAAAAAAAAAATTAAAAAAAAAAAAAAAAAACTTTTATTCTACACTTTAACGGGTCACCCTAGCCCTAGTGCCACCGGTTAGCTAGGTAATGCGCATATTAACGGTTTTCGAGCTTCAGCGGTAACACTTATATATTTGATGGATAGGGTGGCCGACCATTCTTTAGCTCAACTTCAAAAATAAATCAAATAATATCAATTAAAATAGTCAAATGCTGACATTAAATATCCTCAGTGGTAGGCGGATCATGGGTTAGTGTCCCTTCGCCGTCAGGCTAACCGTGGGAGAATCTCGTGGTCTTCATCTCCATTCCTTCCTCTCGCAAATGCGGGTTAGTTCCATCAGAAAAGTCCTCCTCGAAGGCAACATTTCTCCTAATACTTGATCCAGGAATTCCCTTGTCTTCTTAATTGGGCTCAAAATTACAAGGTTACGGAGTTGAACATGAGTAGTCGTAAACCCAAAAGTTGGGTCGGCGGCTATAAAATAAAATTTAAAAAAAAGATAGTCAAGATGACTTATAACCGTTGTTTCCTAGCTGGTTTTAAACTCCCTATTGTAATACGCCAGCACAAATGATGAGTAAAGGAAAGGTAAAATTAATAGGTATACAAGATACGAGAATACAACATCAATATACATACAAGATACGGGATACAAGATCACATGCAAGTTTTGTTCATATTTTACTGGAATGCTATTTTAGTTCTTGTTGTTGTCGTATGTCATTGAGGCACTGAGGAGCGATTGTTTACTTGTTTTCTAGTGGCGCCATCTATGGCCGAGAATTCGACTTCTGCCACATCCATATGATACACCCGTTTACAGGGCGGATCTATTCATACATCGATTCATTCAACCACAGATCGTAATTTTAACCTGAACCAGAGAATAATCAATCTCCAATCCAGTACCCAGAGGTATAATTTGTTATGGGGACATTGAGGACTTTGTGACCAGACAGATTTAACATGCACCAGTCACCATTTACTACACAGGGAGTCTTCGACCTGCTGCATTCGTACTCCCGTTCTCACGAATGTGAGTCCAGCGCCCTACCAACCTGGCTATCTCGGTTCGATGTCATTTTAATACATATACAAAATACACGATTAATACATGCATAGAATTCAGAAGTAGAAATTTGTTAAGACTAAAATAAACGGGAATACAAGATAAATCCACGTACAAGATAGAGAAATGCTAGTAGCTACAAAATTTTGTTTTTGTCTGAAAACCTAATTAAATACTTGAAATCTATATACCAAATTCAACGATTATACATAATCACAACGTAAAAAAATAAATAAATAAATAAAATGAAAAAGTGATTTGAACTTATATGATGTGTTTTGATTGTTTAAGTAGAAGCATATACTATAAGTTGTAGACGTATATTATTTTTAACAAGTGAACTTTGAATTCGCCAATCTTTTAATTTGAAACATACAAAGCTTAAAATAGCTACTAAAAACTTACCCCTGTAATGTTTCGAGAAATACTTCCTAGATTTTAAATAAATATTAAATGTTGTGGTCATCGACTTAATCTGCCCCAAAATATAGTCTCATTAACTTTTTACAAATTGTATTGCGTCGATTCACTGCTTTGTCCTAACAATTAGTGTAAACTGGGTGTTAAATATTTTTAGTCATTTTTCATGACAAAGAAAAAACAAACTGATGTTTGCCGCTGACTAGAGTCTCAGCGGTGTCTTTCAAAACATGTCAAATAGGTCATGGTCGGCACGTTACAAAAATGAGAAACAGCAGACGTTATTTTAAAACCATTTTGTGTTGTATCAATTTATTGAACAAAAATATAAAAATCAACCAGCATTTTCAGAAAGGCGTAATTTATTATCACACATTTATTTGTTTTTAGATATTAATTTTTATTTGTTCAAGCAAATATACCGAAAAATATAAAATTACCTATTAAAAAAATTAAAAAAAAAAACACATAAATTAAAAATAATAATAATAATAATAAATAAAATCCGACGAAGTTACAAAAGTTATTGAGTGAAACAGCTATTTTTCTTCATTTGATTAATCAGAACTTATTTATCATCATTTTAGAAAAATACAGTATTGTTAAAGGTTTGTTAAAAACGAAAAAACATCAAGAAAATGAAAGTCAAAATTTTACCTAATCGTAAATTGTAAAAAAAAAAATAATTGCATTATTGTTTTCCAACTCCTTGAATATCGAGCCTTTTATTTTCATTTCGTACATTTTTTACTCATAAATTTATTAACTTCTCTAAGTTTCATTATTATCAACGAAGTTTTTTGAGGGGTATTTAATAACATAGTCTCCTTTGCTCTAATGTAGGATAATAATATGTGTTTTTCTCAAAAGCGAGAGAGGCGAATTTACGAGAGGCTTCAGACAAGTTGTCAAAGCAGATTCTTGAAAGTGTTGGGGGTGAGTGCAAAGTTCTGCCATAGTCTAAAATGTGCTATAAAAATGGCGTGCAAGCCCTAAGCTGCCATTCATAGGATGAGGATTATGTTGTAGAAGCTCCAAGCCCTAACCTTGCGTCGACTGCCCATTCATCATACTTTCCAAACCAAAAGAGCGGCTGTCTTTTTCAGCAGGGTTGCTACTCTCAGCCTGCCAATCATTCTCATTCCCATCGCCAAATGATTGTCGCCAAATTCATTTTTCAATTAGCACTTCTGATAACAATGAATGCTTAATGAAGTTAACTGAAAATTGGATTTTGATTAAAGTTTTGATATAATAGAGTACAAAGTATAATTATAATACAAAGATGAGGAAAATTTTTAAAGTAATTTACTGAATTAATTTTGATAAGTACAAAGAAAGAATACATGGGCCACATTACATTATTTTAGAAATTTAGGGATTGGGAATTCAGAAATTTAGGAAATTAGGGACATCAAAAAGTCCTCTACTAAGGCAGATTTCTCCTAATAATATGGTCCAGGAGTTCCTTTGTCTTCAGTTCAAAATTACAAGGTTACGGAGTTGAGCATTAATAGTCGTTAACCCAAAACTTGGTAGACTGTTGAACGACGGTTTCAAAATAAATTACAAAGACGCGGAAAATTATGAAAATAATATACAGAATCAATTTTAAAAATTGGAAAAAAAAAAAAAAACGAGTGTGGTACGATTTTTCACAACATCAAACTAAGACTACCATTTTGTACAGAGTCATTTAACGTTTCTGTTATATGTGTATGTTTAAAGGTAAATTCAAATCATTGCAGTGAATTAAAAGATTTTAGTGCAGATATAAAATTAGTTGATTTAATTAAACCTAATGTCAGTTGATTTAAAAATGTGCTTCGAATTAGTTGATTGGAATTTATTTTTTGAGTCAACTGATTTGAATCTGTGAATCAGATAAAGCAATCGCAAACAATTCTCCAAATCTAATGTAATTTCGTCAACGCTACATGATTTAATGTCTTTTATTTATGGTAATTTTTGAAAAAATGCAAAGAAACTGTTGTTATTTATTTATTTGTTTAAATTTAAGCAATTGTTTTTTTCTGAAAAAATTGGTCGGATATATTTTAGGAAAAAATTGTTAAGTATTTTATACATTCAGGAAAGTTTTTAATTTTGTTCTGCATAACATTAAATTTAAATGAAAGTTATTCCAAATTGAAGCTATCAAAATTGATTGTGATTCAAGTCTGATTCAATAAAGAACAGTTATTTGTCTCCCTGAATCAACTTATTTAACCCCAGGTTAGAATCATTGATTTGAATAAGATTAGAATCATTGATTCAGTTAAGATCATCAATGATTTGAATAAGATTTGAACAAATTCCAAAATGATTTTTGAATCAGGTTCAAATGTTCTAAGTATCGTATTTCATTTTTATCTAAAATTAATTTTAAAATAAAAAAAAATTGGGAAAAAAAAAAAAAAAAAAAAAAAAAAAAACATTTTTTCCTTCATAAATTTATTTGAAAACTATCTTATTTAAAATACAAATAAAATTTTTTTTTTTTTCATTATTAATGAAAATTATTATCTTTTTCAGAAACAATTATATAGAATGAAACAAAAAAAAAAATACTAACAACAAATTTCTTTATTATTTTAGAATAATTTTTGAAAAAATAAAATATTTTATTACTTTTTAGTGAAAAAATTTTTTCACAATGACTATTTTGATCCTTTTTATAGAAAATAAAAACACAATTTCTGGAATTTCTTTTTGTGGCCATAACTATTTTTTGGTTATTTAGTTTTAAAACACCTAGCATTAAAAATTACAAAAAGCAAGTTAAATTAAACAGCTGAAGTAATCTTAAATCTTTCAGAAAATTTCCTCATCAAAGGGAAAACGTAACTAATTAAATAACACTTAATAGCCAAACTAGGTAACCCATCCATAGGTGAATGCTTGTCTTCGGGAGCTCAACTTACTTGATGGATGAGCCCCGAACCGTCAAAATAAGAGGCCGCTCCTTGGCGACGTTATTTGGTGCGTTGTCACTTGGCGACCATTCATCATCCCCATTTTTCTTTTTTCTTCGTTTTCTCGTTTCTATTTTCTCTTCCGAGTTCTTAAAAAGAACGCCTTTTATTCATGCCCTTCGGGAGCTGTTTTAAGCCTTTTAATGAAAGGATTATAAACACTTTATCGTGAGATAAACACCTGTAATTATATCTGCACTGTCCAAAAGAGTTGTAAATAATTGGTGTCATCAATTTTAGTAACTTAGTGGATCGAATAGCATCTGAACATTTAAGTTTTAGAACTTGAGCAAAAAAAATTCTTATTATTTTGTATCTAGTATATGAAAGAATAATTTTTCATAAAATAATATGATACCATCTTATATCAAAATGTCGTAAATTTTTGAAAGAAAATGTAAAGAGTATCAGTATAAAATGTGAGAAATAACAGCTCACAATGTAAAATGTATCATCATGAACGCATTGGTACATAATATAAAAATACCAGTAAGTAAAACAAAAAGTATTAGTATAAAACACAAAAAGTATATAATATTAAAATTCTAGGTATTTAATGTAAAAGATATCAATGCATAATTTGAAAGGTAAAAAGATTCACCGAAGCTCACTGGAGGTAAAAAGCTCAAAAGTACGCATAAAAATTAAACCCAACCACCTTGAGTAAATTTTGTTCCTAATGATCGGAATCGAAGAATTAGCCTTAAATATGGGAATTAACTAGAGTAACCAATATTTTAAGCTACGAAATTAGCTAATTAAATATGGGAATTAACTAGAGTAACCAATATTTTAAGCTGCGAAATTAGCTAATTAAATATGGGAATTAACTAGAGTAACCAATATTTTAAGCTACGAAATTAGCTAATTAAATATGGGAATTAACTAGAGTAACCAATATTTTAAGCTACGAAATTAGCTAATTAAATATGGGAATTAACTAGAGTAACCAATATTTTAAGCTGCGAAATTAGCTAATTAAATATGGGAATTAACTAGAGTAACCAATATTTTAAGCTACGAAATTAGCTAATTAAATATGGGAATTAACTAGAGTAACCAATATTTTAAGCTACGAAATTAGCTAATTAAATATGGGAATTAACTAGAGTAACCAATATTTTAAGCTACGAAATTAGCTAATTAAATATGGGAATTAACTAGAGTAACCAATATTTTAAGCTGCGAAATTAGCTAATTAAATATGGGAATTAACTAGAGTAACCAATATTTTAAGCTACGAAATTAGCTAATTTATATGGGAATTAACTAGAGTAACCAATATTTTAAGCTACGAAATTAGCTAATTTATATGGGAATTAACTAGAGTAACCAATATTTTAAGCTACGAAATTAGCTAATTAAATATGGGAATTAACTAGAGTAACCAATATTTTAAGCTGCGAAATTAGCTAATTAAATATGGGAATTAACTAGAGTAACCAATATTTTAAGCTACGAAATTAGCTAATTTATATGGGAATTAACTAGAGTAACCAATATTTTAAGCTACGAAATTAGCTAATTAAATATGGGAATTAACTAGAGTAACCAATATTTTAAGCTGCGAAATTAGCTAATTAAATATGGGAATTAGCTAGAGTAACCAATATTTTAAGCTGCGAAATTAGCTAATTAAATATGGGAATTAACTAGAGTAACCAATATTTTAAGCTACGAAATTAGCTAATTAAATATGGGAATTAACTAGAGTAACCAATATTTTAAGCTACGAAATTAGCTAATTAAATATGGGAATTAGCTAGAGTAACCAATATTTTAAGCTGCGAAATTAGCTAATTAAATATGGGAATTAACTAGAGTAACCAATATTTTAAGCTACGAAATTAGCTAATTAAATATGGGAATTAACTAGAGTAACCAATATTTTAAGCTACGAAATTTGCTAATTAAATATGGGAATTAACTAGAGTAACCAATATTTTAAGTACGAAATTAGCTACGAAATTATAAAGATTTGAACTTCCTAATGTTAGTTTCATTTGCTGCGTTGTTTGTTACAACGAGAGAACCTTTTAAGCGAAACTTAAAAATTTTGTATAAAATTGTAAAATTAATTTATCGATTTATTTTTTTCATAATTTTTTTGTTGTTTTTTTTTTTTGTTTTATTGATAATAAATCAAAATGTTTTGAATTGTTTAAGAGAAGAGATTTAAAAAAAAAAAAAAAAAAAAAACCGCTATTGAAATCAGTCGAATCACTAGCGAGAAAGGAGGGATAAACTTCGAATCTGTTTGATTGCCTGATGAGACTTTGATATGTTAAACTGCAACTAATACTAAAACTTGGGTTTTTTTTTTTTAATTCCTAAAAATAATTTTTCTCATTTCTTTTTTTCAACCTATAAAATGATAAATTTTTACAACTATAAAGTATAACTAAAGGATATTTGGAATACGTAGAAATTTAGGATGTTTTAATACTATGTGCAGTCGGAATATGTAAAAATAATTATTACATTTTAATGCAGTAATTTTAATATAGTATAAAACAGTATGAAATATAAAAATATCCACCTTGAACTTGGAAGTTTTTATCTCGTCAAATACAAGTAGCAAAAAAAATCAAATATGAAATTTCAAAATAAATTGAAAACTTGTCAATTAATTAAAAAAAAAAACTATTTTAATAATACTTTTAAAATTCTAAAAAATTTTTATGAAAGTATCAGTGAAAAACTTGAGAAATAATAGCGCACAATGTAAAATGTATCATCATGAATTTTATACACATGCAAAGTAAAACGTATTTGTACATAACATAAAAATACCATTAAGTAATGCAAAAAGTATTAGTGTCATATATCATATATTATGTATCATAATATGTGATATATATTATGATCATATCATATTATATGCAAATATATATTATATATTTTGTGCAAATTTTGTATTTTGTATCATATATGTATTGTATCATCTATGTATGTATGCATTTTGTATCATATATTATGTATTTTGTACAAAAGTATCATATATTATGTACAAAAAGAACATAATATTAAGAACACATATTAAAAATTTTATTGTTTCATAAAACATTTTAATTTTTCATTAATTAGTTTTTATTTATTTATTTATTTATTTATTTTTGGTATAAAAGCAAAAAAAAAAAGAGAAAAAAAATATTAAAGCAATTGCATACTTTCTTAAAAAGTTTTAAAGAAAGTTTCCTGAATCCATACAAAAAAATAATAATCTTCCGGTTTTTCTAGGGGGTTAATTTTAGAATAAATAATTTATCACTGATATACCTTAATTAAAGCAGAAAGTAGCATATTGTATCATGTAAATATCTATTAACTTAATTGTATTCTGTTGCACGATAAATTAACATTTGTTCTTCTCACTTCCACCATTAGAAGCGCGAATATTTTTTAAGAATTTTTTTTTATGTAATTTACCACCGCCAGGGGTCACAACCTTCGTGTTACAAGTAATTGGTAACTTAATAAGTTACTTTTTCTCTTCATAATACAGCGAAATGAAAATAAAACATAACATAGTTCATAATAAAGAAGAAAAAAAATTGACAGGAAAAAAAAAAAAAATCTCAACAGTGTTTGCACGGACTCCTTAATGAATGGTACCGAATCTGTCTTAATTTGTTTAATTGTAAAAAGCTTAAAAATAAGAAAGTGTTAATTAAGCCAGGAACCTGTCAACGTTAAATTCACCCCGGAGAAAAATCGGGAGCCGTGAGAAAAAAAAAAATCTTAACTTGCTCACAGAAATTGAGTTAAGAGAATTATTTTTTTGCCATTTGTCTTGTTGAGTTATTTGTTTTAAAAGCAGCTTCATTTTTTTATAATTCATAACTATAAAAGTAATTTTTTTTTATACCTAGTTTGAATACTTTTCAATCAAGTTTATTGACCGATCTAATTTTTAAATTACGTTTTCATTTGTTACTTTCTGAAAACAGGAAATAAAAGCGTCACAATTAGTTTTTTTTAATTTTTTTTGAGGACTATTAATTAAGTTACTGTGTCAATCACGTGAAGGAATTTGACATTTGCCACATTTTCATACCCTATAAAATACCCTAAGGAAAACTACTCAAATGTCCATATTATACAAATAGAGTAAAGTACTCAAGATGACTGATTGTTCACGCATGACTAAGCTTTCAAATATTCAGAATATTCAAGTTGAATCAAATATTTAAGTAGCCAGTGTATTCTATCATTACTAAGAATTCAAGTGGCCAAAATATTCAAATAGCCAGAATAGTCAAGTACATATATAGTCAAGTGTATATGGCCAGAATAGTCAATATTCAAGTAGTTTGCGTATTTAAGTAGGATTAAGTACGCAAATAATCAAAGTATTCAAGTATGACTAAGCATACAAGCAGCCTGCATATTCAAGTAGAATTAAGTACGCAAATAATCAAAGTATTCAAGTATGACTAAGCATACAAGCAGCCTGCATATTCAAGTAGAATTAAGTACGCAAATAATCAAAGTATTCAAGTATGACTAAGCATACAAGCAGCCTGCATATTCAAGTAGAATTAAGTACGCAAATAATCAAAGTATTCAAGTATGACTAAGCATACAAGCAGCCTGCATATTCAAGTAGAATTAAGTACGCAAAAAATCAAAGTATTCAAGTATGACTAAGCATACAAGCAGCCTGCATATTCAAGTAGAATTAAGTACGCAAATAATCAAAGTATTCAAGTATGACTAAGCATACAAGCAGCCTGCATATTCAAGTAGAATTAAGTATTGAAATAGTCAGAGCATTCATTTATAATTAACTGTTCAAGTATTCAGATAATACAAAGATGTCCAGATAATCAAGTAGCCTGAGTATACAATAAAATATTCAAATAATTCGCGTATTTAAGTAGGACTAAATATTCAAGTAATCAAAGCATTTAAGAATGTCTAAGTATACAAGCAGCATGTGTATTCAAGAAGGATTAAGTATTTAAGTAGCCTGAGTATTCAAGACAAATTAAGAATACAAGCAGCCGGCGTATTAAAGTAGTTTTGGGTAATGATATACCATGAGCATTCAGGCATTCAGATTTTTCAATGAGCCAAAATATGCAAGAATACCTAAGTATTCAAGTAGCCAGAGTAATCAAGTAAGATTAAATATTGAAATAGCCGGAGTATTTAAGAGTTCCTAAATATTCAAGTTGTCAAGGTGTTCAAAAATGCCTAAAGTTCAAAAGGCTAGAGTATTCGAGAAGGATTAGGTATACAAGCAGCCTACGTATTCAATTAAGATTAAGTATTGAAATAGCCAGAGTATTCAGGATGATCAAGTATTCAAGTAAAAGGATTACTCAAATAACCTAAGTATTCAAAAATACCTAAGTATCCAAGTAATCAGAATATTCGAGAAGGATTACGTATTCAAGTAGTTTGAGTATTCAAGTTGGATTAAGACAACGCCCATATTGCAGTAAAAAATTTTCGTCGCAAATTCTCTTCTGCATTATTAATTTAAAATAAAGAAAAAGTAAGTTCAGTCATACCTAGGGGACGTCATGAAGTTTCAATTAATGAAAAAAATACTTCAAAATATTAAAACGCAAACAAATTATTAAAAGAGAACACTTCTCCGTTGCGTAATCTTAAGTTATCATCTCATAATTTATATTCAATTGCATACTTTAAATTTTTCATTTTCATTTTTTTAAACTTCATGGTTTACTCTAGGCTTGTCTGAACTCACTTTTTCAACACTTTAAATTTTAAATAAGTAATGAAAGAGAATGGGAATTTGCGATGAAAAATTTCTTCCGCAGTATGGCATCCTCTTAAGTATTAAAATCGATAAAGTGTTCAAGCAGGTCATCCATTCGTAGTCATATATCAGCAAAACTATACAAATTGTCAAATAGTTGAATTGTCAATTTCTGTTACGTGTGAAACTCTATAATCACGACGTAATAAATTGAATTTTTTGTTTTTTCTTTGATTCATCAAACATATGTATTTCCCATCTAACGTCTCTAACATTTGTAATACGTTATCAGAACTATATAAAACGCCATTTAATCTTTTCCTCAGATTCTATAAATTCGAGTTTTGCTTTTTGCAGGTGTAATTTAAAAAGTAAAGTCTCCTATTTTTTAGAAATAAAAAATATGAAAAAATATATGTACCTAAAAAAATTATTTATTTCTTAATAATATTTGAATTATTTTAAACGTTGAACACATTCGTCTACTTCTTTACATAATCAGTCAATACACTTTGTGGACTCTGAGACAATTTTGGTATGCCCATCTCATAACAGCTCCCCGCTTAGTTTCTGAAAGAGTAGGATTAAAAAAAAAAAAAAATAAATAAATAAAAAAAAATAAAAATAGCAGATCTTAGTTTTGAAATAAACCTCATTTGATAAAATAATATTTCGCACAATTTATATGATATGCTCTTAAAGAACAATACTTATTCTACTGAGTTCTCCAGGCTCGTCTACTTATACATGTAAACGTTCGTAATAAAATACGTGTTTATAATTAGCCAGAACCTCCAACGCCGAAAAAGAAGATAATCTACAATGATTCGTTAAGAACATGGCGGAGAGCTGGTATAAAATGGTTTAACAATTTATTTATATATATATATATATATATATCGCAGTTGCTCTCACGTAGAAAAATATACTATTTTCCACCCATTGATTTGATGTAAGTATTACAGAAAGAAAAATGAATTTTCGTATTTTTAAACGAACAGGTTATTTTTCTCTTAGAATACTTTGAAGTAATATTTCTAACATTTGCAACCGTAGATCATACCTAACCTTACTGTACTTTCCTGACTCGTTAACTCGTATATTACAATAACAAACGCTCGTAATAAAACAATTTCAATCGCATTCAGAATAGTCAAGAATAAAATATTTTTCAGAATGCGAACAGTTCAAACGAAAAACGATAAGTGCATTCGAAGAAAATCTGGTTTAGAGCAGATAAGAACGCGATCATTCGCTAGAATTCTGCAAATGCTATCCATAAAAACCAAAGCACGGCGGAAAAATACATCAGCAGTTTCTCTTTTAAAGGTGTGATTTATGTACGAATACAAAATACTGTAAAGAATTGAACGCAATTCAACTTCCGTTTTACGTGAACATCAAATCTATTCTTCTAACTGTTCGATTCCTTTGTTTTTTCGACCCCTCTACCCGTTTACATATTTTCCCTACCCTACTGTATTTCATTTTTATGTTAGATCATCCGCTTTAGACGAGAAACAAAGAATAAATAGCAGCTGAAACAATTTAGTTCTTTCTCTAGAATTGAATGTTCTAAAAAAGAATATATGTATACGACCAAACAAGGATTCTATACATTATTCCATCGCGTTAGGTGCTTTATCACACTGAAATATATACTGACTATGCACGCCCGCTCTGTGGTAGTGAAAGTTACAGTGATATTTTATTTATTTTGCTTGTGTTGATGTGCCGAATGGTTATATATTTTAGGGTAAGGTAAAAGCGTATATAGGATTTCAAGAGAAATATCGCCGAAGTGAGGGATTCAGTTGTTACTATGTCAAAAATGATTCCTAGACTTAAATTAACATTATTTATTCTAGAACTTTTGGTTTTCTTTTTTGGAAAACTATATGGTGGGGTTAAAAATAGCTTTTTGTATCCACCCACTTCTCGCCTCGCGCTAACCCGCATTACTGCTCTGCTAACACCTTTTTTTTCTTTCTTTTTTTTTCAAAAAAGTAAAGGTTTCCTTAAAGTATATTAAATTACTTCTTCAAATATTTCGGAAAATCCTGCAGCAATATCTAAAATTTTTTGAATTTCATTATTTATGTATACATCTGTGTATACTTTCAGTATAGATCACAACAAAAACTTAGTAAAAGTTTAGATTATGCATTGTTTAATCGAATTTGCACATATAGAAGCGTATTAATAGTAAAGTAATAATAAAATAAAAAAAACAAGCTGATTTAGATTCCAATTTTTTAATGGCTTAATAAATTATCGAGAGCGTCTAATGTAAAACAAAATGTAACAAATAAAATTAAATTAAAATGAAAAAAAAAAAATCAATATTTTACACACTAAAACACAGTATAGCAAATCGCCATATCACCTTAATATTTCTCTTTTTTCTCATATATATTTCCCTTGTCTGGCACCATAAACTCTATCTATTGGCAGCACTCTAATTATTATTAATTTTCTTAGTTTTTTTTTTTACTAATAAAAGTATTGTTAAAAAAATTAGTTACAAATCAATTATTTATTTGGATTTATTTTGTTAAGCTGTCTTGAGAAATAATTTAAGTGGCGTTAAATATACGTTGAGTATTTATTTAGAATAATATTTTATTTTATAGAAACAAAAAATTACTTACTAAGTAATTATTTGGATTTATTTTTGATCCTTTCTAACCTGGCTGTAGAAATTTTTAACATAAACGGTGGTATGGTGCTGCATACTGTCATACAAATTTTGGGGGGCAGAGCTTGCCTTTTGTGAGCAATAGCAATTATACATTAAACGTTACTCAAGTTATGGCACAAAAGGTACATGAATTTTATATCTTAACGCGCGACAGAGATGTAAATAATTTTAATACTATGCTAAATATACATAATCCTTTTTTATTTATTTATTATTTATTTATTTATTATTATTTTTATTTTTAATAAATTTGATTGCTATTGCTCAGTTTACTCCTGTCCGGAACATTTTCTACATCATTTTTTGTTCAATTAAATCAATATTCAGTATTCTATCTTAAAAGTAATAACAGAGAAATTAAAAAATTATCATACATAAATACTACAGGCACCTTTTAAATTAGGGATAAATAAAAACAGGTTGACAATAACCAAATGTAACTTTTATTCATTTTATGTTAATGACAGTCAAACGATCTTCATGAGACAAAACAGGATCATACCGTGTTATTTATCAGTCCATTTAGAATACACGAACTGGTCCCCAATTTTTTTGATATATGAATATATAATTATTGTTAAATTAATTTTACGAATTCATCTGTAAAATTTAAATTGAAGAATACAAAAATATTTATGAAATTCAATTTGAAATAATAAAGCAAATAGTTAGCCTTAACTGAATTCATCACTATCTTTAAGTATTTTTTTTAATTAATTTAATATAAAAAATTTGTAGTAGACTCTTTTTCATTTTCTCCGAATTTATTCCTACAAAAACCAACATCACACATAAAGACTAGACATTGAAAATTATACATTACACAGAGCTGCTATCTAACATGACATTAAACAAAATAAACACGATAACACTTCACCCAAAAACATCTACTTTAAGCAGCCATTGTATTCCCAACGGATGCATAGAGCTAAAAGCTCGACAAAAAGAAGAAGGCTAAAACAGGACAACTATTAAGTGAATATTTTACATTAATTCCTCCGCTGACACGAACTTCTTTTTCTTAATTAGTTCCCAGATCCCGGGTCACCCCTTTGAGTGCCACATTAAAAGCATGTTCCAGCGACAGACTTTAAGAGTGGAGAGATTAGAGAGAACAAAGGCTCCTCACATTTACTTGGTATTTAATTAATGCTAGTGGCTTCCCGCGTTGCAGTTATCCAATGAGAGGACTTTAATCCTTGGTGTTTAATGCTCACTTCAACCGCGTCAGGAGCTGTAGTTTCATCATTGAGGGAAGGTATCGCGGTTTTGGGTGGTGAGAGATACGTCATAGGTGTTGTCGGTGAGGTGAAAGCGAAACTAAATTGACGGAGTAAAGATTGGCTTATCTAAATTAATGGCTTGGTTGCGGTTAAGTTGAGTACATGGGTTAACAATAAAGAGTGAGGAAATTAATTCTTGAATTTATTTAGGCTATTATGCAGAAACAGTTGCAATTTTTAATCTATTAACTTTGTTTTTACCAAAATTGTAAATATGATAAAAAATTTAAATGTAGGCAGGTTCCAAAACAAAAAGAATAACAACAACAAAAAAAAAAAAAAAAAAAAAAAAAAAAAAAAAAAAGAGAGAGAGAGAGAAAGATGTAAATTAGATATTGGTTGAAAATTAGACAAGAACAGTTTTAAACTTCTGGAATCAGGTACTGGTTCTGTGCCTGATTCCAGATCTGTGCACGTCCAAACGCTTCAAAAACGGTGCAAGTTCATATTAATAAGTGGTCATTGCTTTGGATTTCTTTGCTATTAAGTTTTTTTGGTTTTTTCTTAGTTTCTATTTAGTTTCCTATTTAGTTCAGCTGAATCTAGATTCTTAATTTAACGCGTATACAAATACAATTACCGTAATTTAAAGCAGTACTTAAAAACTTAGGTCCTGCATTGACCACGTAATGGACTTAAATTTTGAAAGATTTCAGCTATTTACGCCTTCTCTGATTTTCTTTCGGTTTCTTCAATCCAGTTTCTTCTAAATTTAGGTCATTACTTCAAAACTTGGCAAAACAAGTTGCTTCGGTTAAAACTATGATGCTATTTTGAAATCAGGCTATGAATCTTTCTTCTAATAATGTTCTTTTTCAGCTTCTTTGTTTTTTTCTTCTTTTTTTTTTCCTAGTTAATTTGGCTTTTTTTTTTTCTAAGAAGAAAATTGATTACAATGGAATACCTGCAAGTGACGTAGTGTGGTAACTGGATTCGATAGTAGTCGATCCTGATTAGTTCTTGAAACGTGGCATTTGTTTACGCCAGCAAATGTCCTTTCCATTCTATTACGAGTAAGCCAAGCCCATCAATTCTCCTAAGTAATACATTCTATAATCCTTGGAAATTCTTTCATAAAGATTTCAGTTTTTTTCACTAAATATTTCTAACTTAACACAAAGGCAGGCATGAAGTCATGTAGAACATAAACAAACTAATTATGCATCGAAGTTGCCAGGCGCACAAAACAAAAATTTTCAATGGTTACAATTAAATACCTAAACAAATAATAAATCTGAGAAAAAATTATATTTCAAGAAATGTGATGCGCGATACGGCACTGTATTTAATTTTTGAAAAATTTGCATAATTAATAAAGACAGGCACTGTATTAATTAACTTCACGTTAATTAACATTCTAACTTATGTGGAGAAACTTAGCTCAACTTTAATCTTGATTATCGTGCCATCTTACTTAATAAGGATCAGCTGGCACTAACGTCATACCTCAGATGTGTGGGTATTATCTATGATCTTCTTCTCGAAACCCAAGTACCCAATTAGACAATTCCCATAACTTCTGTTCAGAACTGTTGAATTCGTTAAATGCAAATTGCTCATTTTCAAAGTTAGCCATCATGGCCAAAAAGTTTAATTTTTTATTATAACCTTTAAACAGCATTGATTAAGATACAATTTAATTATTTATTGTTTAGTTTTGGCAACTTATTATTACAGAAAATTGTTTCACTAATGCATAAAAATAAGAAAAAAAATTTTCATAAATTCATTTATGAAATTTCATAAATTATCAATTTTGAATAATATTTTTCTACAATTTCCCTGCATAGTAAATAGGCAAATAGCAATTACAATGCGTTTTAAATTTTCTTCAAGTCTTGCATACATAGCAAGTGCTTTTTTGTTACACCACCTCTGCAGATTTAATTATTTTAGTAAAATAGATTTTTTTTTTTTTTTTTTTTTTTGGTTCTGTCCTTTTGCATGCTGCAAAATTAAACATCTGTTTATAGATTCTTAAAATTAACATTTTCGCAATTTTCTTATAGATTTGTAAAAATTAACATTTTCGTAATTTTCTCCTAACTAGTAATTTTAACGCACAGTACCATTAGACTTATCAAAATACCTTTTAAAACACTCTTTAAATAATAATTGGCAATAATTTTCTTTGTTATTTAAAAGATAAGAAGGATAAATTATGAAAAGGTTCAAAACCATCAAAAAAAATCAAACTATCTCTTAAGTATCTATCATATGTTTATTATTCAAATGTCATTTGAATATTTAACGCATTCTTTTTTTTTTTTTTTTTAAATATGAATGCTAAATCATTTTGCTAATATATTTTTACTCAAATCTCGAGTAAAAATAACAAATTCAATCATTAAACTTTCAACATGTTAATAATCGAAATGAATTTTCAAAAAATGCATATTTTAATGTTCCTTTAAAAAGAACGCGGTTTGTATAATGGCAATATTTGTACGACTAAAAATTAGAGTCTGGTAAATGTCATTTGATAAAAGATATGTTTTCCCCGTGGCGTTATCTTTTTACAGTTTAGTTGATAGTGCAATCAAAATTCCAGTTTCATAATTTATTAAAATACAAAAGGTCTTAATTAAACTATTTTCACGATCCAGATACGGTGGTATAATTTGAAAGAAATATTTTTCCAAAAGAAACTCCTATTACACGATCTTCGAAGCATTTATGCCTTCCTTTTATTGTTCCAAACCCCCAACCCCAAGCACCCCCCTTCATTTCGACAGAGCGATATATTTTATAGTCTTATAAATTCCCACTACGGACGGCTAATTTAAAAGTACTTGCTTTCCAGCGATTTGCATACAAGCAACTTTGAATTCTTTATGAAGTTCATATTTTAATTTGAGACCAGAGCAGAGCGCGAGATGGCGCTGAAAGCGATAATAAAAGGAATTTGAAGACTGTTTTATGGTGATAGGTCGGGTGGATACGGGGGATGTAAGATCGTGAACGTGGGAGTTATGTAACGAGGTGTTAATGTGGCTTGCCTTGGCGCGGTTATTTAATTAAAGAAATAATGTATGAGTCGCCAAATGGCGAATAAATATGTCGCCTTCCGCTGCCCAAATGATATGGTAGGGCAGGAAATATTTTAAATTATTATTCCCAAGGGAGAATTAATAAACGTTTTGTTGCTTTTCATCGCATCGAGTGTTGTTTTCTAAATTAACTTGATCTTTTTTCCTCTCTTTTGCATTTTATTTCAAAAGATAATATTGCGCCTAATTCTAACATAATTTTCCTTGAAATTATACAAATATTGAGCCGTCATTACCACGTCAACAGCTAAGTTTAGTAGAGGCAACGCTGCAAAGGTGATTTGCATATTTAAGCAAAGAAGACTATTTTGTTTATTTTTGCATTAGCATAAAAATTGTCTTTACTTGCTAATATTCTAAAAGAAATTCTTTTCTTTGAAAGAATATCTGAATTGTTAGCAATCTATATAAATATTTTTTATATCTATAAAAAAGAAAAAAGATAAATCGCAATCAATTCCATAACTACGGATTCTCATCTATTTCTCTATCATTAAAATGTCTTATCACAGACAGCATTGTAAACTTTTTTATATTTCTTTAAAAAAAAGTTCAATAAACAAAAATACAAAAACTTAATTACAAAGAAGATATAAAGTAAGTATATAACTTTCGAAGGACTAAAATTATTGATTTACGTTAGCGATAATTATTTACAATATGAAATGCAATTACAATTAGATATCTTTTTATTACGTATTTATTAATTTGCAACAGGTAAACGCAGATATGATAGACCGGTTTTAGTTTCAGTTCAGATTTACAGCTTCGTTACACTATTCACTTTATTCCTTCTTTTAATTTATCTTTTCATTGTTCTTTCATTCCTTCTATCCTTTCTTAGTTCCATCTTTCAATTTATTTTTCATTTGTTTTAATTTGTTTCTTCTTCAACTTTATTCTATCTTTATTTCTTCTTTTAATTTGTTCATCATTTGTTCCTTCTTTAATCGATCTTACCCGTGTTTCTTCTTTTTATCAGCCAGTCTTACTTCTTTTGATTGATCCTTTTCCTTTTTTAATGGATTCTTCTTTTGTTTCGTTTTTAAAGTTATATATTTTTTTTTTCATTTGCTTCATCTTTTAGTTTATCCTTTGTTTCTTCTACCAAGCTATTCTTTCTTTTCTGTTCTTTCTTTAAATCTATCTTTCACTTTTTCCTCGTTAAACTACTTTTTTTATCTATTTTTTTTTCTTTTTGATCTTTAATTTTTTAATAACAATTAAAAACTGAAAAACCACAAGGTATTAAATGCAATTAAAATCAATTTGAATATCTTTAGCCAAAATCAAAGCTTGGAAGTCAAACTTTTGACTTGTTTGTCGGAAATAAAAATTTGAAAAATTAACGACTTATGATAAATTATAATTAATTTTAATTAATTATTTTTAATGGATTTAAACTGTAATTTAAGAGTAACAATTCTACTGTTGAGACTTGCTTTAATTATAAGCTTTAAGTGGAAAGTTCAATGAGATAGCTTAAATAATTGAAAAATAAATTCAAAATGAAAAATAAATAAATAAAAGTATTAATACAGCAAAGGGTGCTATCGAAACCAATTATCATGATTCTGCGTACTATTGCTTAAAAAAAAAAAAAAAAAAAAATTAAAAGAGAGAGACTAAAATTATGGAAATAACTTATAATACAAAAACAGCTTCGAAACAATTAACAATTTCGAAACTATTAACAACTTCGAAATCATTATCTAATTTTATTCTATGGTTTTATTATGAAAAATTTTATGTAACTATTTAAAAAATAATTATTTTCAATTTTTTTAAAAAAATTTTTAATAGAGCAAGTGACAGATCTTCTTCTTCTTCTCATTGGCACGACAGCCCAGGATGGGCCTCGGCCTTCTCAACAAGCCTATGCCAAGACATTCTTCCCTTAACCAAGGTTCTCCAGTTTCTTATCTTTAAAATTTGTAGGTCCTTTTCAAGGCAGTCTAAAAATCTTAGGTTTGGCCGTCCTCTTTTTCTTGTACCTGTTGGCCTGGCACTGAAAACTTTTTTAGTTGCCCTGCTATCCTTCATTCTTACTATGTGGCCTGCCCATTTAATCCTTTGAATTTTGATAAATTTAATGACATCAGGCTCTCTATATGATTTGTAAAGTTCCGTGTTTGATCTTCTAAACCAGGTACCGTTGCAAGTGACAGATATAAAATAAAAATACGGTCTAGAAATTATAATGAATCGAAAACAATGCCCAGCGTTATCTAATCTAATGGTAATCAGAAAACTATTATTTATTCACTTCAGTTGTAAATGATGAGACGTGGATAAAAAGCCACCCTCTACGCTTTTACCTCATTCTCTCATTTTTTATTATCTCCAATCATCCGTCATATGATATCTGTTAGAAAAGAATGAAAAACGACCAAAAGAAAAGTGTTAGGAGTGTAGAATTAATCAATATAATTTCAACGTCTACCAGTCACGAAAATGAGCACGATGGCAGTTTGATGTTTGCTGGTCCACCCTCTACACCAGGTCCATCCTTCCCTAAACCATCATCCATCATAGTCCACTAATCTCATTCGCTGAACCATTTTTCTTCACATCTGCCAACCTCAATATTCCAGAAAGAGATGATCGCCAATGCTGTTGTTTGGCGATCATCTCCTGGCTAAACTTCTGTGAAATAGTAACAGAAAAAGATCCCCGACATTGGATTGCACCAAATTCAAGATAAAGAAAAGCGAAGATCATAAGGAATTGTCATCTTTTTTATGGGACACAGTTTTTTTTTTCTTCTCTTTAATTTTGTTTATGATATGATAGAGAAAAAAATGTCAATTTTTTTTTTTTAAACTGGCATTAGTAAAATTCCGTGTTTTCGGAATAAGTTTTGACGGAATTTGTTCGACATTACGCCCCAAAGTAGATTAAATAAATGTTTCGTATATCACCGCTTTAATTACATAGGTTTCTAAATCTTTTACGAAAAAGAATACACGTCTTAGGGGTCACAAATTACAATTGAACTGAGATAGAAATAAAAACCCTGTCAAAAATCAATGACAGATAGGGAGAAAAGTGGAATGAAAAACATCAGAACCAGTTTGATTGCCCACTAAATTTAGAGATGCTTCTTAAGTCATTTTTCAACTCATCTGCGTTACCTCCGACAACCAAATAGATTTTGAATTCATTCTGTAATAACGAGTTTTTAGATTTAGATTACATTTTCATTTTATTTCCTGTATGAATAATAATTTGCGACCCTAACCAAACTCTAACAAATCAATTTCAATGTGCATTTGCTAATGAATACATTCGGAAATCTAATTTTCTGCATCTTCTGTACTTCGCTCGAGTTGATATATTTTCTTACTTCCAGGAAGTAAGAAAATATTTAAACGAGAGTGAAATACGAAACTCCACATCTTGATTTCAAAAAATCAGATTCGACAAACACGAGTGACGTCACTTAGAGGTATCCAATTAAATCGGATTTAAATCTGGTGATTAGGAACAATCACTATACTTCTTCTCGGGTTGCAAGTACCCAATTACAGATAAAAACTAAATTATTATAAATACAAAAAAAGTATATGGCTATACTGAGTATTTGACTTCAGAAACTATCTAAAGGGATATCTGCTAGTGACTTAGTGTGGGTATTTCGATCCTGATTGGTTGTTGAAACGTGGCATTTGTTTACGTCAGCAACTGTTCTTTCCATTCTATTTGGAGTAAACCAAGCCCATCGAGTATCAATTCTCTTAAATGACGCATTCTTAATTCTTTCACAAAGATTTCAATTATTTCGCTGTATATTTACACAGAGACTTAAGACAAAGACAGGCAAGAAGCCATGTGAAACATATACTATTTATGCATGGAAGTTGCAAGGTACACGAAATAAAAATATATCACGATTACAATAAAATACTACATAAACAAATAATAAATCTAAAAGAGAATGAATTACATTTTAACAAATTCGATGTGTGATACGGCCGTGTATTTAATTAACTTCACTTTAATTAACATTTTAACTTATGTGGAGAAACTTAGCTCAACTTTAACACACCATTTTGCTTACAAACGATCAGCATCATAGATCACATGTCATAGAAGTTCAAGTCCTATATTCTGATATTTTAAAAAGTGCAAAATTATTATATTGGAATTAAGAAAGACACATCATGGCTTTATTATCAATTAAATAACAAATTTTTGACTATGCTCAACTTCTGAATATATCTGAGTATCGTAAAAAAATAAATAAATAAATAAATAAATAAAAATTGTCAAAATTTATGAAGAGGTACCATCGAAATTCTCCTTGTATCGAACAATACTATATATGCAATAAAAGAGTATAAAATATTTTAACACCCGTTATATTTTTATCGTTCTAATTGGGAGATGATTTATAATTTACATGTTTGAAAAGATATTACCGAGCAGTATCAAAAACCGATGTATTGTTTAATATAAGAATATTTTCAATTCATGACGTCACTGATGAAAATTAAGTTATTTAAATAATTTCCACCATGATTTAGTTTTTTTTTTGTCTGTTAATGTAACATTTTTAAAAGCATTAAATATTTTCTAAGAAAGAAAAAAAAAAAAATGTATAAGATTGGTAAGGCAATTTTGCGCTACATCTTTGTGCTTGAATGTTTTTCAATTTTAAAAATTCAGCGAAATACAAAAACAGAACGAAATTACTACAGAAGTATAAAAAAATATTTAAGCTATAAAGTAATTTTAGCTATCCTTTGATTAAAATTTTTGGAATTTTTTTATTACTTTTAAGCAATGTAAAATTACTTACGCAACGAGAGTGATATGTAATTATCGTAGCTTGTAGCGATTTCGCGCCTATATCTGGTACTCCTTTCCTCTCCTCTTCTCTTTGATGATGCATTTTACACATGGTTTTTTGGCTGCCAACTCTCGTACGCTCCTCTCCAACTTCCACGCAATATGATTGATGGCGGTCATTTGGCGGGTGATTGATGGGTCGTCAATCTCTCGGCCAACCCGGTCACGTGACCTCCTCCTGAGTGGCAGCGGTCTTTTTCCTTTCCAGATAGGAGCCAAAGAAAATGAAACCTTTTTTTTTTCTTCCCCCCCCCCCTCTTGTAATCTGAATTAAGCCCATGTCGCTTGTCAGAAGAAGTGTTCACTTTTTGATTATATTCACCCATACCTATGTATGAATAAAGAGAAAAATAAACTGGTTTTTGAAAGAAGTGGATTTGACCTTCCTTCATAGTTTGTATCTTATGAGTTCAAACCTGAAAATTCAAATACATTGTTGCGTCTATAATAATACAAAAATATCATATTTTTGTACATGAAGCCATCAGAGAACAATGCTGAGTTAAGTGACTTACTAATATAGAATTTATTTTATTTTTTTTATATTTTATTTTATGAGCACTAGAATTATTTCTATATTAAGAACAATTTTCAACACTCATAATATTTCCAGATTCGATCAATACTTGTAAAATACTATATGTTAAAAAAACTAGCAAAAGAGAGAGAGAGAAAGGAGGTATGGAGGAAATAAATACAATTTAATACATAGAAATAATTTGACTTTTAAGTAGTACTTATATATAGTAGTTCTATTTTAATTTTGAAAATTGATACTTCAAATGTTCGTGAAATAGTAATCTTACGCAATCAAACAAGAGTTAGCATTGACGCAGGAGAAGAAAATGAAGATAATTCGAAATGTAGCATAAGGTTTATCTTAAACAAAAGAGAAAGTTAACAAGGTTTTAAATTCTTTTTTAAAATATTATAAATTTCAACTTCGTGACATTTGCTTAAAAAAAATAAATAAAAATAAAATAAAAACTCATGATTTGAATCACAAAATCCATACTTCTTATGAACACAATACATATGAAAATTACACATAATTTATAAAAATATTTTGTAAATAAAAGAGAGGGAAAAAAAAAGGGCTTAGTGAGAAAATTTCAGATTTAATAAAAAGTGACTAATAATACTGAATATAATGTGACCAGAACCTAATTATATATAAACTATTTGTAATTATGTAATATTTAAAATTAGTTAAAGTTTACTAACCAATGTATTATATATATTTCCAGAAATCTGTATTGGTTGTCGAAGCATTTAGGTATAATTGGTTTATTAAAATAATTTAGCTAGAGTTAAGTACATCGATAATAAACTAGTTTTAGCGATTAATTTTTAAGAAAAATGTGTAAGCGCTGTGTTTATTTTTATAGAAATAAAAAAACTCTTTTTTATATAGTTTAATGGTTTTTAACCAACTACTTCATCAAACAAAAAGTATCATAGTAAAAAGTATCATAGTTAAATTATGCATCATTAAAAATAAAGTGATGCAAAATACAATCGGGCCTCTATTTAACGAAGCCTCTAAATCCAGAAAAAAAGTTCGTTATATGGAAAATTCGTTAAATAGAAAATCACCTTTAGAAATCTATACACAACACAAAACAGGTTTTAAATTCATAAACACTATAAATAAAGGTGTATCAATTGCAATTTTAATTACCTTGTAAATTATTATCTATTGTTTATTTTATAAATCTTAACCATAAAAAAACTGCAAAGAAAGTGATAGAACAAAACATTATCCAGTGTTTCACTATCATGCTATATTTGTATGAAATGTAAACAAAAAGGGAAAGGAATTTTAAAGCTTTCTCCAAAAGTTAAGTGGATGCGAAAATCAATTCAAAGTCATTTCACCCATAAAATGCGTTAACAAGTTTAACATTTTCTCAAATATTTTGGGAAATAGGGAAAGTAGATCTAAAAAAAAAATTCGTTCAATAGAAAATTCACTTCGCTATTTGGAAGTTATTTTACGAAGAAATTTCCAAAATGTTCTTGGTTCCACGAAAAAATTCGCAAAATAGAGAAATTTGTAAAATGGAAGTTCGTTAAATAGAAGTCCGACTGTATATACTATATATATATATATATATATTTATATAATGTTACGGCCAAAGCCCGAAGTCGGCCAGATCGCGAATTGGCAGAGGATGGCTCGCCAAAGTCCGAAAATGTTCTTGATTACGGGAATTCGCCACCCACGCGAATTAGCATGGGAAGATCAGTCAAAGTTGGAAGAAAAAATCATTATACCTGGCAAACCGGGCTAATGTATACCGGGCAGGGGCACTTGACTTTAAAAAAACATCAGTGTAGGATATACCGGGCAAATGTATACCGGGTAGTGACACTTGACCTTAAAAAAACATCAGTGTAGAGTATACCGGGCAAATGTATACCGGGCAGTGGCACTTAACTAGACCTAGTATGACTAGACCTTTGGTGTATGTATGACTAGACAAATGAATAGACAATTTAATAATGATTATTTAATTAATGATTATTTAATAGACAATTTAAAAACTTCTATTTTTTATATTTTTAAATTAGAAGATTTATAAGAATTTATTTATATAATTATAGAAGGCCACCAAAGTAAAATATTCACTGATCGTTTCAATTATTTCGGACTTAGGCCGGCCGTAACACACACACACACACACATATATCTTACTATATATAAAAATCTAATGATGGTGTCGCAGTTTTCCATTGTTGTCGCGCATTTTTATTGGCCGGAAAATCCCGTGGTAGGATCCAGTTTACCCTCATTCATTTTCATATTGTTTTGGTTGTCATCAGCATAAAATTAATAATAGTCATAAAGATATTGTTTTTCTTTAGAAATTTTTGTATCCCTAATTTAAACTTATTTTCCAGTACTGCTATTATTAGCGAGAATATTAAATTATGGTTGTGAACTCATCAAATTTGTTTGAACAATATAATGTTATAATATAAATGTTATTTTAAAAAATGATTACTTCGAAAAATCACTTCCGTTCACCTAGAGATCCAAATGTTTATAATACCAATAAATAGTAATATTTGGACGTGGGAAGTAGAGGCACAAGAGTAAGCAAACAGAATTCCTTTTAGTACATATATGTTAAGTGAATTATTTTAACTTATGTAAAAAAACTGTTTTCTGCCAAGAAAAGACAATTTTTGCGAAGCAATCATCGGGGTTGGTGAGCGGCAGCGAACAGGGGGCTTAGCCCCCTAGTATATATATATATGAACACATATATATACGCTTCATCATTGTTAGTGTCTTGTATAACTAAACTTCATACCAATAGGTGTTTGGTAATTAGGGAGGTAAAGGCAGCAGATGAACAATATTCAAAACATTGTCAATTTTATGTTGCTGAACAAAATTGTGGTTCATTTATGTCCATGAAGAGAGGACCTTGGCTGAAAATTGGCTATTCATTATATATATATATATATATATATATATATATATATATATATATATATATATATATATGAAGTTTAGTGAACTAAAAGACTAACAATGATGAAGCGTCGGTCCATCACAATGACAGCTCAATGCCTTAATATTGAACCATCGAGTCTCATAAAATTCAAATGCAAAATAGTAAATTTTTTTAACCCTTTGACAGCAATGGGTAGGTTTAGTGAAAACCATCGGTGTGGCTTAGAGGTGCATATGTGCATCCCGGGTAATATGTGCATCCGGGTGTAGACTGTGGCAGCAAATACGTAACATTTTTTAGATTTCACCATTGGAGTGAATAAACTATATTTGTTTAATAAAATACAAAATGTTTGGATCAGTTTTGGAATGGATGAAGTAGTAACAGTGTTTGGATTGTATACTTTATTATAATATCTTAATACACAGCAAACAAATCAATGTTGCGCCTCAGCAATTGCTTCGACTTAGAGCACTTAGCAATCAAGAGCGTAGGTAAATAAAATATCATCGTTACCTGGAGTAGAGACGTAAATCTCAAGAATTATGATGATACTGTAGAATTACGTAAGTCACGGTCTAAATTTTTTTTTTTTTCAATTTTTCTTGTTATTTAAAATTTCATAAGCAATCTTTGGTCTCATTCAGCTTTAAAAATAAATAAATAAATAAACATTATAATTAGCGAACATTATAATACGGAAACTGGTGTCAAAATAAAATCATTGAAATGTAGTTTCAAAATATTGCAAACTTGTCATTTTGGAGCAATATATATAAAGTAGAGTAGGTAGCTCAGTACATTGAAAAAATGAACAATAAAGCAAACTATTTTTTTTTTTTTTCATAAGCTTCTTGTGAACTGATACAATTTTAAGACATTGCTATGCATAATTAAGTCAAAACATTAAAGCAGAATTTTGTCGATATAGACTTCAAATGTCGATATAAGAATCCAAAACTTATGATATTAAGCCTATTGTGATTTTGTTATCAGATAGACATTAATGAGACGACTTTCATATTTCATTCGTCTTATTAAGTGGTTTTGATTATTTTAATTTTACAATGATTTATCAAGATTTTGATATTAATTTAAAATAACTTTTGAAGACGGCTAATATTATTATATTTTTGAAAGATGGGGAGTCTAAATATTATTGTTTGGAAAAAAATATTGTCTTGGCTGTTAAAAAATATCTTTAAACTGATAACATATGAGTAGTTCGAAACGGTACTGACAATCATTTTATGCTTTCTATGCACCGGATGTGCACATCCTTGGCATTCAACTCCCAAGTATCTTCAGGGATGAAGATAAGGAGCATACTCAAAGGTGACACACAGTTTTGGTTACATTGCCATCTCACGATGAGGATAGTGCATGCGTCCGGCAAAGTCTTATCACAAAATGGCCAAGTGTTTGGTGGCCTCGTCTCATCTGAAAAGAGGGAAAACAAGCCAAGCTCTAGTATTAGGGACCATAAATCACGCCAATCGCTACCAACTGCCACTTAGTCGACTCCAGGAACATAAATCAAGCAGGCCCCCCTCTTTCTCCTACGCGATTTGTTTTCCTTCAGGACCCCTATCCCGCGGATAAGCCGCCTCTCATTGGATGTTTAAGGTCACGTGACACCGTTGATCATCGACAGAGGAAAACAGATGGATGATCTCTGGATGCGGAAGAGCGGTGGGATGCTGCCAACTTGAAGAAGTTCGGGGATGCTGAAGACGGATGGACATGAGGATAGACATTTCTGTCTTTATCTAGGCGAGAGTCCGTTACAAATTGCCGGACCAGCCATTGGGAATAGACGAGGTGAAGTGGTTTTCGAGTTTTGCCGGAATTTGACGATGTCGTTTTCGACGCCGCCTGCTTTGTCGTCGACGAAGACAAATAAATGTTGTCGATGATAAATGGTAGGATTAGAAAGCTGCCCTTTCGATCTTTCGGTAGTAATGGTTAATTACAAAGATGCCCCCTTATATCCCTCAAACCAATATTGAAAGAAACAACATTTAAACTTTTTTTTTTTTAAATGTCATGCCATTCTTAACACACATTAATAATTCACTTATCAATTTTGTTTATTTTTATTTCATAACCGTCGTTGAACAACAGACACAATTTTGAGTTTACGACTACCTATTTTAAATTCCGTAGCCTTGTCATTTTGAATCCAATTCAGAAAACCAAGGGAACTCCTGGATCAAGTATTTTATTTTATTTTATAACCGTCGTTGAACAGCCGACCCAACTTAATGGGTTTACGGCTACTAATGTGGATCAAGTATTGGGGGAAATTTGCCTTCGTGGAAAACTTTAGGGTGAAAGTAACCCGCAATTGTCGTTACATAGAAAGAAAAACCACGAAAACCTCGCACAGTAGGCCTGACGGCAAAGGTACTCTAACCCATGATCCGTTTACCACTGAGGATATTTTACGTTAGCACTGTGGTCGGTGCGAGACGGGTGCGGAATTTATATCAACTAGCCATCGCTGGGATTCGAAACCAGGGAAAGAGGTGAGCGCTCTATCCCCTGAGCCACCACGTCTCTTATTTATCAATTTGTAATGACGTAAATAATTGGAAAATGATTAATATAATCCAGATATTTCCAAAACATTAATGCATTTCTTTTTTGAACGCATAGGTTTACAGAATAATTTAGCATGATATTATAGCAACTACCTTTTTTGAAAAAAAAAAATAAAGTATCGGTGACCTACTATAGAAACTGGAATCTGGAGCTGTTCCTATGTGTTGACGAACTGAGCTTCATGGATCCCAAAACCTTTTAAGTACCTAAGTAACACTAACAGCTTAATGTAATACATTAAAATTAGATATTAAAGACATATAGGAAATATCTCTACCGAAAAACATGAATACTAACAAATGCATATATTTGATATATAAAACCATGGTTATTGTACTACACTCTCCGAAGAGTCCATTAAACCATCCTGAATCGTCGCAAACAGCCCAACGTGCATTAGTCCGGCAGTGGACTGATTCTAAAGACACGGTTTCCGGTAGAACACCGAAGTGAAGCATCACTGGTTGTGGTCAGTAAGCTGGTGGGTGCCCACTTTGATTAACCTACGTTACGAGGGCTCGCGGTATCGGTCCTCGTTAGACTGTTCTGCCGTAAAGTGCTTGACTTCGCGCGTAGGTCGTCGGATTACCAAAGCAGGGGATCCACCTCCTCTACAGAGGATCAAAACTGCGATGGCATGTCTTCGGATCATCCTCAGGGATGTTTCTCTGACCGTCGTCAATAGTCCATTCTGCAGCTCTAGTGCGACGTAAATAATGTACCTACCTATCTACCATTAAACCTTAATATCAGTGCTTTGAAACATAATGCATTGCATTTAGTTAAGGTGTTAAATTGAATCATATCTCCGTTCAAGTTTAAAATTACTATCGAGTAATAAGTTTAAAAAGTACCGTAATAAGATTCAACTAGCCCCGTATTAAAGTTGTGATAAATTTGATCGATATCACATTTCATAACACTCTAGTTAATCTAAACAGAGAATAAATAAATGTAAAACACTGATTTAAATAATAAAAAAACAATATTTTAAATAAATTATAATAATAAATAAAAAAGCGTATTTTAAGAGTTGTTTAATGGTCCGCTAGATTCAACGCACAATTATTACATGAAGTTATAGCATTTTAATACTTTAACTCGGTAACCTACTTATAAGAAATGTGTAATATAAATAGGAAAAGAAAAAAATACGAAGAGAACAAATTACTCTATATTTTATTCTAATAATCAAAAGGTTTTTGAGTTTTAAATACAACGTGTATTAAACGTTTTGTACACAATAGTTTTAAAAATTGGTTCTGTGATGGACTAATTAATTATCGCTGTTTACTATTTAATTAACAAAAATAGTCAATAACGCATTGCCTTTGTATTTTTATTAAAAGCTGTTCAACATTTTATAATCGGAGAACGTTTTTGTAAAAAAAAAAAAGAAGAAATAATAAATAAAATAAAAAAAATATTCACTAATTTCCAAGTAATGCCCTTTAGTGAAAATTCCAAAAACTGTTTATCACTTCGCTAATAAGCGTTTTAAATAATTTCAAAGAAGCAATGTTATTACATTCATTATTTAAAATAATTAAAAAAAAATATATCTTAAGATATATAATTTCTTTTTCACCAAGCATTTTAACATACCTCAACACTGTAGTTTCAATCTGTAAATTAAAACTTTAACGAGGAATTTTAAATGCAAAAGAAAACATTTTTTGAAAGTGGATATTCTTTTTATATAATTTTTATTATACAAATAGAAAATATTTTCTTATATACAGCATCGTGTTTACACCCCCTCAAAACCCACAGTATGAAAATGATATCCATATTGAAACTGAACTATATCTATATTCAAATGTTATTTTCCTACCTATATTTGTAAATTCAAACATATCTAACAATCCAATATTCCCTTGTATATTATAAAGGCAATACCACCCTATTCCTAGAACATATTTTGATCGCTTAGAACTCTATAATCCCGTTTTCTGTAGAATTCGAACAAAGACAAGTATATTTTCCGTTGAAAAGTGCTCAACGTTTCACCAGAATCGAATAAAGAAAGAAAACGCAACACAAAATAAGCAAATTCGGTTGAATCAGCATGTCCCTACAAAACGTGCAAATCGGTTTTCCTTTCTCGCCTGCAGCAAACAGGAGGTTCGAAATTCAAAACTCTCGCTCGTCCCTTGTGATTATACTGTTTTAGGACCGTGAATGAAATCACTGAGATAAGGTATACTTTCATACCCTTTTTATTCGGCCTGCAATTTTTCTCGAGCCCTCTCCCCCGCCTCCAGGGCAGGAAAAGATAGACGATAAGCTCCATCAAGTGTTGGGAGGGGGGAACAGGCGGTCAACATGACCATTATTGGATCATAACATGTTATTGGCTGGCCTATCTTTCATATATCATCTTCCCAGACCTATATTTTCACTGAATTGCTTTTATTTTCTCACTGGTAGATATCTTATAATAAAAGAACGCGTCGATGCTGTGTAGTTGATGTTTTTCTCCATGCTGCGTAGTCGCGGGCGGCTGTGTCGTTTAGAAAGATAAATTCGATCTTTTTGCCGTGGGCAGTTATGTTTTTGTGGTACTTACCTGGAAAGGTAGTAAAAAGGTCGCTGCTAGGGATGTTTGATGAAGAGTGTTATGGCCCATAACGCACTGAGGGTCGACTAATGTTCGATCCCATTTGACTTAGTTTCATGTTCGCGAACATACTTGATGGTGGTCGCAAATCGGTTGTAATAGAAAACTGAAAACATCTTCAATCAGCAACAACAATCATTTTCACCCTATCTGTAACATAAAATAGGTGTGGAAGGCGAATTTTTTTATTTTCTTTTTCAGAATCTCAAAAATGTGATTGATGTGATGCATATTGTAAGCAGAAAGTTTCGTCTAATACATTGTACCTAATTTCACAAATGGGATTAATTTGATGCATTTTGTAAGCGGAAAATTTCGTCTAATACATTGTATCTAATTTCAAAAATGGGATTGATGTGATGTGTTGTAAGCAGAAAATTTCGCCTAATACATGTATGTTAGAGCTAAAGCTCAAATGACATTGAGATTAGCTAATCTGCAAATTAATTAAGTTGCACCGTTGAAGTACGCAATCAAGGGTTTCAAGCATTTTACTTATGTAATGAGCACTTTAACGGCTTCCGTATCGTTAAAGATCACAAGTTTGTTTCTCTTTTATTTCCTTTCCCTACTTTTACTTGATAATTTTGATATCGAAAAATAAATAAATAGCATTATGGTAGTTTCCTTAATTAATATAAATATTTTAAATCTTTTGACTCCTTGAATTTCATTTTATTTTATTTTAAAACCAAGGTTAAACAACCGACCCAATTCTGAGCTTACGACTATCCCGTAGTCTTGTAATTTTGAACCTAACCCTGAAGACAAGGTAACTCCTGGATCAAGAATTGGAAGAAATTCGCCTTCGTGGAGAGGAAAACCACGAAATCATAGTTAGCTTAACGGCAAGGGGACTCTAACCCATGATCCGTCTACCACTGAGGATATTTTACGTCAGCACTGTGGTCGGTGCAAGCCGGATTCGGAATTAGTATCGATCAGCCATGGATGGGATTCGAACCCGGTTCACCTCATTGAGCTGTCTAACATCTGAGCCACCACCGCTCAAATTATGTTTAGAAAATCAAGCATTCTGATAAATGGAACTAACCGGCATTTGCGTTACATGAATGAGAATAACGGCAAAGGGATTTTAACCTATGACTGTCTACCACTGAAAATATTTTACGTCAGCATTGTGGTTGGTGTGAGCTGGGGGGCGAATTCGCATAAACCAGTTAACGCTGTGATTCGAACCTGGGTCACCACGGCTCAATTCTTTGTATTATAGTAATATAATTGATCGATGATTGATTCTATCCTCAAATGCGTTGACTTAATGTGTTGACTTGCTTCTTTAGATAGAAAATCACCCAGAAAATCTGCAGAATAACTGCTCCTTAACGGTAACGGTATCGTGTTGTTCCAATATTGCTCCAAATTTATACGAAAATTATACTTGTTTCAATCGTTTATAAGAAATATTTGTTCTATTATTAAACTCATTTTACACTAACCACTGAAATTTTTTCTCTGGAATTTAAGAATAAAATTGATATCCATTTTTTTATTCAATTAATTTAGGAGTGTTTGTTACCATTTGTTAACGAGCACTATCGATACAAAGTACTTTTAATTTTATTTTATTCCATCTATCGAAATAAAGTAAGATGTTTATATGTATGTAGCTTATAGGAATCCGCAATTTCGAACCTATTCGCACCAAATTAGGTGTAATTACGCTCGATATCATATTATATCTATCTGTCTACTTTAAAATTCTCTCCAACCCCCAATTCACGTGTTAAATAAAATAAAAAAAAATTTTAAAAAATGAGTTTTCCATAGAATTTCATAAAGATTTTATAATATGAGTGATTGGCTTGCTTGCAGCTCTAATGAATCAAAAATAAGGTCATTGCATGTTTTTATAAATTATTTATCTTGGATTTTCCTTTGTAAGGTTATCACGAGTAAAATCAACTACAATAATTTCACAGTGTATTATAATAACAACACTGAAATAAAATTTAAAAAAAAAAAAAAGACGTATAAAACCTCGAGTTTCTAATATTAATACTTTAACTTTTAAAGAGTGTTTCTATAAATTTAAAAAATGGAAACCCAACAAGAAATAACAAAATAAATTTGATTTTATCAACTATGTCATGGAAAAATTGTGGTAAATTCTGAATATCACATTTTAAATGATACTATATGTGTAACTAATATTTCAGTAAAAAAAAAAAAAAAAATTCATTAGAAATAGCTTTATCATTAACGCCAATGATGCTTAATTAATTTTAGTAATAGGTACAAATATTATATTAATTGGTGTCTTTAATAGGTGCTAAATATATTTACTTATATAGGTACTAAGAGACTTACTAGAGATGTTATAAAAATAGATTTTTATAGCCCTCCGAAAGGGATAAATACATGAGAAAATTGTTGATCATGGTAATTTTTCGCAACAGCATTATTCCAAAATGTAGAATATAAATAATCTTTATTTTGAATTTATTAGGATTATTTTGGATGAACTTCTAAAAACATGTTTTGCTTAACTTGATAACATGAAGGCACCGGGAAGCGTAACAACTAATTGTTGGAAAA